>OZ030005.1:17235526-17923026 GCA_964023405.1 Apodemus agrarius
GGGAAGTCCACAAGGCTGGATGCCTCAGCTGGCCTTCAGTATACGCTGGAATATCAAGACAGGCTCCGACGCTCGCTAAACATGGATGTGGTAGCATGGTGAGGCCAGGCAGGCAGAGAGCAAAGCTTCCTGCATCTGTGTCCTTCTATAGACTCCAGCGGAAGCTACAACCCACATTAAAGGTTTGTCTTTCCACCTCAAGATTGGGGATGAAAGTATGTGTCTTCTCCCTTCAGCCTTAAGATCCTGACCAAATGTGTTTGTCTCCCTACCTCAAAGGTCTGGACTAGAAGTAGATTCACTGAGCTCAAAACCAAGCAGAAAATCTCTCACAAGTGTGCCCTCAATTTCTGGATTGTAGTTCATTTCTGATAAAGTCAAGCTGACAACCATGAATCACACCACTGAAAATAAACAAGTTAACTGAAAGGAAGATATCTGTCACCTTGTACAGTACTGCATGGTCACACTTCTGTTACAAAGAAGCACAGGTGAACATGTGTGTATGTTACAGGATGCTGTGTGGTCAAGTATGTGCAACGTTCAGAGAGATGGACATGTGTGTGTTTCTTCAATGTCATTACTTGAGTGAGCAATAAATTTGCAACCTTTGTCTTGCTGATTACAATTTGTCAAGTAATCCTAACTTTGTTTGATAGCTGGTTGGTGACAATAACAAGTTCTTTTCTTCTAATCTTTCTTTGTTTTTGGTTTTGTCTGTCTGTTTTTATTTTTGTTTTTCAAGACAGGGTTTCTCTGTGTAATGGTCCTAGCTGTCTGGCTATACTGGACTGTCTTTGTAGAGAAGGCTAGCCTTCAACTCACAGAGAATCCCCTGCCTTTGTCTTCTAAATGCTGGGTTTGAAGGTGTATGGCTTGTTTCTTCTGTTTTCTGATATAGGATTGATGTGTGTCTTACTGGTTGTCTTGGAGCTCCCTTAGTAGACCAGGCTGCCTTTGAACTCACAGAGATCCAAATACTTCTACCACCTACCTGAGTGCCAGGATTAAAAGCATGCATTGCTGCCACCCTGACTGTTAATCTCAGTTACCAATGTGAAGACTTCCATTGTGGGCTGGAGAGATGGCTCAGTGGTTAAGAGCACTGATTGCTCTTCCAGAGGTCCTGAGTTCAAATCCCAGCAACCACATGATGGCTTACAACCATCTATAATGGGAATTGGTGCCCTCTTCTGGTACCTCTGAAGACAGTTACAGTACACCCATAAATACAATAAATATTTTTTTAAAAAAAGACTTCCATTGCATATTAACATCACATAGTAATATACAAATATGTAGTCTAAAAAATGGCTAAGAAAGAGTTAAAGAGGTTTCAAGAGCTCAAAGAGATGGGGAGTCTGGAGAATCCAGAAAACTGTTAGAAACTACTGGTGCTACAGTGAAAGAGAGTAATCCTCCTGGGTCTTCAGGCAGCAGCTTCTGCCCTGGAGATCATCTCCCGAGTCTCAGGGCCAGGGCTGTGTCCTGATCCTTCCTTACAGTGAATGCTGTTGTTGCTATGGTGATGCTGGCTGTAATGACAGGCATGAGCTAGGTGAACCAAAGAAGCGTTTTACAGATGAGGACTGATATGACTTCTGATTCTTGCACAAAAGAACTCTGGTTCTTCTGTGAAAATTCTATCAGCCATCTTTTGGAGTCAAGTGACCCACTGACGGTTTAATTCTTCTGAAACATGAACCCAGATCTACTCTCACCAGTTTCCACGAATTGACTAGTGACTTTCTCTGGTAGGAGGCATCCCACTGGTCTCTTAAGACCTGTGTCCTCTTGATGGGGATGGGAACTCCTGACTCTGCAAAGTCTCCCAGAAACCCCCAAAACTTGTTTCCTCAGCCCTCAGCTCCTAGAGCAGATGCTTGTCTCATCACTTGACTCCTACCTGCCAGGGGCCAGCCCTGGCTGTTCTTCTTTCTTGGTTCTCTCTTGAAAGTAAGCCGAGGGCCTGAGGAGTGTTAGTGGGGGTGAGATATTTAGGGTTGCTGTTTAATAATAAAACGTTTACCTATCTTAAGATACTCAGTCAGTTTACTACTGTAGCTGAACTGCCTGAGTTCCTTTGAGGCCAGAAACTGCAGTCATTGTGTTTAGTGCCTCATAGTAAAAAATCAGGGGACTATGTAAGGTAGCCTTTGTTCTATCTCTGCAGGAACTGCGTGGCTCTAACTTCCAGCCCACAAGTTGAAGTTGCAGGAAGAAAAAGGGATATGTTGAAAGTGACTTTAGCCTTTATTTCTAAGTTCTTCAGTTTTCCAGAAAGTTTCTACAAAAGTTCTCCTCCAAAAAGTTCTCCCTAAAAAGTTCTCTCTGCTCTTCTAATTGTGTTCGTGTTCTTTCCTTCTGCTTTGATGTCACAATAATACCCTTACTCTCAATGCCTTTACTCCCAATGCCACACACCTTTCTTTCTTTCTTTCTTTCTTTCTTTCTTTCTCTCTCTCTCTCTCTCTCTCTCTCTCTCTCTCTCTCTCTCTCTCTTTCTTTCTTTCTTTCGAGACAGGGTTTCTTTGTGTAGTCCTGGCTGTCCTGGAACTCACTCTGTAGACCAGGCTGGCCTCAAACTCAGAAATCTGCCTGCCTCTGCCTCCCAAGTGCTGGGATTACAGGCGTGCGCCACCACCGCCCGGCCCACACCTTTATTTCTAAATTCTTGAATCCAGTTCTGACTCTTCTCTTTGTCCTCAGCATTTATACGTCTTTCAGAATACATGATCACATGGTAAAAAGTTCACCACAAGTTTGCACATAAGTTCAAATCATAAATTGAATAAGAAGTTTACAACATACAATGTTTACATGCATATCCATTAGCAGTAATCATCTGGCTAATTAATCATTATCTGCCACAAGTGTAACAGATTCATTGAAAGTTAAAAACCATAATTTTTGTGACTAAGTTATTAGTAAGTTTCACATAGATAAACTCGGTCAATATTCTGCCTTCTGTCCTTGCACCTACAGTAAATCCTTTTTATGGCCTTTGGTTAATGGATTACAGCTCTTGGAATGTGCTCTAAGATGTACATGCCTGCTTGCTCTCTCAGAAACAATTAACTTGTGACACTAAAGACTGGCAGACCTATTGCAGTTTTGGTTATCAAAGAGGACCTAAAATAGCAGTCCTATTGTAAAAGAACTTATGTAATTACTAATATAATTTTAGGAATTCTTATAGAATCATCATTAGGTATTAAAAAATCATTTATTTGTCTATACATATCATTGTAAGACAGTATATATTCATAATTCTTCAGAAATCTGCTCAAAAGCATGGGCTAGTACCTAGTGACAGTTATATTTAATAATATATTAATACAACATATATAATATAGTATATATTATATAATATATTATCATATATTGTTATATTATTATATCTTATTATAGTAATATATTAATAGCAGTTATCTTTCCTCAGATAAAAATTTCCCAGCCTTTCCTAGAGAAGCAAATCCGTCATTAACTTTGTAATCCATCTCAGAAAGATCCCCTGCTACTTTTTAGCTTCTCCTGGTACATGCCCTTGGTCCTGATCAGCCCCCTTTTCTGTCTGAAGGCAGGAAATGGTCCCCAGCCACCTCTTTGGAATGCACACAGGGAGGGAGGAATAGTCTCTCTTCATTCCCTCCCCAGCAAGCTCTAAGCAGCCTGTTGCACTCAGTTGATGGAGAAAGAAAAAATGTTTCCCCTTTCCTCTTTCATGGTTCACATCTTTTCAATCAATAGCCCTTATACTTGGAAAACTCCAAACCCACCATTCTGTGAAAAGAGTAGAGAAAAGCGTACCTATCTGGAAAGGCTCTCTGCCAGACAATGCAGCCAGGATAGACTGGCTTTCCCCTTCTGTCCAACACTGACTGAGGAGGTGATTTTCTCTAGGCTCTTTTCAGAAAGATTAAAGACAGCTGCTGAAAAAGATTGCCTTGAAAATACATATACAAATAAATAAAACTTGTCACAAAATGAAGTTACAACTTTATAGCTTAACAAAACAAGCAAAGACAAAGATCCCAGACAAATATTACTGTGAACCTGAGTAAATCTTAGAAATTTATAATATTTCTTTCTTTCTTTTCTTTTTTTTCTTTTTTGGGCCTCGAACTCAGAAATCCGCCTGCCTCTGCCTCCCAAGTGCTGGGATTACAGGCGTGCACCACCATGCCCGGCCAATTTATAATATTTCTAAGACAAATATGTCTTATCCATCAAACATACATTGTTAATTTTCTAAATTTTCTAGCATCTTGGTGTTGAATAGTTGGCAAAGACATAAATAGTTAGATTGTACATCTTCATTTCTTTTGTTTGTTTGTTTTTCAAGATAGGGTTTCTCTGTATAGCCCTGGCTGTCCTGGAACTCACTCTGTAGACCAGGCTAGCCTTGAACTCAGAAATCCGCCTGCCACTGCCTCCCAAATGCTGGGATTAAATGCATGTGCCACCACTGCCCAGTTTAGATGTACATCTTAAATCAGGTATTTTTTTTTGTAAGATTAGACTTTTGTAACAATAAAACTTTATCATTATATGCTGCATATATCCTAAACCAGAGTTGATCACACATATAGTATGGTATAGCAAATATAACCTATAATTTTTATCATCTTACAAAATCCATAGTAATCCAAAATACTTTAGAGACTTGTTTCCTTAGTCTAAAAGGAGATACAATGATAACTAGGAACTCAGTATGACTGAGATTTTCTTTTTTTTTGGGGGGGGGGGTTCAAGACAAGATTTCTCTGTGTGGCCCTGGCTGTCTTGGAACTCACTCTGTAGATCAGGCTGGCCTTGAACTCAGAAATCTGCCTGCCTCTGCCTCCCAAATGCTGGGATTAAAGGTGTGTGCCACCACTGCCCGGCAGAGAACTTTTTTAAAAGATTATTTTATATATGTGAGCACACTGTCACTATCTTCAGACACACCAGAAGAGCATCAGATCCCATTACAGATGGTTGTGAGCCACCATGTGGTTGCTGGGAATTGAACTCAGGACCTCTTACAGTGGGGGCTCGTCCCGGGATTTTGCGACCACCCTTAAATCACCAAGACCCTCTTGGAGGTAAGACCCTGTTGTGTTCTGTCTGTCCGCTGTGCTTGTCTGAATTTCTGAGGCGCCAGATCTGGTACTTTTGGTGTGCAGTCACCTGCGCTCGTGAGAGCCCGGGGCCCCCATTTGGGAAGTCGGGGAGCGTTACTAACAGATGTGTTGAGGTGTAACTGACTGCCATCCCGGAAGATGTTCCAGGGGACTGAAAGGAGACCCAAGGATGCTTGGAATTCTCGTCTGGGTGCTGATGGGGACTCTGAAACTCTTGTAGAACCGAGAGACTTCAGGTCTCCTCGGCCGTCTGATTCTGTTTCTTTTTCTGGTGTGGGGATTCCGCAGGAGGTGGGCCCTAGTTTCCTTGATATTTGTTTCTGTTTCCTTGATATCTTTGAGTGTTCTATTTGTGTTCTGTGTAACTCTGACGATAGGACAGGCTGTCAGTACTCCCCTTGGACAGACTTTAGATCACGGGACTGAAGTAAGGGAGTGAGCTCATAATTTGTCTGTAGAAATCAAAGAGAAACCCTGGAGGGAACATTAGATTTAACTGTCATTTCTGCTGTCAAGGACATTGTTTTTCAGAAGGGACCCGGGTTGCACCCCAATCAAGTTCCTTACATTTTTGTTTGGGAAGACTTAGCCCAGGATCCTCCCTCCTGGCTTAAACCTTGGACACAAAAGACAAGCCCAGGCTCCTGAGTCTGGGTTCACGGCCCTATCACAGCTGGGGTTCACGGCCCTATCACAGCTGGGGTCCATGGCCCTATCACAGCTGGGTCCACGGCTCTATCACAGCTGGGGTTCAGGGCCCTATCACAGCTGGGTCCACGGTCCTATCACAGCTGGGGCCATAGCCCTATCACAGCTGGGTCCACGGCCCTATCACAGCTGGGTCAATGGCCCTATCACAGCTGGGTCCACGGTCCTATCACAGCTGGGGCCATGGCCCTATCACAGCTGGGTCAATGGCCCTATCACAGCTGGGTCCACGGCCCTATCACAGCTGGGCCCACGGCCCTATCACAGCTGGGTCAATAGCTCTATCACACCTGGGTCCACAGCCCTATCACAGCCGGGGTCTATGCAGGTGGCCACCGAAGGCCATCTGGATGTCAGTGGTCTGTGCTGCTACCCGAGACCATGTGGTTATCAGGGCTGTGCTGATGCCAGGGTCAAATTGAGCTGAATGCCCTGTGTGACGACCTGGGGCCATGGCAATGTCCTGACCTGGACTCCCACCTGAGACCGTGTGGATGTCCCGGGTCCTGATGCTGCCAGGCTCCTGCTGGTCTGAGTGGCCTGTACTAACATCTGGCCATGGTGGCATCTGGGGCCATGTCTGGGGCCCTGCTCCAACTGCAGCTAGAGTCAGTGGCGATGCATGAGGCTCCTGTAACAGCCAGAGGCCACATGAAGGTCCCTGGTCCGGGCTACTACCTGAGGCAATGTCTCAACACTCTGTTGAGCTGGCCCTGGCCCTTGCCTGGACAACATGGCATTGTGGGATCTGCTTAGATCCAACACAACTCAAACACCTGGTCAAATTTTATTGTACTCAAGCTGCTGCTGAATGATCGGGGCCTCTGAGCAGACTCGGGAGCTGAGCTGTGACTCGCACCCCACCCTTGCCCCTTCCCCCCAGCCAGAAGGACACGGGGCTTTTGAGTTTGAAATCAGCAAACATCCATGCCAGATTACAATTACATCTCCCCACCATTCAAGATGTAGGGTAGGGATTCGTCTTTGTGGTATACGTATTCTTTGCCCATTGGTAGGGCAATTTCAAGTCTGGTGGGGCGACCTGCCTAGTATTCATGTCCCAACTCATAGACCAGGATCTCAGATACTGACGTGCACGTCGTTTTATGCAAGATGGCTTTTTTTTTTTTTTCCGAGACAGGGTTTCTCTGTGTAGTCCTGGCTGTCCTGGAACTCACTCTGTAGACCAGGCTGACCTTGAACTCAGAAATCCGCCTGCCTCTGCCTCCCAAGTGCTAGGATTCTTCAGTTTGATTTCTTGTTACAATGGGAGAGCTGGCTTTGGTGGCCTGGGTGCAGGTGCGCTGGCCCCAAGGGTGTGTGAGTACAAGAAAGCTGGCTCTACCCCTCGCTCCCCCCTCCCCGCCCCTCTTACCCATCTATATCATGATGGCATGTGCTGGCTCTGTGCCGGCAGGTTCAGGCAAGAGGAGGGAACCACGCTGGGGAGCTGAAGCAGGATGATGAGTGTCTCGGCTCGGGTCTCCTGCCCTCAGGAGAATAACCACCCTGAGCCGGGAGTCGGTCAAAGCAAGAACTTATTTTATTGTATCAGTCTTTTGTTTATATAGGGTTGAGGAAAGGGGTGGGGATTTTTGGCGGGGTGAGATGACATAGGAGGGTGGGGAAGGATGAGTATGGGGTGACTGACAGCTTATTCCACATCAGCGGTAGCTAGGCAAATGCAGGCTTAAGCAGGTCGGAAGTGACTGAGACAGGTCTCTAAACCCAAGCAAAGGCTCAGGCTCCCTCACTAGGCCTCAGTATCTGGCCCACTAAGACCCAACATCTCCCCCAATAGCAACAATATGCCCCACCAGCCCAACCTTCCTGTAGCAGCTGGGCGAGCCCGCCCTGAGGTTGTGAGAGTGGGAGGGCCGGCCCCGCCCCTTGCTGGGTGTAATGCTCTGGAGAGCAAGCTCTGCAAAGGGGCATAGCAGGGACACAACCACGTGGTGGGCAGGTCAAAGCGTACAGAAGGGAGATGCCCAAAAAAGCCATAGCAGGGAGGGAGGCCGCTTCCTGAGTAAGGTTAGGGGAGATGGTTAGTTAAGGGAAGACGTAGGTTCTAGAATCCAATATGGCGGCAAAACCCAACAGAAGCAGACGATTTTAGCAGACATGTCTTAGGAGAGTTGGAGTGTAAGACCCCCCCCCAAAAAAACCTGAGGGTGCCCAGCACCCCACACCTCGGAAGGCGTCACCCAAATCACTTGTGAGAAATGGTCTTGATGCAACAGCAAGAGGATTTTTATTCCAGAGGCTCTGGGGTTCACAGCCATACACCACACACGTGAGCCATGAGTGCAGAATCGGGACAGCTTTTATAGGTTTACAACAAAACCCGCCTAACACAAACCAATCATTCTTCAGCATCGAGAGCCAATTGATTTGTACCACTCCATAGCTTCCAAGCCAATCAGTTTAAATTATCCAAGCTGGCGCTCCGAGGGCCAATCAGTTTTCTATAGAAGCCAGATAGCAACTAGTTAGCTCATTTCCTGTTACGCATCGCCTGTCACAGGGCCAGGACCACGCACCCAAGGCCCTCCAACCAGTAGCAGGCACCCGGGGACCCGAGCACCCACCAGGCATGAGCCCCACAGCCTGTGCGGTGACCCTGCCGGCCTAGTGGCGCTCGCCCCAGCTGCTCTGCAGAGGAGAGACGGGAAAGGAGCTGGGGATCTTCCCAGGTCCGCGACCCCCCAGCCAGACACCGCAGGCGGGTGGGATGCATGCACCCCTGGGCGGGCTCAAGGAACGTGACCTTCCACCTATCTTCCAACAAAGAGCGGGCCAAGCCTCTGACTTTGTCATCTAAGAGTTAGGCACGGAGGATTTTTTAGCCTGTAATTCTCATCCTTTCAGGAGCAGCAGCTTGGTTTGGAAGCCCGAGTTCCTTGTGTGTGTGGTGGGGGGTGGAACTCATTTAAGTCATTTCTGTGCTTTCAGCTCCAGAGGAATGAGAAAGAGAAATAAAAAGGACGGGAAAGGGCGCGGCGGAGGATAACGTTTACCACACACCCGTGGGAGAGCATATCCAGAGGCACACATCTGGGTGAGTCTAGAGCGGTCCTGAGCTACATGGGGAAGAGGGGGAGGGGAGGGGCGGGGCGCGGCGGAGAGAGGAGCCGGTACAGCAGCCAGAAGGCGGAAGGCATGAGAAGGGGTGGGTAATCACAATGTCTGGATTATAGAAGGAAGAGGCTCTGAGGGAAGGGCAGCCCTGCAGGGGCTAGAGAGCCCAGGGGAGAGGGTGGGGTATGAGAGCTGCACCCTGTAACAGGCAGGCACTGAGGGATGCTGGGAGAACCAGGATATGCTAAATAGGCATCTAAACCATTTGGCACTTGTTGATGCCTGTTCCTTTGAACACAGCTGTAGCCATTTTGTCTTCAGTCGCCATTTTGCTCGTAAGGTGAAATTAAGTTCAGATTCTCAGACCTTACTTCCCGGAAGTAATTATACTGGCACTAAAGAATGTTACTAGTGAGCCAAAAAAGTTAGGGTTGAATCTCTTGTACCCTGTTGTCTCGATGTTCTGAAATTCCCCCGTGCACCACCTGCCCCCCACCCTTCTCACCTCCCTCAGGATAATATTTTGTCTAGTTAGCCAACCATGCTGCACCGCTCCACTGCTTGCCTTTGAACTGTGAACCTGGTTTTCCCCGTAAGAACCCTGTCCCCGGGGCAGGCTGGTGCCACAGTTAGTGTCTCCTTCTCGTGGTCCTGAATGGCCAGTGTGACGGTGCGTGCTCAATAAGCGATTCCCGCCCAGCTGAGACTGGTGTACCTTTGTGCGGCGGCTCCCAGACCCCAACAAAACGTAATGCCCAGGGTTCTAGAATGCTGGGGAGGACATGTAGGACGTGGGCAAGCTTTACGGAAGCGTGGAAGCGTGGAAGCGTGGAATTACAGCCGCCGTAGGGTCTGTTAGAGTCCCGGGTACACGGCGGGGGTGAGAGGGGATGTCCGCGTGTAGAGCGCCACTCAGGAAAGCCAACCGATCAGGAAACCCAACCGATGGATGCCTGTCAGCATGCCTGTCTCAGCAGGAACGGAGAAGGAAAATGTGCAATACACACATCATGACATTTTATCCAGGCACAAGACGAAAGGAAGTCATGCCATTTTGAGAAGACGGGTGGAACGTGTGAAGCTCAGAGAGAGCAAACATGACTTAATTCCGAGCCGCCTGGCAGGCTGGAGAGATGGCTTGCCAGTGGAGAGCGCTTCCCAGCAGCAAAGCCCTGCTTCTGGCCGATTAAAACGGGTTTCTTATAGTAAATTGCTTTACCAGGTGGGGTGGCTCACACCTGTAATCCCAGCACTGCTAGGCTGAGGCAGGAGATTTGCCGCAAGTTCTAGTTAGCCTAATCCCTACTCCAACTGTAATCTGTGTTGGTGTATGAGATCCTGGCTCAAGGAAAAACATTTTACTCTTAAAAATAAAATTACAAACAAGTTAAAGGTTTAGAGAGATGGCTTCATGGTTACGAGCATTTCAGGAGACCAGGGTTCAAACCCCAGAACCCTCATGGCTGCTCACAGCTGTTCTTAACTCCAGTTACAGGGTTACTGACACCCCCATACACACATATATGCAGACAAAACAACAGTGAACATAAGCAAAATAAATTATAACAAAGATGAGAGTAAAAAGCCAAGTTAAATATTTTCTTTGTTAAAACAAAGCCAGGAAGTTCTAAAATAGGAATTCCTGAAATTTTTTGGGGGAAAAAGCCAAATTGTTCTATTTTAAGATGAACAACTTACAAAAAAAGTCAAAAATAGAATTTGCCAGCCACCCAGACATTCCTCTCTGTTGGTTTACCAAGCGTCAACTTTCTTTCTTTCTTTCTTTCTTTCTTTCTTTCTTTCTTTCTCTCTCTCTCTCTCTCTCTCTCTCTCTTCCTCTTCCTCTCCCTCTCCCTCTCCCTCCCTCCCTCCCTCCCTCCCTCCCTCCCTCCCTCCTTCCCTCCCTCCCTCCCTTCCTTCCTTCCTTCCTTCCTTCCTCCTGGCGATTCTGACCCAGCCTTCCTAGTTCTAGGATGTAGACTTACAGACACTTCCAAGCCCAGCTAAATTGGTGTGTTTCCATTATGCATAAGTGTGTTTGCATGTATTTGTGTGTGAATTGTCATGTATCTTGCTTACTGTTTGTGGAAGAGGGATGGAGACAGGGTTTCTCTAGCCTTGGTTAACCTGGACCTCACTCTGTAGACTAGGCTGGCCTAGAACCCACAGATCTTCCTCCCCAGTGTTTGTGCCACACTACCTGGCTATCTTGCCAAGTTTTAATAGGATTCTTCACACTTTCCTTTAGTTTTTGTTTTAAATTGCTATTATTGATGTTGTTGTTATTTAAGATTTTTAGAGACTGATTCAGGCCAGGCCAGCCTCAAACTCCTGGTTCTCCTGCCTCAGTCCTCTGAGCAGAGACTACAGGTGGGTATGCACCACCATATCCGGCCCCATTCCTTTTGGAAGCAGTTGTGTGTGTGTGTGTGTGTGTGTGTGTGTGTGTGTACGCGCGCGCATGCGCACAAGTGTATGTTTCTGTGTGCCTCATCCCACGTGTGGAGATGAGCTTTGTGGGTCGTGCTTTCTCCAAGTGGGGCCAGGGATGATTTTAGACCTCCAGGCTTGGCTGCAAACACCTTTACCAAATCGCCGCTTTCATACCTGGCAGAACCACCTTGTTTGTTGCTTTTTAATTTTTTTCCCCGGGATTTCCCTATTGAACTTACAAAGCAACTTCATAGAAGAGTTCTTCACTTCTAGGAAAAATGAAAAACAACAAAATGTTGATTATCCCCAATCCCCCCTCCTGCCTTCTCCCTTCCAGGGATGGCGAATGGGGCGGGGCGGGGGCGGGGGTGTCAGGGATGGACAAAAGCCAAAAACCAGCTCTTGATCATCTTTTTGCTTCTCCCTCCTTCTTTCTTTCTGCTCTATGGCCTTTGTAGAGGATTTCACAGAGATTTACAGGTTTGTGGACAGCTGAGCAGCAATGAACCCTTCTCTTTGCTTTTATCCTTTTTTTTGGGGGGGGGGCTCCTGTTGCCACCTAGTGGCTATTATGTGCATCAGCAGATTTCTAGATTTAAAAATGAAAAAGCAGTAGACATTTATCCATTTTAAGTGGGTCAAGCATTCACGAGCGGATTATCGGGTGGTTCTGTTTCAAAGACATTGTCCAGATCTCCAGCCACCAGACATCTTGACTGGTTCTAAGGAATCCCATAAGAGGGTCTCATTCCCACACCTGGAAGACAGTGGCCTCACTCAGTTCTGCCCCGTGAAGCTCTCTTAGTAGCAGCCCAGTGATGTGTCTGATTCCCCCAGAGCAAGAGAACCTTCACAAGCAAGGAAGAAGCTTTATTTTATTCCTTATTTTTTATTTATTTTATTTTATTTATTCCTTACTTTTATTAATTTTTAAAAAGATTTATTTATTTTATATATGTGAGTACACTGTTTCTGTCTTCAGACACACCAGAAGAGGGCATAGGATCCCATTACAGATGGTTGTGAGCCACCATGTGGTTGCTGGGAATTGAACTCAGGACCTCTGGTAGAGCAGTCGGAGTTCTTAACCACTGAGCCATCTCTCCAGCCCTATTCCTTATTTTTTTTTTAATTTTATTTAGAAGTCTTATTTTATTTCCTTATCTATTTTTGATGTAAAATGTTTAATTTAAATATGCTAGCTGGGTGTGTTGTATTTTGCTTTTATTAAATTTAAAAAGTAAACATACCTTTATTAAATATAAGTTTCTATAATTTCTCAGGGCAAACTGGTCAAATCTGGCAATCTAGTCAGGGACCCTCTACCCCAGACCCCCACCCCCCAACCCCCCATCCCCCACCCCACTTCAGAAACCAGCAGCGTGGGAACAGAGTGCCCAGGCCCACTGTGCAGCGTGGAGCTCATGGCCGCCGTGCAGATGGTTCTTCTCCACATGGGCAGTCTCCAAGATGGTGGGGTTGGGAAATCCTCTAGTCCAAACTTTTAGGAAATTTCTGTTTTAGAACATTTATTTTTATTATATTTATTTAAAATTTCACAATTTTAATACTTGTATTTTATATTATTTATTTATTATAGAACATTTATTATTTATTTTAGAACATTTGCTTTTATTTGTGTCTCCCCTAATAAGAAATTTATTAGACTGGGTGGTGGTCTTGCATGTCTTTAATCCCAGCACTTGGGAGGCGGAGACAGGCGGATTTCTGTGAGTTTGAGGCCAGCCTGATATAGAGAGCAAGTTCTAGGAGAGCCAGGCTATACAGAGAAACCTCGTCTCTAAAAATAACAACAAAAAGAAGTTTATTAGAAGAATTATTTAATTTATAGATGACAGAAGTGTTGGCGAGGAGGTGTGGCCTTGTGGGAGTGGGCGTGGCCTTGTTGGAGGAAGTGTGTCACTGTGGAGGCAAGCTGTGAGGTCTGGCCAGGGTGACAGTCTCCTGCTACCTGTGGATCAAGATGTAGAACTCTCAGCTCCTCCAGCACCTTGTCTGCCTGAACACTGCCATGCTTCCGGCCATGATGATAATGGACTGAACCTCTGAACCTGTAAGCCAGCCCCAGTGAGATGTTGTCCTTGGTAAGCGTTGCCTTGGTCATGGTGTTTGTTCACAGCAACGGAACCATAACTGAGACCGTAGCTGAGGTTCCGGAAGCTGCGGCCCCCTCGTAGGGCTTCGGTTGCAGGTGAACCACGATTTCTGGGCCAGGAAGGTACAAATTGGCAAAAAAATGAAGTCACACAGGCAGGTTTCTTTACATTGTGGGAAAAGTCTGTATTCTCTAGTAGGGAATTGCCTTTTTTCAAGCCCCCCCCTTCAGACATTTACATATTAAAAGATGCTGCTAGCCAAGGAAGAACAATTAACATAACCATGTCGCACAAAGGGATGTGGAGTCAGCCAGATAAAGTGAAGCAAGCTTAGAAACTCAAACATGGACAATGACATTCTTAGGCTAAATGAGTCTTTATGAGTAAGCTCTATCCAACATCTAGCTTTTGTCCGTAAAACTTTTTTTTTTTTTTTTTTTTTTTGGTTTTTTCGAGACAGGGTTTCTCTGTGTAGCCCTGGCTGTCCTGGAACTCACTCTGTAGACCAGGCTGGCCTCGAACTCAGAAATCCGCCTGCCTCTGCCTCCCAAGTGCTGGGATTACAGGCGTGCGCCACCACGCCCTCCCGGCTCCTGTAAAACTTAAAGTCTCCTATATCTTGTATATGTCAGACAAGCCAAATCCTGAAAATCTTCCCTTAGGTTTCACATAGCCTCATTAATATTTCATGAGCTGACGTCTGAACTACCCCTGGGTAAGCCAGAGATGTTTTTATGGCTTTCCAGATGGCTGGCGATGTTTGGAGTTAGAAAGACAAAAAGCAGCAGCTCTGCAAGCCTCCGTTGAGGGAGCTCTGAGCTCAGCGCGGCTTCAAGTGCAGCTATCCTAGTCTGAGCCCTTTGTCTCGGACTAGACTCGATCCTGAGTGGTCTGCAAAGACTTATGGAAATAACAAAAAAGGAACTCCCATGCTTCTATGAATCCCGGAAGAGTCTCCATTTGCAGTGTTGTACTTTCCAGGGGACTCCCGTCTCATACTAAATATGGCCGAAGCAAAGCATTACGGTTCTGAAGGTGGTTACTGGCCAGTAATAAAGGAGTGAGTTACAAATTATTCTCTCGAATCTACACGGTCTTGGCTACCAGGAATAAAAGAAGTTAGAAAGGTGCCAAATGGAAAATTATGGCTTCTATGTTGTGGGAACTCTGCGAGCCCTAAGAGGCATTCTTCCCGCCTCCGTTCTGCAGAATATTATCTGACAGAAGCTATCAGAGCTATCGCAGCACTGAGGGAGACCTTGAGCTTCTGAGCCTCGTGCCTTCCCCTCCCAAGCACTGGGATTGCACACGAGATCCAGCACGAGTCGAATTCTACTGAACTCACCCCTGTTCCGGGAAGCTGGGCCTTGGGGCTCCCAGACTCTCGACTGCAGGGAAGGAGGAGCCGGGGTGATAGGTATTGCTTCCCTCACTTGGTCTGTCTGTGGAGCGGTGATCACTGTGTCCACTCTGCCCTCGGGGACAAGGTCTGCAAGAAAAGCCTCCTGAACATCCCCCAGCATTCCGATTGTCCAAACTGACCCGAGTGTGCAGGCGTGTCCCAGGATGCTGCCAGAAGTGACTGGAAGGAAAGCTGTCCCGTCCTCCCCACAGGGTTAGGGCGTGGAACACTGACAGCTAAACTGTGAGGCGCCCCACAGGAAGGGCCCGACTCTGCCTTGTTCCAGTGGCAGCAACAGCAAAGCCCTGAATGCTCTAAGGTCTAGGAGGAAGGGGGGGGGGGAATGCCTGCAAGTCAGAGCTCTTTCCTCTGAGGGCTGAGGCTTGGTGTGCGGGCTTTTGCCTGTAATTACAGAATTCGCACTTGGGGGCTTTTTTCTTTCTATCTGATTAGTCTTTTGTGCACAGCTAGGTGCATGCTGACAACTCCCCACACACACATGCAGCATGCACACTTATACACACATGAAAAAGGAAACACACACATACACACACACACACACACATATATATATATACACACACACACCCCAAAAGAAAAGAATGAACAGCTCTTCCTCAGTAAATGTCACTGTCACAGCCCACCCAGAACCTCACGGGATTTAAAGCGAGTCCACCATCGCTGGGGAGGAAGGCGGCGACCCAGGCTCACTAGTCGCAGTAGGCATGCGTCACGGTGATCCACCGGCACCAGGAGGCTGCGTACCACACTGCATTATAGCTTGAGCATAGGAGACCTCAAGGCTGGCTTTCACAGTGACACACTTCCTTCAGTAAGGCCACACCTACTCCAACAAGGCCACATCCCCGAACAATATCATTCCCTGTGGGTCAGGCATTCAAACATGAGTCTAGGGAGCTATTCCTAGTCTAACCACAGAACTACTCAGCCAGAAGATATAGGCAAGGACCTAGGTCAGACCCCTATAGGTCCCCTGATCTCAAGTTGCCGTGAGTCCCAGTCGGTTGACTCTGAGCTGTATTTGCTCCATGTGTCCCTAACTCCTCTGAGTCCTCCAGTTCTTCCTCCCCCTCCTCTGCAGGACTCTGAGTTCCGCCTAGCGTTTGACTGTGGGACTCTGCATCTGTTCCCATCTGTAGCTGGATGACTCTTCCTCTCTGGTCTCATTGATGATGAGTCTGCTGGACTATAGTCAGTTGCTTAAATTTTTCTCATAGACCTGCTTTTAATATTGGTCTTAAATAATATGGTTCTTAAGCGCTTTAACCTCCCTTCTATCCCACCATCCAGCAGAGGTAGTGGAAAAGAAGGGCTATTAGGATATTGGGGAAGTGGACCTGTTTAGAAATGGTTCTTCGGAGCAAATCCCATCTGTGTGGTCAGGAGAGCAGCAGTTCCATTCCCAGGAAGCAGCGGCCGCAGCTCAGCAGCTCCATCCGCCGGCAAACACTTCATGACTACACCAGCAGTCCAGTGCAGTTGTGCTGGGATAGCAAACACGAATCAGCAGCGGTGGCACGATCCAGCAGAAACAGCCAGGCCACTGCCAAATCGGCCTGAGTCACTGGGAGCACCCAGGACCAACAGGGACGCCATGTTCTGTGTCGTGCCCCTCTCAGCGAAATGAAGACCAGCCAAGGCTAGAGACCAACGATACATTACAGAGCTAGCTCTGCAAGATGCCGTCACTGCCACTGTCCGTTGAGTCCTATTTATGGCCTCTCCAAGTGTCTCCAAACATCTCGTGTCCTCCACGTGTCTTACCTCACACGTTGTTGTCTTAGCACAGGAGTCTGTATCATCGGCTGATATCACTTTGCTAATCTGCCTAAGTCCTTGGATGTGGCAAGCTGCCAGAACACCAGCAGGGGTCTTGGTGAGTGTCTCTCTATGGAGTCATGGCAGATGGAGCTCAATATGTAATGTAAGGCGAACCAGCACATGCATGCTGCTAGAGAAGACTCCTTCATCCCAGGTCCTTTCGCGTGCTTGCTTTAGCAAAACATCCTTTCACCTGTATCTGCTTCAGGAAAACACTCCTTCATGTGTTTGCCCCAGCGAAAGGCCATCCTGCACAACTGACTTTCCAAAGAAACCATTGGTTTCTACTTCACTAGTCCCAGAACACTCTGCGGGCAGGACAAACTATAGGTCGGCTGGGGTTCAGGAATTGCCACACAAACCCTATGAACACAGTTAAGTAACATAGTGATCTCAGTTAAGAATAGTTTATTGAATGTACCAATCCCCAAGGCTGATCAACCTGGACCACAAAAAGTAGGACTTGGGATCCTAATCGTGATACCAGTCTGTTCTTAGAGGCCGGCTTTTTCTTCTTTTTTAAGATTTGTTTATTTTATGTATACGAGTACACCGTTGCTCTCTTCAGACACACCAGAAGAGGGCGTCAGATCTCATTATGGATGGTTGTAAGCCACCCTGTGGTTGATGGGAATTGAACTCAGGACCTCTGGAGGAGCAGTCGGTGCTCTGAACCGCAGAGCCATCTTCCCGGCTTTTTTTTTTTTTTTTTTTTTTTTTAATAGGAAAAAAGGATTCCAGAAGTTCAGAGGGCCAGGGTGGAGGTAGTGGTACATTTTGGTGAACTAGACAAAGCATCATCAGCTGACTTTTCAGCTGATTTAAGTGAGGTAAGGGGGTGGTGGACGGGAGTTTCAGAGCATAAGTAATACATCCATAGCGGTATGACCTTTTAGGAGATGGTTTTTTTTTTTTTTTCCGGTGTCAGTTATAAATAACTATTTCTGGGAAGCAGAGTCTGTGAACCTGAACTTATTTTCATCTTACAAGTGGAGATGGAATACAAAATGGCCACAGTTAGGTTAAAAGGAGCAGGCCTTCACAGGCTGAAGGGTTTGCGGCTGGGTTGGTGTCCTAACCCCTCCACTTCCGGCTTTGCCTGACTGCAGACGATGTCTGGTTAAGGGCTTGTGTTCTCCAATACTAGGAGTCCTTGCTAGGGCTACTGTCAGAATTCATGGGGTTTCCAATTTCACTGTATTGTCCTGGCTGGTCTCAACGTCACAGACATCCACCTGGGTCTGCCTCCCCATTCCTGGGATTAAAAGGCGTGTGCTAGGGGCTGGAGCGGAGGCTCAGCCGTGGAATGCAGACTGCTCATCCAGAGCATCCGGGATCGGTTCCCAGCACCCACACGGCAGCTGACAGCTGTCTGTAGATCCAGTTCCAGAGGATCCGACACCCTCACACAGACACACACACCGGCAAAACATCAATGCACATAAAATGAAAATAAATAAATAAATTGGGAAAAAAGGACACGTGCTAGCCATGGCTGGTGTTCACACCTCTCGCCCCAGCATCTGTGAGGCAGAGGCAGGTAGATGCCTGGAGTTCAAGACCAATCTGGTCTACAAAGTGAGTTCCTGGACAGCCAGGGCTGTTACACAGAGAAACTCTGTCTTGAAAACAATCAAACAAAAAATAAAATAAAATGAAAAAGCATGTGCTACCATGCCCTGCCAATTTGATTTTTATTTGATGAATTGCTACTTTTTCCGTCACTGGCAATGTTCTTTGTCCCCCAGTCTGCCTCGATTTTTTGTTTGTTTTTTTCCAGACAGGGTTTTTCTAGTAGAGACTGCTGTCCTAGAACTCGCTCTGTAGACCAGGCTGGCCTTGAATTCTTTTTTTTTTTTTTGTTTTTTTTTTTGTTTTGTTTTTCGAGACAGGGTTTCTCTGTGTAGCCCTGGCTGGGATCACTCTGTAGAAGGGGCCTGTCAGCCACCTGCCTCTGCCTCCCAAGTGCTGGGATTACAGGTGTGCGCCACCACGCCCGGCCTGGTCTTGAATTCTTAAGAGATCTGGGATTAAAGGCGTGTGCCACCTCTGCTAGAGTATTAACATATTTTCTATAAGTTAACACAAGGTTGGGACGGACTTATTTCAAATCTAATCTGTCCATACTTTAGGCGTTTAGATCATTTACAAAGTATTTAATACGATTAGTGGTCCTAGTACGATTATCTATAGGAAAGAAATCGTGTAAATATAAAGAATAATGTTTTTGAAAGCTCATGATATGTTACACTAAGTACGTTTTCCCTACATAAACAAGGTGTGTGTTTGTATTTGTTGAGATACTTTCACGTGCGAGTCATTCACCTTTCAAAATGAGGGACAGTTCTGCTGATATTTATTGACTGGTCCTCACTTAGATTTTCCTATTTCCGGAACAGGGATACTCACTCTGAACATCTGGCTGTCTGAAATCGCTGATGTAAACTAACCAATTCTTGGCGCCGGGCATGGTGGCGCACGCCTGTAGTCCCAGCACTTGGGAGGCAGAGGCAGGAGGATTTCTGAGTTCGAGGCCAGCCTGGTCTACAGAGTGAGTTCCAGGACAGCCAAGACTACACAGAGAAACCCTGTCTTGAAAAACCAAAACAAAAACAAAACAAAAAACAAACAAACAAACAAACAAAAAAAAACCAACCAATTCTTTAGATCAGTGTTTCCAAATTTACCATAGCCCCTACCAGAGCACAGCGAGGTGGAATCCCACTCAGTGCAAAGTGTAATCAAGTCATTTATATGCGGATCTGATCATACTTCCTGTTCTGCTCATCTGTGCTACACTACACAGAAGAGACAATCCGTTAGCGCGCCGAACCGACCGGAAGTACCTTTTGATCACAAGAGGAATCCTTTCCTTTTAGCGCACACCACCTGCGGCCACCCCCACCCCCCAAACCACTGGCGCGGCTCTCAGATGGGATAGCCCAGGTTGCATGCCGGGATCTCCCTGAACTCAAGAGTGCTAGGCTTCATAGAGTTGTGCACACGGGCACTACATTTCCCAGGGGCCATCGCGGCGGAAGTAAAGCAACTTCCGGTGCCCTGGCAGCGCTATTGCGGACGGTTAGATCTTTCGGGTGGGAGTAGGCAATTGCTTTGTGTCTTCGGTCTCTGCAGAGTAAGGCCGGGAGTCAGCGGGCTGGGTGTGGACGGTGCGGTGGATGGATGTTGATACGTGTGTGAGTGTTTAGGGACGGGTGCTGTGTGTGCACGTGCGCATCTGTGTGTATACACACCTTGAGCTATTTGCATTATCTGTGGCATTGTGTGTGTCGATTTCTGCTCTAGTTTCTCTCGCGGCCGGAGCAAGCTTCGCTGAGGAGGGGTCAGGTGCGGATCTGAAGGGAAGCTTTCCCTGCGGCTCAGACTTGAGCCTTGTGACGAGCATTTGAGGCCGAAAGCGCCTCCGAGGGTGACCTAGGAGGGCAGCTACGAGTTGAGCCCCCTGACTTCCTCAGAGCCCTAGTCAGTGAGTGTCGAGGGAAAGTGCTCACTGGGGATGCTCGGTGGGGTCTCCGCTTCCTCAGGCTCCCCCGAGTCGGCCATCATAAAGGAGCGCTGGAGGAGCGGGAGACCATTGTTCTACCCAGCTAAGATCCAAGGGCGAGTTTGCACTTTCTCTCTGTTCGAGAAATGAGGTTTTTATATTTAGAATATAGAATTGTCAGTAGCCGAAGGAGGAACGTGTAATTTGGCACCTCCACCATTGTGTCCCTTACAATAACCCCTTCCCTTTCCACTTAGTATTCACGGCATCGTTTCAATGACCCTTGACATCTTCTGTCTACAATCCCTTCTTTTCCCGAACATGTCATAGATAGGAACCTCCAGAGGTTAGCGTTAGGGCTTTCAAACTCCGACTTGCTAAATCAATTCCTATTTGGACGGTGTCACACGTCAGGTCAGATGGCCTTAGACCTTTTGACAGGCCTTCCTTTCAACGCAGCAGAAGAGTGGGGGTGGTGGAGGTAGATGATTTCCGTTCATGCGTGAAGATTTTGAGAGTGGGAAAGTGGTAGCTCTCCCCCCTTCCCCTCCCTGATCCCTCCCTTTCCTCCCCCCCCCCCCAAATCTGGGTTGGAGTCTCGGTTCCGTCCCCTCTGGCTCTCTAGTCCTGTCATGAACCTTAGGAAGCCTGTGGTGAATGAAGCCTGTTAGTGCAGAGCCGCCATATACTGCGGGCCTGGTGTGCTTTAGGTGTTGCCCTGTGAGGCATTTGGGGTTCATTCTCCTCAGTGCTCTGCAGGACAAGGGAGTGTTTGTGAGAAACAATGCGATTACTGGTTGGATATTCAAGAAAGTGACTCAAAATGAAAAGCTAGGCTTTGTGGTGTGCACTTTAATCTTAGCCCTTAGGAGGCAGAAGCAGGAGAGCCATGTGAGTTCTGTGGCAGCTTGATCCACAGAGCAAGTTTCAGGCTAGCTGGGCTACACGGTGAGAGCCTGTCTCAAAAACAAGAGAAGGAAAATGAATGTACTAATGTAGGGCAGAGTATTTTTCTAAATGTTGGGACGAAATATTTGCATTGTTTAAATTTATATAGTCTTTTTGTTTGTTTGTTTGTTTTTTGTTTTTTTTTTTCGAGACAGGGTTTCTCTGTATAGCCCTGGCTGTCCTGGAACTCACTCTGTAGACCAGGTTGGCCTCGAACTCAGAAATCTGCCTCCCAGAGTGCTGGGATTACAGGCGTGCACCACCACCGTCCGGTTATGTGGTTTCTGGGATTTGAACTCGGGACCTTCGGAAGACCAGTCAATGCTCTTACCTGATGAGCCATCTCACCAGCCCTATATAGTCTTTATGTCCTTTGGAATAAGATAATGTAACTCCCGTTTTTGTAGTGCGTACACTCAATGTCTGCCCTCTCCGTCTTTACAAACCCATTCATCACGGTCACCATGTTGCGGGACACATCTCTGAACTGTCGTGTGGCTGCTCTTCTGTAGCCCTTGGTCATCGCCATCCCAGCTCTCTCCCTTATGGGTCTGCGTCTCCCAGTCTCCACCCTGA
The DNA here is from genome assembly GCA_964023405.1 of Apodemus agrarius. NCBI lineage: Eukaryota > Metazoa > Chordata > Mammalia > Rodentia > Muridae > Apodemus > Apodemus agrarius. The sequence goes on from OZ030005.1 coordinate 17,257,262, forward strand.
TGCTGCACATCCAGCCTCTGCCACTCAAACCCCAGTAACCAGCATCTTACTGTTCCTAGGAGAAAACAGCTTCAGATTCCACGTGACTGAGACCATGACAGTCTTTTTGTTTGAAGACGAAATATTTGTCTTCAAAATTATGTATGTTGGGTTATGTGTCCATGAGCATATCCCCAGCCTCTGAGCCATCCCCCAGCCCCAGCGTCTGCCTTTCTCTTTAGCTTACTGAACTTGTTATTCTCCGTGTGCGTCCATATTGTAGTAAATGGTTCAGTGTGTGTGAGCCCCGTTCTCCGTGTGCTTTGTCCACCCGTCTGTAGGTGGGTCGCAGATCACTGCTGTGGACGTGGTGCTGGAATGAAGCGGGAGTGGGACTGTCAGATGCTGATTTTATTTTCTTTGTGTGTCTGCACTCAGTAGTGGAATCGATGGATCAGGTGTGAGTTCTGTTTGTAATTGAGACTCTGCCACATAGTTTTCTGCAATGACTATTAATTTACATTTCCTCCCTAATGTTCTTTTTCTTCTACATTCTCCACATTATGTTTTGTTTCTGGTAATGGTCAGTGTTTTTTTTTTTTTTTTTTTTTTTTATTGGTTTTTTGAGACAGGGTTTCTCTGTGTAGTCCTGGCTGTCCTGGAACTCACTCTGTAGACCAGGCTGGCCTCGAACTCAGAAATCCACCTGCCTCTGCCTCCCAAGTGCTGGGATTACAGGCGTGCGCCACCACGCCCGGCTTAATGGTCAGTGTTTTTAAAAAGTTTCTTTCTTTCTTTCTTCCTTTCTTCCTTTCCTTTCCCTTCCTTCCCCTTTCCTTTCCCCCCTCCCTCCCTCCTTCCTTCCCTCCCTCCCTTCCTTCCTTCTTTCTGTATTCCTGAGGGTTGTGCCTACATAACTTTGTGCTCCTTGTACGAGCCTGGTCTCATAGGTGGCCTGAAGAACGTGTCAAATCTCTAGAAGTTAGAACTGGTTGTGAGCTACCATGTAGGTACGGGGATGGGAACCCCTGGCTTCTGCAAGAGCAACAAGTATTCTAAACCTCTTTGCCAAGTCTGGGCCTCTGATAGCTGACACTTTTTTTTTTGTTTTGTTTTTTGATTTTTGTTTTTTGTTTTGTTTTGTTGGTTTTTCGAGACAGGGTTTCTCTGTGTAGCTCCGGCTGTCCTGGAACTCACTCTGTAGACCAGGCTGGCCTCGAACTCAGAAATCCACCTGCCTCTGCCTCCCAAGTGCTGGGATTAAAGGTGTGCGCCACCACTGCCCGGCCTGATAGCTGACACTCTTTTTGTTTTGTTTTGTTTTTTGTTTTTTGAGACAGGGTTTCTCTGTGTGGTCCTGGCTGTCCTGGAACTCACTCTGTAGACCAGGCTGGCCTTGAACTCAGAAATCTGCTTGCCTCTGCCTCCCAAGTGCTGGGATTACAGGCGTGCGCCACCACGCCCGGCTATATGATAGCTGACACTCTTTTTTTTTTGTTTGTTTGTTTGGTTTTTTGAGACAGGGTTTCTCTGTGTAGTCCTGGCTGTCCTGGAACTCAGTCTGTAGACCAGGCTGGCCTCGAACTCAGAAATCCGCCTGCCTCTGCCTCCCAAGTGCTGGGATTACAGGCATGCGCCACAACGCCCAGCTGATAGCTGACACTCTTTTTTTTTTTTTTTTTTTTTTTTTTTGGTTTTTTGAGACAGAGTCTCTCTGTGTAGTCTTGGCTGTCCTGGAACTCACTCTGTAGACCAGGCTGACCTCGAACTCAGAAATCCGCCTGTCTGTGCCTCCCAAGTGCTGGGATTACAGGTGTGCGCCACCACCGCCCGGCTGATAGCTGACACTCTTAATGGGCCTGTGGAGGCCTCTGTGATTTTAATGACTCTCATTCTGATGCTAATTTTTCATATGTCTATTAATAGGCCATAGTGATGTTCCATTTGGGGAAATACTTATTTCCAGCTTGCCTCTTTCTCAGTTAGGAAGTTTCCTTGTCACGGAATTGTCTGCTTTCCTTATAACTCCTGTGCAGTGTAGACGATCCCTCCTATTCGGATGTAGTTCTGTTATCCTCTCCCATTCATGTGCTCTGTTGATTGATTCCTTTGCTGTGTAAAGGTTTTTAGATTGATGCAAATCCTATTTGTCCATTTTGCTTCTGTTGCATGTGTTTTTAGAGAAATACCAAATATATTCAGTGTTCTGGATGCTTTCCTGTATATATATATTTTTCTAGTAGCATCAGTTTGTAAATTCTAATGTCTTTTTTTTTAAAGATTTTATTTATTTATTTTATGTGTTTGAGTACACTATAGCTGTCTTCAGACACACCAGAAGAGGGCATCAGATCTCATTACAGATGGTTGTGAGCCACCATGTGGTTGCTGGCATTTGAACTCAGGACCTCTGGAAGAACAGACAGTGGTCTTAACCACTGAGCCATCTCTCCAGCCCAATTTTAATCTGTTTTGAGTTGACTTTGGCATGTTGAGTGACTGAAGGTCTAATGTCGTTTTACTGAATTTTAATGTAGATTTTTTTGCCAGCACTATTGATTATAGACACTGCCCTGGAATTCACGTAGACCAGGTTGGGCCAGGACTTTGAACAAGTCTCCCGTCTCTGCCCCCCAGTGCTGGAATTATTGACCCCTGCTTCCACATCCAGCAAGACTTCCTGCACTGTTAACAATGGCCTTGGGATCACAAACTTTATGAAACATTGGCAGTTACAAGTGTCACGAGGTCACAGATTATCTTAATGTGGGCAGGGGCGATGGCTGTGGGGTTACCCTAATTCTTCTCAAATGATTTATGATTGACAGTAAGAAATGAGGAAACTGGGACTGGAGAGATGGCTCAGAGGTTAAGAGCACTGACTGCTCTTCTGAAGGTCCTGAGTTCAAATCCCAGCAATCGCATGGTGGCTCAACCATCCCTAATGAGATCTAATAAATAAATAAATCTTGTAAAAAAAAAAAAAAAAGAATTGAGGAAACTTTATCAAAAGGGTTACTGGATATGACAGGAATGGCTGTTGTGGAAAGTCTCAGACATTTTAGCCTCATTTAATCCTATACCCTATTTTAACAGATCTCTTGCTCTAGCCATTATTATACTTTTTTTTTTTTCTTTCTTTTTCTTTTTTTTCGTTTTTTGAGACAGGGTTTTTCTGTGTAGTCCTGGCTGTCCTGGAACTCACTCTATAGACCAGGCTGGCCTCAAACTCAGAAATCCGCCTGCCTCTGCCTCCCAAGTGCTGGGATTACAGGCGTGCGCCACCACGCCCGGCCTTTTTTTTTTTTTTTTTTTTTTTTTGGTTTTTCAAGACAAGGTTTCTCTGTGTAGTCCTGGCTGTCCTGGAACTCACTCTGTAGACCAGGCTGGCCTCAAACTTAGAAATCTGCCTGCCTCTGCCTCCCAAATGCTGGGATTACAGGCGTGCGCCACCACGCCTGGCCTTTTTTTTTTTTTTTTTTTTTTTAAGATTTATTTATTATTATATCTAAGTACACTGCAGCTGTCTTCAGACATACCAGAAGAGGGCATCAGATCCCATTACAGATGGCTGTGAGCCACCATGTGGTTGCTGGGAATTGAACTCAGGACCTCTGGAAGAGCAGTCAGCGCTCTTAACCGCTGAGCCATCCCTCCAGCCCGTTATACTTGTTTTTGCTGTAGTAACTTTACTGGCTCTAAACGTGCTTTGGCTTATTTGTGTAAGGTGTGAAACCAAACAATAGAGACAAAGCTGTGCTTGATGTGAGGATGCGTGATCGTCCACCTGGAAATAATCCCTAGCATAAAGAAATGTAGCTTAAACAGAAGGGGACTTGGGAGCAGAACTGTCTCAGAGCCGTTGTGTCAGGCACGCGGTCCAGGGACGGCACCCTGGCTTTGAAGCAGCCTGTTCTCCGTGACTTTTTCCTGAGATTTTTATGGGCTTGTTCTTTTGACAGAGTCATAGAATCTTTTCATAACTTAGTCTCGAGGCATACCTGGCAAACCAGGATGTCTCATGTGGCTGATTGTTGCTTAGTGCTAAGTCTCTCAAGATAACCCATACACGAGATATTCTGATACTCAGAGACGGACTTGCCGACGGTGCCGGTGTGTAAGGATGAGAAGAGAGCTCCTAGGAAGCTGGCAGCGATCAGACTGACTCCCTGCTGAGAAGGCCCAATCCATCCCGCAGAGTCTCTGCCCATATAACTCAGAACACAGATAGGTGCACTTCTTGCAGGCATGGGACTGTGCAGTGACCGCCCTCCTATGGCAAGATGGAAGGCGGAGACAAGACAGTCCCTGGCAGGATGGCTAGCCTGGTGTACCCAGAGGCAGGAGCGAAGGAAGGATACAGATAGAAGGAAAATCTGTGTGTGAATCTTGTGGGGATATAAAAATGTAAAATGTCATAAGATGATCAGCTGTGTACTTGAGAGGAGGAGAAAGGGGCATTAGGTGTTCAAGGCCAGCCTGGTGTACAGGAGACTGTCTGAAATCAGATAAACACTCGCACAGTGTATTGGCCGAAGGCTTAGACCCGTTGCCTAGAGCACTGGGTCCCCATCTGGTGACGGCTGCTCCCTGGTCAGCATCTTAGCTCTGAGGGTGTGTGTGTGTGCCGTTGTTCAGAGCTTGTGAGGAGAGGGTCAGTGCTGCTGGGTGTGGTACAGAGCACACGACAGTCCTCACACAGCCCAGGACAGGGCAGTTGTGTCAGCGTGCTGAGGCTGAGGACCCAGCTCTAGGACCAAAGACCCAGGACACCCGGAGGAGTTTAGTATTATTTTGTTCAAAATCTCCCATAATATGGAAAGATGGAAACAGAGCATACTCCCCTCCTGTGACAGGATGTTTTATGACTAATTATCGTCATAAAGGATCATGGCTTAATTGACACAACATAAGTGTTGTCACAGACCAGGAGAGGCTCTCTGGAGAGTGTCCCACGGTGCACAGCCCCATTCACTAAAAGTGGGCACAGAATGCGGGACCCCGCCTGAGCATTGCAGCTGCAGCCCCTCCAGCCTTGCTGGGCTTCAGCCCTGAGTTCACAAAGGAGGTGCCATTCAGATGCTGGGAGCCCCTGGGAGCCTTGGTAGGCGGGGTTCCAGTAGGAAGATGTGCTCACAGTAGGAGGAGCTACCCAGGGGCAGAGCTAGCTGGATCTCAGGGGGTAGGGAGGATCCCTTCTGCTGGCATCTTCTGGAGGAAGTTCAAGGCAGACATGTTTATACCCTGCACTCCCACACTGACCCTGTGCAGGGGGTTGTCTGAGGTTAGGAGAGGGTCGGCTCTGTGTAGATTCCTGTGTGCTTCTAATGTGTGTGTGTGAGTCTGTGAACAGTTGGAGGGAGAGAGGGAGTGTGGGTGCTTGAGAAATAAACGTGGTTGATGAAATCACAGTGACAGAAGTCAGCCTGGGAACATCAAGTCACAGTCCAATGAAAGGCTTTCTTTTTGTCCCCCAGGGGAGGAAGCCTGAAGAATGGCCAGCTCCAGTTCTCACCACATGGTCTGTGTAAGTTGACATTTCTCTTTGACCTAGGGTGACTTTCAGGTTAGGTGACTCCTGCCCTCTCTCCCTCCTGGAGCTTCCCAAGGATCCGGAATCCCCAGCCCAGCCTGCCCCTCTGCAGTGAGGGTGGGCAGGTCTGGGCACTTCCTGCCTGTGCCTCTCCCCAGCTGGTCCTGGGGTTGTCTTTGAACGCATTCCTCCAGGTGTGCTGTCTGCTTGGTGTGTGCTCAGGGAGGACTGTCCCTGCAGCGGAGGTGTCAGTCCCACAGGGGAACAGGGGCCTTGGGGGTTCAGAGCTTTGAGGTGATGGTCTCATTGACTGCACGGGGAAACCTGATTGACATCTGTGATGTTGTCAGGCTGATGACCCAGTGTGTGAGAGTGAGTGTCCCCTGTGGGTGTGTGTGAGGAGGTGACCTCCCTGAGGAGGCTTTAGGGGAGAGTTCAGTGATCAGAGGGAAAGGTCATCCAGGCTGTAATAGGGAGGTGACTGCAGTCCCCAGAGTCAGGGAAGGCGTGAGACACCTTGTCACCTGGAAAGTCTTTTGATTTTCTTTTTAATGGTACAAAAGGTTAAACATAATGTGCACATAATGTGAACTCTTAAATAGTAAGTTTATGGACTCTTACATACTGTATAAAATCATTCTCATGACAAAAAAATCTTAATGACATCATGTGATAGTATAATAAACTCAAGGACCCACAGCATTCCTTCTGTGATTCCCCTGACCCTGGTGACATTTCTCCTTGTGGGGTCTGCCCTGAGGGGTGTGGATGGAGCGGAGAGGCACAGTTCTGGCTCTGTGGTGGGCACAGCCATCGTTCATGGGGAGCTCGTGCGCTCAGGCGCCTTGAACATTTCCTTATGGCTCCCTCCCACGCTTGAGCCCTTTCCCACCTGGTTTTCCATCTTGGAAGCTTCCCCAGTTTCACTCTAGTTGTGTTTGCTCTTCAGGGGTCAGTGACATTTAAGGACGTGGCTATTAACTTCTCTAAGACGGAATGGGCCTGCCTGGATGCTGCTCAGAAGGTCCTGTACAGGGACACGATGTTGGAGACCTACAGCAACCTGGTCGCAGTGGGTAAGCCTGTGCCCCATGGATGGGGCATGTGCCCACTACACTTTTGGCTTTCGTCTTGTGAATTAGAAGTCATGGCTGTCTTTAATGTTTTGTTGTTGTTGTTGTTGTTGTTTGTTTGTTTTTTCGAGATAGGGTTTCTCTGTGTAGCTCTGGCTGTCCTGGAACTCACTCTGGAGACCAGGCTGGCCTCAAACTCAGAAATCCACCTGCTTCTGCCTCCCAAGTGCTGGGATTAAAGGTGTGGGCCACCACTGTCCGGCTGTCTTTAATGTTTAATTGAAGTTGGGTTTGGTGTCCCCATGCCTGTCATTTCTTCACTCAGAAGGCTGATGTGAGAAGATTGCTGTGAGTTCACGTCACTCAGATACATTGTGAGTTCTAGACTAGCCTAGTCTACATGCCTAGTCCCTGTTTCAAACAAAATAAACTATCCGAATGAAATAAGTAAGTAAATAAGTCAATAAATAAATATAATTTTGGGCTAGGGAGATAACTTAGTGGTTAAAAGAACTGATTGCTTTAGCAGGAGGCCCGGGTTCAGTGTCCTCTGTAGTTAGTACAAACGGTTTAAGCACATCCATTATCAGCTTACAACAGGAACTGAGACTGTGGCTATTTTATTTGGCTTTGGGGTTCCCCTCTAATCTGTTCTCCTAACTGCAGGCCTGGCTGCCTCCCGGGGTGTAACCCAGGGACTTGCTCTGTCTCCTGGCCATGTGCCCATGTCTCCTCTCCCCTCATGGTGGGCTCCTCTCCTCTCAAGGTGGCCTCCTCCTCCTCTCTCCCTCCTCCTCTCTGCCTCCTCCTCTCCTCTCTCTTCCTCCAACCAGGTCATTCCACACCCACCTACCTCTAATCCCTCCAGCAGTGGCTGTAGCCAGTTTCATCTAACCAATAGTTTTAAGTCAAGGAACAAGGTTTGTACAACAAAAGTCTGTAAACATGAGAAGCCTCTCACAGGCCTAGACCTTTGGGTATAGAACTTTGCAATACAATACAATACAATACAATACAATACAATACAATACAATACAATACAATACAATACATTTTGATCAACCGAGCCTCCACATTCCACCATCACGAGATTTCTCAAAGCCATCTCTAACTCCAGTTCCAGCGGATCTGATGCCCTGGTCTGGCTGGACTCCATGGGCATGCATGTGGCGCTCAGTCATATATGCAGATAGATTCTCATATACACACAAAGTACATTTTAATCAATAGACTAGCAAAAGAGGGGGCCGAGTTCCTCCTGCATACCATAGGAAGAATGTGAGGTCTGTCGGGTTGAAAATAGGACTTCATGAAGTGCCTGCTTGCCCGCCCTTGTTGGTCCTCTCAGATACTAATGTGGGGAGCAGTCAACAAACACACCAAACACTGGTCTCTGCCCTATCCAGACATGCGTGCATGCCTGCACATACATGCACAGACCCTCATGAGCACATACATACATTGTTCATGCATACATACACAACTAATAAAAGGCATAATATACTTAATAATAAATTAATAGAATGAATTTCAAAACCAGAACTGGACACATTCTGTTTCCCTAAATGCATACTTTTCACCTGCTTTTCGAGGCAGTTTCAGGCTTTTCATTAAGTTATCCTGTAAGGATGAAGTGCAGACGTGAAAGAGTCAGAATAATAATCATGAGGACAGTTTTGATGGTCAGGATATTGCTCAGTTGTAGAACACTTCCCCAGCATGGAGGCCCTAATTCCACTAAATCAATAAATGGAAATTAAAAAGTCATTTAGCCGGGCGTGGTGGCGCACGCCTGTAATCCCTGAACTTGGGAGGCAGAGGCAGGCGGATTTCTGAGTTTGAGGCCAGCCTGGTCTACAGAGTGAGTTCCAGGAAAGCCAGGACTACACAGAGAAACCCTGTCTCAAAAAACCAAAAAAAAAAAAAAAAAAAAAAAAGTCATTTTAGTGTTACTATAGATCAAACAGTACTAAGTCTTTGCATATAGTGTGTAATCTTAGCATCAACCCTGTCCAATAGGTAATAAGTCAGTCTGAATTATTACTATTATTTTTATCTATATAGGGTTTTTGTGTGTAGCACAGAGAGATCTGTCTGCCTCTTCCTCTACGTGCTGAGACTAAAGGCATGCGCACCACAGCCTAGCATTATTGATTTTGTGTTGTTATTCGTATGCCCGGTCTTATGTAATGCAGGGTGGCTTTGAACTTGCTATGAAACTAAAGCCAGCTTTGTGCTTCCCATCTGCCTGCTGCCGCTCTCTCCTCAGGGACAGTGATTTCAAGTGTGCGCCACCATGCCCAATTCATAGATGTGAAAACTGAGCATAGACTCTTACGGGACTCGCCGTAATGGATGTCATTGTTAGTGAGCGGCAGAGCTGGGGTCTACACCAGGCAGTGCAGCCTAGGGGCTCGTGTTCTCACCCACTCAAAAAGGCAAGCCCCTCTGCGTTTCAAGGTTAAAACCCTTCCTGAGACATTGGTTTCTTACCCAGGTTTTAGCTCTTACTTCAGCTCTTAGAAATTTTTGTCTTTATTTTGAGACAAGGATCTTGTTGTGGAGCCCAGACGGGGCTGGCTCATTCCCCAGCCTGCTGGGCTCATAGGCATGACACACCATGCCAAGCCGTATAGACCTTTATAATGAGTCCGCCTGAACTTTCAAAAATGTGCAGGCAGGGCATGTTGACACACACATTTAATCCCAGCATGTGGGAGGCAGAGGCAGACAGACCAAGTAAATCCAAGGACAGCCTGGTCTATGTATCGCGCTCTATGGTATCCTGGCATAATTTGAGATTCCGAGTCTCCGAACAACTAACAGTCTACACCATGATTCATTTCTCTCTGTCTTTTAAGTGGGAAGTTGCATTTCCAAGCCCGATCTGATCATCTTACTAGAGCAGCAGAAAGAGCCCTGGATGTCTCTGCATAAAGAAGCAGACAGGCCGAGCCCAGGTGAGTGAGAGTGAGGTGAGCCTGCAGCCCTGCCAGGCACGGGTGTGGTCAAAGAGGCTCCACAGAGCTGGCCCTGGATGTGACAAACTTCCCTCAAAGCCCCAGGCCTGTGGGAAACAAGCCTGAGCCCTGCAAGGAAGTCACGGTCACAGAGAAGCTGTCAGAGGGGCTTCTGGTTCAAAAGTTCTTATTTTCTTCCCTCTACTGGAGCAGGTGCCCTTTTTCTTTAATTTTTTTAAAAGTATTTTATTATTGATTATGTGTGTGAATAAGTATGGATAGAGTAGATAACCTTGTCCTGTTCCAGATTTTAATAGAACTGCTTTCAATTTCTCTCCATTTAAATTGGTGCTGGCTGTGGCCTTGCTGTTCACTACCTTTATCATGTTCGTGTGTGTCCCTGGTATCCCTAATCGCTCCAGAATGTTTGTCAGGAAGTGGTGTTGAATGTTAGAAAAAGGTCTTTTCCACTCTTAATGAGCTGATCTGTGGCTTTTGTCTTTAAGCTCGTTTATGTTGTGGATTGCACTTATCAATTTACATATGTTGGATACATTTATAGAAATATGCATATTGTACACCATCCTCAAGAATCTGGGATGATGCCTACTTGATCATGGTGGATCATCTTTCACATGTGTTCTTTTTTTTTTGTTTTGTTTTTTGTTTTTTCGAGACAGGGTTTCTCTGTATAGTCCTGGCTGTCCAGGAACTCACTCTGTAGACCAGGCTGGCCTTGAACTCAGAAATCCCCTGCTTCTGCCTCCCAAGTGCTGGGATTACAGGCGTGCGCCACCACCGCCCGGCCTCGCATGTGTTCTTGTATTTAGTTTGCAAGTATTTCATTGAAAACTTATGTATTTAAGTTCAACTGGGAAATGGATCTTTGTTGGGTCTTTTCATTGTATCAGCATTTAGATGCCTATTGCCTAGAGAACAGAATTGAGTACTGTCCTTCTGTTTCTGTGTTGAGGAATACTTTGAGGAGTATTGGCATGAACTCTTCCTTGGAAGTCTGGTAGAATTCTGTGTTAAAACCATCTGGTCGAGCCGGGCATGGTGGCGCACGCCTGTAATCCCAGCACTTGGGAGGCAGAGGCAGGTGGATTTCTGAGTTCGAGGCCAGCCTGGTCTACCGAGTGAATTCCAGGACAGCCAGGACCACACAGAGAAACCCTGTCTTGAAAAACCAAAAAAAAAAACAAAAACAAAAACAAAAACAAAAAACCATCTGGTCATGGATTTTTTTTTGGGGGGGGGGGAGGAGGAGAGACCTTGAATCACTCATTGTATTTCACTAGGAGTTACAGGCTTGTTTAAATTGCTTCTCTGACCTTGATTTAACTCTGGTAAGTGGTATGTGTCAGAAAAATTATGACTTCCTTTTAATTTTCCAATTTTGCAGAGTAGAGGCTCTTAAGGTATGTCCTTATGATTCTCTGGATTTCCTTTTTGTCTATCTTAGATAGGGTTTTTTTTTTTTTTAAGTGACTTAGTAACTTTTTTTTAAATATTTATTTATTTATTTATATGTAAGTCCACTGTAGTTATCTTCAGACACTCCAGAAGAGGGTGTCAGATCTCATTACAGATGGTTGTGAGCCACCATGTTGTTGTAGGGATTTGAACTCGGGACCTTCAGAAGATCACTTAACCACTGAGCCTTTTTTTTTTTTAACAGTTAGATAGGGTTTTACTGTTGTGACTAAACACCATGACCATGATAGGTATTATAAAGGAAAACATTCAGTTGGTGCTGGCGTATAGTTTTGAGGCTTAGTCCATTGTCATCATTGTGGGAAGCAAGGCCAGTGCTTCGGTAGGTGGTGCTGGAGATGGCGCTGAGAGTTCTACATCGAGATCTTCAGGCTTCAGGAAGGGAACTGATGAGCCACTAAGGGCTGGCTTGAGCTTCTGAGATCTCAAAGCTGGTCTCCACTGGCACTCCTCCTCCAGCAAGGCCACACACTCCTAATCCCGCCACTCCCTATGACCAAGCATTTGAACAACCGTTCCACTCCTTGGCGCCCCCACCCCCGCCCCCAGCCTCCGCAGCACACCCTTGTAGCCAGCCTGATCATAATGCATTCAGTCTAACTTCGAAATCCCACATAGCCCTAACAGTCGCAGACACGCTTACATGAAGCTTGAAGGCTCTTCTGAGATTTATGCAATCTAATGCTAATCCCTTGTAAAATCAAAATCAAAACACACTTCCAACATAATTCCAACATACAATGTCACAGGATATACACTGTGGTTCCCAAAAGGAGCCTTGTAAGGAAATACTGGACCAAAGAAAGACAGAAAATCAGTTGGGCTAACTCCAAACTCTCCCATCTCCAAATGTGATGTCAAAGCACTCTCCAGCTCCAGCTCTTCATCTTCACGGGCCGCGGCACATTTCTTTCTCTTGGTCTGGCTCCACTCTGTTATCAGGTCTCCTTGGCAGGTTTCCCACTGCTCTGGTGTCTCCAGCATTTTGGAGCCCCCAAAGGCAATCCAGGCTTCCCCTGCACGGCTTCACACATGGCTTCTCTCGGCCTCCATGCAGGGACACCTGTGGCACATGCGTACCTTCAGTGGCCAGACCAGGGCAAAGCAGCTTCATTCTTCATGAAAATGTCTCGAGCAGTCTCTAGGACACATACTGAAAGTCTCCTCTGAACCCTCTTGAGGCTGCCCCCCACACACACACACATTTCAAATCACCCGCAGTCCCTCTGACTCCCGTGCTCCTGCTAGGATGGCCCATTAAGCGCCACTTCAAGCAGTCCACTGCTTTTCTTTTTAAATATTTGTTTATTTATGTATATGCATGCACTATTGCTCTCTTCAGACACCCCAGAAGAGGGCATCTGATCCCATTACAGATGGTTGTGAGCCACCATGTGGATGCTGGGAATTGAACTCAGGACCTCTGGACGAGCAGTCAGTGTTCTTAACCACTGAGCCATCTCTCCAGCCCCTCAACTGCTTTTTCTAATCTCAGGTCCCAAGCTCCACATTCCTCTAAACAAAAACTTGGTCAGTTCTATCATAACAATACTCCAGTCCCTGGTTACAACTTCTCTTTTAGTTAGAGTTTTATTGTTGGGAAGAGATAATCTTGGCAACTCTTATAAAGGAAAGCATTTAAGTGAAGCATTAAGGTTTACAGTTCAGAAGTTTAGGCTATCATCATCATGACATGCATGGCCGTGTGCAGGCAGACGGGCTGGAGGAGCTGAGAGTTCTACATCGTAACCCAATGGCAGCAGGAAGAGAGCTGGTGGCCTCTAGGCCTGGTCTGAGCTTCTGATCCCTCAAAGCCCACACCACTGACACTTCCTGAGAGTACCCTCCCCCCCCCCACCAGCATTCAAGATCCATGTCTGTGGGGCAATTCCTAGTCAAAACACTACAGTGTCTCTTGTTATGTCTTTTCTTTTACCTCTAATTTTCTTCTTTTGTATTGTCTTTCTTTTCCTTTTCCTTTCCTTTGACCTTCACACTGATTTTCATTTTTTCTTTTTTTTCTTTTGGTTTTTTTCGAGACAGGGTTTCTCTGTGTAGTCCTGGCTGTCCTGGAACTCAGTCTGTAGACCAGGCTGGCCTCGAACTCAGAAATCCGCCTGCTTCTGCCTCCCAAGTGCTGGGATTAAAGGCGTGCGCCACCACCGCCCGGCTCTCACACTGATTTCCTTAAAGAACCAATTCTTTCTTTGTTTTATTGATTCTTAGTGTGTTGTTGTTTCTATTTTACTAGTTTGAGACCTGAATTTACTTATTTTTTGCCATCTCCTCTTTTGGGTGTAATTTTGTCATTTGTGTAAGTTTATATGCTCTCTCTTGTATTCGATTATTGACTTGCTGCTTTAAATCAGTGGTAGTTAGAATGTGAGGTGCTATTTGGGTTTTCTTGTGTCTTTTGAGACTTGCTTTGTACCCAAGTATGTGGTCAAAATTAGTGAAAGTTCAGTGATGTGCTGAGAAGAAGATATATTCTTTTGTGTTTCTGTGAAATGTTCTGCAAATATGTTAGGTCCATGGTGTTTATAATATCAGCTCCCGGATTTCTCTGCTTATTTTTTTGTCTAGATGACCTGTCTATTGGAGAGTGTGATGTTGCAGCCTTCAATTTTCAAGGTGTGATTTAACCTGTGGTGTTATCTCTTATGAACTTTGGCCTCCTGTGCTTTTGGTGCACAGGTGTTGGTGGCTTTCCCTTTGATGAATATGTGTCACCTTTCTCTAGTTCTTCTAAGTAGTTGTGGTGTGAAGTCTATTTTTTTTCCAGATATTAAAATGGTCACACCAATTTGCTTATTAGGTCCATTTGCTTGGAATTAGAAGATCCTTATCTATATTTTTACCCTGAACTAATTACCTTATCATTACTGTTAAGGTGTGTTTCTTAGATATGACAAAAAAAAAAATGTATGTTTTCACATTCATTTTCGTAGTCTGTTTCTGTTTATTGGGGAATTGAGACCCTCGATGTTGAGATATGAATGAGAAGTGTTTGTTTGCTGAGATCTGTTATTTTGTTGTGGTGTGTGTGTTTCCCCCTCTTCATTTGCTGCTCTGGGACTATTCTTTGCATTTTCTTGGGCATGGCTAATCTCTTTAGGTTGGAGTTTTCCTTCTAGTTCTTTCTTTAGGACTAGACTTGTAAATGGGTATTGCTTAAATTTGGTTTTATCATGGTATGGCTTATTTTCTTCATCTATGGTGATTGAAAATTTTGCTGACTATAGTGGTTCAGGCTGGTATCTTGAATCTCTGAGAGCTGGTAAAACACCTGTCCAATCTCTTCTGGCTTTTAAAGTCTCCATTGAGAAGCCAGGTGTTAGTCTACTATGTTCCTCTCTATATGTTACTTGATTTGTTGTTTCCTTTGTGGGTCTTAACATTCTTTGTTCTGTGTATTTAGTGTTTTGATTATTATGTGCTAGTGGTTGGGGACAGAGTTTCTTTTTTTTTTTTTTTTTTTTTTTTTTTTGGTTTTTCGAGACAGGGTTTCTCTGTGTAGCCCTGGCTGTCCTGGAACTCACTCTGTAGACCAGGCTGGCCTCGAACTCAGAAATCCACCTGCCTCTGCCTCCCAAGTGCTGGGATTAAAGGCGTGAGCCACCACCGCCCGGCTCCTCTTAAACATTCTAATGGAGTCTCTTCTGTTTCTTTCTATTTCCTCTTTATCTCGTTTTTGTTATTCTTAGGCAGAGTCTCACTATCTAGTCCAAGCTGGACTGGAGTCCATGACCCAGTTACCTCTGGCTCCTTGTCGTTAGTATTACAATTGTGTAGCACTACCACCACAGATTTCTACCCCTTTCCTTCTTAAGAATCCCAAGTCCTAAGCCGGGCGTGGTGGCGCATGCCTGTAATCCCAGCACTTGGGAGGCAGAGGCAGGCGGATTTCTGAGTTCCAGGATAGCCTGGTCTACAGAGTGAGTTCCAGGACAGCCAGGGCTACACAGAGAAACCCTGTCTCGAAAAACCAAAAAAAAAAAAAAAAAAAAAAAAAAAAAAAATCCCAAGTCCAGGCCAGGAATTGGTGGAGTATGCTTTTCATCCCAGCACTGGGGAGGAAGAGTCACGTGGATCTCTGTGTTCAAGACCAGCCTGGTCTACAGAGCAAGTTTTAGGATTGCCCAGGCTGTACAGAGAAACCCTGACTAGAAAAACCAAAAATAAAGTAAAATAAAATCCAAGTATAGGCCAGTTTTCTTAAAGAATGATGGATACTATCTATTCATGTCGTTTAGTTTCTTTCTCTTCACTTGGTTTGTTGTTGCATTTGAATCCACCGTGAAAGGCTGAAGAGAAACTGAATTCAAAGTTAGGGTAAATGAATTTGTACTGTTCGCAGTGGAAGGCAGCCCGAGAGCCAGAGCGTGCCTCCAGTGGGGTAGTGAGGTGGGGTCTCACTCAACAGAAAGCTGGGCATTGCAACCATTCCTCGTTGTACATCTGGGCAGCAAGACTGCTTGACCTCCTTCAGTTGTTCCTTCTTTTCTGCTGTGGAGTAATACATTCTCACACAGGCATCAGCGAGGTCTTTTTCTTTCGGTTTTTGTTTCAGCAATGCTCGCACCTCACAGCCCCACAGCCCGTTACCCTGTTCTTACTCGACTGCAGGCCACCAGATACTCCAGAGCAAAAGGTCACTGGCCATTAAGGGATCCCTGGCTCCATATTAAGTTTCTTTAGCCATCACAGAAGACCTGTCTACATTATCCCTCCGTTCTGAGCACTCCTTTTACCGGGATAAAGCAGTTCATTGCTGGACAGGCAAAAAAATCAATGCCATCAGGTTAGGGCCGGCTGTCATGTCCCCACAGGTTCAAAAAAACTGTGACACATACATATATATGTGGTATAGATATTATATTCTCCCTGATCTGGTTCAGAAACCTTCACTAACTTATATGTATTTCTTGTATGCAAAGAAGCACATGAGATTATTACAGTTCATTACGCCGACCTGACTCCCCATCCCCAGACTGTTCTTCTCTACAGAGCATTGTCCTCTGTAAACGTCCCTTATTGCTGCTCTCCTTGCTCCCGTTCGGCTTCTTAGAAAACACTTTAGCGTCTGGTCATTCATTTAACGGAATTTGTATGTACAGGAATTTGTGTTACAGGAAAATAAAGTATTCTTGTTTTCTCCTTTTCTTTCAGGTTTGGAGACATGTTTTGAAGCTGAAAAGAGATCTCCAGAGAATCATACTGATAATACAAAGTTACCCAAACAAACCACACAACAATTAAGTAAAACTTTGGACGCCCAAGGTGTCAGTTTTAGTAATGGCCCCCGCCATAGCGTATGCAAGGAGCTACAGAATGGTCAGGAAGGAGATGCTGGTCAGAATATTACTAACAAGAAAGAAATGCGGGCTTACACTAGCCAGACTCCTGCCGACAATAAAGAAAAACCATATAGATGTGGAGAGTGTGGGAAGTGCTTCGGTTGTAAGTCGAACCTCGCTCAGCATGAGACGATTCACACTGGAGAGAAGCCCTATAAGTGTAAGGAGTGCGGGAAGACCTTCAGGCTCCAGCAGCTGCTTTCAAGACATCAGAAGTCTCACAGCGATGAGAGACCTTTTGAATGCAATGAATGTGGAAAGGGCTTTCATCTTTCTACCCTGCTTCAGTACCACAAGAATATTCACACAGGTATAAAACCATTTGAGTGTGAGGAATGTGGGAAGTCCTTCAACCGCATCTCTACTCTTTTGCAGCATAGGACTATTCATGCTGGCATGAAACCATATAAATGTAATGTGTGTGGGAAAGCCTTTAATCGTCGCTCAAACCTCATGCAACATCAGAAAATTCATTCTGATGACAAACCTTTCCATTGTAAGGTCTGTGGAAAGGCCTTCCCTGTCCTGGCACAGCTCACTCGACACGAGAACATTCACACTGACGACAAAACATTTGAATGTAAGCAATGTGGGAAGATATTTAGTAATGGCTCTTACCTCCTACGACACTACGATACACATACCAGTGAGAAACCCTTTGAATGTAACGTATGTGGCAAGGCTTTTAGGCTTCTTCTATACCTTAATGAGCATCAGAAAACTCACACTGATGAGAAACCTTTCAAGTGTAAGCTCTGTGAGTCAGCCTTTAGACGTAAGTACCAGCTCAGTGAACATCAGAGAATTCACACCGATGTCAAACCCTATCAGTGCAAGGACTGTGGGAAATTCTTTCGCCGACGTTCAAATTTTACTGAGCATCAGAGTATCCACACCGGAAAGAAACCCTTTGAGTGTAAGGAATGTGGGAAGGTCTTTAGACTTAATATACATCTCATTCGCCATCAGAGATTTCATAGTGATGAGAAACCTTTTGAATGTAAAGAATGCGGAAAGACTTTTCATTTTTCCAGCCAGCTTAATAACCATAAAACCAGTCATACAGGTCAGACACCTTTTGAATGTAAAGAATGTGGGAAGTCCTTCAAGCGGGTCTCCAGCCTTGTGGAACATGGGATTATTCACAGTGGTGTGAAGCCGTATAAGTGTAAAGCATGTGGGAGAGCCTTTAATCGCCGCTCAAACCTCATGCAACACGAGAAAATTCATTCTGATGAGAGGCCCTTTCAGTGTAAGGAATGTGGAAAGGCCTTCACTGTCCTGGCTCAACTCACACGGCACCAGACTATTCATAATGGAAAGAAGTCCTATGAATGCGACCAGTGTGGGTCAGCCTTCAGACTCCCGTACCAACTTACTCAACATCAGAGAATTCATTATGAAGTGAAACCATTTCAGTGCAAGGAATGTGGAAAGGGCTTTGTTCGTAGTACAGGCCTTAGAATTCATGAAAGAATCCATACTGGTGAGAAGCCCTTTCAATGTAAGGAATGTGGAGAAGCCTTTCAATATCATTACCAGTTTCTTGGACACTTTAGAATTCATACTGGCAAGAACCCTTATGAATGTAACCAATGTGGAAAGTACTTTACTTATGGTAGAGACCTTAAAGTACATCAAAGTATTCACAACATTGAGAAACCTTAAGAATGTGGGATGGCCTTCAGTTGAAAAAATCAAAGGTGGTTTGACATGCTAAACTTAATATTATTAAGAAGCCTTACAATGAAAGGAATGTGGAAAGCCTTCAGTAATTCTAAGCTAGCTGTATATCAGAGAATTCATACTGGTCTGAAGCCCTGTGAATATAAGAAGAGTCAGAAAGTGTAGATTAAGTTCAGCCTTCAGTGCACATCAGAGAATTCATATTGATATGAAACCCTATCACTATAAAGAATGTGAAAAGACCTGCAGCTGTAGCTCCAGTCTTCAACATAAAGGTATCTGTGCTGTTGCCAAACACTATGCAAGGAATGTGTAAACATTTATAGAATTGGTTCCGAAAGCTCATGAAGGAGTCCATATAGGTCTGAAACCCTAAGGATGTGAAAAATCTTTAATTGTTCAATGATGAGTTTATTCAATATCAGAAAAGGAAGGTGGACAAGCCTTTATATGGAAATTTTACTGAACATCAAGTCATATTGACAAGACTGGGATTGAAAAGAATCTGGGAAGAACTTTAGTCTGTCACAGGATTTAACCAGCATCTGAGTATTCATATACTCGTGATACCAAGAAACCCTTAGAGAATGAGAATGTGGGATTTTTTTTTTTTTTTTTTTTTTTTTTTTTTTTTTTGAGACAGGGTTTCTCTGTGTAGCCCTGGCTGTCCTGGAACTCACTCTGTAGACCAGGCTGGCCTCGAACTCAGAAATCCGCCTGCCTCTGCCTCCCAAGTGCTGGGACTACAGGCGTGCGCCATCACGCTCGGCTCAGAATGTGGGAATTTGTTCACAGAAGATACTGTTGAGAATGTCTTTGAATGACAGGAAGATATATTGTAGCCTTCATGCTCCTAAGCTCTCTCATCTTTAATACTACTGTTAATTGCCTAAACTTAATTCACCAAACACAATTCAGCTAACTTAGGAAGAACAGATACTGAGACTAGTATTATTTGAGGCACCTTGCCACCAATTACATCCTATGACTCCTGTGCTATGAGACTGGTTGTTTATTTCTGCATAGTTAATGGTGAGCACAGTATCAGCCAAACTTGTGGAGACAGGGTTATAATAGGCATAGAGTCCTTGAGACTACTTGATTCATGTATTGTAAAGTAGCTTTTACAGTGTTCTTGCTTTCTTTGGCATTATTGTAACTGATGTGAAAGGCAAGTTGTGTTGTAGATAGTTTAGAAAAGCCTTATGCAATCCTCCAGTATCCAAATGTTTCCTTCTGGATAAAATTTGGTGGATGAAAAAGTACATGAAAACATTTTATTCTTAATGCGTTCCTTTAGCCTTTGTGCAGAGATGTCTAAAAACTAGCTGTTGGTGAATAAGTACTTGTTTTCTTTCTTTTTTCTTTTTTCTTTTTTTGGTTTTCGAGACAGGGTTTCTCTGTGTAGTCCTGGCTGTCCTGGAACTCACTCTGTAGACCAGGCTGGCCTTGAACTCAGAAATCCGCCTGCCTCTGCCTCCCAAGTGCTGGGATTACAGGCGTGCGCCACCACGCCCGGCTTTTTTTTTTTCTTTCTTTTTTCTTTTTTGTTTTGAATAAGTACTTTTAAAAGGGGTTAAACACATATAACTTTCAAAAGATAAAATCCTGTAATTTATGTTCTCTGCCCAGGTATTAAGATAAAATACATTTGTGACTGGGCAAGACAGTGCATTCTCCATCTCGTGTTGCTGAGACCATTTTAGGTTTGACTAGAATTTGACATTAGATGGAGGAGATTCTTGGAAGATTTACCCAACTCTAGTCTATGAACCAGAGGTCAAGATGCTCCTCCTATTTTATTTTGGCTTCTCTTAAACTGTCTGCATGTGCAGACTTCCCCCTTCAGCTAACCCTGGCTTCTATTAGAATGCCTACTTGGGCAAACGCTCCCCCTTCAGCTAACTGCTTACGCTGGCTTCTATTAAACTGCCTGCTTAGGCAAATACTCCCCCTGTAGCTGCTGAGCAAGATATCAGAATGTGATTCTTGTTTTAATAGCCCCTTGCTCTAAATGCTTGTGAGTATACTTGGATCCTGAATACATGAGTGTAGTCCAAGCCAACTGGAATAAAGACTTTCAGTTGGCTGTAGTTTGTATCTGACTCATTTTCTCTGGTGGGCTCTCCATAAAACATTAAAAGTGGCCCAGTTTTGAAGCCAGGTATAAAAATGCATGTGTGAAATTTTTCATACATATGTAAAAGTTGTAAGAGTCAAAAATATACTTCTGTATCATCACCTGGATTAAAAACTGTTAGTTTACTATGTTAACCCTGTTTTTCTGTATATATGGGTTTGGGGGCTGTAGTGTTAAGAATGTGTTTTAGAGTTGAGTGTGATAGTGCATTCCTAAAATCCAGTTCTAGGAAAGCTGAGGCAGAAGGATCAAGTTGGACTTCAAAGGTTGTGACTTCAAGTCCAATTTTGGCTGTGTAGAGATCTTTTCTCAAAAAAAAAAAAAAAAAAAAAAAGTTGTAGACATGACATTTTCATTTATACCACAGATCCATCCCTACTCTTAAGGAAATGATTCAGAATTACAACTTTCAGAAATTTGTAAATCTTCTAAAGTGTCATTTTTACAAATGTGTGCATCCTAAGAAGAGTCTAATGTAGATTTGGCCTTGTTCTTGCCGTTATTAACATTGCAGAGTTGATTGAACCCAGGGTCTTGTGTGTGGTAGGCATGAGCTTCGTCATCCAGCTACACTCCTGGCCTTTTGTCTCTATCTTCTATCCAAGAGAAGTTAGGTTCAGATGAAACATTTGAGGTAAGAACACATCGTAGATTGTATGTCTTGTTGCCAGCATGTCCAGAAACACTTAGGTGTCAGCTATCACATTAGGTAAAATGGTAGCTGCCAGAGCGTCACTAAAAACTCTAATATATGTAAGAGACTTATTTCCAAATAGTTATAGATACAGATACTTTAGCCCTGGGTCCAATGTGAATAAAAATTGAAATCAATTTATGAATGAATAGCATCATAATGTTATCATAACTCAGTGGTGTAACTGGTTCAATACTTAGTTCAAAATTAATACTATTCAGTGCAATCAGGAAGCTAAGACTTGACTGGAACCTTGTTTTTGTTGGCACTTTAGCCCCATTTAGTGTCAAAAGAGAAAAATCTTTCAAGAGCATAATTTTCACTGATGTTTCTCCACTTCGGTTTCTATAATCACTTGAATTTGGTATTTTACAGGATTCTAAAGTATGCTGTTATGGCGCCATATTGAAAATTCCCTCATGCTGTTAGTGCCTATCTTGCGTGATAGCTTCATGTGTATGATGCTTTTAGGAGGGATTGCTCTGAGTCAAGTTCGTCATGGTGAAAAAGCCTTGTCTAGTAGAAAATTCAGTAATGGGTAATATTGAGCATATTATTGTTTCCACCTGTATTAAACAGGGTTCTCTTGAGTCACGGCACTTACACAATGATTTTTTTCCCCACACACCTACATATGCACCTACATATATCACACCAACAAAAACAAATAACAACCCAGCCAAACAAAACAAAAGAAACCCCAACAACAACTGGAAGATACCTGTCATCCTGCAAGATACTGATGGTCTCATGCTTGTGTTACGTGGAAGTGCAGATGAACACATCATATGTAATGTTACAGGATGCTGTGTGGTCATGTGAAAAGATGGACCCATATGTTTGTACAATGTTAGTTATTTGAATAAGCAATAAATTTACAACCTTTGTCTTGCTGAGTATTTTGTCATGTAATCCCAATTTTGCTTGCTAATGGGTTGTTAACAATAATAGGTTTTTGTCCAGTATTTTAAATTGTTTCGTTTTTGATTGTGGTGTTTTGGTTGGTTTTGGTTTTGGGTTTTGGTTGTTTTTTTTGAGACAGGATTTATCTATCCCTTGGTGTCCTGGAACTCTCTTTGTAGACCAGGATGGCCTTGAACTCACAAGAGATCTAGATGCCTCTGCCTTCCAAGTGTTGAGATTAAAGGCTCATGCCAGCACACTTTGACTTTTTAATTACCAAGAGAAAGGCTTCCATTGCACTTTAACACACCACAGTAATATGCAAATATGTGCAGGTTACAAAATGGCTCAAAAAGATTAAAGAGGCTTCAGGATTCAAAGAGGCTATGCCGAAGTCCAGACACAGCTGATACGGGCCTTTGGAAGAGTCTGGAGAGACCAGAAGTTACACACGGCAAGTGTTTTTCAGGAGCAGAGGTGCCAAGCGCAAGTCCAGATGGCAGGTCGTCTGAGGGTCAGTCTGCAGTGATCTGGGTGTCAAGGACAGGAGGAACCGCACGTGTCGCCTGTGTCTGGGCGTCGGCTGTGTCTGGGTGTCGGCATAGCCTCTTTGAGTCCTGACGCCTCTTTAACCCCTTTTGAGCCATTTTGTACCCTGCACACATTTGTATATCACTGTGGTGGTGTCATTGTAATTTTCCGGAGAACGAAGCTCATGATGTGACAAGGTAACACTCAGTATGTCTACCACATTTTGGTCTTGGGATGGTCCCTTTTTTTTTTTTTTTTTTGGTTTTTCAAGACAGGGTTTCTCTGTGTAGTCGTGGCTGTCCTGGAACTCACTCTAGACCAGGCTGGCCTCGAACTCAGAAATCCGCCTGCCTCTGCCTCCCAAGTGCTGGGATTACAGGCGTGTGCCACCACGGGGATGGTCCTTTTAAGGTCCTAGGTGAGGTGCTCCCAGTTTCCTCAACTAATAAGTCCGTGTGTCCAACATGATTTGGTAGGTTTTCACATATCATGACTGGTACAGATAAATTATCTACAGGCAGATGGTTGTACGCTTGTGTTAGATGTAGAGTCTGTTTTGTTTTGTTTTTCTTCCTTTTTTTTCTTTTCATGGCACAACATAGTAACTCAACTCAGGGTGCCTGCTCTCTAAGGTAGAGCCATTCAGTGATAGGCATGGCCAGAAAGAGTGACCCAAAGCCAGCCCAGCTTTCTCCATGTGTGCTCATCAGGTGTTGGGGTGAGGGACTTGTGCTTTTCATTCTCATGACCATATTCCATGTCTGAGTCTTTTGCACAAGTATGGTGTCTAGGTCTTTGATGTAGTTAGTTAACACCCATCAAAAGTAAAA
This sequence comes from Apodemus agrarius, assembly GCA_964023405.1. NCBI lineage: Eukaryota > Metazoa > Chordata > Mammalia > Rodentia > Muridae > Apodemus > Apodemus agrarius. Next base: position 17,280,445 of record OZ030005.1, read on the forward strand.
GCAATCACTTTGGGTTCCCCCAATGAGTACTCATTTTTTCAGCCCTTCCCCCATTGTCAGTATACTCTGCTTATATAGTTAATGAAATGGTGATATTTAATAATTGCTTATGACTATCTGGAATTGATTATTTTTCTCTAAGGTTCTGCTTTATGGCTGGCCAATGGGAAGTATTTTGGCAATTCTAGACTTCTTTAAAGTCACTTAGTATTTTTAATAATCTGGGTTAAGGGTGTTAAGAAGCAACAAAACAGTTTTCTAAAATTTCTGTAAGTTTAATTGCCTTATTTTGTCAGCGTAGCAGGAGATCCAACCCAACACCACCCGCAGCCAGAGGAGGCTCTTCGCCCTTTGGGACCCAGGATATATAGTTTTGGTGCTTCAAAGCTGACACTGAGCGGGGCTTGGAGATGCACTAGTATCCAGACCACCAGTGGAGCTGCTGGCTAGCTAATACTTTCTATTGGCTTAAACCTGCCTCCAAGTAGTCTGTGCTGGGTATGTTACAACGCTTCAGGAGGGTCCACTAAGATCCCTAGAGACCAAACCTCATGACACCGGAGGCCTCTGAGGCTCTCAAGAGCAGGGAAGAGCATGGTGTTGACATAATATGCAAGCTGAAGACTTTTCAGGTCCCCCAGAATTCCCCTTGATCAGTCACTGCCTAACACTTGGAAAGAGTCTGAGGCTTCTACCCCCAAACAAAACATTGCTTGGTCTGTCACCTCCAAAGATAAGTCTGGCTAAGGCATCTTCTGTTTAGGGCACAAAGGAAAGGCCAGACGCGGTCAATGACCCATTGTCTTGAGCCAGTGTCTGGGATTCAAAGCTTTGAACATCCCCTAGTCTGTATAGGCGTATGACTATTAGGTGGCCGCTGGTCATCTTTACTTTGCATCTATATGTGAATATCCATATGGGTTTCTGTTAGTTCCCTTGATTGGAGAAACATCTAAAATGAAAGAGGGAGTGGCCCTTTCTGTAGCCACCAACTGCTGCTCAGGAATTACTTCCCTCAGCCTCGCATGCAGGGCCACACCCTGAGTCCTTTCAGCACATTGACTGTAGCTGCAGCAGTGGCTGTTGCTGTGGAGATGACAACTGCAATGCCAGCTGTGAGCTTCTTGGCCCAAAAGGAGAGTTTTGCAGATGACAATGGGCATGACGTCTGTTTCTTGTATGGGAAAGCTCTGGACCTTCTTTGAAATCAATTGGTCACCTTTTGGAGTCAAGTGGCCCAGTGATGGTCCATTCCTTCCAAAATATGCAACCCCAGCCACCTTGAACAGTCTCCCTATATTGACTAGTTGGTCAATAATTGTCTCTGGTGTGAGACATCCCACTCCCAGCTCAGGATCTGTGCCCTCCTGTTGGGGGACCCAAACACTTTAGGCTCCACCAGGTCTTCCAGAAAACAACAAAGAAAACAAAATGAAAACCTGTTCTCTCAGCCCCCCCCCCCCCAGGCTCCTGGAATGCTTGCTTGTTTCATTACTTTACTCCTGCCCTTTGTCCTGATCTGTATGGAGGCACAAAAGGGTCCCCAGACACCTAAGTGAATTGCACACAGGGAGGGAGAAATAGTCTCTCCTTGTTCCCTCCTTACTTGCTGTAAGCCGCCTGTTGGCGCCCATTGGACGGAGAAAGGAAAAATATTCCCTCCTTTCATGGTTTATGTCTTTTCAATCAGTGACCTATAGAGTCGGAAAACTTCAAACCTACTCTTCTCTGAAAACTGAAGAGAAACTGTGACCGCTTAGGTAGTAGGATTGCTGCCAGACAACGCAGGATGGATTGGAGTTTCCTTTCTGCCCAACACTGACCAAGGAGGTGATTGTCTCTAGGCCCTTTTCAGAAGGATTAGCCTTTCCGACTAAAAAGATTGCCTTGTCACCCAGCAACCCCAGATATTAGAAAAAAAAAGTTATACAAATTAGACAGATTTCAAGGTATCAAAAGGTCCCAGTTCCTAGAGGTAGCTCAAAAGGTATTCAAAAACAAAACTGATTGAGAGAAAAGACCCTTTGCATAAACTGAAAGCCACAATCACCTTGATTGATGAGACACTTACATTACAGATACCCAAGATAATATTGGTGCCTTACCCTCTGTCAGAAAAATATCTTCCAGCTGAAAGTCTTGCCTCCAATCAAAAGATATAGTTGGGCTCTTTCAGATCGACAACAAAGATTCCTGGGGGTGAGTCCTAGGGAGAAAACAATTCCCTAGGACTGGCCCAACACCAGAGTTAACCAACCAATTTCTGCTATCTACCATATTAAAAAAAAAAAATCACAGAGCCGGGCGTGGTGGCGCACACCTTTAATCCCAGCACTTGGGAGGCAGAGGTAGGCGGATTTCTGAGTTCGAGGCCAGCCTGGTCTACAGAGTGAGTTCCAGGACAGCCCAGACTACACAGAGAAACCCTGTCTCAAAAAACCAAAAAAAAAGAAAAAAGAAAAAAAGAAAAAAAAAAACAAAAAAATTACACAGTTGCCCTAGAAACAAAAAGGGAAATTACAGTTCATATTGCCTGACTTAGAGAAACAGACTTAGCATGTGCCTCTTCTGCCTGAGAAGAAACCTGGGACCTCTGATCATAGAATCTGATCCAAAATCTGAGGAAAGCAAGAGAATATTGATCATCTACCCAATGGTCCCAAACCCACATACTTTCATGAGTCTAATTCTTCCAGAAAAAGAGGTGTACATTGTCTCGGACCTGAAAGATGCATTCTTCAACCTCCCATTGGCAGAGGTGACTCAACCCATATTTATTTTAAAATACACAGAACCAAAGGAGGTTACAGAGGGCAACTTATCTGGACCAGGTTGCCCCGAGAAGTTTTTTTCCAACTGTTTGATGAAACACTAAATGCTGACCTCTTGCCCTTACGTCAGATATTTCCTGGGACTACACTGTTACGATGTGTAGATGACCTCCTTCTAGCCTCTAAAACTGAAATAGATTATAAGCTAAAAATCTATTATAAAGTAGATTAAAACTAAATAGAGTATAGTCCCACTGATGGACTGCTGTAAGGGTTATAGACCAGGGGCTTCACAATGTTGCTTCATTTGAAAGCTTCACTCTCTACACCAGAGGGTACCTGATGACGAGAGCAAAGAGGGGACTGTCTTGGAGTAGGATTTCTGCTGTCCTTCAGATCCAAATCCAAAGACCGAGAGACAGGCTCAAGACAAATACAGTGGCAGCTGCCGTGGTCAATACAGTTGTAGTAGCAAGAGCACAATGATGTTTGCAAACTTTACAGGCACACAAGCTCAATGTCTCAGACCAATTGTCACAAGATCAATGTCTCAGATCAACTATCGTGTCAAGCTTCCTTGACTTCCAAGGGGACATACAGAAAAAACAAAAACAAAAGCAAAAAACCCAAATCATCTCAAAAGCTTCACTGCCTGAGGGAGGGCATTGGTCTCTCAGGAACTGAAAGGCACACGGTGCTCCACAGACTGTAACCTGAACAACCTCTGAGACAAGTCTCTCAAGGCAGGTAGACCAGGCCACATCCATGCTTCCCTGCAGAGAACTCACAAGGGGACAGAACTAGTCTACTGTCTAAAACCTTTAATCAAGGCAGCTGCCAGTATCCTGATGCCTGCTGCTCTGCCTTGTGGTTTAACTCATCAGGGCCACAGCAATATTTTATTATATGCAAGTACACTGTAGCTGTCTTCAGACACACCAGAAGAGGGTATCAGATTCCATTACAGATGGTTGTGATCCACCATGTAGTTTCTGGGATTTGAACTCAGGACCTCTGGAAGAGCAGTCAGTGCTCTTAACCACTGAGCCATCTCTCTAGTCCCAAGTAGTCTTCTCTGGTGGACTCCCCACAACATTTTTCTGGGATGCTGTTGCTGCTGTTGCTGCTTCTTCATTTGAGGCAGGGTTTCTCTATGTAGCCCTGGCTGTCCTGGAACTCACTCTGTAGACCAGGCTGGCCTCGAACTCAGAAATTTGCCTGCCTCTTGCTCCCAGAGTGCTGGGATTACAGGCATGTGCCACCACTGCCCGGCTCTGTTCAATTTCCTGACCCTCCGTCTCCCTCCACACCTGATCCTGCCCGCCTTTCCCCCCCTCCTTTTCTCTTCCTCCCAAGTCCCTCCCACCCTCTACCTCCCGTGATTATTTTGTTCCTTCCTTCTTGAGCTTCACATGGTCTGTGAGTTGTATCCTGGGTATTCCGAGCTCTTTTCCTAATAGCCAGGAAAGCAAGAGGCTCCCAGGACCCAACGGGTATGACATTAGCTGAAATACCCATCAAAGAGGAGAGAGAGGCCCCCGGCTGAGGGATGGGGCCACCTACCCATCTCAAAAAATTCAACCCAGAATTGTTCCTGTCTAAAGGAAAGAACGGACAGAGTGGAGCAGAGACCGAGGGAAAGGCCACCCAGAGACCGCCCCACTGGGGATCCATCCCATATGCAGCCACCAAACCCGGACACTATGGCTGATGCCAAGAAGTGCTTGCTGACAGGAGCTGTCCAGGAGAGGCTCTGTCAGAGCCTGACCAATGCAGATGTAGAAGCTCCCAGCCAACCATCGGACTGAGCACAGGGACCCCAATGGAGGAGTTGGGGAAGGCCTGAAGGAGCTGAAGGGGTTTGCAACCTCATAGGAAAAACAACATCAACCAACCAGACCCCCAGAGTTCCCAGGGACTAAACCACCAACTAAGGAGTACACGCGGAGGGACCCATGGCTCCAGCAGCATGTGTAGCCTTATCTGGCATCAGTGGGAGGGGAGGCCTTTGGTACAGTGAAGGCGTGATGCCCCAGTGTAGGGGAATGCTTGCTAGGGTGGTGAGGCGGGAGTGGGTGGGTGGGTGGGGAGGAGCACCCTCATAGAAGCAGGGAGGACGAGGGGGGATTTGGGGCGGGGAAGGGAGATAACATTTGAAATGTAAATAAATAACATAACTAATAAAAATTAAATATAGCATAAAAAATAAAAAATAATAAAATTTAGGTTCGTTGGTATGTTCCTTAGGACGGAAAATCAGTTATGGGCAGAACGGAAGTAGATTTTGATCACAGGCAGGAGCCTTCCCTTTAAGCGCACCCCCCCACCCCCCGTGGGAACTCCCACAAGCCACTGGGCGCAGCTCCCAGATGGGCTGGAGCCCCAGTTGCACGCTAGCACCGGAGCGCTGAGCTTCCTGGAGTTCTCCCTCATGGACTGTATTTCCTAAGATCCACCACGCCAGAAGTGATATACAGACTTAGTGTCCTGGCGTCTCTACCCGGAACCTCGGATTTCTCTGCTCCGAGGAAGAAATTTCTAGTTTGTTTCGGTCCCCACAGAGTAAGGCTGAAGCCAACAGGCTGCCTGTGGGTGTGGCCGGTGGATGGATGTTGGTGTGTGTGTATCTGTCAGTCTCTCTGCCTGACTGTGTATACACACCTTGAGCTCTCTCTGCAAGATCTGTCTCTGTGCTTGTCGCGGCCACAGGGGCTGAAGCAGAGGACGGAGGTCTGGAGCGGAGTCTGAAGCTTTCCCTGAAGTAGCCACTTGAGTTTGGGAAGCACTTTTGAGGCCGGAAGTGCCTCCGAGGGTCGCCTAGGGGAGCAGCCACTGGTTGAGTTCCCTAAGTTTCCCATAGTGAGTGTTGTGGGGATTGAGGGAAGGTGCTCAGAGAGGATGCTCAGGTCCCCGCGTCGGCCATTGTTCAAAAGGACGGCCTTATGATTTTAATCTCCTCGTGCTTAGTTTTCATGTACCTAATAATAGGCCACATGGATGTTCCATTTGGGAAAATAGCTTTTTGGAGGCTTGCCTGTTTTTTGTTTTTTCCCCCGAGACAGTTTTTTTTTTGTTTGTTTGTTTGTTTGTTTGTTTTCCCCCGAGACAGGGTTTCTCTGTGTAGTCCTGGCTGCCCTGGAACTCACTGTAGAGCAGGCTGGCCTCGAACTCAGAAATCCGCCTGCCTCTGCCTCCCAGAGTGCTGGGATTACAGGCGTGCGCCACCACGCCCAAATAGGAAGTTTCCTCGTCACCAACTTGTTTGCATTCCTGAAAGAACAAAGTTCCTGCGCAGCATGACAGCAAGCGGACAGGTGCTGGAGCAGCAGCAGTTAAGTCACACCGGATAGGCAGAGAGCCTAGGTCTGATGCCTCCCCCCCCCCTCTATCCCAACTTTTCATTATTTCTTTGTGTATTTCCCATCGGGTACCCCAATCCCGTTCATCTCTCCCTTGTCTTGCACTCACCCTCCACCCTTGCAGCCTCCCCTACAGAGGAGGAAAGAAAGATCTCATGGAAACTGCAGTGTGTCAAGGCGTGTCTCACAGCAGATCCCTTTGTCTCATGGAAACTGCAGTGTGTCAAGGCGTGTCTCACAGCAGATCCCTTTGTCTCATGGAAACTGCAGTGTGTCAAGGCGTGTCTCACAGCAGATCCCTTTGTCTCATGGAAACTGCAGTGTGTCAAAGCGTGTCTCACAGCAGATCCCTTTGTCCACACTTCTTTGCTTGCAAAGGTTCATCGTAATGACTCCTTGGTCTGGTCTGAGGCCTCTGGCTTCTGCTACTCTATTGGTACTGGAACCTCACTGGGACTCCCCTTAGAATTCTGTTCTTGCCCTGTGTCATGGAGAGCCTGTAGCTTTGGGTCTGTAGGAACAGCCTAATCACGCACTCCAGCAGCTCATCAGTGGGAGTAGATGTTGGGCTGGGCCAACTCAAAGCCCTGGACTTGGGCCCGAGAGGTGTGTATCTGAGCTGGTCAGCCTGCTGGCCCTCCTGCTCTCCCGCCCGCAGGGCGCGCTCCCAAGCCACGCCACCCCTGCTCTGCTGCCAAGTGTTGTAGTTGGTGAGAGACACGGCCCCTGGACTTGCCTCACAAATTTACCTGCAACATTGCTCAGACATTTGGCCTTTTCCTTTGGAAATCTCAAGGTGCATACATGTATGTGATAATAGGTAATATGCAAGGCCCGCAGTGGGGTTGTTTAGAACTGCAACTCCCGCTGAGCAGGGAAACAGGCAGAAGACAGGGCAGTCTTGGAATCCAGAGCCCTGTGAGCTAAAGCTAGAGCTTGCTGTCTTCTGGACCGGTCACTGACACATTCTCATCTGCTCATATAGAAAAGCCATGAGACATGCTGTCACATCTAGCTTTAATCCGACATCAAAGCCTCATTCACAACTCTTCCCCTTCTGTGTATAATTTGCTAGGCCAGGGGAGCCTGCTTCCCACTGCCTTTACATCGTGAGTCCTGGACCAGTTCTGTAGCAACAAAACAAAACAAACACAAAACCCTCCTTTGCTCCCACCCTAACGGATAGGGTTTCTTTTCTTTCTTTCTTTCTTTCTTTCTTTCTTTCTTTCTTTCTTTCTTTCTTTCTGTCTTTCCTTTCTTTCTTTTCTTTTTCTTTTCTTTCTTTTTTTTTTTTTTTTGAGACAGGGTTTCTCTGTGTAGCCCTGGCTGTCCTGGAACTCACTCTGTAGACCAGGCTGGCCTCAAACTCAGAAATCCGCCTGCCTCTACCTCCCAAGTGCTGGGATTACAGGCCTGCTCCACCACCGCCTGGCCTATGGATACATTTTTATTCTTCACTTTACTTGAGTTTTTTATGTTACTCTTTTAGCCCACCCACATGAGTGGTCCTGACATCCTTAGTTTGGGTTCCCACACCCAACAACACATCCAGATATTTGCATCTGGTTGTTGTTTTGAAAAAACAAAGTCCCCGCTGGGCGTTGGTGACACACGCCTTTAATCCCAGTACTTGGGAGGCAGAGGCAGGCGGGTTTCTGAGTTCGAGACCAGCCTGGTCTACAGAGTGAGTTCCAGGACAGCAGGAACTATACAGAGAAACCCTATCTCGAAAAACCAAAACCAAACCAAACCAAAACAAAACAAAACAAAAAACCCAACCAACCAAACAAAAAACAAACAAAAAAACCCACCACCACTAACAAAACAAAACAAAACAAAACAAAAAAAAAACAAAACAAAACAAAAAACAAAGTCTCAGCCTGGAGAGATAGCTCAGTGGTTAAGAACACTGACTGCTCTTCCAGAGGTCCTGAGTTCAAATCCCAGCAACCATGTGGTCCATCTGTAATGAAATCCAATACCCTCTTCTGGTGTGTCTGAAGACAGCTACAGTGTGCTCATATACAATAAATAAATAAATATTTAGAAAAAAATTAAAAAACCAAAAAACAACAACAAAAAAATAAAGTCCCAGAGTCCCAGCCTGGAGAGATGGCTCAGTGGTTAGGAGCACTAGCTGCTCTCCCAGAGGTCCTGAGAACCACATAATGGCTCACTACCATCTATAATGGGATCTGACGCCCTCTTCTGGCATGCAGGGGTACATGCAAGCAGAGCACTCATACAAATAAATCTTTCTTTTAAAAGATTTATCATTATATGTAAGTACACTGTAGCTGTCTTTAGACACACCAGAAGAGGGCGTCAGATTTCATTACAGATGGTTGTGAGCCACCATGCGGTTGCTGGGATTTGAACTCAGGACCTTTGGAAGAGTAGTCAGTGCTCTTACCTGCTGAGCCATCTCACCAGACCAGAGAAGCAAATAAATCTTAAAACTAGAATAAAATAGAATACCCAGAATAGCCATGAGGCAGCAGGAGCCGGAGGCTGCGCTGAGGATTCAGCTCTGAGGGCCCCGCTGACCTTCCCGCTGACCTTCCCGCTCCTCCCGTGTCCCAGAAGGAAAGGCCCTTCTCCTCGCCACGCTGTCTTAACTACCCTTCCACCAATGCCCCTCCTTTCTGCTTTCTTAGGTTAACTCCCGTCATCTTTCTGGTCGTTCTGCCTCTTGACCTAGGGCTGACTTTATTTTTAGCTCTTGGATGAGAGGTGTGGGTGTGTCCTAGGGCTGAGCCACACCACAAGGTTTTTCAAGTTCACAATCTTGGGATTCACGGTGCGATCAAATATCCTGGGACATCTGCCTAGACGCTGAAGCCCACACCAGGTTGCCTAGTCTGGGGACCCTGAATATGGTCCAGTCCATCACTTGGGACATCTATTCGATTCTGGTCTCTTGTACTACACCGTACTTGGCATAAAAATTGGACAAATGAAATGTCTGAATGCAGATGGCAAACTGAGCCACCAAGAGGGACGTTTGGATTATGTGTATGTGCGTTTACGTGTGCGTGTGGTCTCTGCACATGCGTGCGGGCGCTCACAGATTCCAAAGGATGGCACTGATCTCCAGGAGGTGAAGCGGCAGGCAGCTGAGAGCCTTTGAGTATGAGTGCTAGGAACCAGACTGGGGTCCTCTGTAAGAGAAGTGCCCACTCTTAAATGCTGAGCCACTCTCCAGCCCCTTTTCTTCTTCCTCTTTCTAACTTCCTATATTTCTCGCCTGCTGGCTGGCTGGCTGGCTGGCTGGCTGGCTTTCTTAAGTGGTCTCATCCTGTAGTTCAGGCTGATCTCAAACTCTTGGGTCTCTCGCCTCAATCTTTCCAGCTCTGGGATGCTGGGATTGCGGGTTCTTCCATATCCAGCTAAATAGGCAGTTCTGTCATCGTGCATAAGTAAGAACGCACACAGAATACAGTTTTCTCCAATGCAGCCTCACTGGGTGTATCGCTCTAACCTCAGGACAGGCCACATGCCCAGGAGTAGTTGGCCAACACAAAATAAACTCAGTGGTATTTTTGTGGGCCTTGTTTCATTTCTGTCTTATTGGTCATAACTCCTTGTTTGCTTGTGTGTATCTGCTTGCACACCACTTCTCACGCACATGTAAACAGGCACACTACACTCAACATGAAAACTAAAGGAGGGGCTGGAGAGATGGCTCAGCGGTTAAGAGCACCGACTGCTCCCCCAGAGGTTCTGAGTTCAATTCCCAGCAACCACATGGTGGCTCACAGCCATCTGTAAGGAGATCTGATGCCGTCTTCTGGGGTGTCTGAAGACAGCTACAGTGTACTTAGATATAATAAATAAATTAAGAAAAAAAAGAATACTAAAGGAGATGAAGAAGGGAGTAAACAGCTCTCCCTCAGTAAATGGCATTGTCACAGGCCATCCAGAACCTCATGGGATTTAAAGAGATTCTGGCATTGATGAGGACAAAAGGCAGCAGCCCAAGTCCATTGATTACTCTAGGAATACTTAATATCCATCTGGGTGTGGAGAGGGACTCTTTGCCTACAGTCTCTACTTTAGTAATCAGAATGTGAAATATCTTTTTTTTTTTTTTTTTTTTTTTGGTTTTTCGAGACAGGGTTTCTCTGTGTAGTCCTGGCTGTCCTGGAACTCACTCTGTAGACCAGGCTGGCCTCGAACTCAGAAATCTGCCTGCCTCTGCTTCCCAAGTAGAATGTGAAATATCTTAAAAACAGATGCCACCTTTAATTTTTAAAAGTTCAGTAGAAAATATATAAAGTATTAGTTTCACCAAAAAAAAAAAAAAAAAAAAAAGCAAGCATTTAAGAAAAGGAAGCTTTAGTTAGAAGCATCTCTAGATAATAGTCATTTCTGCTATAGGTGTGTGCACAGGAACACCCTTCATTTAAGGCAGCCCAACTCCATTAAAGGTTAACTGTCTCCATGTTGATTCTGACAGCTTTCACAGTTGATATGCTGTGAAGTCTGACTGGGCACTGTTGCTGTTCTGGGTTTGTTCTATCTGTGACTGAGACTGAGAACATTTGTTTGTGACAGTGCATTTGCTGCCATTCCTAATGAGGCTATTCCGCATTTGGCTATTGTTAGGATGGTTACTAATCTGCTAGTGTATTTAACGTTAACTTATTCTACTAGTTAATACGTGGTTGGGTCTGACTTGTTTTCAAATCTCATCCGACAACCTATACTTTTAGCGTTTGGACCATTTACAATAAATACATTTAATATGATTAATGGTCTTAGTAAGAGCGTCTATTATTTTGAAATTTGTTTTCTATCATGCTCCGGAATGAAAAAGTTGTGTGTAAATATAAGAAAAAACACAAGTGATTTTGGAAGTTTGACAGCGTCATGTTACAACAAAAATAGAGGTTTCCTACAAAAACGAAGCCTACTTGTGTGTTTAGAATCCCTTTATGTGAAATTCATTCAAGATGGGGTAAATGAATGTCTCTTGGACACAGTTCTGTTGATACTTACCGATGCGTTCCTCAGCCACGTGTTTTTTTTTTTTTTTTTTTTTTTTTTTTTTTTTTTTGTTTTAAATCTAAATTAACGGGGACACTGAACCCAGGGAGGGTCCAGAACATCTGTCTCTTTGAAATCGCTGATGTATACTTCCCACGTGTTAAACCAACCAATTCTTTAGTTCAGTCTTCAAATTTACCATAGTCCCTACCAGAGCACAATGCGGTTGAATTCCACTCAGTGGGACTCAGGCAAAGCGTAAGCATCCCAATCTGATCCTACTTCCTAGTGTGCATTCAAAACTTCCGCTCTTCTGTCCTCCACAGGAGAGAAAATCAGAACTTGGAAGTATCTTTTGAGCGCAAACCAGGGAGCTTCAAAGCCTGCGCCCCTTTGCAAAAGACCCTGAAACCAGGCGGCGCAGCTCCCAGGCGGGCTGGTCCAAGTAGCGTGACCGGATCTCCGTGAACTTCAGAGCTCCGTGCTTCCTGGAGTCCCGTCGCCAGGACTGTATTTCCCAGGGTCCACCGCGCCGGAAGTAAGGGATCCAGTTCCGGTGTCGTGCGTGGGCACCGCGGAAATTGACATTTATGGTCGCTGAAGAAACCAGTTTGGTCTAGGGCTCCAAAGAGTAAGGCCGGACGCTTCGGGCTGGGTGTGGGTGTGGAGGGTGTGGGTGTGGGTGGGGTGGATGCGTGCTGATATTTGAGTTAGGTTGAGGGGACAGTGGTGTGTGTGTGTGTGTCTGTGTACACACATCTTGAGCTCTCTGCATTATTTGTATCTCTGTGCTTGTCGTTTTCTGCCCCGTTTTTTTCTTTTTCTTCTTGGCCACAGGGGCTCAAGCAGAGAGGACCAGGCTTCAGTAAGGAGAGGTCAGGTGCGGAGTCTGCAGAGGTTCAGAGATGCTTGAGACTTCCAGCATTTGCGGCTGGACGTAGGAGGACAGCTACTTGTTGAGTTCCATGACTTTGTCAGAGCCCTAGCCCTGTGAGTGCTGAGGGAACGGAGGGAAAGCGCTCACTGGGGATGCTCTCAGATGTGGTCCGGCGTCTCATGCTTCCTCGGGCTCCCCGAGTAGGCTGTTCTTCCGAGGGAGGGCTGGAGACCCGTGAGAACGTTATTGCTACCTGTCTAAGATTCTAGAGCGAGCGTGCTCTTAATGTTTGAGAAATGAGGTTGTAGTTTTAGAATATGTAACTGTCGGGACATGAAGAAGGAATGTGCAAATTCATATCGCCACCATCGTGTCCCCCGCATCGTTTCTTCCCTTTCCACTTAGTAGTCACAGCATCGTTTCAGTGACCCTTGACGAGTTTACAATCACGCTATTGTCTCAAGGTGTTATAGATAGGAACCTTCAGAGGTTAGTGTTAGGGGTTTGTGTGTGTGTGTGTGTGTGTGTGTGTGTATTTGCGTGCGTGCGCGCGCATTTGTTTTGTTTTGGTATTAGTACAGTATAATATTTTGGATTCTTTATGTGCTTTGGAATAACTAAACTCATAACACTTGTGCAGTGAGTACACTTACCGTCTACTCTCTTAGTCTTTACAAACTATTAATCCTGTCACCAAGTTTCACGATGTCTCTTTTGAGCTTCTGACGTGTGACTTGACATTTTGTAAGCCTTGACCAGCTTCTTTCCCGCTCTCTTGCTTATGGGTCTGCGTCTCCCACTGTCAACCACGGTGCTGCACACCCAGCCTCAGCCACTCAAACCCCAGTAAGCAGCATCTTACTGTTCCTGGGAGATAACAGTGGCAGATTCTACCTGAGTGAAGTTGTGTGATTCAGGGCTTATGTCAACAAGCTTTAAGCACAGTAGCTGGGCAGATTCTCACTATTCTACCCGTCTAGGACTGCCGACCACCCAACCACATGCCCCGCCACTTGCCACCTTGGTCCTATCTCTGCTCCATCAGTGTTCTCAAGGTAACTCCCCTGGTGACTTGCTCACAGATCCCCTCTGTCCTCTCTGTCTTTCTGTCCCTCTGCTTGGAACCGCCTCCTGCTTCCCCTCTCCTGCCCATCTATTGGCTGATCAGCTCTTTATTAACCAATCAGAGTTGAAGGAAACCAGTTTTTTATACAACATTAGGCAGGGCCAATTAATGATGGCAGTGCCAGCGTCCAGACCGTAACCACATCTCTGGGCATAGAAACCACCAGCTGAATACACAGTGTACTGGCTGGTTCTGTGTGTCAACTTGACACAAGCTGGAGTTATCACAGAGAAAGGAGCTTCAGGTGAGGAAATGACTCCATGAGATCCAGCTGTGGGGCATTTTCTCAATTAGTGTCAAGAGGGGAGATGCCCCTGGTGGGTGGTGCCATCCCTGAGCTGATAGTCCTAGGTTCTATAAGAGAGCAGGCTGAGCAAGTCAGGGGAAGCAAGCCAGTAAGAAACACCCCTCCATGGCCTCTGCATCAGCTCCTGCTTCCTGACCTGCTTGAGTTCCAGTCGTGACCTCCTTTGGTGATGAACAGCAGTATGGAAGTGTAGGCTGAATAAACCCTTTCCTCCCCAACTTGCTTCTTGGTCATGATGTTTGTGCAGGAATAGAAACTCTGACTAAGACACACAGTGTGCAAAACCATCTCCCAACATAGACGGGTGAAGGCTCTCTGGAGAGTGTCCCACGATGCACAGCCCCATTCACTAAAAGTGGGCACAGAATGCGGGACCCCGCCTGAGCACTGCAGCTGCAGCCCCTCCAGCCTTGCTGGGCTTCAGCCCTGAGTTTACAAAGGAGGTGCTGGGAGCCCCTGGGAGCCTTGATAGGCGGGGTTCCATAGGAAGATGTGCTCACAGTAGGAGGAGCTGCCCAGGGGCAGGGCTAGTGGATCTCAGGGGGGAGGGGTGGATCCCTTCTGCTGGCATCTTCTGGGGGAAGTTCAAGGCAGACATGTTTATGCCCTGCACTCCCACACTGACCCTGTGCAGGGGGTTGTCTGGGGTTAGGAGAGGGTCGGCTCTGTGTAGACTCCTGTGTGCTTCTAATGTGTGTGTGGGAGGCTGTGAACAGTTGGAGGGAGAGAGGGAGTGTGGGTGCTTGAGAAATAAACGTGGTTGATGAAATCACAGTGACAGAAGTCAGCCTGGGAACATCAAGTCACAATCCAATGAAAGGCTTTCTTTTTGTCCCCCAGGGGAGGAAGCCTGAAGAAGAATGGCCAGCTCCAGTTCTCACCACATGGTCTGTGTAAGTTGACATTTCTCTTTGACCTAGGGTGACTTTAAGGTTAGGTGACTCCTGCCCTCTCTCCCTCCTGAAGCTTCCCAAGGATCCGGAATCCCCAGCCCAGTCTGCCCCTCTGCAGTGAGGGTGGGCAGGTCTGGGCACTTCCTGCCTGTGCCTCTCCCCAGCTGGTCCTGGGGTTGTCTTTGAACGCATTCCTCCAGGTGTGCTGTCTGCTTGGTGTGTGCTCAGGGAGGACTGTCCCTGCAGCGGAGGTGTCAGTCCCACAGAGGAACAGGGGCCTTGGGGCTTCAGAGCTTTGAGGTGATGGTCTCATTGACTGCACGGGGAAACCTGATTGACATCTGTGGTGTTGTCAGGCTGATGACCCAGGGAGTTAGGGAAGACCTGAGGAGACTTGCTGATCACCTGAAAGGTGTTTTGGTTTTTGTTTGTTTGTTTTGTTTTTACCAAAAATTAAACTTAATATGTCAGTGATATGGAGTGGTTTATAGTTTATAGAAGTCATTTTCATGACAGCAAACCTTTATATCATCTGATACTACAATAAACTCAAGGACCCACAGCATTTCTTATGTGATTCCCCCTGAGCCCGGTGACATTTCTCCTTGTGGGGTCTGCCCTGAGGGGTGTGGATGGAGCGGAGAGGCACAGTTCTGGCTCTATGGTGGGCACAGCCGTCGTTCATGGGGAGCTCGTGCGCTCAGGCGCCTTGAGCATTTCGTTATGGCTCCCTCCCACGCTTGAGTCCTTTCCTGCCTGGGTTTCCATCTTGGAAGCTTCCCCAGTTTCACTGTAGTTGTGTTTGCTCTTCAGGGGTCAGTGACATTTAGGGACGTGGCTGTTGACTTCTCTCAGGAGGAGTGGGCCTGCCTGGATGCTGCTCAGAAGGTCCTGTACAGGGACACGATGTTGGAGACCTACAGCAACCTGGTCGCAGTGGGTAAGCCTGTGCCCCATGACTGGGGGATGTGTCCCGTACAGTGTGGGCTTTCCTGACTCTGAATTAAAGGACAGTGCCATCTCTCCAGTGGTAGCTGAAGCTGGGATGGTGGCTGATTCTGTCATTGCTTCCCTGAGAAGGCTGAGGCAGGAAGATTGCTGTGAGTGCAGGATCACCCTCAGATACATCCTGAGTTCCAGGCTTGCCTAGTCCACAGGGTGGCCTTGTTCCAAACAAAACCAAACAACACAAAATAACAACTGAAATAAATTAGGAAGTAAATCCATGAATAGAAACATAGCTTGGTGGTTAAGAGAAGCAGCTGCTGTTACAGAGGACCCAGGCTCCCAGCCCCACAAGGCGCCTCACAACTGTGTGTCACTCCAGTGCAGGGCATCTGATGCCCTCTTCTTGGCTCCATAGAAACAACGTGTGTGTGTGTGTGTGTGTGTGTGTGTGTGTGTGTGTGTGGTGCTCAGTCTTACCTGCAGATCCTCATATATACATAACATAAATTTTAATCAATAGAATTTTAAAAGAGGGAGCTGAGTTCCTTCTTTTTCTCGAAGTAAGAATGTGAGATCTGTTGGGTTGAAAATAAGAACTTCATGAAGCCCCTGCTTGCCCGCTCCTTGTTGGTCCTCTCAGGGAGCTCCAGGTTCAGGGAGAGACCCTGTCTCAGATACAACTAAATACATGAGCCGTTATGATTTACTTACTAATGAATCCGTAGAGTTGACTCCAAACAGAAGTGTCCACAGTCTGTTTCCTTCGGCGAACACTTCCTTTTCCTGTTTTGCAGAGTATGTTGTTTGTCTTTTCATTGAGCAAATCTGTGAGAACGAGGGAGTAGTGTGAGGGAAAGCAGCAGAAATAATGACGATAACAGTTTTCACGGCTGCGGGTGTAAGTCAGTGGTAGAAATCAAGGCCCTAGTTCCATCCCCACCATTACTAAACAAGTAAATGAAAAAATTAAAAGGAATGATTTTGTATTAGTATAGGTCAGAGAATCTGAGAAGTCTGAATATAGTTGTTAGGCTTAGTATCAACCCTTACAAATAGACTAAATTATTACCTATTCTTATTCTATTTCATTTGTTTGGTAGTGCAGGCTGGCTTTGGACGAACCTTGAACTTACAGTCTCCCTGCCTTCCCACTTCAGGAGCTGTGACTGTGTGTGTGCACCAGTTATTATTTGGGAAAATTAGGCATAGAAGTTCTTATTTTCAACCCAACAGATCTCACATTCTAAATGAATGTCATGACTAGGGAGGCACAGCGATGCACAGACAGTGTAGCCTGCGGGTTCCTGTTCTCACTACTCAGATATGTTTTCCTCTTCAGTGACAAGTCCCTGCCTGCATTTAAGAAGATTAAAACCCTTTTCTGAAGAAGCTGTTTTTTATCCAGGTTCCTTTTTCTTCCTCTGAAGGAATTAATTTTGCTTTTAGACGTTTTTTATTGTTTTGTCTGTGACAAGGGTCTTGCTCTGCAGCTCAGAGGGCCTGGCTCAGTCTCCCCATGCTGGGCTCGCAGGCCTGATCCGCCGTGCCAAGCCGTATAAACCTTATAATAAATAAGTCTGTATTGTTAAAAAATCTGCATAGCCTGGGCATAGTGGCACACATCTTTAATCCCAGCATTTGGGAGGAAGAGGCAGGCAGATAAAGTAAATTTAAGGCTAGCCCGGTCTACCTATCACATTCCATTGCATCCTGGGATTAATTATAGGCTCTGAGTCTCAGGAAAAATAATGCCTACACAATGAGCCATCTCTTTTTTTCTTTTAAGTGGGAAGTTGCCTTTCCAAGCCCGATCTGATCGTCTTCCTAGAGCAGCAGGAAGAGCCCTGGATGGCCGTGAAGGAGGAAGCAGACAGGCTGAGCCCAGGTGAGTGAGAGTGAGGTGAGCCTGCAGCCCTGCCAGGCACGGGTGTGGTCAGAGAGGCTCCACAGAGCTGGCCCTGGATGTGGCAAACTTCCCTCAAAGCCCCAGGCCTGTGGGAAACAAGCCTGAGCCCTGGAAGGAAGTCATGGTCCCAGAGAAGCTGTCAGAGGGGCTTCTGGTTCACGGGTCACTTGACTTGTTATTTTCTTCCCTCTGCTGGAGCCCGTGCCTTCTCTCTGTAACCTCTAACAGTATTTCATCATTGGTTGTCTGTGTGCACACGTGTGTGAAGGTATCCAAGAGGCCATAGAGAGGGTCAGCTCCCCTGGGGCTGGGGTCAGAGGTGGCTGCTGGCACTCTAACCCAGGGCCTCTGGCAGAGCTCTCAGTGTTCTTGACCAGTGACCCAAAGCTAAGACAGTTTCAGCACCAGTGGAAGCTGTAACGCAGGGGTGGGCACCAGCTGTTTTAACTCTGTGTCTTCATGGTCACTGGAGTCACGGTGTGATGGTGTGTCTTCCCTGCAGCCCTGGGAAGGTGGCCAGGGCAGACCCCTTGGGCTCGCTGTCGAGTCAGCCTGGTTTCCCTGTGCAGCTCCAGGCAGATGAGAGACCCTGACTCACAAACACCAGACGGACAAGCCAGGGAAGCCGCATCTGAGCACACACAGCCTTCTGCCTGGCTTGGCAAGGATCTCATTATGGATGGTTGTGAGCCACCATGTGGTTGCTGGGATTTGAACTCAGGACCTTGGGAAGGGCTGTCAGTGCTCTTAACGCTGAGCCATCTCTCCAGCACCCCCATCGGAATCTTCAGGGTCACTTATGTGTGCTTTCACAGTCTCACATCATCTGCAGGTCAGGATACTTTGGCCTTCCTTCCAATTTGCATTCCTCTTATCTTCTTCAGCTGTATTATTCCTGGGTAGGCATGCAGAGTTTGTCAGTCTTATCTTTTTCTGGATTTTAGTGTAATTGCTTATGCTGTCTTTGGACTTGCTGTGTACTGCCTTTATTATGTTGCAGTCTGCCTCTCCCTGGGATCCCTAATCTCTCCAGGACTTTTTTTTTAATTTTAATTTTTATTTTATTTTATGTATGTGAGTACATTGTCACTGTCTTCAGACACACCAGAAGAGGGCATCAGATCTCATTACAGATGGTTGTGAGCCACCATGTGGTGGCTGGGAATTGAACTCAGGACCTCTGGAAGAGCAGTCAGTGCTCTTAACTGCTGAGCCATCTCTCCAGTAACTTTTATCTTGAAGCGATGTTGTATGTTGTCAAAGGAGTTTTCTGCATTTAGTGAGATGATCTTGTGGCTTTTGTCTTTTATTTTGTTCATATGATGGATAACATTTATTGTTTATATATGTCAAACCATTCCTGGTCTCTGAGATGAACCTACCTGTTCTTAAGTGTTGTACAATTCACTGTTCAAGTATTTGATTGAGAATTTCTGCGTTCATCAGGGGTGGATAAAGTGTGGGAGAAAAGAAAAACCCACGAAGTAGCAAAGGCTAGCTCCTGTTGTGCCCTCAATTTGTCTCTAATTATGTGAATGTGGATCTTCTCTTTCTGCCATTCAGTTATTTTGGCTAAGGGATCGTCAGTCTCACTGATTTCCTGGAGAACCAGCTCTTTGTTTCCTTGACTCTTCATATCTTGTTTTCCTTTGTTTCCTTTTTATTCATTTAATAAAGCCCTGAGTTTAATTGCTTCTTACGATCTCTTCCTTTTGAGTTTAATTTCTTTGTTTTTTTTTTGTTGTTGTTGTTTTGTTTTGCTTTTGTTTTTATTTATTTTTTGTTCTAGAGCTGTTTGTTCTGGTTAATTTAGAGTGAGACCTCTCCAGTTTCTTTTTCTGTAAGTGCACACTGTTATGAACTTGCCTCTTAGACCCGCCTCCATCATGTCCCCTTAGTTTGGATGTGTTGTGGCTTCATTTTCATTCAGCTGTAGGAAGTCTTTATTCTGTCCCTCAATCTCAGAGTCTCTGTCTTTTCATTGAGTAGTGTGGTGTTCAATTTCCGTGATTTTTTTTTAAGCTTTGTGTTTTTCTGTATTCAGTTTTCCCCCATTTATTTATTTATTTATTTATTTATTTACATTCCAACCATAGCCCCTCCTCCTAGTTCTACCCTCACAAATCCTTTCTCCCATTATGCCCTCCTTAGAGAAAGGGAAGTCTTTCATCGGTACCAGCCTGCCCTGGCACATCAAGTCCCAGCAGGGCTAATAGCATCCTCTTCCACTGAGGCCAGGCAGAGCAGCTCAGCTAGGCAAGAGGATGTACAAGCAGGCCGCAGAGTCAGCGAACGCCCCCGCTGCAATTGTTAGGGACCACACGCAGACGAAGCTGCACATCGGCTGCAGATGTGTGGGGCCTGGGCCAGCCCCGCGTGCACTTTAGTTGCTGTTCACTGTCTGTGAGTCACCGTGGCCCAGGCTACTGGGCTCTGTAGGTCTTCTGGTGGTGCCCTTGTCCCCTCCCGCTCACTCAGCGGTCCTACCTCCCACTCCTCCGCAGGATTCCCCGAACTCTGCCTAGTGTTTGGCTGTGGGTCTCTGCCTCTGCCTCCATCCACTGCTGGATGAAGCCTCTCAGAAGACAGTTATGTTAGTCCTCTGACTGTAAGCATCGCAGAGTATCATTAGTAGTACCACCAATAATCAGGGGTTGCTCTCTCCCGTGGGTTGGGTCTCAAGTTGGACTAGTCATTGGTTAGCCGTTCTGTAACTCTCTGCTCCATCTTTATCTCTGCATCCCTTATACCCAGGACAAATCCTACGCCCCACTACCTCCACCAGACCTGCCTGGCTACAGGAGTTGGCCGTTTCATATCCCCAGCTGCTAAGGGTCACCTCCATAGACTCCTAGGACCCTCCCCTGTCCCAGGCTAGTCCCAGAGAGGCCCCACTACCAATTTCCATTCCCTCTCCCACACCTCTCCTGCCCCCCTCCCCACATCTGATCCCATCTCTGTTCACCTCTTCTTGCCACCCACCCAGATTCCCCTCTCTCTATTAAATTCTATTTTATTTCCCTTCTCACTGAGATTCAAGCATCTTCCTTTGGACCCTCCTTGTTACTTAGCTTCTTTGGGTCTGTGGATTGTGGCATGGTTATCCTGTACTTTATAGCTAATGTCCACTTGTAAGTGAGTACATACCATATGTTTCCCTTGGGTCTGGGTTACTGTACTCAGGATTTTCTGGTTCCATCCATTTGCCTGTAAATTTCATGATGTATTTGTTTTTTATAGCTGTCTTCAATGTTCTTAAAGACATTGCATAAATGTCTTTGTTTTAATAGATGTACCACATTTTCTTTATCCATTCTTCAGTTGAGGGAATCTAGGTTGTTTCCAGTTTCTGACTGTTATAAATAAAGCTGCTATGAACATAGTTGAGCAAGTGTCCTTGTGGTATATTGGGGCATCATTTTGGTATATGCCCAGGAGTGATATAGTTGGGTCTTGAGGTTCAACTCTTTCTGATTTTTGGAGAAACTGCCAAATTGATTTCCAGAGTGCTCACTCACCAGTAATGGAGGAATTTCCCCTTGCTCCACTTTCTTGCCTACATGTGCTGTCCCTTGAGTTTTTGATCTTAGCTATTCTGACAGGTGTAAGATAGAATCTCACAATCATTTTGATTTGCATTTTCCTAATGACTAAGGATGCTGAACATTTCGTTAAGTGCTTCTAGGCCATTCGAGATTCTTCTGTCAGGATTTCTCTGTTTAGCTCTGTACCCCATTTTTTCAGTTCGGTTATTTGTTTGTTGGTGTCTAATTTCTTGAGTTCTTTATATATTTTGGATATTAGTACTCTGTCAGGTGTGGAGCCGGTGAAGATCTTTTCCCATTCTGCAGGCTGGTGTTTTGTCCTAATGATAGAGGTCTTTGCCTTGCAGAAGCTTTTCAGTTTCAGATCACATTTACTAATTGTTAATCTTAGAGCTTGAGCCTTGGGGTTCTTTTCAGGAAGCTGTTTCCTGTGCCAGTGTGGTGTATTATTATTATTATTATTATTATTATTATTATTATTATTATTGGATTTGGTTTTTCGAGACAGGGTTTCTCTGTGTAGTCCTGGCTGTCCTGGAATTCACTCTGTAGACCAGGCTGGTCTCCAACTCAGAAATCCACCTGCTTCTGCCTCCCAAGTGCTGGGATTGCGCCACCACTGCCTGACTAGTTCCCCACTTTCTATTCTTTAGGCCTAGTCTGTCCCATTTTATTTTGAGGTCTTTGATCCACTTTGGCTTGACTTTTGTGCAGGGTGACAAATTTTACTATATTGGTATTCTTCTACTGGCAGGCATCCAGTTAGACCAGCACCATTTGTTGAAGATGCTTTCTTTTTTCCATTGTATAATTTTGACATCTTTGCTGTGTGGGTTTTTTTCTGGATCTTCTATTCCATTGATCAACTCATCTGTCTTTATGGTAGTATCATGTGGTTTTTATTGTTATTGCTCTGTAATACAGCTTGAAATCAGGAATGATGATACCTCTAGAAGTTCTTTTATTATACTGGATTGTTTTATCTATCCTGAGTTGTTTTTGTTGTTGTTGTTGTTGTTGTTTTGGTTTTTTTATATATGAAGTTGAGGATTTTTCTTTCAAGGTCTGTAAAGAATTGTGTTGGAATTTTGATGGGAATTGCATTGAATCTTTAGCTTGCTTTTGATAAGATGGCCATTTTACTATGTTAATCCTACCGATCCAAGAGATGGGGGATCTTTCCATCTTCTCCTGTCTTCTTCAGTTTCTTTCTTCAGAGACTTGAAGTTCTTGTCAAACAGGTCTTTTCCTTGCTTGGTTAGTGTTACACCAAAGTAGTTTATGTTATTTGTGACTGTTCTTTCCTTTATTTCTTTTTCAGCCTGTTTATCATTTGTATATAGGATATTTTTTTAGTTAATTTTATATCCAGCCACTTTACTGAAGGTGTTTATCAGTTATAGGAGTTCTCTGGTAGAGTTTTTGGGTTACATATGTATCTTTTTTTTTCTTTTTTCTTTCTTTTTTTTTTTTTTTGGTTTTTTTTGAGACAGGGTTTCTCTGTATAGCCCTGGCTGTCCTGGAACTCACTCTGTAGACCAGGCTGGCCTCGAACTCAGAAATCTGCCTGCCTCTGCCTCCCAAGTGCTGGGATTACAGGCATGTGCCACCACGCCCGGCCACATATGTATTTTAACATATAATCTGCAGATGCTTTTAAGTTCTTCCTTTCTAATTTGTATCCCTTTGATTTCCATTTGTTGTTTTATTGCTCTAGCTAGAACTTCAAGTACTATATTGAGTAGATGGGGAAAAGGGGGGGGGAAGCTTTGTCTTATACCCTGATTTTAGTGGAATTGCTTTAAAATTTTCTCCATTTAATTTGATGTTGGCTATTGGCTCGCAGTATATGGCCTTTATTGTGTTTAGGTATATAACTTGTATCCCTGATCTCCAAGACTTTTATTATGAAAACATTTTGTCAAAGATTTTGTCAAAGGCTTTTTCAGTATCTGATGCGATAATCATGTGATTTTCTTCTCTTTCGGTTTGTTTATAGTGGATTACATTGGTGGGTTTTGTATATTGAGCCACCCCTGCATCCCTGGGGGGAAGTGTACTTGACCATGGTGGATGATGTTTTTGATCTGCTCTTGGATTTGGTTTGCAAGTATTTTATTGAGTATTTTTACATCAATGTTCATAAGGGTAATTTGTCTGAAATTCTTTTCCTTATTTAGTCTTTGCGTGCCTAGATTATAGTACAACCAATTTAAACTTATCCTCATCCAGCTTACAAATAAATGAGACTCAGACTATGGTTATTTTATTTGGCTTTGACAGTTATCAAAGAGTAACCCTTAATCTACTCTTCTAACTGCTGGCCCGGCCTCCTCCCCAGCACTGCACCTCAGATACTTGCTGTTCCTCCTGGCTACATGCTCGTGTTCTGTGTCCCCTCATGGTGGCTTCCTTCTCTTCCTGGTCTTCCCCCCAGCCTCGATTCTATAGCACCTTCCACGTAACAACAGACCCACACACCTCTAATCCCTCCAGTAACTGGCTGTTACCAATTTTATTTAACCAACAGTTTTAAATCTAGGAACACGGTTTGCATAATAAAAGCTTGTAAATGTGAGAATTCACTTGTAGGCCTAGATCTTCTGGTACAGAATTTAGCATTACAATACACAGCAACAGACCAAACCTCAACAATCCCCCTTTTTTGTCTTTAAAAAAAAAGTTCTTTCTCTTATAAACAATACACCCTAGGAACAATTATGAAGTTATTATGAAAATTGTTAAGTAAAGGTTACTTAAAAGTCCTGTTTGTTTGTATTTGCCAACTCAGGAGAAAGTATTCTATTATCTCTCCCATCCTGATGAATTCAGAGTTCTGTATCTAGATAAATTTTTATCCTATCTTGTATTGCCATCATAAAATTACCTTCTTAGGCCTAGAAGATCCTTTCAAATCCTAAACAATGTAAGCTTATAGTAAGACTGTGACTATCTAGTCTTCAGTTCCATCAGAGGCCTGAGGAGGAAATAAATATTACTTGTATGTAGGAAGCACAAGGACACAGTTTCCAAAAATATAAAATGACAGAGGCAGCTGACTGCCAGGACAGTCCCCCAAATACTCTATAACCTTGGAGCTCTATCTTCATCCTTCCGGCCAGAATATCTGACAGAACTTTTGTGAAGCAGGAATTATGAAGGACTTGCTTACCCTGTCTTGCCAGAGCTTGGTAGTTGACTTCTCTGTATCTAATTAGTTCCTTCTGGATAGAATTCCGTTTGCAGACAATGTTAGAGCATTTTCTTTGCCCAGTAGCTAGTTTGCCACAGTTGAAGCAACTCCATATGGAGATCTTTCTATGCCCATCATCTTCTTCCAAGTCAAGTTGGGTGCTGCCAGGAGCTGACATGTTCCATAAATTAATAAAAACATCTTTAAATGCCATATTCTGTGAGTCGCTGAGGTTTTGAAGACCATCCATCTATTCATAGCATATCTGAACAATCAAATATTGCCTCTCCAGCTTCCTATTATCTGTACAATCCAGAATGTATTTTTTTATGGTAATCCAGACTAGTATCTGACGAGACCATGAGTTTGATTGACTGTTAACCTACATTACTTAATAGGAATGAGTTTTAAATGAGTTGCATAGGCACAAGAAGAGTTTTAAATGAGTTTTAAATGAGTTGCATAGGCACAAGAAGAGTTGAAACATAAACATATTATGTTTTAACAAAATTAGTCTTAAATTTTGGATCAATATTGTGATGGTTTGAATATGCTTGGCTCAGGGAATGGCACTATTAGGAGGTGTGGCCTTGTTAGAGGAAGTGTGTCATTATCGGCTTGGGCTTTAAGTCCCTCATCCTAGCTCCCTGGAAGTCAGTCTGCTCCTGGCTGTCTTTGGAACAAAATGTAGAACTCTTATCCCCTCCTGCACCACACCTGCCTGGATGCTGCCATGCTTCTGCCTTGATGATGACGGACTGAACCTCAGAACCTATAAAGCCAGCCCAATTAAATGTTGTTCTTATAAAAGTTGCCTTGATTATGGTGTTTGTTCATAGCAATGGAAACCCTAACCAAGACAAATGTATAAAGATTTATACCAATGAAAACCTTAAACCTGTATCAGTATACAAAATTCGGTACCAATGTAACAGGAAATAACCTTATTTTTGTATCATTATTCAAAATTCTGTATCAATGTAAGATTATAGCTATATCATGTTTTTTTTTTTTTTTTTTCCCTGTTCCAGATTCTGTCAGTTTGTGTTATCTTTATTGCTTCTATTTCCATTTTCAGGTCTTGAACTTTTTTATTCATTTCCTTCATCAGTCTGATTGTATTTTCTTGTATTTCTTTAAGAGATTTATTCATTTCCTCTTTACAGGCCTCTGCCGTCTTTCCAGCACTGGATTTACGGTCATCTTCTTGTGCTTTGGCTGTGTTAGGGTAGCCAGGGCTTGCTGTGGTGGTATAGCTAGGCGGTGGCTGTGCCTTCATGCCCTTGTTCTTGTTGGCTGTGTCCTCACACTGTCCATTAGCCATCTGGTGGTCCCCTGGTGTTAGCTGTGTGTTTCTGATGCCTGTGGGGCTCCTGCGGGAGGCAGGCAGAGCCATGGACCTGACAACAGCTGTCAGAGAACAGCAAGCTGCTGCCCTCTGCTGGCTGTGCCCCAGGTGGATCCTGCAGGCGTCACATTGGCAGGGAGAGGTCTAAGCTGTATGTTCCGGGCAGCAGGCATCCTTGAAAAGGCAGGGAGCATCATAGGCCAGACAATGGAGGTTGATAACCAGGTTTAATCTGTGGTACTTAGATAGCATTCAAGGATTTATTTGAATTCTCTGATATTTCTTGAGGCTTGATGGTGTACATGGTCAATTTGGGAGAAAGTTTGATAAGGTGCAGAGAAGATGGTGTGGTTTTGTTTTGTTTTGTTTTGTTTGGCTGAAATGTTCTATAAATATCAGGTTGATTTGGTTTATAATGTCAGTTAGCTCCAGTGTTTCTCTGTTTTGTTTTTTTTCTGGATGATCTTTATTGCTGATAGTAGGGTATTGCAGTCTCCCACTATCAGTGTTTGAGGGGCAATTGTGACTTAAACTGTAATGTATTTTTATTTTAGTAAATTGGGTGTCCTTTATTGCCTAGATGTTGGTGGATTTTTCCTTTGATGAGCATATAATATCCTTTCCTATCTCTTCCTGTTGGTTTTATTTAAAGTCTGTTTTGTCACATATTAAAAAGGCTACACCGGCTTGCTTTGTACATCCATTTGCTTGGGACTGGAAGATATTTTCCATGCTTTTGCCCTGAGATGTCTGTTCTTGATGTTATGGTGTGTTTATTGGTCTCATCAGAAGGATAGATCTTGTTTTCACAGACATTCTGTTAGTTTGTGTCCTTTTTTCCCCTTCTTTTCTTTCCTTTCTTTCTTTCTTTCTTTCTTTCTTTCTTTCTTTCTTTTTTTTTTTGTTTTTGTTTTTTTTTTTGTTTTTTTTGAGACTGGGTTTCTCTGTAGACCTGGATAGTACTCATTGGCCTCAATCTTGGAGATCTGCCTGCCTTTGCCTCTCAAATGCTGGGAATAAAAGTATGCACCACCATTCCCTGCCACTTTCTTCTTTACTGGGAAATTGAGACCACTGATGTTGAGATACATGAGTGAGCAGTGTTTGTTGATTCCTGCTATTTTGTTGTGGTGTGGTGTGTGTCCTTTTGAATTAATGATCTAGGATTATTTGTTTCTTGTGTTTTCTTAGGTATGACTAATCTCTTCAGTCGGAGTTTTTCTTTTAATGTTTTTGTAGGGATGGTTTTGTAGATAGGTATTGCTTAAATTTGGTTTTGTCATGGGATCTTATTTTCTCCATCTGTGGTGATAGAGAGTTTTGTTGAGTAGTAGTTTCAGCTGGCATCTGTGGTCTCTCAGAGTCTGTAAAATACATGTCTATTTCCCTCTGGCTTTTCAGACCTTCGTTGAGAAGCTCGGTCTAGTTCTAATAAGTTGCCTTTATTCTGGGTCTGTCCTCTGCATAATCTCTGTTTGTCCTGAATGTTTAGTGTCTTGATTTTTATGTGCTAAGGGGACCTTCTTTTGTGGTCTAATCTATTTGATGTTCTGCATTGTTCTTATACTTTAATAGGCATCTTATTTTTTTAGAGTAGGGGAATTTTTTTCTATGATTTTGTTGATAGTATTTTCTGTGCCTTTGACCTGGGTTGTCTTTCCCTGGTGTACCAGATTTCCTGGATGATTTATTCAGGAATTTATTGTGTCTACAATTCCCAAGATTTTTCCTCTTCTGTCTCACATATTCTGTTTGTGGGGCTTGTCTCTGAGGTTCCTGTTTGAATTCCTAAGGTTTTTGTTTCCAGATATATCTTAGTTTGGGTTTCTTTTATTGATTCTATTTGTATTTTTAGGTCTTGAACTGTTTCATTCATTTCCTTCCAATATTTGCGTTTTCGTAGACTTCTTTATTGCCATCTATTATATTTATAAAAAGCTATTTTAATATTTTCCTTGTGCTTCAGCAATGTTGCAGTATCAGGGCCTGCTGTCGGGTTGCTCAGCTTGGTGCACACACACTGTCCTAGTTTTTATTCTGTTTGTTTGTTTTTTAATTTTTCTCCCTGAAATTTAGACATGCCCTTGGGATACTATAATTCTAAGTACCAATATCTGGTCTTTGTTGGGTGGGTTTTTTGTTTCTTGGTTTCTGTTGTTTTCTTTGATTCTTAGGAGAGTGTGGTAGCTTTGTGTTACTTGGGGGGGGAATTCTTATGGAATCCTGCATGGTGTAGACACTGGGAATTACAGATAAAATGTGCATCTAGGTATTGGCAGCTAATATTTAGGAGCCAGAATTGGCTAGGAATGGAGGGTGTAGAATGCTCCACAGGAAGGAGGAAAATAGGTCTTCCCCTAGGATCTGCTTGGTCTCCTGGGACTGGGGACAGAGTGAGGAGAGGCCACATCAGATATTCTGCTACACAGCTGCGGATGGAACTGGGGATTGCACTTGGAGAAACAGAAGAAGAGGTGAAGAGCTATAGCAGGCCTGCCTACCTGCTTCACTGACCAGAGAGGTCTTTAGGTTTCCAGGGAAGGCCTGATGGAGTTGGGGGCTGGAATAAAGCAGTTAAGATAGAGAAGGAAGTTTGGAGGTGCACATCTGTGCGATGGACTGGACATGATGACAGGTGACTAAGGGAGGGTAAGCAGGTGGTCTGCTCCAGAGGGAAGGAGGCATAGGTAGAGATCTGCAGTTAGTGTTCCTTTTTTCTTCTTAAGTCTTCTTTATTTTTAAGTCTTCTTTTTTTTTTTTTAAGTCTTCTTTTTTTTTTTTTTTTTTTTTTCGAGACAGGGTTTCTCTGTGTAGTCCTGGCTGTCCTGGAACTCACTCTGTAGACCAGGCTGGCCTTGAACTTAGAAATCCGCCTGCCTCTGCCTCCCAAGTGCTGGGATTACAGGTGTGCGCCACCACCGCCCGGCTAGTCTTCTTTATTTTTAAGTCTTCCTAAAATTCTAAAGAATTCTGTTTTGTTTCTTTCTGTTTTCATTTTAGCTTCTTTTTGTTTTTCTGATGCTGAGTCTCCTTATCTAGTCCAAGGTGGCCTGGAACTCAGATGCTCCTACCACAGGCCACTTTTCGTTGGGATTACAGTGTGTACCACCACCATTACCACCCACCACGACAGATTTTTACCACCCCTTCCCCCCCATAAAGAATTCCAAGTCCAGGCCAGTTTTCTTATAGCCTGACAGACGCTATATGCTTGTGTGGTATAGGTTTTTTTTTTTCTCATGATTTAGTTTGAAAACCATTATGAAAGGGTTCTTGTTAGGATAAAGTGGTAGATTTGGGTAAATTTGGCAGACCTGTGCCAAGGCATGTCACTAAAAAATGACACCATGCAACTGATCTAGTGTAAGAGGTTCATCAGGGGATTGGGGAGAGTGAAAGGCTGTCCCACACTGGGGACATGGAGTCAGATAGAGAGGGAGAGAGCAGGAGAGAGAATATGAATGAGGGAGAGAGGGAGGGAAGAAAGGAGAGAGAGAGATATCAGTTGGTTGTGCCTTTCATGTGCTGCACCTGGCACACCCTGAGTACCAGGTGGCTGAGGGTGACGCCATGAGCTGCTGTGGCTGGGTCCCTGAGGACAGGCTGGTCACAGGTCTGATTGCTAACAGTGTGCATGTCAAGTAGTTTGCACATAAGCATATATAATTATGTCAATACAGTTATAATCTAGTTAAGCAGACGTGTCTTCCCATTTCCAACCTGCTGTCCTGTGAAGAGTATCTTCTCCCATGAATGTCCCTTATTTCTGCTCTCCTTGCTCTCATTCAGCTTCTCAGAAAATACTTTAGAGTTTGACCATTATTTTAATGGATTTTATGTTACAGGAAAATATTTTAAGTTTGTATATGTATTACAGGAAAATAAAGTATTCTTGCTTTCTCCTTTTCTTTCAGATTTGGAGGCAGATTATGATGTTGAAAATATGTCTCCAGAAAATTATAGTTATAATAGAAATTTATTCAAACAGAGCATAACACAATCAAGTAAAAATTTTGACTTTAGGGGCTCCAGGTTTAGTAATGGCCCTAACTGTAGTGCATTCAAGAGACTACAGAGTTCCCAAGAAGGAGATGCTGATGAAAAGATTAACAAGGAAGAAATGCCTCCTTATACCTGCCAGACTCTTGCTCACAACATAGGAAAGCCATATGAATGTAAAGAGTGTGGGAAGGGCTTTGATTGTAGTTCAACTCTTACTCAGCATCAGAGTATTCATACTGGAGAGAAGCCCTATGAATGTAAGGAGTGTGGGAAGGCCTTCAGACTCCACCAGCTGCTTACAAGACATCAGCTGTCTCACAGTGGTGAGAAGCCTTTCAAATGTAATGAATGTGGAAAGGCTTTTCATCTTCCACAGCTGCTTAAGAACCATAAAACCATTCATACAGGTGCAAAGACATTTGAATGTGAGGAGTGTGGGAAGTCCTTCAACCGCGTCTCCAACCTTGTCGCACATAGGATTATTCATGCTGATGTGAAACCATATAAATGCAACGAGTGTGGGAAAGCCTTTAAACGTCGCTCATATTATATGCAACATCAGAAAATCCATTCTGGTGAGAGGCCCTTTCAGTGCAAGGAATGCGGGAAGGCCTTCATTTTTTTGGCTCACCTCAACGGACACCAGATGATTCACACTGGAGAGAAGTCGTTTGCATGTAAGGAGTGTGGGAAGGCCTTCAGACTCCTCCAACAGCTTACAAGACACCAAAAATTTCACAGTGGTGATAAACCTTTCAAATGTAATGAATGTGGAAAGGCTTTTCCTTTCCCTGACCGGCTTAAGCATCACAAAACCATTCACACAAGTACAAAACCATTTGAATGCAGGGAGTGTGGGAAGTCCTTCAAGTGTGTCTCCCACCTTGCTCAACATAGGATTATCCATGCTGACGTGAAACCATTTGAATGTAGTGAGTGTGGGAAAGCTTTTAATCGTCGCTCAAACCTCATACAACATCAGAAAATTCATTCTGGTGAGAAACCCTTTCAGTGCAAGGACTGTGGGAAGGCCTTCACTGTCCTGCCACAGCTCACTCGGCACCAGAGGATCCACACTGGAGAGAAGCCATTTGAATGTAAGGAGTGTGGCAAGAAATTCTACACTGGCCCACACCTTGCTCAGCACCAACGTGTTCATACTGGTGAGAAACCCTTTGGATGTAATGTATGTGGGAAAGCTTTTAGGCTTCGGGCGTGCCTTTCTGAACATCAGAAAACTCACATTGAAGAGAAACCCTTCAAGTGTAAGCTCTGTGGGTCAGCCTTCAGAAGTAGGTACCAGCTTAGTTTACACCGACAGACTCATCCTCACGTGAGACCCTTTCAGTGTAAGGACTGTGGGAAGGCCTATATTCTGCTAGCACAACTCATTCAGCACCAGACCATTCATACTGGTGAGAACTCATTTGAATGTAAAGAATGTGGCAAGAAATTCCACACTGGCTCACACCTCCTTCAGCACCAGCATTTTCATACTGGTGAGAAACCCTTTGAGTGTAATGTATGTGGGAAGGCTTTTCGGTTTCAGGTATACCTTTCTGATCACCAGAAAACTCACATGGAAGAGAAACCTTTCAAGTGTAAGCTCTGTGGGTCAGTCTTCAGACATAAGTACCAGCTTAGTGAACATCGACTTACTCATATTGATCTGAGACCCTAGGAGTGCCAGGAATGTTTGGTAGTATTGCAGGGAAGGTCAAATTTTACTGAGCATCAGATTAGTCCCACCGGAAAGATACTCTTAAAGTATAAAAATGTATGCACTTCTTTAGACTTAATATGCTTCCCATTTGTCATCTGAAATCTCACACTGATGAGAGGCCTTTTGAATATAAAGAATATGGAAAGGCCTTTCATCTTTCCAGCCAGCTTAATAACCATAAAATCATTACTGCAATTAAAAGACCCTGGTGGGTCTCCCTCCTTCTGTTGTAGGCCAGAATGGTCCATGAAGGCGATGGGAGCTGGGGAGGCAAAAGCCTCGTGAGTCCATGTGGTGAATGACCACTCCGGGACCAGCTCTTAGGAAGCAGATCGTTTACTTAGGATGATTCAAGGCTTATACAGTTTTGGAGGACCGAGAACAGTGATATCCAGGATAGACAAAGCTCATTGGCTGAGGCTTAGGGTACCCGAAATGCTCATTATGCCTGGGAAGAATTTCAGTAATCTCAGATTTTGGCTGAACAGATTTTATCAGGAGAAAAGAAATTGATCCTGCAATCTAATTGAGGCTACATTCCTCCAGTAGGTGTTCATGGAGGTGTAGAATTCCCCAAAGTCAGAGAAGTAAACCCTACTAAGAAAGGTCTCATAGTATGCCAAGCCAGAGGCTATCCAGTCATGGTGGACTTCAACCTTAATTAGCAGTTTTTCCACAACCTTTTAAATGCAAGGTATATGGGAAGTCCTTCAAGCTTGATTCCAGCCTTGTTCAACATAGGTTTCAACAAGCTGGTGTGAAATCATATGAATGTAATGAGTGTGGCAAAGCTTTTATCCGTTGCTTAAACTTTTAGCAGCACTGCAAAAATCTTATTCTGAGAGAACCTTTCTGTGTAAGGACTGTGGAAAGGACATTGTTCATGGAACAGCCCCTAGAATTCATTAGAGAATCCATAGGTGAGAAGTCCTTTCAATGTTAGGAATGTGGGGAATCTTTTCACTCTCATTACCGATTTCTTGGATAGTTTAGAATTCATACTGGCAAGAATCCTTATGAATGTAATGAATGTGGGAAGTACATGTGATAGAGACCTTAAAGTATATCAGAGAATTCACACCGTTGAAGAATCTTAACTGCTAAGAATGTGGGAAGACCTTAAGTTGAATAGAAAACTTGGTTTGACATTCTGAATTTAATATTAATAATAAGTCTTAAGATGTAAGGAATGGGGCTGAAGAGATGGCTCAGTGGTTAAGAGCACTGACTACTCTTCTGAAGGACCTAAGTTCAAATCCCAGCAACCACATGGTGGCTCACAACCTTCCGTAACAAGATCTGACTCCCTCTTCTGGAGTGGCTGAATACATATACAGTGTACTTACATATAATAAATAAATAAATCTTTTAAAAAATGTAAAAAAAAAGATGTAAGGAATGTGGAAAGGCCTTCAGTAATCCTAAACTAGCTGTCTATCAGAGAATCCTATTGGTGAGAAATTCTATGACTATAATAAATAAGGTGGCAAAATGTTTAGATTTAGTTCAGCCTTCATGCACAATGGCAAATTCATACTGTCACTGGAAAGACCTTCAATTGCAGCTCAGGTCTTCTTCATCATAAAAGAATCCATGCTGGTGTCAAACACTATGAATGCAAGGAATGTGGGAACATTTATAGGATAAGCTGTAAATGCTCATCAGAGAGTCTGTATAGGTCTGAATCCCAGTGATTGGGAAGACTCAGGAAAAGCCTTTCTTATAAATGGTAAGTGTATACAATATCAGAAAATCCATAATCGTCAGGAGTCTTATGCATGTAAAAAAGGTGGACAAGCCATTGCATGAAGATTCTGTTACTTAAAAGAATGTGGAAACCTTAATTTGTCATAGGATCTGGTCAACATCACAGTATTCAAATACTCTTGGTGCCAAGAAACCCTTTAGAATGAGCATGTAGGGGGGCTGGAAAGATGATTCAGAGTTTAAGAGCGCTGACTGCTCTTCCAGAAGTCCTGAGTTCAATTCCCAGCCACAATATGGTGGCTCACAATCATCTGTAATGGGACTTGATGTCCTCTTCTAGTGTGTTTGAAGACAACGACAGTGTACTCACATACAATAAATAGAATGAGAATATAAGAAGTTGGTTGTTCAGAGAAGATACTCTGTTGATAATGTCTTTTAATGTCGGAAATACAGGGTAGTGATCATGTTCTTGATTTACTCTCCTCTTGTTAGTTGTATAAACTTAATTCATCAATTGTCACCCAGGACAGTCAACTTAAGGTGAACTGTTATTGGAACTAGGTTTAAAAGTCCACAGGATCCTCCATCTTTGTTTTTGTTTTTGTTTTGTTTTTTTCGAGACAGGGTTTCTCTGTGTAGTCCTGGCTGTCCTGGAACTCACTCTGTAGACCAGGCTGGCCTCGAGCTCAGAAATCTGCCTGCCTCTGCCTCCCGAGTGCTGGCATTAAAGGCGTGCGCCACCACGTCCGGCCCATCTTTTATTCTTGCTGAGGCCATTTCAGGTTTGATTAGAATTTGATTTTCTTGATGGAGAATTTTGTGGAAAATTGCACAACTCATCCTGACTTTAGTTAAATGGCCTATGTATTTAACCCCCTCCCCCTGACCCTCCCTCCCCCTCCTTTTTATCTTGGCTTCTGTTAAACTTCCTGTTCAGGTAAAAGCTCCCCCTGCAGCTGCTGTGCAGAATAACAGAATGTGTGTTTTATTGTAAGTGCTTGAGGGTATATACTTGTGTCCCAAATACTTCAATGTACTCAGAGCTGGCTGGAATAAAGACCTGCAGTTGGTTATACACCGTGTTTAAGTGGTCTTCTCTCATGGGCTCCCTCTAACACATTAACAAAAATAGCCAATTTTAAGTCACCTATAAAAATACATGTGTGAAATTTTTCATCTGGAAAACTTGGAATAGTCAACAGCATACTTCTGAATCCTCACCTAGATTCAAAATGTTAACAATGTACAGTGTTACACCTATATTTCGTGTATATGTATAGTTATTTGGGGCTATACCATTAAGAATGTGTTGTAGAACTGGGCGTGGTAGTGCGTCCCTGAGTTCTGGCAATAGTAAAGGTGAGGCGAAAGGATCAAGAGTTGGGGGCAGAGTGGGGGCAAGCCTATAACTACACAGTGACCTCAGGTTCAGCCTTTGCTTTATAGAGAGAAAAATGTAGATATGACATTTTGTTCCTTACTACATTAGCCAAGATGGAATGTCATCTGTACCACAATTGTCCTTAAGGAAATGACCCAGAATTTTATGACTGTTAGGACAGTTTGGAGGCCAAGGGCAAATTTCTTTTTTTTTAATGTTTATATCATGAGGAGACTCCAATATAGATAGAGATTTGGCTTTGCTCTGTCCTTTATTAAACGTTCAGTGTTGCTATAAGTCAAGGCATTGCACACAGTCAGAATGTGCTCATTCAGCTCCATACCCAGAACTTAGTCATTGTATTTTCTTTTCTTTTTTTGTTTTTGTTTTTGTTTTTGTTTTTGTTTTTGTTTTTCGAGATAGGGTTTCTCTGTGAAGCCCTGGCTGTTCTGGAACTCACTCTGTAGACAAGGCTGACCCTGAACTCAGAAATCCGCCTGCCTCTGCCTCCCAAGTGCTGGGATTAAAGGCGTGCGCCACCACTGCCTGGCGTCATTGTATTTTCTATCCAAGGGAATTTGGTTCAGATGAAACATTTTGTAGATTAGATATGTTGTTGCTATATGTCCAGCTTGTATCAGCTGTCACATAATTGGAGAAATTAAGAATTTCATTTGAGTGAAATGGTAGGTGCCAGAGCTCTATTAAAAGGTCTAGTTTTTTTCTGATAGACAGGAACTTTCTGATAAACTGAAAGCCACCTTCCACTTCTCTATTGATGAGTTATAGTTAGACTAGATACACAGGAAAATTTGGTGTCTTGTCCTCTGTCAGAAGAATCTCTCTTTAAAAAAAAAAGATTTATTTATTTATATGAGTAAACTGTACCTATCTTCAGACACACCAGAAGAGAGCATCAGATGGTTGTGAGCCACCATGTGGTTGCTGGGAATTGAACTCAGGACTTTGGAAGAGCAGTCAGTGCTCTTAATCACTGAGCCACCTCTCCAGCCCCAGAAGAATATTTCTTAATTGAAAGCCATGCCCCAATAAAAAGATACATTTATAGATTAGCAACAAAGATTTCCAGAGTTTAGGGCAGAAATCAACCCCCAAAGACTTGTCTAACACCAAGCTTATCTATCCAGAACAGCTACCCCTCATCAGATTATGCAATGCCCAGTGACAATGGAAACCAAAAGGGAAATTTTAGTTTACATTGCCTGGCTTACTGAGACAGATTTGATACACACCTCTCCAGTTTGTGAGGAAACCTGGACCTCTGACTTGTCCAAAATCTGAGAAAAATAATAGTCGTGAGGGTGATAACTATCCATACTATGGTCCCAAATATATAGTCTCAAGAGAAACAGGTGTGCACTGTCTTGGAATTGAAAGATGTATTCTTTAGCCTCCCATAGGCAGAGGTGTGTAAACTTATTTTTGCTTTTGAATGTACTGACCCAAAGGTAGGTGATGGGGCAACTCTGGACCAAGTTGCCTCAAAGATTTAAAAGATTTCCAACTTTCTTTGATGAGACACCTAAGTGCTGACCTCTTCCCTTTCCATCAGATGTTGCCTGGGGTTGTGTGTGTATGTGTGTGTATGTATGATATATATCCACTGATGCATTACTGCAATACTTAAAAACTTGAGCTAAACAATGTCGGCTCAGTAAGATCTACACTGTATATCAGGAGCTACCTGGTAAGGGGAGGAGGCAAAAGGAGCCTGTCCTATAGTGGTGTTGCATAAAAAAAGAAAAATTTCGGCTATGGGAAACAGAAAACGTGGGGACTCAGTTTCTATGCCACAGGAAGGAACCCTTGAACTAGATTTATTATCCAGAATAAACTGCCCCTTTTCTTGGTCCCCAGACTTTTGGATCCTTATGAAGTTATTCTACCCATACCAAAGCACCCACCCAAGGAACCTCTAAGGAAGCTACTTCACCTAACACACCTGGATCCAAATCCTGCCTCCTACGTTTGAGGAAGCTTAAGGGATCATCATCCCTCCTTTCCACTCTTGGAAATGTTCTTCCACTGCTTAAATACTTTTTTTGCAGCCAGTAATCAGCCAGGACTACTAACTATGCTTAGACCCTTGGTCCCCATACTACATAGGGATAGGAACTAGCAGACTGTCAGCCCATTGACTAACCAAACCAGATGACTAAAGTCCAGCATAAGAACTTAATCAACAAAAAACAAGACAACATGACACCTTCATATCCTTCTACAGCAAGTAGAATATCCTAACACAACCAAAACACAAGAAAATGATCTTAAGTCCAATCTTATAAAGATGATAGACACATCTAAAGAGGAAATTAATAAATCCCTTATAGAAGTACAGAAAAATACAACTAAACATGTGAAGGAAATACAATTGTTCAATGCCTGAAAATGAAAATAGAACCAATAAAGAAAATACAGACTGTACAAAGATCTATCAAAATTACACCGGATTTCACAACAAAGACTCACTTAAAAAGCCAGACCACAAAGAACAACCTAGACTACAATACTTAGCAAAACTCTCAATCACAATAGATGGAAAAAACAAGGTATTTCAAGATAAAACCAAGTTTAAACAATATGTATTCACAAATCCAGCCCTACAGGTAATACTGAAAGAAAAACTCCAACCAATGCAGGTTAATTACACCCAAGAAAACAGAGAAAATAAGTAATTCTATATGACCAAAAAATAAATAAGCCAAGCACATGCACGTGCGTGCCCATCAAAATAACAGGAATGAGCAATTATTGGTCATTAATATCTCAAAATCGATGGATACAATTCCCCAATGAAAACACACAGGCTAATGGAATGGACTGAAAACAGGATCTATTATTCTGCTGCATACAAGGAACACACCTCAGCAACAAAAGTAGACATTACCTTAGACTAAAGGGTTGGAAAAAAGTTTTCCAAGCAAATGGACCCAAGAAGCAAGCTGGAATAAAATAGACTTTCAACCAAAATTAATCAAAAGAGATGGGGAAGGACACTTCATACTCATCACAAGAAAAATCCACCAAGATGATGTCTCAATTCTGAACATTAATACCCAAATGCAAGGGCATGCATATTTGTAAAGAAACATTACTAATGCTTGAATCACATTGAACCCCTTACATCAATAGTGGGAGACTTCAACACCCACTCTCATCAACTGACAAGTCATCCAGACAAAAATTAAACAGAGAAATAATGAAACTAACATGTTATGAATCAAACAGACCTAATAGACATCTACAGAATATTTCACCCAAACACAAAAGAAAATATCTTCTCAGCAGCTAACAGGACCTTCTCCAAAATTGACCATATTTTCAGTCACATAGAATTCTTCAACAGATAGTAGAAAATTAAAATAACTCTTTGTATCTTATCAGATCACCATGGATTAGATCTGGACTTCAACAACAGATACAACAGAAAGCCTATAAACTCATGGAATATGAACAACTCTCTACTCAATGATTACAGCATAAGGGAAGACATACAGAAATAAATTAAAGATTTTCTATAATTCAATGAAAATGAAAGCACAACATACCCAAATTTATGGGACATAATTAAAGCAATGCTAAGAAGAAAGTTTATAGCACCAAGTGCCTTCATAAAGAAATTAAAATGGACCGGGCAGTGGTGGCACACACCTTTAATCCCAGCACTTGGGAGGCAGAGGCAGGTGGGTTTCTGAGTTCGAGGCCAGCCTGGTTTACAGAGTGAGTTCCAGGACAGCCAGGGCTACACAGAGAAACCCTGTCTCGAAACCCCCCCCCCAAAAAATAAATAAATAAATAAATAAAAAGAAAGAAAGAAAGAAAGAAAAAAAAAAGAAAAGAAAAGAAATGAAAACGTTCTCATACCAGCAGTTTAAACATGTGAAAGTACATCTGAATGCTCTGAGGGGTGGGGGAAGCCAACACACACAAGAGGAGTAGATTGCAGGAAGTAATCAAACAGTTAAAATCAATCAATTAGAAACAAAGAAAATGCCGGGCGCGGCGGTGGTGGTGCACACTTGTAATCCCAGCACTCTGGAAGGCAGAGGCAGGCGGAATTCTGAGTTCGAGGCCAGCCTGGTCTACAGAGTGAGTTCCAGGACAGCCAGGGCTATACAGAGAAACCCTGTCCTCGGAAAACAACAACAACAACAACAACAACAACAAAACAAAAAAAAAACAAAAAACAAAACAAAAGAATAGAAACAAAGAAAATGATACAAACAATCAACAAAACCAAGAGCTGGTTCTTTAAGGAAATCAACAAGACAGACAAACTCTTAGCCTAAATAACTAAAAAGTAGATAGTATCCAAATAAATGAAACCAGAAATGAAAAGGGTGACATAACAATGATGAAATTCAAAGAATCATAAGCCGCCACTCCCCAAAACTAGAAAATCTAAATGAGATGGATAGTTTTCTAGAAAGATACCACTTACCGAAGTTAAATCAAGATCAGGTAAACTATTCACACAGTCCTATAACCTCTAAGAACATAGAAGCAGTCATTAAAAGTCTCCCAACCAAGAAAAAGCTCAAAGCCAGAGGGTTTTAGTGCAGAAATCTATCAGGCATTCAAATAAGAGCTAATATCAACATTTCTCAAACTATTCCACAAAATAGAAACAGAATATTGCCAAACTCATTCTATTAGTCTGTAATTACCCTGATACCTCAGTCATGCAAAGACTGAACAAAATAAGAGAACTTCAGAACAATTCCTCTTATGAACACTGATGCAAAAATACTCAATAAAATACTCACAAACCAAATCCAAGAATACATCAAAAATATCATCCACAATGGTCAAGGAGGCGTCATCCCAGGGATGTAGGGATGGTTCAATATATGAGAGTCGATGTAATCTACCATATAAACAAAATGAAAGAAAAGAAAATTATATGATCATTTCATTAGATGCTGAAAAGCCTTTGACAAAATTCAACATCTTTTATGTTGAAAGTCTTGGAGAGATCAGGGATACATGGCAAACACTAAAATATAATAAAGGCAATATACAACAAGCCAATACTTGTTGTATATTGCCAACATCAAACAAATGGAGAGGAATTCTAAACAATTCCACTAAAATCAGGGACAAGACAATGCTGCCCACTCTTTCCCTATCTATTCAATATAATACTTGAAGTTCTCATTAAAGTAATAAGGCAACTAAAGGAATTCAAGGAGCTACAGATTGGAAAGGAAGAAGTCAAAGTATCATTATTCACAGGTGATATGTTAGTATACCTAAGCAATGCCAAAAATTTGACCAGAGAACTCCGATAGTTCATAAGTACCTTTAAGAAAATGGCTGGATAAGATTAACTAAAACAAATCAGCAGCCCTCATTTATCCAAATGATAAGTGGGCTGAGAAAGAAATTAGAGAAACAATACCCTTTGCAAATAGCCACAAATAATGTAAAATATCTTTGTATAACTCTAACCAAACAAGGGAAAGACCTTTATGACAAAAACTTAAAATATCTGAAGACAGAAATTTAGGAAGATATCAGAAGATGGAAAGATCTCCCATGCTCATGGATTGGTAGAATTATAATAGTGAAATGGTCATCTTATGAAAAGCTAGCTATGGATTCAATGTAATTCTTTTTTTTTGTTTGTTTGTTTGTTTTTGTTTTTCGAGACAGGGTTTCTCTGTGTAGTTCTGGCTGTCCTGGAACTCACTCTGTAGACCAGGCTGGCCTCGAATTCAGAAATCTGCCTGCCTCTGCCTCCCAAGTGCTGGGATTACAGGCGTGCACCACCACGCCCAGCCAAAAAAATATGGAATGCTTCATGAATTTGCATGTCATCCTTGCACAGGGGCCATGCAAATCTCTGTATCGTTGCAATTTTAGTATATGTGCTGCCAAAGTGAGCACTCCTTTCTTTTTCATAATTTATGTCTTCTTTTAAACTGATGATCCAAAGAACTGGAAACTCAAAACCCACTTTTCTATGAAAAAAGTAGAAAAACTGCCCCTGGGCTAGGTCGGAGGCGGAGCGAGCAATTCTGGACAGTTCAGCCTGGATAGAATGGATTTTCCCTTCTGTCCAACACTGACCAAGCAGATTTTTAACAAGTTTTGCTAGGCATTTTAAAAAGGACTAAAGATGGCTGATAAAAAGATTTCCTTTGTCATTCAGTTGGTTCCAGATATTAGAAAAGTTACAAAAGTTAAAAAATTTAAAGATATAAATAGTCCCAGTTGCAGGAGGTAGCTCAGAAGATGTCTAATAATAGAGAACCTACTGAGAGACAAGACCTTTTCCATAAACCACTAGCACGTTCTGATGAGACACAGATTTAAAGATATTCAGCAGTTCTGGTGTCTTGCCCTCGGTAAGAAGGATATATCCCTGCTGAAAGTCCTGACCTTAATCAAAAGATTCTTTTGGACTCTACAACAAAGATTCTCATGGCTACATTGGTATCCTGAATACACAGTGCAATAAAGACTAATATAGTAACCACCTAATAAAGGCTTTCAATTGGATTAAACCCATGGCCATGTGGTCTTCACTGGTAGATACACCTCAACAAAACCAGGCCAAGAGATATATTTATGTTTAAGCCAGCAAATCTGAAAGGAGTTGGAGATCTGAACAATGCAGCACGGGGATGCAGCGTTCGGAGCTTGCCTGGCCAATTTTGTTCCTGATTTGGTTCAGTATTTCCTTACTATGTTCCTTTTGGAATGGTAAGGTAAAATTTGAACCTTTAAACAGCATTGAGACTAATAGCCTATGGGTCCTTTTGAAGTTGGGGTGAATACATTTTTGCAATATGATATGGCTGCAAGCCCATGAGAGCCAGGGATTGGTATGTAGTTTGAATAGGTACGGCCCCCATAGACTCATATGTTTGAATGCTTGGCCCATTGGGAATAGCACTATGGCCTTGTTGCAGGAAGTGTGTTGCCGTGGTGGCAGACTTTGAGGTCTCCTGTGCCTAGGCGGTAGAATGCCAATCTCTTCCCGACTGCCTTTGGGTCAAGATGTAGAACTCTCAGCTTCTCCTGCACACTGCCATTCTTCCCACCGTGATGGTAATGGACTGAATCTCTGACATTGTAAGCCAGCACCAGGTAAATGTTTTCCTTTAAAAGAGTTGCCTTGGTCATGTGGTCCCTTCACAGCAATAAAACGCTAACTATGACATAAATTGGTACCAGGAACAGGGTACTGTTGTGATAGGTCTGACCATGCTTTCGTTTGGAGGAAGGTAGATTTTGGGAGTTTGGAAAGCAGTGAGATGCTTTTGTTTTCTGTAATTAAATCATTTTTCGATGATAACAGAAACATTTGTATGTATAGTAAAAACAGTGAAGTTCATAGCATACAGAGTCCCAAGTCTAAACAAATCACCAGGGTGCATGAAAGTGGAAACGTACGGGTTCTTTGGAAAGTCAGTTGTGTCTTCTTGCCACTTCTGAGGACTCAGGCTGGTTGTCAGAGTGATGTCAGCTGATGCAGACTCACATGGAGTTTTACTAAGACTGAACTCATGGGCTGAGGCAAGACCCGGGGTGAGGCAAAACTTGTGGAGGACACGTGATGTTTGGAGAGAGTATAAATGGTACCCAGCAGTGACTGCACACTTGCATGTCCAGCTTTGCAGTGCTTCATGGGTCTTGTGTCTTCGATGTTCTTCACTGATCTTCACTTCATTAAAAGAAGCATGGCCAAGAGCTTCCCCTGGTGTCCGGGCTGATCCTGGTCGCTCCTGCCGACTCATGCCCATTCGGTGAAAGCCTGGTGCTTTCTGCTACACCATGCCACCACTGTTGATTCATGTCCTGACGCTACTGAACTGGCCTGCTGGTAGTGTGACAATGGAGATTGGAATTGCCCCCAAAGAACTACTTCTAAACAGGTCCACCTCCCCTTGTCCTATTGACCATCTTTTCTCCCCTGCCTTTGGACAGTGGGCTAGAAGGCAGGTCAAAGCATTTGAGAACCCATATTAAAAGTAGGTTTTAAAAAAATCTAAGCCTACACATATACATACATATGTAATACATACACACAGACACGCATACATATATTCACACATTCATACATACACACACAAACACATACATATATACACATACTATCACGGAATGTTATAGTTAATGAAACACCTATGCTGGTGCCTCCATAGAAGAAATCCTGGGCTTTGGGGCATAATTGCCTTTATTCAGAAGCTAGCTCTGCCTCTCATTAACTGAATTTGGGAAAGATCTCCTTACCTCTCCTTTTACATTGATAACTGCATGGGCTATGATAAAGAATCCATCATATAAAAGATACTAAAGATGGCTTTTTTTTTTTTTTTTTTTTTTTTTTTTTTTTGGTTTTTTCGAGACAGGGTTTCTCTTTGTAGTCCTGGCTGTCCTGGAACTCACTGTGTAGACCAGGCTGGCCTCGAACTCAGAAATCCGCCTGCCTCTGCCTCCCAAGTGCTGGGATTACAGGCGTGCGCCACCACGCCCGGCTTAAAGATGGCTTTTTTAATAAAAATTTTATTTATTTAATGTATGAATGCTCTGCTGCATATATATCTGCCTCCCCGAAGAGGGTATCAGATCCTCTGCCCCTCCCCCCCCCCAGATGGTTGTAAGCCACCATGTGGTTGCTTGGAATTGAACTCCCCCCTAAACATACACACACACACACACACACACACACACACACACACACACATACACACACACACACACACACACACCATCACCACGATCACTATGTTAATATTAAGCTATGAAGGTGTGAATTCAAGTCCATGGCTGTCAAGTGACTACAATAAAAACAGCAGTCTTGGGCTGGTGAGACGGCTCAGTAGCTAAGAACACTGCCTGCTCTTCCAGAGGTCATGAGTTCAAATAGATGATCCCAATAGGAAATAGAAGTGGGGACTATAGTTCTGACTACACTAAGACTCCCAGTATTACAGTACTGTAATAGGAAACACTGCCTGCTCTTTGTACCCTCATAGCTATGGAGTCTAGGCATATATTCATGCCACACTTTCTTAGCTTTAAAGTAGACATGAGGAGAAATGGCCTTAATCAGGGGCATAACAGTTTGGTCAGTTGCAGAGGAACACTGTTGGAAATTAGGGTGGACCAGAAATTGTTCTGCTGTAGTGACACCATTAGGAGACCTCTGCCCAATGTACACCATCTGGACTGGCAATCCCCATGTACAGGGAGGAGCTGGGCCCTCTCTCGTCTCTCCTATTTCCTGCATCATGTTAACTTGAATTATTTTTGGAGTTCTGAGACCCGGATGTTCTTTTTTAAAGACATTTATTTATTTTA
This sequence comes from Apodemus agrarius, assembly GCA_964023405.1. NCBI lineage: Eukaryota > Metazoa > Chordata > Mammalia > Rodentia > Muridae > Apodemus > Apodemus agrarius. The sequence continues at coordinate 17,323,856 of OZ030005.1, forward strand.
TGTATATGAGTACACTGTTGCTCTCTTCAGATACACCAGAAGAGGGCGTCAGATCCCATTACAGATGGTTGTGAGCCACCATATGGTTGCTCCGGTCAGACAGAGATATTCCTTTTTTTTTTTTAAAGTTTAAATAATTCTATATTTAATTTTAAATTTTAAAGGAAAAAGTTAATAATTATTTACTGTCTTTTTTATTGGATATATTCTATATTTACAATTCATTTCCCTTTTTCTGGTTCCCCACCCCCCAAAGGTCCCACATGCCATTTTCCCTCCCCCTGCTCCCTCTTCCACCCCTTCCCTCTTCTCTGTTCTTGTATTCCCCTACACTGATGCTTTGATCCTTTCCAGCACCAGTGTCCACTCCTTTCTTCTTGTCAGACATCATTTGGTATGTGAATTGTTTCTTTGGTGTTCCAAGATTCTAGGCTAATATCCACTTATCAGTGACTGCATACCATGGGTATTCTTTTGAGACTGGGTTACCTCACTTAGTATGATGTTCTCCAGCTCCATCCATTTCTCTAAGAATTTCATGAATTCATTGTTTCTAATGGCTGACTAGTACTCCACTGTGTATATATACCACATTTTTTTTATCCATTCCTCCATTGAGGGACATCTGGGTTCTTTCCAGCTTCTGGCTATTGTAAATAAGGCTGCTATGAACATAGTGGAGCATGTATCCTTATTGCATGCTGGGGAATCTTCTGGGTATATTCCCAGGAGTGGTATGGCCGGGTCCTCCGGAAGTATCGTGTCCAGTTTTCTGAGGGACCGCCAGACTGATTTCCAGAGTGGTTGTACCAGCTTGCAGTCCCACCAGCAGTGGAGGAGTGTTCCTCTTTCTCCACATCCTCGCCAACACCTGATGTATTCTGAGTTTTTCTTTTCTTTTTTTTTTTTTTTTTTTTTTTTGGTTTTTCGAGACAGGGTTTCTCTGTATAGCCCTGGCTGTCCTGGAACTCACTCGGTAGACCAGGCTGGCCTCGAACTCAGAAATCCGCCTGCCTCTGCCTCCCAAGTGCTGGGATTACAGGCGTGCGCCACCACCGCCCAGCCTTATTCTGAGTTTTTAATCTTAGCCATTCTGACTGGTGTGAGGTGAAATCTCAGGGTTGTTTTGATTTGCATTTCTCTAATGACTAATGATGTTGAACAATTTTTAAGGTGTTTCTCAGCCATCCGAATTTCTTCAGGTGAAAAGTCTTTGTTTAGCTCTGTACCCCATTTTTGGATAGGGTTATATGATAGTATACTTAAGTGACCCAAAAAACTCCACCAGAGAACTCCTACAGCTGATAAACAACTTCAGCAAAGTGGCTGGTTATAAAATCAACTCAAGCAAATCAGTAGCCTTCCTATACGCAAAGGATAAGCAGGCCGAGAAAGAAATTAGGGAAATGACACCCTTCACAATAGCCACAAACAATATAAAGTATCTTGGTGTGACTCTAACCAAACAAGTGAAAGATTTTTTTTTAAGGTTTATTTACTATTATATGTAAGTACACTGTAGCTATCTTCAGATACACCAGAAGAGGGCGTCAGATCTCTTTACAGATGGTTGTGAGCCACCATGTGGTTGCTGGGATTTGAACTCAGGACCTTCGGAAGAGCGGTCAGTGCTCTTACCCGCTGAGCCATCTCTCCAGCCCACAAGTGAAAGATTTATATGACAAAAACTTCAGGTCTCTGAAGAAGGAAATTGAAGAAGACATCAGAAAATGCAAAAATCTTCCATGCTCGTGGGTTGGCAGGATTAATATAGTTAAAATGGCAATCTTGCCAAAAGCAATATACAGATTCAACGCAATCCCCATAAAAATCCCAACTCAGTTCTTTATAGAGTTAGAAAGAGCAATTCTCAAATTCATCTGGAATAACAAAAAACCCAGGATAGCTAAAACTATCATCAACAGTAAAAGAACTTCTGGGGGAATCAATATCCCGGACCTCAAGCAATACTACAGAGCAGTAGTGTTAAAAACTGCATGGTATTGGTACAGTGACAGAGAGGCAGATCAATGGAATAGGATCAAAGACCCAGAATTGAACCCATACATCTATGGCCAATTGATCTTCGACAAAGGAACTGAAAACATCCAGTGGAAAAAAGATAGCCTTTTCAACAAATGGTGCTGGCTCAACTGGAGGTTAACATGCAGAAGAATGAGAATTGATCCACTCTTATCTCCTTGCACTAAGCTCAACTCCAAGTGGATCAAGGACCTCCACATAAAACCAGACACACTAAAACTAATAGAAAAGAAACTGGGGAAGACCCTTGAGGACATTGGTTCAGGGGGAAAATTCCTGAACAGAACACCAATTGCTTATGCTCTAAGAGCAAGAATAGGCAAATGGGACCTGATAAAATTACAAAGTTTCTGTAAGGCAAAAGACACTGTCAAAAGGACAAATCGGCAACCAACAAATTGGGAAAAGATCTTCACCAACCCCACATCCGACAGAGGGTTAATATCCAATGTATACAAAGAACTCAAGAAGTTAGATCCCAGAAAACCAAATAACCCTGGACAGAGATATTCTTAAAGTCACTTGTTCTTCTCAAGCTAGAGTCCTCACAGAGAAGGGAGCCTTGAGGGAGGAAATGCCTCCATGAGTGCAGGTGCTAACAGATTCCAGAAGATGGCACTGATCTCCAGGAGGTGAAGTGGCAGGCAGTTGAGAGCCTTTGAATATGAGTGTTAGGAACCAGACTGGGGTCCTCTGTAAGAGCAGTGCCCACTCTTAACTGCTGAGCCATCTCTCCAGCCCCACTTTTCTGTACACAGAATACAGTTTTCTCCTATGCAGTCTCACTGGGTGTATCAATCATTCCTCAGGACAGGCTACATGCCCAGGAGTAGTTGGCCAACACAAAATAAACTACTGAGTGATATTTTTGTGGACCTTTTGCTTCATTTTGTGTTGCTTTGGCAGTTTTGTTTTTGTCTTATTGGTCATAATGCCTTATTTGCTTGTGTATATCTGCATGCACACCACTTCTCACGCACATGTAAACAGGCACACTACACTCACATGAAAACTAGAAGAAAAGGAGATGAAGAAGGGAGTGAACAGCTCTCCCTCGGTAAATGGCATTGTCACAGGCCATCTAGAGCCTCATGGGATTTAAAGAGATTTCGCCATTGATGGGGACAAAAGGCAGCAGCCCAGGCTCATTGTTTACTTACTATAGGCATACTTAATATTCATTAGATTGAGGTCTCTCTTACTTAGGGTTTTATCCTGCTGTGAAGAGACACCATGACCACAGCAAGTCTTATAATGGAAAACATCTAACTGAGGCTGGCTTACATCTAGGAGGTTTAGCCCATCTCCATTGTGGCGGGAAGCATGGCAGCACGCAGGCAGTCAAGGGGCTGGAGAGGAAAGTTGAATAGCTGGGCCCGAGGCATCAGGAAAATAGAGAAACACTGGGCCTTGCTTGGGCTCCTGAAATTTCCAAGTTCACCTCCCGTGACACACTTCCTCCCGCGAAGCCACACCCACTCTACACAGGACAGATCCTTAATAATGCCACTCCATATGAGTCTATGGGGGTGATTTTTATCACAAGGTGTGACATTATACAAAACATAACATCCAGCCGGGTGGTGATGCAGACCTTAATTCCAGCCCTTGGGAGGCAGAGTCAGGCAGATCTGCATTCTAGGCCAGCTTGATCTACAGAGAAAGTTTTAGGACAGCGAAGGCCACACAGAGTAAACCTTGTCCCAAACCAAACCAAACCAAACCAAACCAAACCAAACCAAACCAAAACCAAAAACTAAGTTCAACCAAACAAAAGCAAAAACCAAATAGCAACAACAAAACCCCCACACAAGAATATGATAGAGGATGGAAATCAGTGTTCACTGTGGAGGGGGCGGCTCACTCACAGTGTAGATCTAGAAGAGGGCGGGTGCGAGGTGAGGAGCCATCAGGAAGGAAATGCAGGGACTTCTCAGCATGTGCTGACTGTCACCTTTAGAAGCAAGAGAGAAGAAAACTTGAAGAGAAACACAGATGCGTCTTTGTGTGAGGAGGATGAATCTGTGCACACACAGAGCAGGAAACAGAGGCAGAAAGAGCGGAGAGCTGAGACTGGGGGTGTGGCCTGCAGAACCCCAGCAGGAATGCAAGTTATTGTAGCTGAGGAAACACTGACGGTGGACATTCATCTCTCTGGTTACGTATTCAGATACCCACAATTCCACATGGCACCTATAGAGAAAAGGGAGGACAATGATCTAAGCTTTTTCCCATGAGGGATAAGGGATAGCACTAAGAAAAGAACTGTGAACTCAGGAAAGATGGAGCAGACCAACCAAATCACACTGTGGAGAGAAAGGAGGACTGGAACACATTGGCATGACAGGAAACTAAGCATGTTTATAAATGGTCCAAAAGCCAGTGAAGCAAAATAAAACAGAACAGGAAGCTTTGCAGAGGCAGTCACCTGGGTCTGGCTGGGTACTCCTTGTCTAGTAATCAGCCTGTGGGATATCTTAAGATGGATGTGGTCTTTAAGTTTCAAAATTTCTGTAGAAATAAGTGCTGTCACCCGAGTTTTTTTTTTTTTTGTCTTAGCCATTCTGATTGGTATAAGGAAGAATTTCAGGGCCATTTTGATTTGCATTTCCCTGATCACTAAGGACTTTGAGCATTTAAGTGCTTCTTGACCATTTGAGATTCCTCTGTTGTGAATTCTCTGTTTAGCTCTATACCTCATTTTTTTTGATTGGGTTGTTTGGTTTTTTGAAGCTTAGCTTCTAGAGTTCTTTATATATTTTGGATATTAGCCCTCTATCTGATATGGGGTTAGTGAAGACTTTTTTCCCCAATCTGTAGGTTTCTGATTTGTTCTATTGTCTATGTCCTTTGCCTTACAACAGCTTTCCAGTTTTATGAGGTCCCATTTATCAATTCCTTTTTTTTTATTTATTTTTTTTTTTGGTTTTGTTTTGTTTGTTTTTTGTTTTTTGGATTTTTTTTTTTAAATCAAGACAGGGTTCTCTTGTATAGCCCTGGCTGTCCTGGAACTCACTCTGTAGACCAGGCTGGCCTCGAACTCAGAAATCCGCCTGCCTCTGCCTCCCAGAGTGCTGGAATTACAGGCGTGCACCACCACCACCGGGCATCAATTCTTGATCTTAGAGCCTGAGCCATTGGACACTCCTCCATTGTTGGTGGGATTGCAAACTGGTACGACCGCTCTGGAAATCAATCTGGAGGTTCCCCAGAAATGTGGAAATAGATCTTCCTGAAGATCCAGGTATTCCACTCTTGGCATATACCCAAAAGATACCCCACTATACCACCAAGGCATGTGCTCCACTGTGTTCATAGAGGCCTTATCTGAATCTGGAAACAACCCAGATGTCCCACAACAGAAGAATGGATACAGAAAATGTGGGTCACTTACGCAATGGGATAGCATTCAGCTACTTTTTAAAAAGATTTATTTAAAGTACGTACACCATAGATGTTTTCAGACACACCAGAAGAGGGCATCAGATCTCATTACAGATGGTTGTGAGCCACCATGTGCTTGCTGAGATTTGAACTCAGGACCTCCAGAACTCAGGACTTCCGGAAGTGAAGTCTGTGTTCGTAACTGCTGAGCCATCTTTCCAGCTATGCAGCTATTAAGAACGAGGACACCTTGAGTTTTGCAGGCAAATGGATGGAACTAGAAAATATCATCCTGAGTGTTTTTAGACAGGGTTTCACTGTGTAGTCCACGGTAGCCTCTTCTCACAGACATGCAGTTTGCTGTGCCTCCCCATCGCTGGAATAAAAGGCACGTGCTACCACGCCCAGCCAAGTTTATTGTCACTTGATGACTTGCGCTCTTTATTAATCAACCTCTATTTTATAATCAATTTGAGTTTTCTTTTGATTATGTGAAGATGGTCACTTTGAATCTGCTAGAGTATTTATCTTTAACATATTTTCTATAGTTAACACATAGCTGGGTCTGACTTCTTTTTAAATGTGGCAAACCTATACTTTAGCGTTTAGATAATTTACAGTACTTTTAATGCGATTAGTTTTATTACTAGGATCGTCCAGGCTGTCTAACGAACACAGTTCTGTTGAGAAACAGCAATGTGGTCCTCAGTCACATTTTCTATGTAGGGCAGGGAATTTTGACTCCTCTGGACTCTTTTAAGGGCGAGAAAATCAATTGTGCGCGGAACTGCAGAACCGGAAGTGCCTTTTGCTCGAAGGAGGGCGCCTCCCCCCGTCAGCGCGCGCCCCGGTGGGAACTCCCACAAGCCACTGGGCGCAGCTCGCGGATCTCGCACCTCCCCCAGGAGCCGGGCCGCTCGGGGCTTTGCGGTGACAACTGTGCTTTTCAGGGCCACCGCGCCAGAACTAGCGCGTAGGCTTTCGGTGTTCTGGTGCCGCCTATACGGAAGGTCCGATCGTTCTGGTCGGAGGAAGACATTTCCCGTTGATTTTGGTCTCCGCAGAGTAAGGCCAGAGCCTGCGGGCTGGGAGTGGGCGTGTGCGGACGGTGGGGTAGGGTGGCTGTGTGTGTGTGTGTGTGTGTGTGTGTGTGTGCGCGCGTGTGCGTGTGCGTTCTCTCGCGACAGTGGTGTGTGTGTGTGTGTGTGTGTGTGTGCTGCTGTCTGTCTGTGTGTGTGTGTGTGTGTGTGTGTGTGTGTGTGTCTGTGGTGTCCTCTCGCGACCACAGGGACTGAGGCAGAGGAGCAAGCTGCAGTAAGGAGAGGTCAGGGGTGGAGACTGAAGGGACACTTTCCCTGAGGTTCAGAAATGAGCTTGGGAGGAGCAATTGAGGCTGGACGTGCCTCCGAGGGTCGCCTAGGAGGGCAGTTACATTTTGAATCCCCTGACTTTCTCAGGGCCCTAGCCGTGTGGGTGTTGAGGGAACGGAAGGAGAGCGCGCAGTGAGGATGCTCTCGGATATAGTTTGGGATCTGATGCTTCCTCAGGCTCCACACTTCGGCCATTATACAAAAGGAGGGCTGGAGGAGGATGGGAACATTATTGCTACCCATCTAAGATCCAAGAATGAGTTTGCGACCACTGGTTGGATATTCCAGAAAGTGACTCGTAAGATCTGGGCTGTAGAGTGTACATTTTTATAGTTCCTCATCTTTTTTTTTTTAATATTTATTTTATGTATATGAGCACACTGTAGCTGTCTTCAGACACACCAGAAGAGGACATCGGATCCCATTACAGATGGTTGTAAGCCACCATGTGGGTGCTGGGAATTGAACTCAGGACCTCTGGAAGAGCAGTCAGTGCTCTTACCCGCTGAGCCATCTCTCCAGCCCTAGAGTGTACATTTTTAATCTCAGCATTTGGGAGGCAGGAGCAGGGGCGCGGGGGTCACTGCAAATTAAGGATCATCTTGACCCACAAAGCAAGCTCTGGGAGGGGTGGGCTACAGGGTGGGAATCTGAATCAAACAAGACGGAAACGGAATGAAGGTATTAATGTGGAGCAGAATGTTCTTAATTGTACTGTGTCCAGTATGATAATTTGGAGTCTTTATGTACCCTGGAATGACTAGATTCATAACTTTTTTGTAGTGAGTACACTTACTGTCTCTCTGTCTTTACAAACTATTCATCACGGTCACCATGTTGCAGGACACATCTCTGAACTTTCGTGTGGCTGCTCTTCTGTAGCCCTTGGTCATCGCCATCCCAGCTCTCTCCCTTAAGGGTCTGCGTCTCCCAGTCTCCACCCTGATGCTGCACATCCAGCCTCTGCCGCTCAAACCCCAGTAACCAGCATCTTACTGTTCCTAGGAGAAAGCAGCTTCAGATTCTACATGACTGAGACGATGGGTGTATTAGTGAGGGTGTATTAGTCACAGAATGTATGGGTAGTCTCTGTATAGTTAGGGAATTTGTTGATGACTTACAGTCTGTAGTCCAACTCCCCAACAAAGGTCAGCAGGAGCTGTGGATGGAAGTCCAAGGATCTAGCAGCTGCTCAGTCCCATGAGGCAAGCGGGCAAGGAAGAGTGAGTCTTCCTTCTTCCAATGTCCTTATGTAGGTCTCCAGCAGAGGGCGTGGCCCAGGTTGAAGGTGTGTGCCCCCGCACCTTTAATCCCAGATGACCCTGAACTCGGAGATCTCCCTGTCTTAATCTTCTGGAATTCATAGCCACTATGCTTCAAGATCTCCATGCCCAGATCCAGGTCAGACACTTGTATCTCCCAGCCTCCAGGTTAGGATCCCAGGTGAGCCTTCCAATTCTGGATTATAGTTCATTCCAGATATAGTCAAGTTGACAACCAGGAATAGCCACAACAATGGGTCTTTTTGTTTAAAGATGCAGTATTTATCTTCAAAATTATGTGTGTTAGGTTATGTGTCCATGAGCACAGGTGTCCCCAGAAAGCAGAGATATAGGATCCCCTGGAGCTGGCGTTACAGGCACCGTGAGCTGTCAGGAGACTGACCTCTGTCCTCTGGAAAAGCCGTAGCAGCTCTCAGCCTCTGAGCCATCCCCCAGCCCCAGCCTCTGTCTCTCTCTTTAGCTTACTGAACTTGTTATTCTCCGTGTGCGTCCATATTGTAGTAAGTGGTTCAGTGTGTGTGAGCCCCGTTCTCCGTGTGCTTTGTCCACCCGTCTGTAGGTGGGTCGCAGATCACTGCTGTGGACATGGTGCTGGAAGAAAGGTGGGGGTGTAAATGTCTCTTGGAAGTGTATAAAATGGATAAATATTATAAATGTCATAGAATGCATACATGTGTGTGGTGGAGATGTGAGAGGGCGCAGTGCCTGCAGGCATGGAGCTATGCAGTGCCAGATGCAGCAGTGCATGTCTGCAGTCCCAGCCCTCCTATGGCAAGAGGGGGTGGGGACGAGAGAATCCCTGCAGGCTGGCTAGCCTGGTGTATGCGGAGGCAGGAGGAAAGACAGGATAATGAAAGAAGGAAAATCTATATGTAAATGTTGTGGGCAGACAAAACTGTATAATTCTATAAGATTGTCTGATATGTACTCGAGAGATGTCCCTGCTGGTGCATGGCTGTAATCTCAGTGTGGGCGGGGGAGGAAGGAGCATTGGGAGTTCAGGGCCAGCCTGAGATATAGGAGAGGCTGTCTCAAACACAGACGGACACTCGCACAGTGGATGGATCCAAGGCTTAGACCCGTTGGCTAGAGCACTGGGTCCCTATTTGGTGATGGCCGCTCCCTGGTCAGCATCTTAGGGAGCTCTGAAGTTGTGTGTATGTGTGTGCCGCTCAGAGCTTGTGAGGAGAGGGTCAGTGCTGCTGGGTGTGGTACAGAGCACACGACAGTCCTCACACAGCCCAGGACAGGGCAGTTGTGTCAGCGTGCTGAGGCCGAGGACCCAGCTCAAGGACCAAAGACCCAGGACACCCGGAGCGAATTTAGTATTATTTTGTTCCAAATCTCCCATAATACGGAAAGATGGAAACAGAGCATACTCCCCTCCTGTGACAAGATGTTTTACAGTTAATTATCGTCACAAAGGATCATGGCTTAACTGACACAACATAAGTGTTGTCACAGACCAGGGGAGGCTCTCTGGAGAGTGTCCCACGGTGCACAGCCCCATTCACTAAAAGTGGACACAGAATGCTGGACCCCGCCTGAGCACTGCAGCTGCAGCCCCTCCAGCCTTGCTGGGCCTCAGCCCTGAGTTCACAAAGGAGGTGCCATTCAGATGCTGGGAGCCCCTGGGGGCCTTGGAAGGCGGGGTTCCAGTAGGAAGATGTGCTCACAGTAGGAGGAGCTGCCCAGGGGCAGGGCTAGTGGATCTCAGGGGGGAGGGAGGATCCCTTCTGCTGGCATCTTCTGAGGGAAGTTCAAGGCAGACATGTTTATGCCCTGCACTCCCACACTGACCCTGTGCAGGGGGTTGTCTGAGGTTAGGAGAGAGTGGGCTCTGTGTAGACTCCTGTGTGCTTCTAATGTGTGTGTGGGAGGCTGTGAGCGGTGGGAGGGAGAGAGGGAGTGGGGGTGCTTGAGAAATAAACGTGGTTGATGAAATCACAGTGACAGAAGTCAGCCTGGGAACATCAAGTCACAATCCAATGAAAGGCTTTCTTTTTGTCCCCAGGGGAGGAAGCCTGAAGAAGAATGGCCGGCTCCAGTTCTCACCACATGGTCTGTGTAAGTTGACATTTCTCTTTGACCTAGGGTGACTTTCAGGTTAGGTGACTCCTGCCCTCTTTCCCTCCTGAAGTTTCCCAAGGATCCGGAATCCCCAGCCCAGTCTGCCCCTCTGCAGTGAGGGTGGGCAGGTCTGGGCACTTCCTGCCTGTGCCTCTCCCCAGCTGGTCCTGGGGTTGTCTTTGAAGGTGTTCCTCCAGGTGTGCTGTCTGCTTGGTGTGTGCTCAGGGAGGACTGTCCGTGCAGCGGAGGTGTGAGTCCCACAGGGGAACAGGGGCCTTGGGGGTTCAGAGCTTTGAGGTGATGGACTCATTGACTGCACGGGGAAACCTGATTGACCTCTGTGGTGTTGTCAGGCTGATGACCCAGTGTGTGAGAGTGAGTGTCCCCTGTGCATGTGTGTGAGGAGGTGACCTCCCTGAGGAGGCTTTAGGGGAGAGTTCAGGTATCAGAGGGAAAGGTCATCCAGGCTGTGATAGGGAGGTGACTGCAGTCTCCAGAGTCAGGGAAGACCTGAGACACCTTGTCACCTGGAAAATCTTTTGATTTTTTTTTCTCCGCTTTATCTTTTTTTTTTTCTTGTTTTTTTTTTTTTTTTTTTTTTTTTTTTTTTTTTTTTTTTGAGACAGGGTTTCCCTGTGTAGTCCTAGCTGTCCTGGAACTCACTCTGTAGACCAGGCTGGCCTCGAACTCAGAAATCCTCTTGCCTCTGCCTCCCAAGTGCTGGGATTACAGGCGTGTGCCACCACGCCCTTGATTTTTTTTTTTTTAATGGTACAAAAGGTTAAACATAATGTAAACTCCTAAATAGTAAGTTTATGGACTCCTACATACTGTATAAAATCATTCTCATGACAAAAAAAAATCTTAGTGACATCATGTGATAGTATAATAAACTCAAGGACCCACAGCATTCCTTCTGTGATTCCCCCTGACCCCGGTGACATTTCTCCTTTGTGGGGTCTGCCCTGAGGGGTGTGGATGGAGTGGAGAGGCACAGTTATGGCTCTGTGGTGGGCACAGCCATCGTTCATGGGGAGCTCGTGTGCTCAGGTACCTTGAGCATTTCCTTATGGCTCCCTCCCATGCTTGAGCCCTTTCCCGCCTGGTTTTCCATCTTGGAAGCTTCCCCAGTTTCACCCTTCTTGTGTTTGCTCTTCAGGGGTCAGTGACATTTAGGGACGTGGCTGTTGACTTCTCTCAGGAGGAGTGGGCCTGCCTGGATGCTGCTCAGAAGGTCCTGTACAGGGACACGATGTTGGAGACCTACAGCAACCTGGTCGCAGTGGGTAAGCCTGTGCGCCATGAGTGGCAGATATGTCCTGTACAGTGTTGGCTTGGTGGCTGATTCCTGTCGTTGCTTCACTTAGAATGCTGAGGCAGGAAGATTGCTGTGAATGCAACATCACTCTCAGATACATCCTGAGTTCTAGGCTAGCCTAGTCTATAGAGTGAGGCCTTGTTTCAAACAATTCTAAACAAACACACAAATAAAACAAATAAGCCGATGAATCCACACATAGAATCCGGCTGGAGATTGGCGGTTAGGGAAGCTGCTGTACTTGTAGAGGGTCCAGGTTTGGTCCCCAGCACCACAGCACCTCACAGCCATGTGTCCTTCCAGTTCCAGGGTGTGACGTCCTCTTCTGGCTTCCATGGGCACTGTGCATGTTTGTGGTGTTCCGCCACACATACAGATCCTCACGTACACATAAAGCAGATTTTATTCCATAAAATTTTAAAAGAGGAGCCAGCCGGTGGTGGTGCACGCCTTTAATCCCAGCACTTGGGAGGCAGAGGCAGGCGGATTTCTGAGTTCGAGGCCAGCCTAGTTTACAGAGTGAGTTCCAGGACAGCCAGAGCTACACAGAGAAACCCTGTCTCGAAAAAACAAAAACAAAAAAACGAAAGATAAGAATAAAATAAAGGATTTCTTTAAAAACATAAAAAAAAAAAATTAAAATAGGAAGCCGAGTTCTTCCTCCATACCATAGGAAGGATGTGAGGTCTGTCGGGTTGAAAATAGGACTTCATGAAGCGCCTGCTTGCCCGCCCTTGTTGGTCCTCTCAGGGAGAGACCCCGTCTCAGATACTAACGTGGGGAGCAGTCAACAAACACACCAAACACTGGTCTCTGATCTATCCAGACATGCATGCTGCATATACATGTGCACACATCCTCATGAACATAAACATACATACACTGTACATGCACAACTAATTACAGGAGCTGTTATGATTTACCTTCTAAAGAATCCGTAGAGTTGAGTGCAAACAGAAGTGGGCACAGTCTGTTTCCTTCGGTGAGCACTTCCTGTGCCTTCTTTGCAGAGGACGTTGTAGGGTGTGAAGTTTGTCTTTTCATTGAGCAAATCTGTGAACGAGGTAGGAGTGTGAGGGAAGGCAGCAGAAATAATAATGATAGCAATTTTCATGGCTGAGGAAGTAACTCAGTCATGTTAACCCTTCCCAGCATGCGTAAGACCCTGGTTCCATCCCTAGCCTGACTAACTAAATAAATGCAAATCCAAAAAATAATGATTTTGTCTTAGTATAAGTCAGACAGTCTTCAAAGCATTTGAATATAGTATATTCAATCTTAGTATCAACCCTATCCAACAAATAGCATTAACTCAATCTAAAGTATTTTCATTATTATTATTACTAAATCTTTTTTCAAGGCACCTCTCCTATAGTGCAGGCTAGCTATGGACTAGATATGCAACTCAATCCAGCCTTGAACTTCACAGCGCCTTGCTTACACTCTTCAGGAATTGTGACTATGTGCGTGCACCTCCATGCCCAGTTATTATTTGTAAATGTAAGCATAGAATATAATGAGAGCTGCGTAAATAAGTACCACTATTAGTGAGGTGCATAGGTGAGGGTTACACTAGACAGTGTGGCTGTGGTGGGTTGAATATGCTTGGCCCATAGCGAGTTTATACTGTTAGGAGGTGTGGCCTTGTTGGCGGAAGTGTGTCACTGTGTGTGTAGGCTTTGAGACACTTTTCCTAGCTACATGTGAGCCAGTCTTTTCCTGTCTGCCTTCAGATGAACATGTAGAACTCTCAGCTCCTCCAGAGCCATGCCTGCCTGGATGCTGCCATGCTTCCTGACATGATGATAATGGACTGAACCTCTGAACCTATACACTAGCCCCAGTTAAATGTTAGAAGAGTTGCTTTGGTCTTGGTGTCTGTTCACAGCAATGGAAACCCTAAGAAGACAGATGTTGGCACCAGGGACTGGGGTATTGCTGCGATAGGCCTGACCATGTTTTTGTTTGGAGGAATGTGGGTTTGGGGCTTTGGATTTGGGAAGCAGTGGAATGCTTCAAGTGGGGTGAATGGGCTATTCTAGTAGGAGTATGGAAGACATTGGTGCTATGGGTGATTTGAACTGTGCAGACTTAGTCCAAGTGGTTTCAGTGGAGAAGAATGTTAGTATATGCCTAGAGACTGCTTTTGTGATATTTTGGTAAAGAAGGTGGCTGCCTTATGCCATTGTCTGAAGAACTGGCCTGGGGCTAAGGTGAAGAGATTAGATAATTGCTTTGACAAAGAAAGTCTCAAAACAGCCTGGTATAAATTTTGTTGTGTGATTACTAAAGTTCACTCTTATGAAGAGCTTTTTAATGAAAAGGATCAAGCTGAGAAAGGAAAATACAACATATATGGTTCAAGGAGTAAAGGAGCACCAGGAAGTGGCATGGAGCTGAATCCTATGTTCAAGAATATCAAATGGAATTAAGGAAGTGCTGACCTCAGGGCAAGCAAGATCCCACCCGGCTAAGCTTATTGTTTGTATGTTTGCAGTTGAACAAAGAATAGTTATACCATGTTAGGTGTTCTTAGCTGATTATTATTTTTATTTAGACTTTTAATCTGAAATGAATTACAATCCAGAAAATGGAGGGCATACCTGTGATCCAGATTTTGAGGCTGGAAGACAGAAGATCTTGAGGCATAGTGGCCATGAGAAACTTTGGCTCAGGCATGGTGGTATATACCTTTAATCCCAGGAGACAGAGGCAAGCAGATCTCTTGAGTTCACGGCCAGCTTGGGACAGAGCAAGTTCTAGGTGAAGAAAACCCTACGTTGGGTCGTGGTAGTACATGCCTTTGATCCCAGCATTCAGGAGACAGAGCCATGCAATCTCTTGAGTTCAAGGTCAGTCTACAGAGCAAGTTCCAGGACAGCCAAGCTTAGGCAGTGAAGGGGTTGGAAGACAGAAAGCTGGTGATAATGTTATAGAAGAAGGGGCCATGATCTAGCTCCAGCAAGCAGCTTTGGCCATACAGCTCTGGTTTAAGAGTCAAAAATAGAAGGGACTATGGGGATAATTGATGCTGGTTAGTTGGAGCTCAGAAATTAGTGGTGATTAAGAAGAGACCAGCATCACTGAGGTGAAATCTTCTATGAAGTGTTTACTTAGTTCACAAAGACTCTGTGTTCCAGAGATTGTATCTTACACTGCATCTGGACTTGGCAATGTATAAGAGTCACCTAGGTGGTACTGATTATGAAGACGTAAAGGGATCAAGGAGAGCAGCAGAGGCCTGGCACTGTAAGAGGCTCCAGTCTGAAGCCTGTGAGAGCTACTGGTGAGGCCTAGTTACAGTGGCAGGCCCTAGTGTGTTAGAGATGCCAGTACTGTGGGGTGACCACCAGGAACAGCAGCAGTAGAGGAGTGGAGTCAGCCAGTCCCTGGAGTGACAGAGGACAGAGCTGGAGAAGTGACATAAGCCCTTTGGAGGAGCCCAGAAAATCATGTGTGTATCCCAGACACTGGAGCAAGAAGCTGTAAAATCGAAGCTGCTTTTGGAGACCGCAAGATGTTCAAAATGCTAGACCTGTGGGCTATCTGCTGAGGGGTTCTGCTAACAGGAAGCCAGCCCAGGAAAAAGAAGTTTGTTGCAGTCAACAAAGATGAAAAGAAGTTGGAGATCTGCAGAGTGCTTTGACATCAGCTCTGGAGATAGTTTGGAGTTTGCCCAGCTGGTTTTTGGTCTTGTTTGGTCCAGTATTTCCTCACTATGACATTTTGGAATTATAATGTATATCCTGTGATGTTTAAGGTATGTGATCTGCATTTTGATTTTGACTTTATAGGGGATTACAGTTTTAAGTGTTTGAATGAATCTTAGAAAAGACTTTGAACTTTGGACTCTTAACATTGTTGAGGCTGCTATAGACTATGGGGACTTTTGAAGTTGAACTAAATGTGTTTTGCATTCTGCTCTGTTTAGGTATGGCCCCATAGACTTAACTGTTTGAACAAGCATACAGGGGCCGGGGAGTGGAATGTGGTGGTTTGAATATGCTTGATGCATAGGGAGTGTTATTTTTAGGAGGTGTGGTCTTGTTGGAGGCAGCGTGTCATTGTTGGGATGGGTTTTGTGACCCTCCTAGCCATATGGGAGCTAGTCTTCTCCTGTCTATCTTTGGATCAAGATGTAGATCTGGGCTTGAGAGATGGCTGAGCATTAAGAGACTACTACTCCAGAGGTCCTGAGTTTGATTCTCAGCAATCACATGGTGGCTCACAACCATCTGTAATGGGATACAATGCCCTCTTCTGGTGTGAAGACAGCTACAGTGTCCTCATATAAACAAAATAAAATAAATCCAAAAAAAAGTAGAACTCTCAGCTCCTCCAGCACCATGCCTGTCTGGATGCTGCAATACTTCCTGCTTTGATGATAATAGACTGAACTTCTAAACCTGTATGCCAGCCCCAATTAAACAATGTCTGTTACAAGAGTCGCCTTGGTCACGGTGTCTCTTCATGGCAAGGACAACCCTAGCTAACACAGTAGCTTAGGGGTCATGCTCTCACTCATTCAATTATACTGTCCTCTTAAGTGATAAGCCCCTTTCTGCATTTAAAGGAGATTAAAATTCCTTTCAGAAGCAGCTGGTTTCTTGCCTAGGTTACGCTTTTCTTCTCTGAAGTCTTTCCTCAGCATTATATTGGTTTTTAGAATATTTATCTGTTTTTATGAGACAGGGGTCTTGCCTTGCCGCTTGCCTGACTCATTCCCCCAGCTGCTGGGCTAATAGGTATGAACCGCTGTGCCAAGCTTCGAAGGGAGTTTGCCAAGTCTAGTGGCAAAGATATATATATATATATATATATATATATATATACACACACACATATATATATGTATATATATATAATCTTTATAATAAATAAGCCTTTATTTTTAAGATCTGCACAGGCAGAGCATAGTGGCACACACCTTTAATCCCAGCATTTGGGAGACAGAGGCAGGGGAGTCAAGTAGAAGTTCAAGTACCACATTCCAGGCCATTCATTGTTGGATTATTAGAGAAACCAAGTCCCCCAAACAAACAAACAAATGAACAAATGAAGCAATATTATGCCTCATTTCTTTCTCTCTGTCTTTTAAGTGGGAAGTTGCATTTCCAAGCCCGATCTGATCGTCTTCCTAGAGCAGCAGGAAGAGCCCTGGATGGCTGTGAAGGAGGAAGCAGACAGGCTGAGCCCAGGTGAGTGAGAGTGAGGTGAGCCTGCAGCCCTGCCAGGCACGGGTGTGGTCAGAGAGGCTCCACAGAGCTGGCCCTGGGTGTGGCAAACTTCCCTCAAAGCCCCAGGCCTGTGGGAAACAAGCCTGAGCCCTGCAAAGAAGTCATTCACGGTCCCAGAGAAGCTGTCAGAGGGGCTTCTGGTTCACTTGACTTGTTATTTTCTTCCCTCTGCTGGAGCCCGTGCCCTCTCTCTGTAACTTCTAACAGTATTTCATTATTGGTTGTGTGTGTGTGCACACGTGTGTGAAGGTATCCAAGAGGCCATAGAGAGGGTCAGCTCCCCTGGGGCTGGGGTCAGAGGTGGCTGCTGGCACTCTAACCCAGGGTCTCTGGCAGAGTTCTCAGTGTTCTTGACCAGTGAACCAAAGCTGAGACAGTTTCAGCACCAGTGGAAGCTGTAACGCAGGGGCGGGCACCAGCTGTTTTAACTCTGTGTCTTCGTGGTCACTGGAGTCACGGTGTGATGGTGTGTCCTCCCTGCAGCCCTGGGGAGGTGGCCAGGGCAGACCCCTTGGGCTCGCTGTCGAGTCAGCCTGGTTTTCCTGTGCAGCTCCAGGCAGATGAGAGACCCTGACTTACAAACACCAGACGGACAAGCCAGGGAAGCCGCGTCTGAGCACACACAGCCTTCTGCCTGGCTTGGCAGGGAGCTCTGAGGGCTCTTCTTTTTGTCAGCTTGAGCACATCTGGAATTAACTAAAACCCAAGCAGCTGGGTACACCTGTGGGAGGTTTTCGTTAATTTAATAATTTGAGGCACTGTCCAGTTTTACTGGAACTGAGACCATGTGGTTGTCTGGTCCCAGGGCAAGCCATTGTCAGTCACTGAGAAGTGACCCCAAGAAAGCCACCCCCCACCCCCTAGAACTGCTGGGCCCAGATAGTCTGACCCAGTGTCACAGAGATCCTGAGTAATTCAAATGTCCTCGAGACCCCATGTGGAGTAGAGGAGAGGCTGAGGGCTAACCCCAGAGGAAGAACTTGGCAGAGGGAGGCCTGTGCACACTTTCCGGCTTTTGTTTTGTTTTCTGTAACTCCGTAAACAGGAAATGCAGAGGAACCTAAGAACTTGTCTCTGGGCAGCTCTGGACAGGCCGTAATAAATCCATTTTTCATTGCTAGCCCCTGTTCCTATTTTCTTCTGACATACCTTAGTGCCTCATTCTTGGCTCTGTTAGGATAAGCCGGCTTGGGCCTGGGACAGTATAAGGAATGAGTGGCAGAAGGAGTGCCCAGGCACTCTCTCCAGGAAGCAGTTTATTGTTTTCCCGTTTTCCTACTTAGTTCTCTGTTGCTGGGAAAGAATGGACTTAGTAGTTTTTTTGGTTGTTTTGTTTCGTTTTTCTTTTTTTTTTCTTTTTTTCTTTTTAAAGACAGGGTTTCTCTGTGTATCCTTGGCTGTTCTGGAACTCACTTTGTAGACCATGTTGGCCTCAGACTTGGAGATCTGCCTGCCTCTGCCTCCTGATTAAAGGCATGCACCGCCACCAGCCCACAAGAAGGGGCATATTTTGTCTTACGCTTTACACATCTTACAAATCTACACATACTCTGATGCCATCTCTGGTTCCATCAGATGGCCTGTGGGGTCATTTGCTTGATTAATGATTGATGTGGGATGGCCCAGCCCATTGTAGGCGGCACCACCCTTGCTTAAGTGGTCCTGGGTGCTGTGAGAGCTCGGGGAACAAGCAGATAGGCAGGTTCCTCCGTGGCTTCTGGTTAGTTCTCTTAAAAATGCCTGCCTTGGCCGGGTGTGGTGGCGCACACCTGTAATCCCAGCACTTGGGAGGCAGAGGCAGGCGGATTTCTAAGTTCGAGGCCAGCCTGGTCTACAGAGTGAGTTCCAGGATAGCCAGGACTACACAGAGAAACCCTGTCTCGAAAAACCAAAAAAAAAAAAAAAAAAAAAAAAAAAAAATGCCTGCCTTGGACTGTAATCTCTCAAACAGATAAATCCTTTCCTCCCCCCCCCAAATAAATAAATAAATAAATAAATAAATAAATAAATGTAGGAAGACCCACCTTTAACCCACATCTTTTGAGGTGGGAGACCCACCTTAACTCTGGGCCACAACTTGTGGTGCAGCCTGTGGACAGGATGAGAAGGAAGGAAGCCGTGCTCCTGTTCTGCCCCCCTCACTGCTGGCAGCTTCAACCCTCACTGCCACGCGAGTCTACTCATTCAGCATGCGCTGAAGACCAGCTGAGGGCTCCAGCCTCAGGGACTGAACAGCTCCTGGAGTTTTGGACTGTTCCATCCGTTTATCTGTGAATTTCATAATTTCATTGTTTTTTTTTGTTGTTTTTTTTTGTTTTTTTTTGGTTTTTCGAGACAGGGTTTCTCCGTGTAGCTCTGGCTGTTCTGGAACTCACTCTGTAGACCAGACTGGCCTCGAACTCAGAAATCTCCCAAGTGTTGGGATTACAGGCGTGCGTTACCACCACCCTGCTTTTTTGTTTTGTTTTTAACAGCCAAGTAATACTCTGTGGTATAACATTCCTCTATTGAAGGACATCTAGGTTTTTTCCATTTCTTGCTATTATGAATAGAGCAGCAATAAACATGTTTGAGCAAATGTCTCCATCAAAGTATGAAGCACCTTTGGGTGTGTGCCCAAGAGTAGTGTGTCTGCTTTTCTACGTAAATCATTCTCACTTGATTCTCACCTTTCTGAGGAACAGCACACCCATTTCCACAGGAGTACATGTTTGCCCTCCCACCCTCAAGGATATGTGTCTGTCTCTTACTCCGCAGGGTCGCCAGCCTGAGTGCTCACTTATTTTATTGATCTTAACCATCTGACAGGTGTGAGGTGAAAGCTCTAATTAGGACATTTTACATTTTCCTGATAGCTAAGGATGTTGGACATTTAAGTGTGTCCCAGCCATTTGAGTTTCCTCTTTTGTGAATTCTCTGTTTAGATCTGTACCCCATTTTTTAGTTGGGTTATTTGTTTTCTTGATATATAGTATTTTAGTTCTTTATATATTTTGGGTATTAGCCCTCTATTATTTGTGTAGTTGGTAAAAATCTTTTTCCATTTTCTAAGCTGCCGCTCTGTCCAAATAACAGTGTCCTTTGCTGTGCAAAAACAGGTCTTCAATTCCAGAAGTCTTTATTATTTGTTGTTCTCCATGCCTGTGCCTATGGTGGCCTGCTCAGAAAGTCTTTTTCTGTGCTGATGAGTCCAAGTCTGTTTCACACGTTTCTTCTAGTAGGTTCAGTGTATCTGGCTTCACGTTGAGATCTTTGCTCCATTTGGAGTAGAGTTTTATGCAAGGTTGATAAGCATGGATCTGTTTGCATTCTTGTACATGCAGCTGTACTTGCTGTGCCAGGAAACGTCTGTGGACCCTGAAAAGACCACCAAGGACCAATTCCAGTGCAGCCGCTCTCTTATTAGGCTCTCTTTATTCACACTTGTGCATGGGCTCCCCACCAACCATGACACAGCAGGAAGGTGGAGGAGCCCTGAGCCTCTGTTTTAGACAAGCGTTTATAGAGGCAAGAAGTGGGTATCTAGGCTGGAATACATCTCATCAGGAGGGCAATTGTGACCTTTAACATAACTGACTGGTGCTGGGAGCAAACCATAATCTTACCTTCCGTGTTTTTCCTGATTGGTGGTGGTTAGGAAATGAAGTGTCAGTGGCAGGCTTGTAACCTGGAGGTGAAGATTTGTTGGGGAATAACCTAGAAGCTTGTGCTTAATGCAAGTCTTGTTGCTGGGGGCGGGAGGTGAGGGGGGGAACCTAGAAACTGGTGCTAGACATAGGTCTTGGTTGGGGGGCCTGACTAGCCTGGAAACTGGGGCTAGGTATCAGCCTGTTAGTTAACCTTAGGTCAGGTTCTCTAAGATGGAGTCTTAACCCAAAAGATTTGGCCTCTTATATTTTTTGATTGGCCCCGTTTGTTGAATATGCTGTTATTTTTCCTAGTGTGTATTTCTGACTTCTTTATCAAATGTCAGGTGTCCATAGGTGTGTGGATTTATGTCTGGTTCTTCAAATTTACTTCTCTTGATCAGTGTGTCTGTTTTGTGCCAAAGCTATGCTGTTTTTATTACTCTAGCTCTGTAGTTCAAGTGGAGATTCAGAATTGTGAATCTTCTGCAGTTTTCTTATTATTTAGGTTTTGTTTGTTTGGTTGGTTTGGCTTGCTCCTATCCTGGATTTTTTGTTTGCATGTTAAGATGAAAGTTTGTCTTTCATGATATGTGAAGAGTTGTACTGGAGTTTTGATGGAGATTGCATTGAATCTGTATATCACTCTTGGTAGGGTGGCCAAGTTGACTATATTAATTGTCATGATTCATGAGCATGCAAGATCATTCCATCTTCCTATATCGTCTTCATTTTTTTCTTCAGCGTCTTACTGCATGATATTGTATATTAGTTGAGGCTATTGTGAAAGGTGTTGTTTCCCTGATTTCTTCCTATTTCTCAGTCCATTTGTCATTTGTACATAGGAGGGTTATTAATTATTGTGAGTTCATTTGTCTCCAGTTTCTTTTGAATGTGTTTATCAGCTGTAGAAGTTCCCCCCTGAAACCTTCAGGGTTACTTATGTATGCTGTCATATCATCTGCAAACCAAGATACTTCAGCCTTTCCAATTTGCATTCCTTCCATCTTCTTCAGTTGTCTAAATGCTCTAGATAAACTTCAAGTACTTTGAAGGTATGGAGTAGGTATGGAGAGAGCTTGTCAGCCTTGTCTTTTTCTGTATTTTAGTGTAATTGCTTTGAGTTCTCTCCATTTAAGGTGATGCTGTCTTTGGGCTTGCATCATATACTGCCTTTATTATGTTGCAGTGTGTCTGTTCTTTATATCCCTAATCTCTCTAGGACTCTTATTCTGAAGGAATGTTGAATGTTGTCAAAGGTCTTGACAATGAGATGATCCTGTTGCTTTTGTCTTTCATTTTGTTCATATGGTGGATTATATTTAATGATTTATGTATGTGAAACCATCCATGGAACTCTGAGATGCAGCCTACTTGATCATGATGGATGATATTTTTGAGTGTTCTTGAATTCAGTTTTCAAGTATTTTATTGATAATTTTTATATCTATGTTCATTGAGGAAATTGGTGTGTAGTTCTCTTTGTTGGGCCTTTATGTGGTTTGGGTATCAAGGTGCCTGTGGCCTGCCTCATAAAAAAAAAATGGAAGGTGTTCTTTGTGTTTCTATTTTGAGCAATGATTTAAGCATGAACTGTTCTTTGTTGAAAGTTTGGTTGAATTTTGAGCTAAAGCATCTAGCCCTTGACCTTTTTGTTCTTGTTATTTGGGAGACTTTTAATTACCATTTCACTAGGGGTTATAGATTGCTTCAATTTTTTAACTAGTCTTTCATTAACTTTGTTAAGTGGTTTGTATCAGAAATATCACTCATTTCTTTTGGATTTTCCAGTTTGGTAGAGTTTGGGTTTTTATTGCATGTCCTACTGAATCTCTAGATTTCCTATGTATCTGTTGTTGTGTGTAGTGAAAACTTTTGAGAATTCTGAACTTTGGTTTCATTAAAAAACAAAGAAATATTATAAGAATGTGCTTTCATTTTAATCCAGTTAGAGGGGGTGGGGCTGCCCCAGACTGCCCACAGCAGCTCACTATGGTTTGCCTTGTGCTCTGGTTTGCCAGCTGCATTTAATGTCTTTGATTGTGCGATGGTTGGAATTTTGGGACCTTTCAGAGGATACATAAATGCAACGGACTCCAGATGCAGGATTAGTGGTCCTTTAGGGAGGCCGGTTTCAGTTTGCATTTAGCAATTGTCAAAGAAGAAACAAAAGAAATTAGATTGAGGGATTTTTCTAACTCATCACTCCCCTGTACACTTGTTTTTCTGCTATCTAGTGTTAGTGGGCAAACCTGGCAGGGCTTGGTGGATAAAGGGCGGGGCTTGGTGGATAAAGGGCGGGAAAAGAACAAAGTAGCAAAGACCAGATACAATTATGTTCTTTTCATCTCTAAATTTTGTTGGCTAAGGGTATTTCAGTCAAGAATTTTCTCAGAGTCAACTCCTTGTCTCATTGATTCTTTTCTATTTTATTGATTTCAGCCCCGAGTTTAATTACTTCTTATGATCTGTTCCTTTTGAGTGTAATTTCATCTTTTTGTCCTGGAGCTTTTTGTTCTGGTTGAGTTGTCAGAATGAGAGCTGAAAGTCCCAGAAAACATTTTTAACAAAATTATAGTTAGAATTTCCTTGATCTAAAGAAAAAGATTCCTCTAAATGCACAAGAAGCTTACAAAAAACATTAATCAGATTGGACCAGAAATAAGATCCTCCTGCCACATGATAGTGAAAAATGCTAAATATACAGAACAAAGAAAGAATATTAAAAGCTGTCAGGGGAAAAGGCCAAATAACATATAAAGGCAGACCTGTCAGAATTATACCTGATTTCTCCACTGAGACGCTAAAAGCTAGAAGGGACTGGGCAGATTTCTTGCAGACCCAAAGTGACCACAAATGTCAACCCAAACCACTATACCCAGCAAAACTTTCAATCACCATAGATGGATAAACCAAAATATTCTATAACAAAACCCAATTTAAACCTCTTTCCACTAACCCAGCCCTACAGAGGATATTAGAAGAAAAACTCCAACCCAATGAGGCTAACTACACTCAAGAAAACACAAATAATTTCACCCCATTATAGCCAATAGAAGAGAAATACACACACAGACACACACAACCACTACCAACATTGAAATAACAGAAAGTGGCAATCATTGATCATTAATATCTTTCAACATCAATGGACTCAATTTCCCAATAAAAAGATACAGGCCAACAGAATGAATGCTTAAACAGAATCTATCATTCTACTGTATACCAGAAGCACATCTCAGCAACAAGATAGACATTATCTTAGAGTAAAGTGCTGGGAAAAGGTTTTCCAAGCAAATGGATCTAAGAAACAAACTAGAGTAACCATTCTAATATCTAATAAAATAGAATTTCAACCAAAAGTAATCAAAAGAGATTGGGAAGAACACTTCATACTCATCAAAGGAAAAATTTACCAAGATGGCATCTGAATTCTGAACATCTATGCCCCAAATGCAAGAGGCATACCAACATTTGTAAAAGAAACATTACTAAGGCTTAAACCATACATCAAAGCCTCCATAGTGCTAGACTTCAACACCCCACTCTCCCCAATGGACAGGTCCTCGAGACAGAAACTAAACAGAGAAATAATGAAACTAACAGAGGTTGTGATTCAAATGGACCTAATGGACCTAACATATCTATAGAACATTTCACCCAAACACAAAAGAATATACCTTCTCAGCACCTCAGGGAACCATCTACAAAATTGACCATATAACTGATCACAAAGCAAGCCTTAAACAAGATTGAAATAACCCTTTGCATCTTATCAGATCACCATGGACTAAAGCTGGACTTTGACAGAAACAGCAGAAAGCCTATAAACTCATGGAAACTGAACAACTCTACTAAATGATCACTGGCTAAGGGAAGAAAGAGAGAGAAATTGACTTTCTAGAATTTAATGAAAATGAGGGCACAACATACTCACATTTAAGGGACACTATAAAAGCAGTGCTAGGAGGAAAGTTCATAGCACTTTCATAAAGAAATTAGTTCTCATACTAACGAGTTAAAAGTACACCTGAAAGCTCTAGGGAGAAAAACCAAACACACGCAAGAGGAGCAGACAGCAGGGAATAATAAAACTCAGGTGTAGGCTAGGAGTTTTCAAAACCTACTTTTAATAAGGGTTCTCAAATGCTTTATCACCCCCCACCATCCCCCACCCTGCTTTCTGGCCCACCTTCTAAAGGTATGGGAGAAAAGATGGTGAGTAGAACAAGGGAATGTGGACCTGCTTAGAAGTAGTTATTTCTAATGGTTCTAATCTCTGTCAGTGGGGTCAGGATACCACACATGAACTGGCAGTAGAGACATGATCCAGTAGAAACATCCAGGCCTCCGCTGAATTGCTATAAATCAGTGGGAATGACCAGAACCAGCTGGGACACCACGAAAAGTTCACTGTTATGCTTTTCTCAATGAAGTAATGAGGCAAGACTAACAAAGCTTAGCAAGGCTAGCTATTCAAGGGTGACTTCATTGTTGAGTCCTATTTATACTCTTACCTGCCCTCCCACGGGTCTTGTCTCAGCAAAACACCACCTGAGTGTTCATCACATGACCTAACTAGAAACTTCCACTTCACTCAGGGCTGAAATCAATTAGAAACAGAACAATATAAAGAACAATGAAGCCGGGCGGTGGTGGCGCACGCCTGTAATCCCAGCACTTGGGAGGCAGAGGCAGGCGGATTTCTGAGTTCGAGGCCAGCCTGGTCTACCGAGTGAGTTCCAGGACAGCCAGGGCTACACAGAGAAACCCTGTCTCGAAAAAAACCAAAAACCAAAAACCAAAAAAAAAAAAAAAAAAAAAAAAGAACAATGAAACCAACAGCTGATGTTATTAGAGTGAGATCTCTCCATTTTTCTGTAATGTAGGTACATACCATTATGAATTTGCCTCTTAGAACCACCGTCATAGTATTCCTTAAGTTTAGATGTGTGGCTCCTTCATTTTCACTCATTTTAGGAAGTCTTTAATTTCTCTCTTAATCTCTGTCTTGACCCAATTTTCATTGAGCAGTATGGTTCAATTTCCATGAGTTTGTAAGCTTTCAGTTTTTCTGTTGTTACTAATATCCATGGTGGTTAGATAGCATTCAGTGTGTTATTTGAATTTTCTTGTATTTGTTGAGACTTATTTTATGTCCATGGATGTGTTCAAGTTTGATGTTGTGCTGAGAAGGTATAGTTCTTTTGTGTTTGGATAAAATGTTCAATTGGTCAATTTGGTTTATAATATCAGTGCCAGCATTTCCCTGTTTAATTTTTGTCTGGATGACCTATCTATTGGTGAGAGTTGGGTATTGCAGTCTCTCACTAATAATGCATGAGAGGCAATATGTGATTTAAGCTGCAATTTTTATTTGTTTTTGTTTTTACTAAATTGGATGTCAGATGTTTGGTGCATGGATTGTTCCTTTGATAAGCATGTAATGTAATGTCCTTCCCTATCTCTTTTGGGTAGTTTTAGTTTGAAGACTATTTTGTCAGATACTGAAATGACTATGCCAGCTTAGTTCTTAGTCCATTTGTTTGGAGTTGGAAGATGATCTTCCATGCTTTTCCCTGGGATGTTATCTGTCCTTGGAGTTACAGTGTTCTTATTGTGTGCAGCAGAGGATGGATCCTGTTTTCATATATAGTTAGTTTGTTAGCTTCTGTTAGTTTGTGTCTTTTTTTTTCTGTTTTTGGTTTTGGGTTTTTGAGACAGGGTTTCTCTGTGTAGACTTGGCTCTCCTGGAGCTCACATTGTAGACAAAGGTGGCCCAGAACTCAGAGATCTGAGTGCTTCTGCCTCTTAAGTGCTAGAAATAAAGGCAGAACATGCACCACCATGCTCTGCTAATTTGTGTCTTTTTAATTGGGAAATTGAGACCATTGATATTAAGATACATGAGTGAGCAGTGTTTGTTGATTCCTGTTATTTTGTTGTGGTGGTGTGTGTGGCCTCTTTTGGTTTGTTGGTTTGGGATTATTTATCCCTTGTGTTTCCCTTGGGTATGGCTAATCTTTTTAGGTTGGAATTTTCCTTTTAGTACTTTCTGTAGGGCTGGATTTGTAGATAGGTATTGCTTAAATTTGGTTTTGTCATAGGCTGTCTTATTTTCTCCATCTATGATGATAGAAAGTTTTGCTGGGAATAGTAATTTGGGCTGATATCTGTGGTCTCTTAGAGTCTGTAAAGTATCTGTCCATACTATTCTGACTTTTCAAACCTCCTTTGAAAAGTCAGGAATTATTCTAATAACTGTGCCTTTTTTCTTGGTCTATGTCCCTTGGAGATAGATATTCATTCATTCATTCATTCATTCATTCATCTTCATTCTTTGTTTTTCTGAATGTTCAGTGTTTTCCTCCTGTGGTCCAGTCTATTTCATGTTCTGCATGGTTCTTGTACCTCAGTAGGCATCTTATTCTTTAGAGGAATTTTTCTTCTATGAGTTTCTGGAAATATCTCCTTTGTCTTTGACCTGAGTTTATTCTTCTTTCTCTATTCTTATTCCTAGAATTTTGTTTTTTCATTGTGTACCTGATTTCCTAGATGATTTGTGCAGGGAAGGTTTTTAGATTTACCATTTTATTTGCATGGGGTATTCATTTCTTCTATTGTGTCTACAATGCCCCAGGTTCTCTCTACTCTCTCTTCTATTCTGTTGGTAAGGCTTGCCTCTGAGGTTCCTGTTTGAGTTCCTAAGGTTTTTCTTTCCAAACATATCTCAGTTTTATATTTCTTTATTGATTTATTTGTGCTTTCAGGTTCCATTCATTTCCTTCCACTATTTGTATGTTCATAGATTTCTTTAACTTTTGTTGTGTTTTCACACTGACATTTAGGCATCTGCCTGTGGGAAGACTACAGTTCTAAGTGCCGGTATCTGGCTTGGCCTTTGTGGGTGGGGGTTTTGTTGTTTGGTCTCTGTTGCCCCCTCCATGTCTTTACGGCGAGTGTGACAGCTATATGCTGCTTATGAGGAAATTCTGTGGAATCCTCAGAGGTGCGGCCATTGGGAGTCCAGGTAAAATGTGTTCCTAGGTATTGAGAGCTGACACTTAGGATTGGGGATGGGATAGGAGGGGAGGGTGTCGTTGTGTTCATAGGAGGAAAATTGGTATCCCCTAGGATCTCCTAGTCCTCTTGGAATGGGGACAGAGTGAGGAGAGGCCACAGTAGTTGGTCTGCTACAGAGCTGGAGATGAGACTGAGATTGTACTTGGTGGGTGGAGGGAGAGGTGAAGATCTGAAGTTAGTCTACCTGTTTCACTTACCAGAGTAGTCTTTGGGTTCCCAGGGAAGGCCTGATGGAGTTGTGGGCTAGGGTAATGCAGTCAGTGGAGGGAAGGAAGTTGTATGATGGGCTGGAGATGGGGCAGGAATGAAAAGGAGGCCAATCAGGTAGTCTGCCACAGAGCTGGGATTAGACAGGATGCATAGGTAAAGATCTTCAGTTACCCTACCTATTTCCTTGGCTGGATATCTTTAGCCTTCTTAAAGACTCTAGGGCTGAAGAGATGACTCAGCAGTTAAGAGCACTGACTGCTCTTCCAAAGGTCCTGAGTTCAATTCCCAACATGGTAGCTCACAACCATCTGTAATGGGATTCGATGTCCTCTTCTGCTAATGTCTGAAGATAGCTACAGTGTACTCATATAAATATAAATATAATACATAAATAAATAAATCTTTTTAAAAAAATTAATGAACACTTCCTTCCTCCCTCCCTCCCTCCCTTCCTTTCTTTCTTTCTTTCTTTTGCTTGTTTGTGTTTCTCATACAAAGATTCTCAGTATGTAGTCCAAGCTGGTCTGGCACTCATGATGCAACTCGCATTGGCTTCTTTTTTGCTGGGATTATAATTATGTACCACCACTTCCACCACCACCAATTTTTACCTTCCTTCTTTTTGAAAAAAGTTCCAAGTCCAGCCCAGTGTTCTTGTTCGTTCTCTCTCTCTCTCTCTCTCTCTCTCTCTCTCTCTCTCTCTTTCATCTTTCCTTCTTTCTCCTCTCTCCTTCTTTCTCTCCTATCTAGTGTTAGGGAGTGAAACCAGGGGGATAAATGGTGGGAAAAAGAAGAACTCACAAAGTTGCAAAGACCTGCTACATGGGTGCAATTGAAAGGTTGTCTCAGAGTTGGGACATGAGAGAGAAATAGATACAGAGGGGAGGACAGGAAAAGAAATGAACAGCAGTTGAGAGAGAATGGGAGAGAGGGAGGAGAGAGAGAGAGAGAGACAGAGGCGGAGAGATAGACAGAGACAGAGAGACAGAGAGAGAGATAGGTTGATTGATCTTTTGTGGCTAGGGCCATTTATGGGCCGCACCTGGCATACCGCTAGATCCCCAAGGTTAGGCTGGTGCCTAATGTCTGATTGCTGACAGTGTATTTTAAGGAGTATGCAGATACACACATTAGATTATTTCAGTACAGTTATAATCTCATGAAGTAGACGTGTATAGTCAAAAATTTTGCTGCTTTATGGGTTCCTTTTTCTACCATCCTTCACCCTTCCAACCTTCCAACCTCCCAACACTAGGTAGAAGAGAAAGAAGGCTAGAAGTCAAAGTGGTGTTGATATTTTTAGACTACTTCCTGCTAATGAGGGAGGGACATTGAGTTTCTTGGGGGAAGTTTGATCTTGGGCATCAGGATATCCAGTTTCTTCTTTTTATTTCTCATCTCTACACAAGACCACATGACAAAATGCAACAAACCTCAAGATCAAGCAATCAATCAGCAGGAGCAGCAGCATCTACAGCCCCTCTCTTGGTTCTAGCATTTATATATGCTTTAAAGAGTCCCCAGAATTCCAAATGCCACAATCTTGCTGAAACTATGTTTAGCTGGCAAAATCAAGCCCCTACCAGAGCATGAAGCAAATCATAGACTCCTGCTTTGGATAATATGAAGTAGTCTCATATCCCACTCCTGGGATTAAAAACATGTTGGGGGTGGTTTCATACACCTTTAATTCTAGCACTTGGAAGACAAAGGCAGGTGGATCTCTGTGAGTTGAAGGCCAGCCTGATCTACAAAGCAACTCCAGGACAGGGTTCTTGTACAGGGTTGTTATACAGAAAACAAAAACATATTCCCATATGATTTCTGTTTTTAAAGAAACCAGAATGTTCACTACAGACAAGTCTTCCCATTTCTGACCTGTTCTGCTGTAAAGAGTTTTGTCTTACATAAACTTTCTTTATTGCTGCTCTCCCTGCTCTTGTTCCGCTTCTCAGATACTACTTTAGAGTCTAGCCATGCATCTAATGGCTTTTATGTTACAAAAAATGTGTGTATGTGTGTTACTGGAAAATAAAGTATTTTTGCTTTCTCCTTTTCTTTCAGATTTGGAAACAGATTATGATGCTATAAATATATCTCCAGAAAATTCTATTAATAATGGAAAATTTCCCAGACAGAGTACAAAGCAATTAATTCTTGATCTCGAGGGCTCTACTTTTAGTAATGGCCCCAACTATAGTACATTCAGTGAACTACAGGGTTATCAAGAAGGAGATGCTGGTCAAAAGACTACTAACAAGGAAGAAATGCCTCCTTATACCTGCCAGACTCTTGCTCACAACATAGAAAAAGCATATGAATGTAAAGAGTGTGGGAAGGGCTTTGGATGTAGGTCAAATCTTACTCAGCATCAGAGTATTCACACTGGAGAGAAGCCCTATGAATGTAAGGACTGTGGGAAGGCCTTCAGACTCTCCCAACTGCTTGCAAGACATCAGAAATCTCACAGTGGTGAGAAACCTTACAAATGTAATGAATGTGGAAAGGCTTTTCATCTTCCTGACCTGCTCAAGTACCATCAAACCATTCATACAGGTGAAAAACCATTTGAATGCAGGGAATGTGGGAAGTCCTTCAACCGTGTCTCCAACCTTGTCGCACATAGGATTATTCATGCCGATGTGAAACCATATAAATGCAACGAGTGTGGGAAAGCCTTTAAACGTCGCTCAAACCTTGTGCAACATCAGAAAATTCATTCTGATGAAAGACCCTTTCAGTGCAAGGACTGTGGAAAGGGCTTCATTGTTCTGGCACAGCTCACTAGGCACCAGAACATTCACACTGGAGAGAAGTCATTTAAATGTCGTGAATGTGGGAAGGCCTTCAGACTCCCCCAACAGCTTGCAAGACATCAGAAATCTCACAGTGGTGAGAAGCCTTTCAAATGTAATGAATGTGGAAAGGCTTTTCATCTTCCTGACCTGCTGAAATACCATCAAATCATTCATAGAGCTACAAAACCATTTGAATGCAGGGAGTGTGGAAAGTCCTTCAACCGAGTCTCCAACCTTGTTGAACATAGGCTCATTCATGCTGATGTGAAACCACACAAATGTAATGAGTGTGGGAAAGCCTTTAAAAGAAACAAAAGTCTCATACAACATCAGAAAATTCATTCTGGTGAGAGACCCTTTCAGTGCAAGGAATGTGGGAAGGCCTTCATTGTTCTGGCTCATCTCACACGGCACAAGACTGTTCATACTGGAGAGAAGTTATTTGAGTGCAAGGAATGTGGCAAGAAATTCAGAAGTGCCACAAACCTTGTTCAGCACCGGAGCATTCATACTGGTGAGAAACCTTTTGGATGTAATGTATGTGGGAAGGCTTTTCGGCTTCAGGTATACCTTTCTGAGCATCAGAAAACTCACATGGAAGAGAAACACTTTGAATGCAATATATGTGGGAAGGTCTTTCGGCTTCAGGTATACCTTTCTGAACATCAGAAAACTCACATTGAAGAGAAACCCTTCAAGTGTAAGCTCTGTGGGTCAGCCTTCAGAAGTAAGTACCAACTTAGTAAACATTACATAATTCACACGGATGAGAAACCCTATCAGTGCAAGGAATGTGGGAAATGCTTTCGTCAAAGGTCAAATTTTACTGATCACCAGAGTATTCACACTGGAAAGAAACCCTTCCAATGTAAAGAATGTGGGAAGTTTTACAGACTTAATACACTTCTCATTCGCCATCAGAAATCTCACAGTGGTGAGAGACCTTATCAGTGTAAAGAATGTGGAAAGACTTTTCATCTTCCCAGTGAGCTTAATAACCATCAAATTGTTCATACAAGCAGGAGACCTTTTGAATGCAAGGTATGTGGGAAGTCCTTTAAGCGTGAATCCACCCTCATTCAACATAGTGTTATTCATGCTGGTGTGAAATCATATGAATGCAATGAGTGTGGGAAAGCTTTTATGCACCGCTCAAGCCTATTGCACCATCGGAAAATTCATTCTGATGAAAAACCTTTTAAGTGTCAGGAATGTGGAAAGGCCTTTGTTGTTCTGGCGTACCTCACTCGGCACCAAAGCATCCATAACGGAGAGAAATCATTTGAATGTCATCAGTGTGGGTCAGCCTTCAGATATAAGTCCCAACTCAATAAACATCAGAGAATTCATACTGATGTGAAACTCTTTGAGTGCATGGAAGGTGGAGCAGACCTTGTCCATGGAATAGACCTTAGAGGTCATCAGGGAATCCATACTGGTGAGAATCCTTTTCAATGTAATGAATATGGAGAACCTTTTGAACATCATAACCAATTTTCTTGGACATATTAGAGTTCATACTGGTAGGAAACCCTATCACTGTAAAGAATGTGGAAAGAACTTAAGTTTGAGCTCAGACCTTCTGTAACATAAAAGAATCCATGCTGGTGTCAAACACTATGAGTGCAAGAAATGTGGGAACATTTATAGAATTAGCTCAAACTCTTCAGAGAATCCACTGAGGTTTGAAACCATGTGAATGAGAAATCAGGAAAACTCTTTATTGTAAATGGTGAATTTACACAACATCAGAAAATCCGTAATAGCCAGGAGTCCTATGCATCTAAGGAAGGTAGACAAGTCATTTTATGAAACATTTTCTGAACAGAAGGGTGCTCATATTGGGACTACTATGACTTAATGTGAGAACTTTAATCTGCCCTGGATATGGTGAACATTGGTGTATTCATATACTGTTAATGCCAAGAAATTCTTTGGAATGCTAATGTGGGAAGTGGATTGTTCAGAGAAGATACTTTGTTGAGAATTTCATGTCAGAAATCCAGGGTAGCAGTCATGTTCTTGATTTACTCTCCTCTTTTTATATAAGTTTTATTCATCAATCAATAGTCATCCAGGATAATCAATTTAGGGATAACAGTTATTGGAACTGAGTACATGGTTAGTTCCCATGGTCTGTAAAAGAGCTTTTAAAATTTTCTCCTTTTATCAGCATTAGTATCACTGACATGAAAGAATTTCATTTTAGATAGTTTAGGAAAATTTCATGCTTTTACTCACTATTAAATTTTAAATAACTTTATTCTGAATACATCTAATGGATGAACGTGAAAGGATTTAAATTGTTCCCCGTTCCTTAAGTATTTGTGTGGACATTTTAAAAAGCACAGTCATTTATGAATAAGTACTTTCTAAAGGGGTGAAACCCATAAAAATTTCAAGATGTAAAACCCTTCTGCCCACATGTGAACATAAAGTATACATTTTTGATAGGAACCAATTCACCATCTCTTACTCTTCCCCCCCCTTTTTTTTTTTAATTCTCAAGACAGGGTTTCTCTGTGTAGCCCTGGCTGTCCTGGAACTCACTCTGTAGACCAGGCTGGCCTTGAACTCAGAAATCTGCCTGCCTCTGCCTCCCAGAGTGCTGGGATTACAGGTGTGTGCCACCATCACCTGGCCGACTAGAATTTTCTTGATGGAGAATATTGTGGAAAATTGTCCAACTCTACTTAGAAACTGGAGTTTTAAATTTCCTCTGCTAATTTAGCCTGGCTTTTGTTAAGTGCACGGTGTGTTTAAACCTCTCCCTCCAGCTATCTGCTTATCTTTGGCTAATTTTAAACTATCTGCTTGTCCAAAAGCTCCCCCTGTAGCTCTTGAACAAGATGATAGGATATGGGTTTTTCTCTAAATGCTAGGGCTATTCTTTGGTTCCAGATACATGAATACTCAGAGATGGCTGGAATAAAGGCTTTCATTTTGAAGTAAACTGTGTTGGAATGGTCTTTTTTTTGTGGGTTCCCTATAACACATTAACAAATATAGCCAAATCGAAACCACTTATAAAAATATATGTGTGAAATGTTTTTTGTTTTTGTTTTTGTTTTATTTTGAGACAGGGTTTCTCTGTATAGCCCTGGCTGTCCTGGAATCACTCTGTAGACCAGGCTGGCCTCAAACTCAGAAATCTGCCTGCCTCTACCTCCCAAGTGCTGGGATTAAAGGCATGCGCCACCACTGCCCGGCTATGTGTGAAAATTTTTATCCATATGAAAAACTTGGAATTGTCAACAACACACATCTTTATCCTCACCTGGATTGAAAATTGTCAACAAGCCGGGTGTGGTGGCGCATGCCTGTAATCCCAGCACTTGGGAGGCAGAGGCAGGCGAATTTCTGAGTTCGAGGCCAGCCTGGTCTACAGAGTGAGTTCCAGGACAGCCAGGACTACACAGAGAAACCCTGTCTCGAAGAAAAAAGAAAAAAAAAAAGAAAAAAAAAAGAAAAAGAAAAAAAATTGCCAACAATTTACAAGGTTGATCATGTTTTTCTGTATATATATAGATATTTGAGGCTGTACCATTAAGAATATGTTTTAGAGTTGGGAGTGGAAATGCATGCTCAAATCCTAAGTAAAGCTAAGTCAGGAGGATCAAGAGTTGGATGCAAATTTAGTTATATGCTGACTTTAAGTTCAACTGTGGCAGTATTGAGACCTCTTATCAAATAAATAAAATTGTAGACATGGCATTTTATCCCTTACTATATCACCCAAGATGGAATGTCACCTATACTACAGAACCATAAATATTCTTAAGAAAATAAATGATTCAGAATTTTATGACATTTAGAAGTTTGTCATTGGCCTCCAAACTCCTTTTTTTTTTTTCAAATGTATGTATCCTGAGGAGAATCTTGTATAGATAGAGATTTGTCCTTGCTCTATTTTATATTAAGTTTTCAGTGTTTATTTAAAACCTAGGGTGTTGTGCACAGTAGGAATGTGTTCAACTAGCCACCTATATTACCAGTCCTTAGTTATTGTCTCTTCTATCCAAGGACAATGAAATTCAAATGAAATATTCAAATGAAATATTTTCGGTAAAAACACACTGTAGGTTGTATGTCCTGTCTCAACATGTCTAGAAACATTTATTGGTCAACTATAATATTACTGATGAAATTATGGTTGGTCATTTGGATAAAATGGTGGGTACCTTGACAGCCATAGGCACATCAGCTTTTATCAGGGTGTTGCAGGATATTTGATCACACTGGGATTTCAATGATTGTATTTACTGGAAAATCATGTTTCTAGTTGTGTTGCTCAGTCTTAGCACAAATCTTTAATATCCTGGCTGGAACACACTAAGTGTACTGAGACACACTCTTACTACATACCTTTAATCCCAAACAATGAAGGTAGAGTTAGTTTGTAGAATGAAGCACCCGTATTTGAAAGTGATATCTAATTGAGTGGCAGATGAAGTGACCAATCAGAGAAAGATTTGACAGAATAGGATATGCCCAACTCTCACAAGATGTGAGGGGAAAGTGAATCTACTTAAGGGGCACTGGAGAGGAGAGAGAGAGAGAGAGAGAGAGAGAGAGAGAGAGAGAGAGAGAGAGAGAGAGATATTGAGATTTATACAGAGACAGGGTGCAGAGATAGAACAAGCTAGACACAGGTGAAGCTAGAAGGAGCCAGAAGATTAGAACAAATTGCCGGTGAGTTTGAGACCAAGCAGAACCAGCTCAGAAGCCAGAGTGAATCCGTTAAAGCAGAGAGGAGTTTTGAGCCAGAAAAGTTGAGTTGACCAGTCAGGACGAGTCCAGAATGAGCTAGTGAGGATGAACTCAGTCAGCAGCAAGTTTCAGAGGATGAAAACATTCTAGGCCTAGATTAGATTTTTATGGAGACTAGAAGTTTCCAGGACTGGGCAGAGGAAGCTTCTGGCCTCTGTGAAATCTAATCTAGGCAGAGGCAGGAAACATTGGAGATGCCAATTAATGCAGGAGAATAAAATTTACTCTTATATCAAGGCAGATAATAACTTTAAGTAGATTGATCAGGGTATAAAAGTATTAAAAGTTCCATTTCTGATGTAAAATAGCAGTTAGATTTCCTGGCATAACTTGTTCTACAAAATCAAAGAGGCTTAGAGTTACTTCCCACAAATAAGGGGGACTATGTATGGTTCTAGGAGAAACCTATTGTGTCTTTACTAATCAATCCAGAGTAATTAAAATAAATCTCGTCCTGTGTCTTTCTGTAGCTGTCCAGCAGCCACAGAGAACTGGGTACCTGAAAGGGAGGCAAGAGAGAGAAGAATGAAGCCAAGACAAAGGTTTCCAATCAAGGCTCAAAGTTTAATTTTCAGCTCTGTGTTTATATAGGCAAAACCCAAAGACCCATCCTTCTTTCCAGCTGAATTCAGTTGCACAGCAAGCTCAGCAGGCAGTTAACGCCTCAAGGCTCCAGAAGGGAAATGCAAATGCAGCAAGGGCAGGCAAGGACTCCAACCAGGTTGTAAAACCTTCTGAGGTTTGTTTAGCCTATTCAAGGCTGGGGGAAGGGCACATCTTCCTTAGGATTACTAATATTGTGAAGAAACAACATGACCAAAAGCAAGCTGGAAAGGAAATTGCTCACTTGGCTTACACTTCCATAGTGTTGTGCATCATCAAAGGAAATCAGCACGGGAACTCAAACAGGACAGGAACCTGAAGGCAGGAACTGATGCAGAGTCCTTAGAGGGCACCTACTTACTGGCTTGCTTTGCATGACTTGTATTGTGTGGTCCAGAATCGCCTCACAAATCTATGGAAAATGATCTCAGACAAGGATAGTTTATTGAGCATATAACCCAAGACTAATAGATCAGGACCAGGTGCAGACTCAGAAGCTGAACTGTGACATGAGCTAAGAGCTTGCAGGCCTTTTAAGCCTAAAATCTACAAATGTCTGTGCTAAGTTATTCCACCAATTGAGTTCAAGGACAGCCTGGTCTACAGAGTGAGTTCCAGGACAGCCAAGGCAACACGGAGAAACACTGTCTTGGGGGGGGGGGACCAACTCCCAAAAAATGGAAGGAAGGAAGGAAGGAAGGAAGGAAGGAAGAAAGGAAGGAAGGAAGGAAGGAAGAAAGAAAAAGAAAAGAAAGAAGAAGAAAAAAAGTTATTCCACCAATCAAGATTTAGGGATAAGGGATTTCCTTAGGAACATGTCTTGGTTGTATAATTATCCTGTTCCCATTGGTTGGGGTCATCATCTGTGGCAGGAGACTCACCTTATCTAATATTCACATATTAACTTGTCAATCAGGATGTGTCTTGTCTAAAATTCATGTCTTAACTTGCCACCCAGGATGTCAGTTACCCAATGTGCATGTCTCTTTGTGTCAAGTAGGATGTCAGTTTCTAGGTATGTCTTGAGAACATAAAATTTATTTGACCCCCCCCTACTCAAAATGGAAGCCTTATTTTAAATAGGGGCAGGTGTGTCTTTTGTGTTGGGGTCCATCCCAGGGGTAGTTTATAAATGCAAATACCTTAAAACTCATACACGGGTGCAGGAAGTGCTGTAGAGTGGTGGGTGGTTCAGGTCCAGAGTTATCGTGGGGAACTATACAAAGCAGTTCTAACTGACTTCTATTGTGATTGATTTCCAAGAGCACAGAATAGAACAGATTGTGCAGTCAGCTTGGGCAGGAGGAAGTTGAACAGCAGTAACAACATATGAGAATTATGAAATTAGTTACAGCACAAAATGGAAGGCTAGCCAGGTAACAGTTACCTGGGCCTTAACAAACGTTGTACACGGGTCTTAACTAATTACACACGATCACCATCCAGGGATGACACCATCCACAATGGGCAGTTCTCTACCCATTTGTAATTAAGAAAATGCCTTGCAGCTGGATCCTATGGAAGCGTTTTTTGAATTAATTAAGAACTCATCCTTTCAAAGAATTCTAGTTTGTCAAGTTGATGGTAAGGCAAACAAAAAACAAAAGCAAAACATGTGGAGACAAACCTTTACAAAACAAAACAAAGACATAACTCAGATAATTGGTACCTGTAGCAAAATTTTGGCAGGGCCATTATATCTGCACGAATTCTGGAGTGATGTGAGAAGACTGGCTTAGCCAGAGCCAGGTGACTCCGTGACAGACTATAAACGGACAGTTATGAAGACTAGTCTCGAGTTTCTGTTTCCCAGAACTGAAGAAGTTCAAAACAAGTCAATTCCAGGAAAAAACACCCCTCACGGGTAGCCAATCAAGGGCTACAAGGAGCTGCCCTGCCACTCAGCCTGAGACAAGTATAGTCAATCAGCAACAGTTCTAGAAAGTCCCCCCTTTTTCCCCAGAGCCGTAACCAATCGGAAAGGCACCCATACCCTACCCTGACAGGCTTTAAATTGAGCCCACAAAGTTCATACCTCTGTTTCCCATCCTAATGAATCGTAGTCCCCTGCATGATGGATTTTTTGTAGAATAAATGCTCTTTGCTGTTGCATACGGAGTCTGGCTAATTACAGACCTATACATTTGGGGGCTGGTCTGGGATTTGCTGGAGATTCCTAACCCAAATAGTTGAGTGGGGTTTTGTTTGTTTCCTTTTTCAGTTGCTAGGGCACCTGGTGCTTGTTTCTTGTTTTGGCAGTTGTTGCTTTTTTGTTTTCTTGTTCTGGTTCAATCTGGAGGCTGAGAGGGACGGAGTAGATGCATGTTCTGTCACCTGGCCTGGGACCTCAGAGGACCTGAACCCCATCTGAGAGAAATTGCTACTTGTCGTCTGCTTTCTGATTTGGCTGTGGGTCTGTGGGCCTTCCACGAAGAAGATCCTCTGAAACAGTTTTCTTTTTGGTATTGCTTTCCCCCAGGAAAATCATTTGGTGTCTGTCTGTGTGTAATTTTTTATGGTTTTTATCCTAGTATATAAGTTCTTTTTCTGTGTCTATCCATGTGTATAAGCTTTTTAGATCACTAGGTTGAGACAGGTCTAGAGTACCCCTACAGAGATTAGTCCTGAGTTATTTCAAGGACTTCTGCCAGGCTGTTGGATGTCAAGAAGCAAATCATCCTTGGCATACCAGTTCTATCAACATGAAAGTAAGTACAGGATTTTCTGGGATCCACCGGATTTTGTAGACTCTGGGTGCCAGGGTTTACTGAGATAGCCAAGCCATGGTATGAGGCCACCAGGGGCCAAGAAGATAAGAGAGAATGGACCTCTGAGATGGACACAGATTTTAAGACCTTGAGAAAAGCCTTGTTAGCAGTGGCAGCCCCATGCTCCTAGACCTACACAAACCTTTGAACTTGTATGTAGATGAAAGAAAAGGGCACAAAGACAAGGGATACCACTGGAATTGTGGTGTGTGAAAAATTAAAAAATGAATCCCACAGCCATAGCTGGCAAGACACTGGCGGGCAGACAGGCCTGTTCTCATCTCAGCAGACTCTCTGTCCCGAAGCTCTGAAATCTCTCTACCTGACTCACTAAGTTCCCATGGTGGGTCACTGCCATGACAGCCCCATGCTTCCAAATTCCCATGGCTTTTTTGGGGGTGCACTTCTTACAAACCCACATTTTGCCACCATACCTTTCTCTCTGGAACCCAGTTGAGTTACTGTGTGAAGGAAAACAACACCACACTAGCTTAGTTTAGAATCAACAGGTAACACAATTGCTGGGTGCAACAACTAATATCCTAATTTTCAAGCCATTCTAAGTTAAATCCTCTGGTAGCCACCTGAACTGGGGGCCTCCATGCTCCTCCAAAAGCCAAGTCCCTCTCCTCTTCCACTGTCCCTTTCTCTGACCAGGAAGTCCTGCCTACTCACCCAGTGATTGGTTCCTTGAAATCTTTATCCATTAGGGGAAGGTTCACAAGGAGTCACCTGAGTACGTGATTCGCTACTCATCTCAGGCATCCCCTCCTGAGGAAGCAGAATTAGCATCAAAATACAAACAGCACCAAGGCCATCCACAACAGTATGCTAACCACTGCACATAACTGCCTTAATGCCTTGCCCACTGCCAGGGCCTATTCTGAACTGTGAACAAACAGAAGACACCTGGAGAATTGGTTGACATGGTAAGGTCATCTCCCAAGTTCCTCCTCTTCAGGAAGGCCTCTCAGATACCCCAAGGAAGCCATTGGCATCACAGGAACCTAATGGGGCGAATAGCTAGGTAATGGGTAAATCTGTCATTTTAATTGATACATAGGCCATTTGGATTATACTTCCTGCTATAATTTATCCTTCTCAGGTCTCTGATGGTATCGACAGCTAGGGTAACTGTAGGCTTGTCAGCTTGGAAGCAGCAGGCCACCAGCCCCTTCACCCAAGGTTGCAGCCACCTTATTAGTGCATTTCATATGTAAAGACTGAGCCTCACTTTTTCCAGATCTACTAGGTCTCTTATTGAAAATAAGGCTGGTCGGTTTGCCTTGCCAACAAACTTCAAATGAAAATATTAGCAAGTTTCAGATGTAGCTTTTTACTTTTATTTTTTAGCTTAAATTTGCTTTGTAGTAAATTTTTTGTGGTAATGGTTCTCAGTAGTGCCTCTGATGAGTGATTAGATGGAAAGAAAAATGTCTGAAGTCTATGCAAGCTCTGAGTGTTCTAAGGTGTAAAAAGATCTGAGGATGTAAAAGCTTAGATAAGTTCTGAGGGTCTGAAAAGTATTTAATGTGTGTAAATGTAAGTTGTAGATGTATAAGAAAGTAATTTAAGGTATCTGAAAAAAAAAAAAAGAAAATGTTTCAGATTTCTTTTCCCCATCTGTGCTATTATTATACTGAGATTTCAAAAGTTCAGAATTTTAACATGGATCAATGGTATTCTGATAGGTAGATGGAACACTGGTTGCTTACAATCCAGTCCCATGCTCAAGGTTTTAAATTTCTTTTGTTTTTTTTTTCCTAAATGTAGACTTAAAGGCATTTCTCAGCATGCTAAAGGATCTCTATTCAGTCTGTATATCTAGCTTGCTGAACTAAAGAAAAAAAATGTTCTGTGCCCTTTAACCCAAAACTATAGCTTTTATTAGGCCTCAAGGACGTGAGTCTACTCCTGTTGTCTTACAGAACATGTTAACTGCCTTTTCTAAAATATGGGTGTCAATGCAATGATAAATACTAATGTTTATCCTCTGCTGTTCCTGCTGGTTAATGTTCTTGAGATTTGTTGCATTTTGTTATGAGGTCATGTGCAGATAGGAGAAACAAGAAGAAATTGTATATCCTAATGCCCAAGACCAAACTTCCCCCAAGAAACTTAGTGCCCATAATCAGCAGGAAGTAATGTATATCTTCTCATGAACTGAAGTTCACATAAGCTATAGGGAATCAAAAGAATCATAAGATTTAGATCTACTTACCACAGACCAAATGCATTTCAGATAAGTACACCTGCCTGTTCTTGAAAATAGAAATTTCCCCTTGGTCAGGGATCACAAGAGGACTGCAAACTGCTGACTTCTGACTTAACTGAAAGCTGATGATTAACCAATCTAATCAATATAATTGTTCCTTGTCTTTCAGCTGGATCACTTCATCAGATGCTTCTGAAAAATGCCCCATTGCTTTTGACTAGCATTTTACAACTTCCTTTCCAATTGTATCCCTTTGACCTCCTTTTGTTGTTTAATTCCTGTAGCTAGAACTTCAAGTACTGTATTGAATAGATAGGGAGGGGGCAGCCTTGTCCAGTCCCTGATCTCAGTGGAACTGCTTCAAGTTTCTCTCCATTTAGTTTGATATTGGCTACTGGTTTGCTGTATATTGCTTTTACTATGTTTAGGTACGGGCCTTGAATTCCTGGTTTTTCCAAGACTTTTAACATGAAGGGATGTCGAATTTTGTCAAATGCTTTTTCAGCATCGAATGAAATGATCATTTTTTAATGATCACTTCATTAAAAACACTATTAGTGTTTTTTTCTTTGAGTTTGATGGATTTCCATATATTGAACCATCCCTACATCCCTGGGATAAAGCCTACTTGATCATGGTGAATGATCGTTTTGATGTGTTCTTGGATTTGGTTTGCAAGAATTTTATTATTTATTTTTGCATCGATATTCATAGGGGAAATTGGTCTGAAGTTCTCTTTTTTGTTCGGTCTTTGTAACATCAAACAAAATCCATTCAACAAAGAATAGTCATTAACTTTCACAGATTTGAATTTGGGGCTTTTAACTTAAGATTTGGAATCTTTAAAATTCAGGAAAATTTTAATTAATCTTAAGAAGACTTTCTCATTATATAACAGGATATTTAGAAGTACCTGAGAAATAATGGTAGAAACTTCATGCTTATTCAATAACCTCTGACCTTGTGGAAACACACACATGTCCATCTATTTCCACATTGCACACTCATGACCACACAGCACCCTGTAACACACACACACACACACACACACACACACACACCAGTCTATGCTTCTGTGTAACCCACAAGCATGATCATACAATAGTATCTTGTAGACCTGTATGATACTTACTAGACCTTCTCTCCAGTTTATCTCTTTGTTGGTGAAAACCCCTGTTAGTGAATTTTCTACTATACAAATACCTTCACCGTGGCAACCTAGGAACATAGCAGACTCTCCCAAAGATGTCATTCCCATGAAAGTATCATTCCAGGTAGGCACTATCAAATA
Source organism: Apodemus agrarius (assembly GCA_964023405.1). Classification (NCBI taxonomy): domain Eukaryota; kingdom Metazoa; phylum Chordata; class Mammalia; order Rodentia; family Muridae; genus Apodemus; species Apodemus agrarius. Next base: position 17,365,925 of record OZ030005.1, read on the forward strand.
AGATCTGCATTTGACAGAGGGCACCACCACAATATACTTTAAAGTCCAGCAAAATATCAAATTCAGATGACTGTAAAAAGATAGATGGAGAAAAATCCATGTACACTTTTTTTATTTAAATTTTTATTTTTATATTCTATGTTTACATTCCAAAGGATTTCCCCTTTCCCAGTCCCCCCCCCCACCAAACGTCCCATAATTCCTCTCCCCCCCAACTATTCCCCAATCATCTGCCCCCCCACGATTTCTCTGTTCTGGGTCTACAAAACTGGATCCAATCTTTTCAGGCCCAGGGTCCTCTCCTTTCTTCTTCTTGGGAATCATTTGACTTGCTAATTGTGCCTTGAGCATTTAGGGCTTCTGGGCTCATTAATATCCACTTATCAGTGATTGCATTTCATGTGTATTCTTTTGTGATTGGGTTAACTCACTTAGATGATATTTTCCAGATCTAACCATTTACCTACACCATGTACACTTATGCTCTTGAAAAATAGTTTTTCTCTTTTCATCGGGGCTGGAGAGGTTCCTCAGTAGTTAAGAGCGCTTGTGCTGTCTTGCAGAAGACTTACATCCAGGCTCTTTCCTCTAGAATGGCTTACAAACTATCTCAACTCCAGTTCCAGGAGGCTCTGGCTCCCTCTTCTGGCCCCCTCAGGCACCACGCACACAAAGTGCACTTAAATACACTGACAAAAAAGTCTTAAAACAGGAAACTATTTCCTACTGGTCTTTGTTTATTTCTGAAGGTGTGTTTTGTATTGCTTCAGGGTTTGTTATTCTATTGGTCTTCATTTACTTCTGATGGTGTCTTTGTATAGCTTCAGGGTTTGTTATGTTTCTTGTGCAGCTTCTTGACTTGAATGCTGAACTTTTTCCACCTTCGTCAATTGCTCGTGGGCTGGGAACAATGGCGCTCAAGTGCCAGCAAAAACAAGGTCCCTTGGCTTCCTGCTTACACTGAATGGTACTAATTTTCTACTGAGTACAGCATCAGTTTCACCACATGACTGGAATTATGTTAATATTGTGTTGCTATTCATTCATAAATTGATTTGAATTATTTATATTTGACCCAGGATTAAAGTATCCACATATATAAATATTTGGTGGAAATCTCTGCTCACAGAGATTAGTTATCCACAACAAACTTGACCTTTTAGTGGAGATCTGGCACCTACCACCTTACCCAAATGACAAGTTTCAACAATAATGTGACAGTTGACATGTAACTAGTTCTGGGCATAGTACAACACGACATACAATTTACATGTGCTCTTACCCAAAATGTTTCCTCTGGACCTCATTTCCTTTGGATAGAAGATACAATGGCGAAGGGCTGGAAATGTAGCACATTGCAACTATGTCCAAGGCCCTGGGTTCAATCAACACTGAAAATTCCATACAGAGCAGAGCCAGGCCACTTCTCTCTCTGTTCTCTGGGGGTTCTCCTCAGGATTTGTACACTTGTTAAAAGGACAGTTTGGAGGACAAGGACAAATTTGCGAACATTGTAAAACCCTGGATTATTTCTCTAAGAATAATCATGGTCCTGTGGTAAAGAGGACATTCCATCCTGGCTGATGTAGCAAAGGATAAATTGTTATGTCTACAACCTTCCTTTTTCTTTTGTAAAGGGTCTCTACAGTCAAAACTGAACGTGAAGGCTTGATGTAGCTAGCCTTGCTTTCACCTCCTGATCCTCCTCCTCCTCACTGTCCCAAGTTCCTGTGATTGAGGCATGTTCTACTATATCCAACATTAAAACGTATCCAACTGCCCTAAATACCCATATACAAAAAAACCAAAACAAACAAACAAACAAACAAAAAAAAAAACAACAGGATCAACATAGATGGTTAACAATTTTGAGTCTAGGAGAAGATACAGAAGTGTGTGTGTTGTTGACTATTCCAGCATTTCTAAATGCATAGAAATGCCACACATATATTTACTTATTTTATTTATTTTTCCAAAGCTTGGAGCTTTATTTTACACAGAAAATAAAACACGGGCACTATTCAGCTTGCTGTAAACCTGAGTTACATTTTTTTTAAACAGCTGATATAGTTTTATTCAGAACTAAAAATTACAGATTTTGTGACAAATAAATAAATTTCTATTACAATAAATTGATACTCCGAACTAAGAGCATATAACAGAATATTTATCCACAAGCTGAAAAGCATGTGCTTGGTTGAGGGGTCAATTTTGATTCATAATTTACATTTATATCAATGACAGCTACAATCAGGTATAGAGGCACTTAGTTACTTCTAAGTTCCGTCTACTAAAATATGCTCTTAGGCACATTGCCTGTAATCTCAGTACTCTGGATGCTGAAGCAGGGTTATTAGTTTGAAGCCAACCTGGGCTACATAGAATCTGTTTTAAATACAGACAGACACACAGGCATAGAGAGACAGACACAGTCAGGCAGACAGTCAGACAGACAGACAACACACACACACACACACACACACACACACACACACCCCTAGAGAGTATAATTAATCACCCTGTGCTCCATGATAGATTGTAGGCAGCCTGCCTGCCCCATCGAGGTCAGGGTGGTGTCTATAACACAAGCTTGCCTCCACAAGCATCCAGCTTTAATCTCTAAAGGCTTACTTTGCAAAGTAACCTTAGGTGGTAATTAACAACTGTACCACTTCTAATAAAAAATTAACAACTTTGGGCACTTTGGTTTTAGGTTTCTGCGGTTTGGGCACATCCAGCACATCTTGAGTCTGCACTCATCCCTTTGGCCAGCGATGATCCAGTCTGAGTTCTGATTTTCAGGGCAATCTTTCTTAAAATGTTCCACGGAGCCACAGAGTTTGCAGCCGCCACCATCGGCACAGACTCCTTCGGTATTATCAAGGCAAGATTTGGACAGGCATCCCATTTCTCTGCAGACAAAACATTTTGCAAAAGGACATTCACCAAGCACAAGGTCTGCGTTGGCTCTGCACTTGGTCATCTCGTGCTCCGTGGACCCGCAGCAGTCACAAATGCCGGTGCCCTTGTCCTGACTCTCTAGAACAGCCGGGCAGTCAGCAGCTCCGTGTCCAGGCTGTCGACAAGGGAAGCACACCATCGCATTCTTGGTTGCCGCCGGTCTCTTTAGCCGCCTTCCTTCCCATCGACGGTCCTTTACGGCCTCTGCAGTTTCTTCCCTTCCTCTTGGCTGTTGGCTGCTATCAGCTGTCCATTGTGAAGCACCTGTGAGCTCGGTTTCAGGTACCCCATGAATCCATTCACACCTTCATTCAAGTACTCTTTTTTTTTTTTCTTTTTGCGTTTTGCTTGAGGTGCATCGTTTCTAAGGGACAGCCCGCTGCTTGGACATTGCTTACGATTCGGAAGGTTTCGGTCTGCTCTCTCCACGGACTCCTTCTTCATGGCCCCCCCCCCACCCCGTGATGCTGCTGACAAGGGTCTCTTACTGTCTGGAGTACCGAGTCTAGCCCACCTGCTCATGCTTGGATCAGAGGTACTTTACTAATCCCATCTGAATCCTCGGAGCCGCTGAGACCCTGAGTTACATTTTAAACAAGCCTATTTATCAACAAGTTACCTAAAATATTTTTGTTGATATGAATAATCGTAACGACATCAGTACTGACCCTATGAAGTGCAGATTTTAAAAGTTAACAACTATATTACCAAGTGACAGGCCAAATAAAATGCTCGTGTACAAGATTAAATGCGTATAAAGTGTTGCACGTACAACACACACATTCTCAATGAGGAAACTTTTCACCCCCAAGGGAATGAACATTGGCTGTTTTTAATGTGCAAAACAGGACATAAATACAGTACGTAAAACAGAAATAAATTATATCTGTGAGGGTAAGGGGGAAACCTATTCTCTCTGGCATTTAAGTTATATAGGAAGGCTGAAATGTAGCTCACTTTTTTTTTTTTAACGTTTGTATAGAATATACAAGGTCCTGTGACTGAAACCGAGTATGGCCCAAAAAGGACTTATACAGAGGGAGGCAGTCAGAGAAAAAGGTAAGAGTCCTTAAGAGTCCCAATAATAGAACACTCCAAAAAAAGATTTCACAAAACCAGTACTAAGCCACTGTACAACCATGGGCAGGGACAGGAAACAGGCCCAGGCCCAGACCTCAGTTTTTCCTGTCCATGGGGCATAGGATGGAGGGGGCGATTTTTTTAAGCTAATACATGACTTTGAAGTGGGCAGGTCTGAAGCTGGAGAGTGTTCCTTCCCTTTTTGTATCTATTTGCATTTTTCTATAAACATTTTTTCACAGTTTCTTAAAAAAAAAAAAAAAAAAAAAAACAACCAAAATGCAAAATCAACCACTTGGTTCAAAGAGACCTGTTTTTCAAACATTTTAAACCTAAGCATTTAGAATCAGAATAAGGACTTGTTCCAACCTGCCATCTTATGCAAGCACGAATTTCTAAGTTTAAGAAACCACAAGAGTTTCTGTTGACATCCCAGAGTTAAGGGCGGACTGGCAATCTAATCCGTTCTGAACACTGAAAGGTTCGAGAGCTCACAGAAGATGACACAGAGATCTAGTCACTATGGAAACAGCAAGTCCTGACAGTGGGGTTTTCCAAAAGGAGGCCAGCAGATGTGTGTGGGAAACCAGAGTTTGGGTGACAAATCACCACCTCAGGATTATTTTTCTTGGAATCACACACACGTATCTTTATAATCAAAAAGCCTTAGTATGATGAGGTATTGATGGTACCAGGATACCAAATATCCATTTTAATGTTCATTGCCAATGGAAAAAAATAAAACATTTTTATAGGCTTAAAACTTGTTATTAGTGCATTTAAATTTCTGGAGAATAAATAAAAATGTAAAATACATTTACAATAATACAATGTTATTAGAAATTAGCCATGTACTAAGGTCATATTAGTGAGCTACCATTGTTTATAAGAAAAGTAATTTCTTTTTTTTTTATTTTTCGAGACAGGGTTTCTCTGTGTAGCCCTGGCTGTCCTGGAACTCACTCTGTAGACCAGGCTGGCCTTGAACTCAGAAATTCACCTACCTCTGCCTCCAAAGTGCTGGGATTAAGGCATGCACCACTACCACCCAGCTAGGAAAGTAATTTCTTGATCCAGATTAGTGGAAAACGTAAAAAAAAAAAAAAAAGATTGTCTTTACAGGATATTATTTGAGGACATTTCTTTTTCCAGATACTTTCTGATACTCAAAAAAATCACTTTATAACAGAGTATAGGTTAACTTTTCAAACATATCCTTAAAAAGATGCCAGATTTCCATTTCTTTTTTTAATTTATTTTTTTATTGAATATTGTCTTCATTTACATTGCCAATGGTAAAACTTTTCCCGATATCCCCCCTCCCCTAAGGCCCCCCAACCCTTCCCCTTCCTTCTTCCCCCTGCCTCCACTATATGCCCCTCCACCCAACACACTCCCTCCTCCACCTCCTCTTCGGTTTCCCTTTTTTGGGGCCTCTATTGAGCCTTTACCTGACCAAGGACCACTCCTCCCACTGATGCCCAACAAGGCCTTCCTCTGCCACATTTTTGGCTGGAACCTCGTGTGCCCCTTGATTGATGGTTCAGTCCCTGGGAGTCTTGGGGTGTCTGGGTGGCCGAAATCATTGTTCTTTCCATGGGGCTGTAAACCCCTCAGCTCCTCTGGACCATCCTCCAGCTCCTCCATTGGGGACCCCATGCCCAGTCCAATAGTTGGTTGCTAGCATCTGCCTCTGTATTTGTAAGGCTCTGGCAGGGCTCCTCCGGAGACAACCATGGCATGCTCCTTTTGGTATATACTTCTTGTTGTCCATAGTAGTGTCAGGGTTTGTTGACTGTTTATAGGATGAATCCCCAGGTAGGGTAGTCTTTGGGTGGCCTTTACTTCAGTCTCTGCTCCACACATTGTCTCCCTTATTGCTCCTGTGACTATTTTGTTCCCTTTCTTAGAGGAACCAAAGCACCCTAACATAAGTCCTCCTTCTTGAGCTTGGTGAACTGTAATTGCTTATTTTGAGCTTTTGGGCTAACATCCGCTTATTAGTGAGTGCATACCATGTGTGTTTTTTTGTGATTGGGTTGCCTCGCTCAGGATGACACTTTCTAGTTCCATCCCTTTGCCTAAGAATTTCATGAATTCATTGTTTTTAATAGCTAAATAGTACGCCATTGTGTATATTTCTGAGTCCATTCCTCTGTCGAGGGACATCTGGGTTCTTTCCATCTTCTTACTATTATAAATAAGGTAGCTATGAACATAGTGGAGCATGTGCCTTTATTACATGTAGGAGCATCTTCTGGGTATATGCCCAGGAGTGGTATAGCTGGGTCAGCTGGTGTTACTATGTCTAATTTTCTGAGGAATCGCCAAACTGATTTCCAGAATGGTTTTACCAGCTTGCAATCCCACTAACAATGGAGAAGTGTTCCCTTTTCCCCACAGCCTCTCCAGCAACTGCTGTTCCCTGAGTTTTTCATCTTAGCCATTCTGATTGGAGTAAGGTGGAATCTCAATGCTGTTTTGATTTGCATTTCCATGATAACTAAGGATGCTGAACATTTCTTTAGGTGCTTTAGAGCCATTTGAGTTTCCTCAGTTGAGAATTCCCTGTTTAGCTCTGTACCCCATTTTTAATAGGGTTATTTGACTCGTTGGAGACTAACTTCTTGAGTTTTTTGTATACATTGGATATTAGCCCTCTATTGGATGTAGGGTTGGTAAAGATCTTTTCCCAATTTGTTGGTTGCTGTTTTGTTCTATTGACTGTGTCCTTTGATTTACAGAAGCTTTGCAGTTTTATGAGGTCCCATTTGTTGATTCTTGTTCTTAGAGCATAAGCCATTGGGGTTCTGTTCAGAAACTTTTCCCCTGTGCCCACGTGTTCAAGATTCGTCCCCACTTTCTCCTCTATAAGCTTCAGTGTGTCTGGTTTTATGTGTAGATCTTTGATCCACTTGGACTTGAGCTTTGTACAAGGAGATAAGAATGGGTCAATTTGCATTTTTCTGCATGCAGATATCCAGTTGATGCAGCACCATTTGTTAAAAATGTTATCTTTTTCCACTGGATGTTTTAGCTCCTTTGCCAAATATCAAGTGACTGTACATGTGTGGGTTCATTTCTGGGTCTTCAATTCTATTCCATTGATCTTCCTGCCTGTCTGCATACCAATACCAAACAGTTTTTATCACTACTGCTCTGTAGGTCAGAGATGGTGATTCCACCAGAAGATCTTTTGTTGTGGAGAATAGTTTTTGCTATCCTGGGTTTTTTTGTTATTTCAGATGAATTTGAGAATTGCTCTTTCTATATCTATGAAGAATTGATTTGGGATTTTGATGGGGATTGCATTGAATCTGTAGATTGCTTTCGGCAAGATGGCCAATTTTACTATATTGATTCTACCAATCCATGAACATGGGAGATCTTTCCACCTTCTGAGACTTTCTTCAAGTTCTTTCTTCAGAGACTTAAAGTTCTTGTTATATATATCTTTCACTTGCTTCCTTAGGGTCACACCTAGATATGACATAATATTTGGGACTATTGTGAAGGGTGTCATTACCCTAATTTCTTTCTCCTCTTGTTTATCCTTTGAGTAGAGGAAGGCTACTGATTTGCTTGAGTTAATTTTATATCCAGCCACTTTGCTGAAGTTGTTTATCAGCTTTAGGACTTCTCTGGTGGAAGTCTTGGGGTCACTTAAGTATACTATCATAACGTCTGCAAATAGTGATATTTTGACTTCTTCCTTTCCAATTTGTATACCTTTGACCTCCTTTTGCTGCCTGATTGCTCTGGCTAGGACTTCAAGTACTATATTGAATAGATAGGGAGACAGTGGGCAGCCTTGTCTGGTCCCCAATTTTAGTGGGATTGCTTCAAGTTTCTCTCCATTTAACTTGATGTTGGCTACCAGTGAAAGTATATTGCTTTCACTATGTTTAGATATGGTCCTTGGATTCCCAATCTCTCCAAGACTTTTATCATGAAGAGATGCTGGATTTTGTCAAAAGCCTTTTTAGTATCTAATGAAATGACCATGTGGTTTTTCCCTTTAGTTTGTTTATGTAGTGGATTGCATTGACAGATTTTTGTATATTGAACCATCTCTGCATCCCTGGGATGAAGCCTACCCGATCGATCGTGGCGAATTATAGTTTTGATGCATTCTTGGATTCAGTTGGCCAGAATTTTGTTCAATATTTTTGCATCAATGTTCATGAGGGAGATTGGTCTGAAGTTCTCCTTCCTCATTTGGTCTTTGTTTGGTTTACGTATAAGCATTATAGAATGAGTTGGGTAGTGTTCCTTGAGTTTCTATTTCGTGGAAAAGTTCGAAGAGTATCAGTATTAACTCTTCTTTGAAGCTCTGATAGAATTTTCCACTAAACCCATCTGGTCCTGGTCTTTTTTTTTTATTTCCTCAGGACTTACGGGACTATTTAGATGATTTATCTGATCCTGTTTTAATGTTGGCTCCTGGTATGTATCTAGAAAGTTGTCCTTTTCATCAGGTTTTCAAACCTTATTGAAGACTTGAGTAGAAGCTCTTGTAGTAGGATCTGATGATTTTTTGAATTTCCAGTTTCTGTTATGTCTCCCTTTTCATTTCTGATTTTTATTAATTTTATTAACTGTCTCCTGTCTCAAAAAAAAAAAAAAAAAAAAAAAAAAAACAAAAAAACAAACAAAAAAAAAAACCAAAAAAACAAAAAACAAAAAACAAAAAACTGTCTCTGTGCCCTCTGGTTAGTCTGGCTAAGGGTTTATCTATCTTGTTGACTTTTTTAAAAAACAAGTTCCTTGTTTTGTTGATTCTTTGTATAGTTTTTTTGTTTCTGTTTGGTTGATTTTGGCCCTAAGTTTGATTATTTCCTGCCGTCTACTCCTCTTGGGGGTATTTGTTTCTTTTTGTTCTAGAGCTTTTAAGTGCACTGTCAAGCTGTTAGTGTAAGCTCTCTCCATTCTCTTTTTGGAGGCACTCAGAGCTATGAGTTTTCCTCTTAGCATTGCCTTTCATTGTGTCCCATAAATTCTGGTATGATGTGTCTTCATTTTCATTAAATTCTAAAAAGTTTTTAATTTCTTTCTTTATTTCTTCATTGACCAAGCTATCACTGAGGAGAGCATTGTTCAAGGTCCATGTGTATGTGTGTTTTCCATTGCTTTTGTTTGAGCCTAAGAACAGCTTTAGGCTGTGGCGATCTAATAAAATACATGGAATAATTTCAATATATCTGTGTATGTTGAGGCCCATTTTGTGACCAATTATATGGTCAGTTTTTGAGAAGGTACCATGAGGTGCTGAGAAGAAGGTATATTCCTTTGCTTTAGGGTGGAATGTTCTATAAATATCTGTTAGATCCATTTGGTCCATAACTTCAGTTAGTTTTGCTGTATCTCTGTTTAGCTTCTGATTCCATGATTTGTCCGTTTTTTGAGAGTGGGGTGTTGAAGTCTCCCACTATTATTGTGTGGGGGTGCAATGTGTGCTTTGAACTTTATTAAAGTTTCTTTAATGAATGTGGGTGACCTTGCATTCAGAGCATAGATGTTCATCTTGGTAGACTTTTCCTTTGACTAGTATGAAGTGTCCCTCCTTATCTTTTTTGACAACTTTTGGTTGAAAGTCAATTTTATCTGATATAAGAACAGCCACTCCAGCTTGTTTCTTGGGACCATTTGCTTGGAAAATTGTTTTCCAACCTTTGACTCTGAAATAGTGACTGTCTTTGTCACTGATGTGGGTTTCTTGTATGCAGCAAAACATTGGGTCCTGTTTACATATCCAGTTTGTTACTCTATGTCTTTTTATAGGGGAATTGAGACCATTGATATTAAAAGATATGAAGGAAAAGTGATTGTTGCTTACTGTTATCTTCTTAGTTAAAGGTGAAATTCTGGTTGTGTATCTATCTTTTATTGGGTTTGTTGAAAGATTACCTTGTTGAGTTTTCTATGGTGTGGTTTGCTGCCTTGTGTTGGTATTTTCCACCCATTATCCTTCGCAAAGCTGGATTTGTGGAAAGGTATTGTGTAAATTTGCTTTTGTCATGGAATGTCTTGTTCTCCGTCTATGGTAATTGAAAGTTTTGCTGGGTATAGTCGTCTGGGCTGACATTTATGTTCTCTTAGGGTCTGTATGACATCTGCCCAGGCTCTTCTGGCTTTCATAGTGTCTGGTGAGAAGTCTGGTGTAATTCTGATAGGTCTTCCTTTATATGTTACTTGACCTTTTTCTCTCACTGCTTTTAATATTCTTTCTTTGTTTAGTGCATTTGGTGTTTTGATTATTATGTGATGGGAGGTATTTCTGCTCTGGTACAATCTGTTTGGAGTTCTGTAGGCTTCTTGTATGTTCATGGGCATCTCTTTCTTTAGATTAGGGAAGTTTTCATCTATCATTTCGTTGAAGTTTTCATCTATCATTTCGTTGAAGATCTTTACTGGGCTTTTAAGATGTAAATCCACGCTTTTTTCTATACCTATAATCCTAAGGTTTGTTTTTATTGTGTCCTGGATTTCCTGGATGTTTTGGGTTACAAGCTTTTTGCATTTTGCATTTTCTTTGACTGTTGAGTCAATGTTTTCTATGGAATCTTCAGCATCTGAGATTCTTTCTTCTATCTTTTGTATTTTGTTGTGGATGCTTCTTGCATCTATGACTCCTGAATTATTTCCAAGGTTTTCTATCTTCAGAGATGTCTCCCTTTGCAATTTCTTTGTTGATTCTATTTTCAGTTTCAGATCCTGGATAGTTTTGTTCAGTTCCTTCACTTGTTTGTTCTTTCCTGAAATTCTTTAAGGAATTTTTGTGATTCCTCTTTAAGGGATTCTATCTGTTGACCCATGTTCTCCTGTGTTTCTTTCAGGGGTTTTTGTGATTCCTCTTTAAGGGCTTCTGCATATTGACCCATGTTCTCCCATAATTCCCTATGGGATTTTTGTGTTTCCTCTTTAAGGGCTTCTACCTTTTGATCCATATTTCTCTTGTCTTTCTTTAAGGGATTTTTGTGTTTCTACCTGTTGACCCATGTTCTCTTGTATTACTTTAAGAGAATTATTTATGTCCTTCTTGAAGTCCTTTATCAACAATATGAGATATGATTTTAAATCTAGCTCTTGCTATTCTGATGTGATGGAGTATGCAGGATTTGATGTTGTGGGAGAACTGGGTTCTGATGGTGCCATGTTGCCTTGGTTACTGTTGGTAATGATCTTGCATTTGCCTTTGGCCATCTTGTTATCTCTGGTGTTAGCTGGTATTGCTGTCTCTATCTTCTCTGTCCTGCTGGCCTGTGTTTTTGTATTCCTGGGATTCCTTTTCTCTCCAATGTCCTGAAAACAGTTGGTTCTCCAGGAAGTATCAGGTGATGAGGGTCTTTCCTGTGTTAGACTTGGCAAGGGTCGAATGCCCTGCAGGGTGCTATTTCTCAAATGTTCTGCTGCTGCTGGATTTCAAATGCTCTGCTGATGCTGGTTCTCAAATGCCCTGCTTCTACCAGTTTGAATGCACCTACTGGTGCCAGTTCTCGAATGAACTGCTCCTGCCAATTCTCCAGAGAGTATCAGGAAGCAGGATCTTCCCCGTGTCAGATGTGGCACAGGTCTACCACATCCGATGAATGGGGCAGTGGTGATTAACCTGCTCCTGTGAGTTTTCTAGAGAGTATCAGGAAGTGGGATCTTCCCTGTGTCAGATGTGGCACAGGTCTCTGAGAGCAGAACTCCCTCTAAGCGCAGGACTCCCTGCAGGTCAAATGCTCCCTTGCAGGATATGTGCCCAGACAGCTGTAGAGCTTCCCAACTCCTAAGTGCAGAAGGAACCCAGGTGGACTGTGTCTCACGCGATCTTTCACTCTGTTGTTTCTTGCTTACCTGGCTGAGCTGGCTGCTTGGTCACAGGAGCCAAGATGGTCAGATTTCCATTTCTATGGGAGATACTTTCACCAGTGTGTTCAATTCCACAGGGTAAGTCTTCTTCATTATTATTGAGAACTTCATACATATTAGAAAGATTTCCATTCATTGCCTTTTCATCTTTTTGGAAAGATACAGGCAGACTTGCTAGACTAAACTGACATCTTTAAAGGCATGCAACAAAAATATCCCCACAATGATTGTGAAGAAGCCACCCAGAGTCCCAATGACATAATCAACAGGCACATCTTGCCATTCTTTAAAAAGAATAGCTGAACAAGTCAAAACTGAAGTTGTAAAGAACACACAATATATTGGAGTCACAATGGAAGTGTTGAAAATGCCCAGAGCCTGGTTTAAGTATTGATTTGTGTGCTCACACAGTTCACAAGGTTAAGCAGCAGAATCCAGACCAGGGGATGCTACAGAACAGGCTTTCCAGCCAACAACCCCTTTATGGCGATTCCCAAACCCATCACACAGGAGACTGAAAGTGCTCCAGCCACAGAGCAGTTTGTTATATACACAAGAATGTTTGTCGATGTCAAGGTCCCACCACAAAGATGAATATCAATGCCAATATAAAAGTCATATTTTCCATGCCTGGGCTCATTTCATTAGTTACTTAAGTTCCTGTGAGCGACATTGATCACCGGACAGAGAAACTGCTTGTTCTGGAGACATGATGCAGTCCTCAAACCTTAGGGTCATCGTGGCTCCCTCTGGGACGCAACCTGCATGCCCACTCAGACCCCCACGCAGGCAATTTGCTCCTGCATGCACACAGCCACCGCACACAGCCACCGTCTCAGGAAGCTCGTGCATCCTGGACTGCAGTGAGCACCACGGGAGAACTGAGAAGAGCCTACCTCGGACAGCCTTTGGCCTCGCCGTGGCCAGCACTGGGGGGATGCCTCCGAGAACCTGCCCCACATTTATTTTTTATAAGTAATTTCAATTTGGCTATTTTTGATGTGTTTCAGGAAGCCCAGCTATCACGGACCCCCACGGACACTGTGAATTCCACAGGTAAAGCGAGAGTCTCAAAGTGGACACTTTGAATAAGCACTGTCTAAAGTGCAAGTTTCAGTGTACCTTATGAGTAATCGCAGTCCCTGAGGGAACAAAGTTGTGAATTTCCCTGGCTGGAAAGGATGCTAATCTCAGGGCAGCTCTATCTTTGCTTCTTCTTTTGATCTATTTCTCAGGTATTTCTGAGATCCGGAGCTATTTGCAACCAGGCAAGAATGTTTATTAAAGATTCATTCCTTAAACTACAGTACTGGCCAAAACACCTCGGTCCTAGGCGCCATCGCTTTGCTTAGTAGTATACATACTTCTATTGATCTTTTGTGGCTATGCTAATGAGAGTGGCACTGACATTGGGAGACTCTGATTTAACACAAAGATCTCAGGTTCCCTCAGAGAGAGCCAGGTGATAATTAGGTTACTCACTGAATCTCATTAAGACCTAAAGAGTCAAGTTTGCAGTCCGTTTATAGTTTGCAGTCCCCTTTTACAGATGTCACACAGAAAAGTTTCCTACCTGGCTGATTTTACATTTCCTCTTGGTAAATGGTTATTGCTAATTGTCTTTTGTGCCTGCTGTACTGGATACATTCTTTGATATGTAAAGATCTCATGTTTATAATGCTCTGGCTGAGTGCAACAGGTCACACTCAGACACCAAATACATGGAGATTCTACACCTTCTTCTGTGTCCTGGTGTTCTGTTTGCCACGCCGCCTGGAACCCGTACCCTCCTGCCTTAGAAAAAAGAATCCTGGCCCCGACTTCGAGAGAGTGTGGTCTGCAACACCCAGCAGAGAATACCACTCAGACACTGGTTATAATCAACATAAAATCCTGATTCCAGTTGGCTGAGGCTACACTCAGGCATTCAGGACCTAAGGGTACCATAAAAGTTTAGAGCAAGAGGCTATTAAAATAAAATTACATTCTTTTATCTTGCTCAGTAGCTACAGGGGGGACTTTTGCCCCCGGGCAGTTTAACTGAAACCAAAATAAGCACTTAGGGGGAGGCGAAATGTTTGCACACAAAGGCAGTTTAACAGGAATCGAGTGAAATTGTCACAGGCATCCCTTGATTTCACATTACTAGAATACAGTTAGGTAGTATTCCAGGAGATTCTAAGAAAGTCAAATTCCAGTCAAACCTAAACTGACCTCAGCAAAAACAGAAGATGGAGAAAACAAGCCCTGCATGGCCTGCCTTGTCACAAATGTATAGCTTAGCTTAATGTCTGGGCAGCATATAAATGACAGGGTTTTAACCTTTTGAAAATTTTCTGGGTTTCACCCTTTTAAAAAGAACTTATTTATCTGTGGCTGAATTTTTTAATATTTCCACCCAAAAACTTAAAAATGGATTCTCAATGAAAATCCATTCACGTTTATCTCATTCATTAGATTGTATCCGGAATGAAGTTATGTAAAATTTAATAGTGGGTGAATGCATGAAGCTTTTCCAAACTATCTGCAGTCTGCAATATAATTTGCCACTCATATATATAGGTCACAGCTATGCTAACAAAAGTGAAACCAATGTAAAAGATTCTTTAAAGAGACGGGCATTAACCAAATACTCTCTGACATAGTTTATTATTATCTAATATAACCCTGTTTCCACACCTTTGGATAGTATTGTGCTGTGTATCAACAAATTATCCAAAACGGAAGGAAACACACAGGAGTGATGGGATATTAATTGGTAAAGAAAGGCCCTTTAGGTAAACCTGATTCTAATAACTGCTCCAGGCTGACTGCCGTGGCTGAACAGTGCTTGGTGGATTGTGTTTATAGAGTTAACAAGGTGAGAATGTATCAAGAGCTGATGGCCACTGTATTATTTCTCTCGTTTGAAAACTTTCTCCACAGGGCACCTCCCCTGAACCACAAGCTTCCCACATTCTCATTCTCTATGGGTTTCTTGACATCAAGAGTTTATGAATAGCCGGTGGTGGCGCACGCCTGTAATCCCAGCACTTGGGAGGCAGAGGCAGGCGGATTTCTGAGTTCGAGGCCAGCCTGGTCTACAAAGTGAGTTCCAGGACAGCCAGGGCTACACAGAGAAACCCTGTCTCAAAAAAACAAAACAAAACAAAACAAAAAATAAAAGAGTTTATGAATACTCTTGTTGACCAAATCCTAGGGCAGATTAAAGTTCTTCTCATTTTCATTTCAATCACAGTCTTGCCAATGAATTCTCTGATATTCAGTAATATTTCCAGGAAAATGCTTATCTACCTTCCTTACATATATAGGATTCATGATGACCATGGACTTTCAGGTGTTCTGTAACCTCTCCATTTACCATAAAGGCTTTCACACAGTCTCCACATTCATAGGGCTTCAGATCTATGTGTCCTCTCTGAAAAGGTGTAAGAGCTTGGCTAATTCTAAAAGTGTTCTCACATTCATCACATTCATAGGGTTTCATACCAGCATAAATCCCTTTAGGTTGAAGAAGGCCTTAGCACCAATCAAAGGTCTTTCCACATTCTTTACACTGATAGGGTTTCATACCAATATGAATTCTGTAAGCTTAGAGTTTTCAAAACCTATTTTAATAAGGGTTTTTAAATACTTTAACCTCCCTTCTAGTCCACCAGCCACCAGAGGCAGTGAAAAGGAAAGGTTAATAGGGCAAAGGCAAATGTGGACCTTTAGCCGGGCGTGGTGGCGCATGCCTGTAATCCCAGCACTTGGGAGGCAGAGGCAGGTGGATTTCTGAGTTCAAGGCCAGCCTGGTCTACAGAGTGAGTTCCAGGACAGCCAAGGCTGCACTGAGAAACCCTGTCTTGAAAAAAAAAAAAACCAAAAACCAAAAATAAAAAAAAAAAATAGTCCTTTAGGCGATTACAATTTTCATAGTCAGGATATCAGCAGTTGAGTTCACATGAATCAGCGGTAGTAGGTTGATCCACTTGGATGGCAGTTCTATACAGAAGAAACCACAAGGCTCTGCCAATTGGCCCCAGTCCTCAGAATTGGCAAGAAGTCTTTAGAATATCACAAGTTCTTTGGTGCATTTCTCTCTACAAATCACAATAAGCAATGATCATCAAAGAAGGCAAGGTGAACCAATGTCACAGCATCATCAGTGAAGACCAGTGTCAGCAAAGTCCAACGAAGACCAGCGCAGAGTGGTAAGGCGAACCAATGCCAGAGTGTCATATGCTCTCTGTTGGGTCATACTACTCTTTCCAAACATCATATTTCCTCTCCAGCAAAACATCACATGCCCTTTCATCAGGAAGTTTCCAGAAAAACACCATGTGTCTGCTCTCAACATCCTCTCATAAGACAGTTTTCAGAACAATATCACAAGACACAACTGAGTCCCCCCCTCAAAACCCAGAAATTTCCACTTCAGAATTCTCCACCGTGCACTGAAGACTGAACTAAATCTAAACATGTTCTTACACTTCTCACATTCACAGTTTCTCACCAGTATGAATTCCCCGATATAGAGCTAGCTTAGCAATATTGCTAAAGGCCTTTCCACATCTTGCATCATAAGGCTTCTTACTAATATGAATTTTAGTATGTCAAACCAAGTTCGATTTTTTGACTACTGACCTTCACAAGTCTTAACATTTGTAAGATTTCTCACCAGTGTGACTTCTTTGTTGTACTTTAAGGAACTCTGCCACAATTCTTTACATTCAGAAGGATTCTTGCCAGTATGGGCTCTAAAATGTCCAAGAAACTGGTAGTGATATTGAAAGGCTTCCCCACATTTGTTACATTGAAATGGTCTCTCACCAGTGTGGATTCTCTGATGAATCCTAAGGGCTGTACCGCGAACAAAGCCCTTTCCACATTCCTTGCACTGATAGGGTTTCACATCCATATGAATTCTCTGATGCTGATTGAGTTGGGACTTAAGACGGAAAGTAGACCCACACTGCTCACATTCAAATGACTTCTCTCCAGTATGAATGCTCTGGTGCCGAGTGAGCTGAGCCAGAACAGTGAAGGCCTTCCCACAGTCCTTACACTGAAAGGGCCTCTCATCAGAATGAATTTTCTGATGTTGCTTGAGGTTTGAGCGATGATTAAAAGCTTTTCCACACTCACTACATTCAAATGGTGCCACATCAGCATGGATAACCCTATGTTCAACAAGGCTGGAGGCATGCTTGAAGGACTTCCCACATTCTTCACAAGCAAATGGTTTTTGGTTTGTATGAACAGTTTTATGGTTATTAAGCTGGCTGGGAAGATGAAAAGCTTTTCCACATTCTTTGCACTCAAAAGGTTTCTCACCACTGTGAGATTTCTGATGTCTCACGAGATGTATATTAAGTCTAAAGACCTTCCCACAATCCTTACAGCTGAAGGGCTTCTTTTCACTGTGAATGCTCTGATGCTCAGTAAAACTTGATTTCCGGCGAAATAATTTCCCACATTCTTTGCACTGATAGGGTTTCACATCAGAATGGATTTTCTGATGTTCATTAAGTTGGTCCTTACGTCTAAAGGCTGACCCACACAGCTTACACTTGAAAGGTTTCTCATCAGTGTGAGTTTTCTGATGCTCGGAAAGGTATACCTGAAGCCTAAAAGCCTTGCCACATACGTTACATTCAAAGGGTTTCTCACCAGTATGAATACTCTGGTGCCGCAAGAGGAATGAGCTACAACTGAATATCTTCCCACAATGCTTACATACAAATGATTTGTCTTCAGTGTGAATGTTCAGGTGCCGTGTGAGCTGTGTCAGAACAATGAAAGCCTTTCCACAGTGCTTACACTGAAAGGGTCTCTCACCAGAATGAATTTTCTGATGTTGCATAAGGTATGAACGACGTTTAAAGGCTTTCCCACAGTCATTACACTCATAGGGTTTCACACCAGCATGAATCGTCCTATGTTCAACAAGGTGGGAGACACGCTTGAAGGACTTCCCACACTCCTCACATTCAAAAGGTTTTTCACCTGTATGAATGGCTTGATGGCACTTGAGCAGGCCAGGAAGATGAAAAGCCTTTCCACATTCATTACATTTGTAAGGTTTCTCACCACTGTGAGACTTCTGATGTCTTGCAAGCTGATGGGGGAGTCTGAAGGCCTTCCCACACTCCTCACACTCATAGGGCTTCTCTCCAGTGTGAATACTCTGATGCTGAGTAAGAGCTGAACTACAATCAAAGCCCTTCCCACACTCTTTACATTCATACGGCTTTTCTATGTTGTGAGCAAGAGTCTGGCAGGTATAAGGAGGCATTTCTTCCTTGTTAGTAATCTGTTGGCCAGCATCTCCTTCTTGAGAACTCTGTAGTCCCGTGAATGTAATATAGTTGGGGCCATTAGTAAAACTGCAAACCTTAAGGTCCAAAGTTTTACTGAATTGCTTTATTCTCTCTTTGAATAAATTTATATCATGAGTTTGATTCTCTGGAGACATATTTTCAGCTTCATAACATGACTCCAAATCTGAAAGAAAAGAAGAAATCAAGAATATTTTATTTTTCTGTTACATGCGCACGCATGTGCACAGACACAATTTTCCTATAATATAAAGTCCATTAAATAGATGGCCAGACTGCAAAGTATTTTTTGAGAAGCTAAACAGGAGCAAGGAGAGCAGCAATAGCAAAAATTTATGTAAAGAAATACTCTTTATAGTACAACAGGTTGGAAATGAAAGACACGTCTGCTTAATGAGATTACATCTAACTATATGAAATAATCTTAAATGCTTCTTAGCATTCTACAGGAAATACACACCCTTTGGTAAAGGTGTTTACACCAAATCATGAATAAAAGTCTATACCAAGCAAGTATGTATCACCCCTTAAGAAAACTGGTCTGGGTTTGGAATTCTGAAAACCAAAACCATAACCAAAACAGTGTGAAATCTGTGGTGGTGGAAGTATACAATTGTAATCCCAGCAACAAAGAGCCAGAGCTACAGGGTCCTGAGTTCTGGGGTGGTTTGGATAAGATAGTGAGTCACTGTCTGAGCAAAACAAAAACAAGCTAAAAAGAATGCAGAAAGAAACAGGGTGATAATTCTTTAGAATGTTTTAGAAGAATAAGGATAGCCAGCCAGGGAAACAGGCTAACTACAGCTCCTTACCCATCCGTCCCCCTCCAAATCCATTACCTTGTCTCATCCCACGCTCTGTAGCAGATCACCTAGTGTCCCCTTCATCCCTGGCCCTATGTCCAGAAGATCACACAGATCCACACCTCCAAACTTACTTCTCCCCATTCACTGCTTTATCCCAGTCTCCACTCCAACAGGCATTCTTTGGCAACCAAAGACCACTCTGGCCAGTGAAACAGGTAGACTAACTGCAGATCTTCACCTCTTCCTCCATGTCTCCAAGTCCAATCCTCTGCCTCATCTGCTGTGGCACCTCCTTACTTTCTGACCCATTCCCAGGGGTCAGATGCTAGTTAAGAACTTGCTTTCCTCCCTGCTGTGGACCCCGTCAGCACTCCATTCCTAGCCCATCCCCATTGCTAAGTGTCAGCTGCCAATATCCAGAAACACATTTCACCTGGAAGTCCCAGTAGCCATACCTATCAGGATCCCACAAGAATTTCCTATCAGGCAACACCTAATGACCACACTCTCCTAATAGAGAGTGCAACAGAAACAAAGAAACAAAATATACACCCAACAAAGACGAGAACAAATACCAGTACCTAGAATTACAACCTTCCCAAAGCCAGATGCCTAGAAGCCAGCATAAAAACATAAAACCAGTGTGTTTAACGAGAGCACAGCAACCCTACCACAGTAGGCCTTGAGTTCTGCCATATAGCTGAAGCACAATAGAAGAACATTACAGTAGCCTTTATGAATATGATAAGGATCATTAAAGAAGAAATGAAGACATCCCATAGAGAAACCTATGAAAACACAAGCACACAATGGAAAGAAATGAATAAACAGTTCGAGAACTGAAAGTAGAAATAGAATCAATACAGAAAACCAAAGCTGAGGGAAATCTAGAAATGAAAAGTTTAGAAACGGGAACCTCAGAGGTAAGCCACACAAACAGAATACACAAGATTAAAGACAGAACCCCAGGCGTTTAACATCCAATAGAAGAAATGGATATCTCTGTGAAGACAATGGTAAAACTAACAAATCTCCTGCACAAAACAAGCAAGAAGGGCTGGAGAGATGGCTCAGTGGTTAAGAGCATTGACTGCTCTTCCAGAGGTTCTGATTTCAATTCCCAGCAAACACATGGTGGCTCACAAACATCTGCAATGGGATCTGATGCCCTCTTCTGATGTGTCTGAAGACAGGGCCAGTATACTCATATACATAAAATAAACACATAAGTAATTCTTTAAAAACATGCAAGAAATCTGACACCATGAAAAGAGCAAACCTAGGAATAAGAATAGAGGATGGAAAAAAAATCCCAGGTCAAAGGCACAGGAAATATTTTCAACAAAATCACAGAAGAAAATTTCCCTAATCTAAAGAATAGCATGCCTATCAAGGTACAGGCCACATCTAGAATGACAGATTGTACTAGAAAAGAAAGTCTCCTCAGCATGTAATGATCAAAAACACTAAATGTACAGGACAGAGAAAGAATATTAAAAGCTGCAAGGAAAACAGACTGAGCAACATATAAAGTACACCTTCTTAATGAAGACTTTAAAAGCCAAAAGGGACTGGAGAGATGTTCTACAGGCTCTAAGAACCACAGATACCTACCTAGACTATTATACCCAGAAAAACTTTCAATCACCATAGATTGAGAAAACAAGACATTCTACTATAAAACAAAATTTAGGAAAAATCTATCTATAAATCCAGGACTACAAAAGGCACTAGAAGGAAAACTCTAACCTAAAGAGGCTAACTATACTTAAGAAAACACAAGGAATAAATAAATCGACAGCGGCAAATCAAAAGAAGAGAAACACACACCACCACATCAAAAGAAAAAGAATCAAAACACTGCTCACTGATATCTCTCAGTTCCCTAATAAAGAGACCCAGACAGAATCCATCCTTCTGCTGCTCCGAAGAAACACACCTTAGCAACAAAGATAGACATTACCTCAGAGTAAAAGGCTGGAAAAGGGTTTCCCAGGCAGACAGACCCAAGAAACAAGCTGGAGTAGCCATTTAAAGATCTGACAAAACAGACTTCAAACCAAAACTAAACAGAAGAGAGAGAGAGGGACTCTACATGCTCATCAAAGGAAAAAAAAATCTACCAACTTCTATGCATAAAACACAGGACAACCAAGTTCATAATAGAAACTATACTATTATTTAAATCACATATTGAGACTAACACACTAATAATGGGAGACCACAATATCCAGCTCTCATCAATAGACAGATCATTCAGACAAAGACTAAATAAAGAAATGCTGGAGCTAACTTGATGTTGTTAGAAACCAAATGTATACAACAGATAACTACAAAACATTCCATCCAGAGTATCTTCTTCTTAGTACCTCATTGAACTTTCTCCAAATTTGACCACACACTTGGACACAAAGCAAATATCAAAAGATATACGAAAATCCAAATAATACCTGGTAACTTATGTAACCACCATAGGTTAAAGCTGGATATCAGTAACAACAGAAACCTCAAAAAGCTTACAAACCCATGGAAACTGAACAACACTGGGTCAAGTTGAATGAAAACTGGGTCAAGACAGAAATAAGAAAAGAAATTAAGGACTTCCTAGAATTGAATGAAAGTGAAGACACCATACAATCAAACTTAGGGGATACGATGAAGGCATTCTAAGAGACAAGTTCATAGTATTATGTACCTACATTTAAAAAAATTAGAGAGGAGAGGCCCCTGGTCCTGAAAAGGCTCAGTGCAGCAGTGTAGGAGAATACCAGGACAGGGAAGCAGGAAGGGGTTGATTGGGGAGCAGGGGGAGGGAAGAGGGCTTATGGGACTTTCCGGTGTGTGTGGGGGATCCAGGAAAGGGGAAATCATTTGAAATGTAAATAAAGAATATATCAAATAAAAAATAAAGAAAATAAAAATACCATTTCTTTTTTTTCTTTTTCGTTTTCTTTTTTTTTTGGTTTTTTCGAGATAGGGTTTCTCTGTGTAGTTCCGGCTGTCCTGGAACTCACTCTGTAGACCAGGCTGGCCTCGAATTCAGAAATCCTCCTGCCTCTGCCTCCCAAGTGCTGGGATTAAAGGCGTGCGCCACCACCGCCCGGCAAAAATACCATTTCTTAAAGCACACACACACACACAAACATAATTAGACAGGTCTCACTCTAGCAACTTAACACCACACCTAAAAGCTCTAGAATAGAAAGATGAAATTACACCCAAAAGGAGTAGAAGGCAAGAAATAACTAAAGTCGGGGGCTAACTTCTGTAAAATAGAAATAACAGCAGTAACAACAACAACAACAACAACCACAAAATACAAAGATTCAATGAAAGAAAGAGTTGGTTCTTTGAGAAAATCAGTAAGATTGACCAACCCTTAGCCAAATGACTAATGGGGAGAAAAGACACAAATGAAGAAGATTAGAGATGAAAGGAGGATCCAGATACTGGGGGAATTCAGAGAACCAGAAGAACACACTTTAAAAGCTTGCACTCCACCAAATTGGGAAGTCTAAAAAATAACTGGTGATTTTTTTGATACATACCACTTACCAAAGTAAATAAAGATCAGTTAAGCAATTTAAACAGACCTATAACTCTTAGTGAAATGGAATCAGTAATTAAGTCTCCAAATCAAAAACAAACGAACAAAACCAGGGCTAGATGGTGGTTTTAGTGTAGAATACTACCACACTTTTAAATAAGAGTCCATACTGAAGAACGTGCAAAAAATTGAGAGACCTTGGAACCCTCAGCCCTAGAAGAGATGTTCTATCAAACTCTCCCCTAAAGGTTCACAAAACCCCATGGATGAGGAGAGAAATAGAAACAGTGTAAAATGCTGGGCGATGGTGGACCAATCCTTTAATCCCAGCACTTAGGAGGCAGAGCCAGGTGGATCTTTGAGTTTCAGGACGGCCTGGTCTACAGGGTGAGTTTCAGGATAGCCAGGGTTACACAGAGAAACCCTGTCTTGAAATACAAATAAACAATAACAACAACAACAAACAACAAACAAAAACAAAAAAAAGAAAGAAAAAAGAAAATGTGTAAAAGCAGAGGGATGGAAAACATCAAGAAAACAAGGCCCTTGAAATAAACACAATAAAACCTCATATGATTTGACAGAGTCTGAGGCAGTACGAATACGGCCTGCACTACCCAAGCTTCACAAGGTCCTTTGTGCACCAATTCTGGCTTCCAGGCCGCATCTTGTGACACGCCTGCACACTCGGTCAGTTTGGACAATCGGAATACTGGGGGATGTTCAGGAGGCTTTTCTTGCAGACTTTGTCCCCAAGGGCAGAGTGGACACAGTGATCACCGCTCCACAGACAGACCAAGTGAGGGAAGCAATACCTGTCACCCCGGCTCTGAAAAGGGAAGGACTGGGGCAGCACCCTAGCCCCCAAACCCGCGACTCCAATATATCCTGCCAGGAAGACATACCGGGGTCAAGGGGGCACAGAAATTGTGGGACTGACCAACTAATGACTGGTCCAGTTTTTAACCTATGCCATGAGAGGACTCTTGACATTTCCCCAAAGTCCAGGAGCCAGAGGCTAGATAGTCCAGACACTCGAGATAGAACCAAACAGGAATGATAACAGCAGGAAGAAAAGAAGAGAGAGAGAGAGAGAGAGAGAGAGAGAGAGAGAGAGAGAGAGAGAGAGGAAGAAAGAAAGAAAGAAAGAAAGAAAGAAAGAAAGAAAGAAAGAAGAAAAGGTGAATTATTCGGCTACAGCAGAGAGGCCTCCCACAGCAGCTGACAGGAAGATGCAGAGACCCACAGACGTTGGGCGGAGCTCAGAGAACCCTGAGGAAGAAGAGGAGGAAGGACTGTGAGGATTGTGGGAGCCAGAGGAGCCAGAGACAGCACAAGAAAGCACACAGAGGCAACCAACGTGAGCTCACAGGGCTTACGCAGACTAAACCACCAACCAGGAAGCCTGCATGGGGCCAACCTAGGCCCCTGCACGTATGTTACAGTTGCATGGCTTAATCTTCTTGTTGGACTCCTAACAGTGGGGCGGGGACTGTCTCTGACTCTGTTGCCTGCCTTTGGGACCCATTCCCCTTACTGGATTGCCTGGTCTATCCTAGGAGAGGAGGGGCCTACTCTTACTGCAACATTATATGCCATGCAGGTTGATATCAATTGAGGCCGGTTCTTTTCTTAAGAGAAATGGAAGAGGAGTGGATGAGGAGGAGGGAGAGGAAGCTCTGGTCAGACACAAAACGTGGGTCTTCCGACAGCAAATGATTTACTTGAGAAAAACCTCCCACAGGTGTACCCAGCTGCTTGGGTTTTAGTTAATTCCAGATGTGCTCAAGCTGACAAAAAGAAGAGCCCTCAGAGCTCCCTGCCAAGCCAGGCAGAAGGCTGTGTGTGCTCAGACGAGGCTTCCCTGGCTTGTCCGTCTGGTGTTTGAGAGTCAGGGTCTCTCATCTGCCTGGAGCTGCACAGGGAAACCAGGCTGACTCGACAGCGAGCCCAAGGGGTCTGCCCTGGCCACCTCCCCAGGGCTGCAGGGAAGACACACCATCACACCGTGACTCCAGTGACCACGAAGACACAGAGTTAAAACAGCTGGTGCCGCCCCTGTGTTACAGCTTCCACTGGTGCTGAAACTGTCTCAGCTTTGGGTCACTGGTCAAGAACACAGAGCTCTGCCAGAGGCCCTGGGTTAGAGTGCCAGCAGCCACCTCTGACCCCAGTCCCAGGGGAGCTGACCCTCTCTATGGCCTCTTAGGACACCTGCACACACGTGTGCACATACACAACCAATAATGAAATACTGTTGGAGGTTACAGAGAGAAGGCACGGGCTCCAGCAGAGGGAAGAAAATAACAATTCAAGTGAACCAGAAGCCCCTCTGACAGCTTCTCTGGGACCGTGACTGACTTCCTTCCAGGGCTCAGGCTTGTTTCCCACAGGCCTGGGGCTTTGAGGGAAGTTTGCCACATCCAGGGCCAGCTCTGTGGAGCCTCTCTGACCACACCCGTGCCTGGCAGGGCTGCAGGCTCACCTCACTCTCACTCACCTGGGCTCGGCCTGTCTGCTTCTTCCTTCACAGCCATCCAGGGCTCTTCCTGCTGCTCTAGGAAGACGATCAGATCGGGCTTGGAAATGCAACTTCCCCCTTAAAAGACAGAGAGAAACGGCTCATTGTGTATACAATTATTTGTTTGTTTATTGAGACTCGATCTAATAATCCCAGGAAGTCCTAGAACGTGAGTAGACCTGGCTGGACTTGAACTTACTTATCTGCGTACTCTGCCTCTTAAGTGCTGGGACTGAAGGTGTGTGCCACCATGCCTCGGTTGTGCAGATTTTCAAAATACAGACTTATTGATTCTAAAGGTCTATACAGCTTGGCGTGGTGGATCACGCCTGTGAGCTTGGCAGGTGTGGGAATGAGCCAGGCTGTCTGGGTGCAGAACAAGACCCTTGTCTCTGAAAATCAGATTAAAAAAAAAAAAAAACCTTCTTAAAGCCAAAATAATGCCGGAAGAAAGACATTAGAGAAAGAGGAACCTGCAACCTGGGTCAGAGACCAGCTGCTTCAGATCAGGGTCGTGATCTCGTTGCTGACGAGGAAAGCACAGCAGAGGGGTGAGCCTTCAGCTACACTGTGTAGACTCCACCTCTGCGGCCACGAACAATGCTGCTCGTTTAGTGGAGTCCTATGAGATTCTGGGCTCAGTTTTCCCATCTAAAAAGTCGGCACGGTGGCGCACGCTTGAAGTCACTTCTCTTCCGGAGTGTAAGCAGACAGAGGGGACGTCCAAGGTCAGCTTCGGAGACTTAGCAAGTCCAAAGCCAGCTGGGGCTCCACGAGACGTGACCCTCCCAAACAAGCAAAGAGAAAAACACCACCACTACAAATAAAAGCAGAAATGCTCACCACCGCAACAATAACAAACAAACAAACCAACCCCCAAAACAACAACCAAATCAACGAACACAACAAAAAACAAAACAAAAAATCCAAATAATAATAATAATAATAATAAAAATTTAAGTAATAATCATAATAACTTATTATTTAGAGTGTGGCTAACCATCAGATAGGGTTCACATGAAGATGAAATACTCTACTCAAATGTTTTGAATACCGGCTAACCTGCAGAAACGGAAAGTCATGCACTCATTTACTCCCGCCGGGGGTGGGTGGGGGCGGGGTGGGAGGGCAGGCTGGCCGTGAGCCCGCTGCGGACTGCTCTGCCTGGGAACTGGATCCACTGATGAAAACCCTTGCCGTCAGTGCCCGCTGAGCTGCCCCGCTTCCCACCCGCAGCTCATTCTTACGTTCTGCTCAACGAGAGCGACAACTCATCCTCGTGACACTTCTACTGACAGCGCTTACGTCAGTTCGTTGTTACGTAAACCGTTAACGGCTCATTTATTGAGTTGCATGTGTGTGCATGTATGATGTAATTTCATGTTTGGGAGGGAGTGTGCGTGTGTGTGGTGTGCCTGTGTGTGCGTGTGTGTATGAGCCAGAGAGTAACCTGTGTACAGGTTAGGTGTCTTCTTTGAGGGATCTCTGTTTAATTTCATGAAACAGGGGCTCTCACTGAACCGAGAGCTCAAGGAGAACGTCCCCAAGAGAGGAGCGAAAGCGGGCACTTCATGAAGCTCCCGCGTCCAACCCAAGAAGTGTCTCGTTCTTCCTTTAGGAGGAGAAGCAACTCAGCTTTCTCTTTTAAAATTCTATTGACTAAAACGTATTTTCTGTGTATGTGAGGACCTGTCTGAATGTGTGTCTGAGCACCACAGGTGAATCCAGTGGCCATGAAGGCCAGGAGAGGGCGTCAGACCCCCTGGAACTGGAGTTATACATGGCTGGGAGCGTGAGGGCACACACACACACACACACACACACACACACACACACACACACACCCCTGGTGCTGAGAATTGAACCTGGAGCAGCCTGCTGTCTTAACCACCAAGTTAATTGTCAAGCCTCTGATTCAAGTTATGAAAGAAAGTACCGTCATTTAATTCAGAGTCAGGAAAGCCGGCACTGTACGGGACACATCCCCCAGTCATGGGGCACAGGCTTACCCACTGCGACCAGGTTGCTGTAGGTCTCCAACATCGTGTCCCTGTACAGGACCTTCTGAGCAGCATCCAGACAGGCCCACTCCTCCTGAGAGAAGTCAACAGCCACGTCCCTAAATGTCACTGACCCCTGAAGAGCAAACAGAACTAGAGTGAAACTGGGGAAGCTTCCAAGATGGAAACCCAGGAGGGAAAGGACTCAAGCGTGGGAGGGAGCCATAAGGAAATGCTCAAGGCGCCTGAGCGCACGAGCTCCCCATGAACGACGGCTGTGCCCACCACAGAGCCAGAACTGTGCCTCTCCACTCCACCCACACCCCTCAGGGCAGACCCCACAAGGAGAAATGTCACCGGGCTCAGGGGGAATCACATAAGGAATGCTGTGGGTCCTTGAGTTTATTGTAGTATCAGATGATATAAAGGTTTGCTGTCATCAGAATGACTTCTATAAACTGTATACCACTCCATATCACTGACATATTAGGTTTAATTTTTGGTAAAAACAAAACAAACAAACAAAAGCCAAAACACCTTTCAGGTGGTCAGCAAGTCTCCTCAGGTCTTCCCTAACTCCCTGGGTCATCAGCCTGACAACACCACAGATGTCAATCAGGTTTCCCAGGACAGTCAATGAGTCCATCACCTCAAAGCTCTGAAGCCCCAAGGCCCCTGTTCCCCTGTGGGACTGACACCTCCGCTGCAGGGGCAGTCCTCCCTGAGCACACACCAAGCAGACAGCACACCTGGAGGAATGCGTTCAAAGACAACCCCAGGACCAGCTGGGGAGAGGCACAGGCAGGAAGTGCCCAGACCTGCCCACCCTCACTGCAGAGGGGCAGACTGGGCTGGGGATTCCGGATCCTTGGGAAGCTTCAGGAGGGAGAGAGGGCAGGAGTCACCTAACCTGAAAGTCACCCTAGGTCAAAGAGAAATGTCAACTTACACAGACCATGTGGTGAGAACTGGAGCTGGCCATTCTTCTTCAGGCTTCCTCCCCTGGGGGACAAAAAGAAAGCCTTTCATTGGACTGTGACTTGATGTTCCCAGGCTGACTTCTGTCACTGTGATTTCATCAACCACGTTTATTTCTCAAGCACCCCTACTCCTTCTCTCCCTCCCACCTCTCACAGCCTCCCCCACACACATTAGAAGCACACAGGAGTCTACACAGAGCCAACCCTCTCCTAACTCCAGACAGTCCCCTGCACAGGGTCAGTGTGAGAGTGCAGGGCATAAACATGTCTGCCTTGAACTTCCCCCAGAAGATGCCAGCAGAAGGGATCCCCCCTTCCCCCTGAGATCCACTAGCCCTGCCCCTGGGCAGCTCCTCTTACTGTGAGCACATCTTCCTATGGAACCCCGCCTACCAAGGCCCCCAGGGGCTCCCAGCATCTGAATGGCACCTCCTTTGTGAACTCAGGGCTGAGGCCCAGCAAGGCTGGAGGGGCTGCAGCTGCAGTGTTCAGGCGGGGTCCAGCATTCTGTGTCCACTTTTAGTGAATGGTGCTGTGCACCGTGGGACACTCTCCAGAGAGCTTCTCCTGGTCTGTGACAACACTTATGTTGTGTCAATTAAGCCATGATCCTTTATGAAGATAATTAGCTGTAAAACTTCCTGTTACAGGCGGGGAGTATGATATATTTTCCTCTTTTCATATTATGGGAGATTTTGAACAAAATAATACTAAATTCTCTCCGGGTGTCCTGGGTCTTTGGTCCTAGAGCTGGGCCCTCGGCCTCAGCATGCTGACACAACTGCCCTGTCCTGGGCTGTGTGAGGACTGTCGTGTGCTCTGTACCACACGCAGCAGCACTGGCCCTCTCCTCACAAGCTCTGAGCAGCACACACACCTCAGAGCTCCCTAAGATGTCGCACCAGGGAGCAGCCATCACCAAATAGGGACCCAGTGCTCTAGCCAACGGGTCTAAGCCTTGGATCCATCCACTGTGCGAGTGTCCGTCTGTGTTTGAGACGGCCTCTCCTATATCTCAGGCTGGCCCTGAGCTCCCGATGCTCCTTCCTCCCCCGCCCACGCTGAGATTACAGCCATGCCCCCACCGTCCCACTCTCGGTGCACATCTGATAATCTTAGGGAGTCATACTTATGTCTCCCACAAGATTCACAAACAAATTTCCCTTCTTTCCTTCTCCTTCCTTCCCTCTGTGTACACCAGGCTAGCCAGCCTGCAGGGATTCTCTTGTCCCCACCCCCCTCTTGCCATAGGAGGGCTGGGACTGCAGACATGCACTGCTGCATCTGGCACTGCACAGTTCCGTGCCTGCAGGCACTGCGCCCACTGAGCCATCGCCACAGCCCCCATCTTTACATTTCTGTGACAGTTTTAGTGTGACCTCTTGACTTTTATAACTGTTTATGCTTCATAATGTGCTAACTGAAGGCCAGAGATAAAGTACAGAAGGTTCTGCTGGACGTGGCAGCAGGTCTACAATCCCAGCCCTGGGGAGGTAGAGGCAGGAGGTTTGCTCAGAGTCACGGGCCAGCCTGGCCTATGTGGTGCTGCGATCAGTGGCGCTGGTCAACCTCAATTGTAACATTCAGTACAATGACAGTGGACCCTTCAGAGGCACCCCAGGCACAAGTCCACTAGAAACAGATCACAATTTACAAACTGAAGCTACTAGAAAAAATATGGAGGAAACCTTCCACGAAGCTGGAAGATTTGGGTTATTACTCTAAAGTCCCAAGGAACAAAAACGGCCAAGTGGGGTTCACAACAAACTAAAAACCTTTACACCTGCAAAGGAAACGGTCAACAGATGAGCTAGCGAGTGGGAGAGAATAACTGCAGACTATAAACTTGGCAAGGATTCGGCCTCTACGTTCCTGCAAGTCACTTTATAAGAAACGTAGACAAGTCACTGCTCGGAAACATACTAATTAAAACATGGGCAACCTCAGACATCAGCGTCACAATGGGGGACATCCTCGAGTCTGTAAAGGCTGTCCATTAGACGGCTGCGGAGATGGCACAGGGCTTAGAGTACTTTTCACTCTTGCAGTGTGGGTTACGGCTCACAACCATCACTAGGGGGACGTCCACCCTCAGGAGATCTGACGCCCTCTCTTTGCTTTCTCAAGCACCAGACATGCAGAAAAACAAAACAAAACAAAACAAAACAAAACCACTCATAAGTGTTGCATTTTTAAAAAGAAAACAGCTTATTATCTCAAAGTATACAAAAAAAAAAAACCCCTTCAAAGTACAATGCTTTACACAATATGGAGGATTTGATCTGGAAAGTAAAAAAAAAAAAAAAATTTCCTCTGCGCATTCATTTTCTTTCCCTTGTTTTTCAGACAGGCTCTCGCCGTGTGGCCCAGCTCGCCTGGACCTTGCTCTGTGGACCAAGCTGCCACAGAACTCACAGTGCTCCTCCTGCTTCTGCCTCCCAAGGGCTGAGATTAAAGTGTACACCACAAAGCCTTTTCATTTTGAGTCACTTTCTTGAATATCCAACCAGTAATCGCATTGTTTCTCACAAACACTCCCTTGTCCTTCAGAGCACTGAGGAGAATGAACCCCAAATGCCTCACAGGGCAACACCTAAAGCACACCAGGCCCGCAGTATATGGCGGCTCTGCACTAACAGGCTTCATTCACCACAGGCTTCCTAAGGTTCATGACAGGACCAGAGAGCCAGAGGGGACAGAACCGAGACTCCACCCAGGACACCACAGATCCACACCCCATGATCAACCACGGCATTGCTCACCTGGATACAGACAATGTTTTTTTTTTTTTTTTTTTTTTTTTTGGTTTTTCGAGACAGGGTTTCTCTGTGTATAGCCCTGGCCGTCCTGGAACTCACTCTGGAGACCAGGCTGGCCTCGAACTCAGAAATCCGCCTGCCTCTGCCTCCCAAGTGCTGGGATTACAGGCGTGCGCCACCACACCCGGCTGGATAGGACAATGTTAACCCTTCCTCCATGCCCCGCCATCTCTCTCTCTCTCATACACACACACTGAGACTGAAAATTACTAACTCTCAAAGATGCCAAATTTAGTTCTATTACTTTGCCACCTGAGATCATGCGCAGAAATCTCCTACCACCTCCAGTCCTCTGCTGCGTTGAAAGGAAGGCCTGTAAAGATCTAAGGCCATCGGCTGTGTGACGCCATTGAAATCGGAGTCGATTTAACAAATCGGAATCCGAAAGCCCTAACGCTAACCTTTGGAGGTTCCTATCTATAACAAGCGCAGAAAAAGAAGTGACGGTAGAGATGTCAAGGGTCATTGAAATGATAATGTGAATACTAGCTGGAAAGGGCAGGGACACCGTAAGGGACACAGTGGTGGAGGTATCCATTTACACGCACCTCCTTCATTTACTGACAATTCCATATTCTAAAACTAAAACCTCATTTCTCAAACAGAAATGAGCAAACTCACTCTTGAATCTCAGATTCAAGCCATAATATTTTCATTATTCTCCAGACTTCCTATTGAATAATGGCCGACTCCGGGAGCCCGGGGAAGCGCGAGATCCCACACTTCATCGGAGAGCATCCTCAGCGAGCACTTTCCCTCACTTCCCTCAACACTCACACGGCTGGGGCTCAGGGCAAGTCATGGAATTCCACAGGTAAGCTGTTCTCTTAAGCAACCCTAGAGACACTTCCGGCCTGCAATGCCCCTCCCATGCTCAACCCAGGGAAAGTTTCCCTTCAGACTTGGCACTGCACTCTCCTTTCTGAAACCTGGTCCTCTGCTTCAGCCCCAGTGGCAAGGGGAGAAAGTCGGAGTAGAGAGCTACAAGCAAGGCGACACCGATAATGCAGAGAGCTCAAGGTGTGCACATCCACCACGGCCACCACCACCACCACCACCACCGTCCCCACACAACTCACACACATCCAGACAGCCACCCCACACCGCGGTCCACGTCCACACCCGGCCAGCTGCTTCCCGCCTTACACGGAGACCAAAGCCAACTAGAGATTTCTTCCTCCGACCAGAAAGATCGGACTTTCCGCGTTAGCGGCACCAGGACACCCAAAGCTTATCCACTACTTCTGCTCTGGTGGCCCTGAAAAAGAAAAGAAAAAAAAAATACAGTCCTCGCTACCGGAGACCGGAGAAGCCCAGGGCTCCGGAGAGATCCCAGCGTGCAACGTGGCACAGCCCAGCGGAGAGCTGCGCCCAGTGGCTCGGGAGAGTTCCCACGGGGAGGGGGGCACTCCCGGTGCTTAAAGGGGAGGCTCCCTCCTGTGATCAAAATAGTTCCGGGTCCTGCCAGTGACTGGGTTTCTCTCCTGTGGGGACAAGCTGCTGAAGTTTTAAAGTTCAGAATAGGAAGTAAGATCAGATCGGGCTGGAACTGACTTGATCGCGCTTTGCTTGAGACCCGCTGAGTGGGATTCCACCTCGCTGTGCTCTGGCAGGGACTATAGTAAATTTGAAAAGACTGAACTAAGGAACTGTTGAGTTTAAACGCAAATCATAATACTGGACGTTCAGGGCTGCAAAAAGGGCTCGGGAGCCTAATTGCAGTTCTGGTCTGCTCTCAGGGTAGGCTTTTTATATGACAAACCAGGTCCAAAAGTTTAAAGGGCAAGGAGGGCAGCGGCTGCCTTACTAGGCAAAGTATTATCAGCTAACCTTTAAGCTGATCGGTCCTGAGTAATGTAAGGGTGTGTGTGTGTGTGTGTGTGTGTGTGTGTATGGGTGGTGAACGGGAATTTCAGAACACTGAGATAACAGAGAAAGAGTATTATAACTTTTTGGCTTATTAGCAGCATTCTTCAAATGTCAGCCACAAAACCCAAGGTGAGCTCACATGCAGGTGCCGGAAGAACTGCCCAGCGGTCATCTCTATTTTAGA
The DNA here is from genome assembly GCA_964023405.1 of Apodemus agrarius. Classification (NCBI taxonomy): domain Eukaryota; kingdom Metazoa; phylum Chordata; class Mammalia; order Rodentia; family Muridae; genus Apodemus; species Apodemus agrarius. The sequence goes on from OZ030005.1 coordinate 17,398,872, forward strand.
CCTAACAGTTGATATTTTCCTTTGATTCAATGGGTCCTACATACAGCTTTGTGCAATACGATTAGCGAACCTCATACAGATCATTGAGAGCGTACAGAACAAAGCGGGGAATGTGGTCAGCGTGCCCTTGGGCCAAGTCACTTCTCTGTGTCAGTGACTGGCAGGTACGTTGGCGGGCGGGGAACACAATGGCTCCGGCTGTGCTGGGCAGGAGGGGACCAGACCCCAGCATCTGCTATCTAGGTAGGAACGAGAGAGGGCGAACTGCCGCGGTATGTATGGACAGAGCTGAGTCCATTGGGCAGTCATTTACCTCACGTGGGACGATGCATGGATGAAGGACTAGCACGTACACACATCCTGACCAAACCCGTACACGGGTTTGTAGAAAACCCTATTTATTGTAACACGACACGAATTTTCCAGAAGGTGAGAGTAAGCAAATGCCAAGAGATTAGACGATCCTAGTAATAAAAGTAATTGCATTAAAATGCTAATTATCTAAATGCTGAAGTGTAGATTAGTCACATTAGATTGAAAAATAAGTCAGACCCAACCATGTGTTTACTACAACAGAAAAAAAATGTTAAAGATAATTAGCAGATTCAAAGTGACCATCTTTGCATAATCAAAAGAAAACTCAAGTCGATTATAAAATGGGGTAGATTCAGGGACAAAGGACACTGCCAGTGATAATGAAGAGGGCAAGTCATCAAGTGACAATAAGCTTGACTGGGCGTGGGAGCACGTGCCTTTTATCCCAGCAACGGGGGTGGGGCACAGCCAGCTGCATGTCTGTGAGAAGAGGCCACCGAGGGCTACACAGTGAAACCCTAAGAACCAAAATACACTCAAATTATGGTAGCGCGTGCCTTTAATCCCAGGCTGGGGGAGGGGCAGAGCCAGGAGAATGTCTATAGACCCAGCCTGCTCTATAGAGTGAGTTACAGGACAGCCAGGGCTACACAGAGAAACCCAAAAACCAAAACCAAACCAGATAAACAAACTAAAATAAACTCAAAGTATACCTCTGTCTCGAAAAACCTAAAGAAGTAAACTAAAATAAGCTCAGAGTATACTCTTAATGCCACACCTTCAAAACGCAAAGAGGGGGGGAAACCTGCTAGAGCAATAAGGAGTAACAGCCAAATCCAAGATCACATACAAATGTTTTCAGCTCAATAACGATAGAAGACATCCGGAAGAGCAACAGGGCAGGGTTGAATTAGGCAGCATCATCAACTATGAACACAAGAGAATAAATAAGGAGAGAGCTGAGCTGTAATGGAATCAGGGTGACGGGAGGGAGGGTGACCTGTGCACACCGGGGGCAGAAGTGCTCATTACCTGATGTTTCTGTTTAAAGTTACCTTTTTTAATGCTTTTTTTTTTTTTTTTGAAAAAATATAAATACCAGCATTTTTTTTTTTTAAATTAGAGACTGAGGAGCCGGGCAGTGGTGGCACACGCCTTTAATCCCAGCACTTGGGAAGCAGAGGCAGGCGGATTTCTGAGTTCGAGGCCAGCCTGGTCTACAGAGTGAGTTCCAGGACAGCCAGGACTACACAGAGAAACCCTGTCTCAAAAAAAAAAAAAAAAAATTAGAGACTGCATCTATTTTAAGATATTGAACAGGCTGATTACTAATGTAGACACTGTAGGTAAGGAGTCCCCAGCCAGACCCAGGTGACTTTCTGCAAAGCTTTGGTTTCGTTTCACTGGATTTTGGGTCATTTATAACATGCGTAGTTTCCTGTCATGCCAGTGAACGCCAATCTTCCTTTCTCTTCAGTGTGACTTTGGTTGGTCTGCTCCATCTTTCCTGTGTTACAGTTCTTTACCTAGTGCTATCCCTATCCCTAATGGGAAAAAAATTAGAAAATTGCCCCCTCTTCTGTATAGGTACCGAGTGGAATTGTGGGTATCTGGATACATAACTGAGAGATGACTGTCCACCATCAATGCCTCATTAGCTACAAATAACTTGAATTCCTGCTGGGGGTCTGCGCATCCTCAGTCTCAGCTCTTTCTGCCTTTGTCTCCTGCTGTGCAGAGTAGCTTCCTCCTCACACAAAGATGCATCTATCTCTTTTCAAATACTCTTCCGTCCTGCTTCTGAAGGTGATCTTAGCCACATGTTGAGAAATCCCTCCACTCCCTTACCCCTTCCTGATACTCACTTCACTCCCGCCCTCTTCTAGATCTGAGCGAACTGCCCCTCTCCACAGAGAACATTGATTTTTACACGTCTGTCATGCTCTTACATTGGGTTTTATTGTTATTGCTTGGTTTTGTTGGGTTAGTTTTCTTGAAACAGGGTTTCTCTGTGTGGCCTTGGATGTCCTGGAACTTCCTCTGTAGACCAGGCTGGCCTTCTGAATTAAGGTGTGCACCGCCACCTGGCTGGATCTTATGCTTTGAATAATGTCACACCTTGTGGTACTTTGAATAAAAATCACCCCCTTCACCATTATTCGTGAAGTGGCCTGCACAGAGTATGTGTGCTTTGTGGGAGGAAATGCGTTCCAGGGGGTTGTGTTGTAGGTTTTAGAAGCTCAAGCAAGGCTTAGTCTCCCTGCTGCCTTGGAATTCTGCCTTTGGAGAATGCTGCTTAGAATTCTCACTTACCTCTCTAGAACTGTGTGCCCGAATGCTGCTACACCTCCCAACATAACGATAATGGGCTAAACCTCCCGATCGTAAGCAAGCCCCACTCAAGAATTGCTGTGGTCATTGTGTCTCCTCACAGCAACATAGAACCCTAACTAAGGCAGACCTCAATCTAATGAAGTATGCCTATAGTAATTAAATAGCCTGGATTGCTGCCTTTCATCCACATCAATGTTGAGCTCCCTTTAAATCCCATGAAGCTCTGGGTGGACTGTGACAATGCCACTTACTGACTGCATGCTGTTCATTCCCTTGTCTTTTTTTTTTTTTTTTTTTCATTTTCGTGTGTGTGGTGTCACTGTTTGTATGTCTGTGGGGAGTGGTTTGCATGCAGAAATGTACAAGCAAAAGACCAATAAGACAAAATCAAAAATGCCCAAGCAATGCAAAATAAAACGAAAAGGCCACAAAAATACCACTAAGTTTATTTTGTGTTGGCCAGCTACTCCTGGGCCCTGAGGTATGGTTGATACACCGAGTGAGACAGCATTGGAGAAAACTGATTTTTATTTGATAGCAGGTGCTAATTACAGACAGTTTCGCTGGTTAGGGGTGGGAGCCGTGGTTCCCCCCGCCCCCCCCCCATTGTTGATACTGTCTCGCTTGAACCTGTACGCACTGCACGGACTCAGAGTCCGTATGAGCACCTGCTGGGGCTGGACGTCAGCGCTTCCTTGGAGACACCCAGCCCCTCCGGCTCCTAAAGTTTTCCTGCCTTCTCTTGCCTGTAGATCCCTGAGCCTTGAGGCTTGTACTTTTATTTTGCTTTTCTTTTCCAAGATACCCTGGGATTCATTACATGAAACCCAGGCTTGCCTTAAATGCCTGGCAACTCTCCTGCCTCAGCCCTCAAAGGAAAGGACTCTGACTTGCAGGCACCCCCCCCTTCCTCCGAGACTGTAGTGCCTTCGGGGCTTCCCTATTGCTGTCCCTAGAACAAGGCAGAGTCGGGTCCTTCCTGTGGGGCGCCTCACAGTTTAGCTGTCAGTGTTCCGCGCTCTAACCCTGTGGGGAGGACGGGACAGCTTTCCTTCCAGTCACTTCTGGCAGCATCCTGCGACACGCTCTGCACACTCGGTCAGTTTCGACTGTTAGAATGCTGGGAAAAAGTTGTCAGGAGACTTTTCTTCCTAGATTTCTGAGGATAAAAACATTTTCAATAGAGTATCTTCTCTGAACTGACTTCCCAAATTCTCATTCCAATGGGTGTTTTGGCAACAACAGTATATGAATACTCTGATGTTCACCAAATCCCAGTCTTCCCAATGAGTTCTCTGACGATTCTCATCCAATAGCTTGTCCTCCTCCTTCACATGCACATGACTCCAGGTGATTATGGATTTTCAATGTTGTGTAAGCTCACCATTGTAAGAAAGCTTTTTACCAAGTCTTCATTCACAGCGTCTCATATGGACTCTCTGATGAGCTTTAGGAGCTGAGCTAATTCTGTATTCCCACATCCCTTGCGCTCATAGTGTTTGGCATGAGCATGCATTTTCTTATGTTGAAGGCCCAAGTTCCACTTGAAGGTCTTTCCACAGTCTTTACACTGACAGGGTGTCCTACCAGTATCAATCTGCCACTGTGCATGAAGGCTGAACTAAGTCTAAACATTTTGCCACCTTACTTTTATTCATAGGCTTTCTTACCAGTAGAACGTCTCTGATAGCTTAGAGAGCTTAGAATTACTGTAGACCTTTCCATATTCCTTACATCATAAGACTTATTAATATTTAGAATGTCAAAACAAGTTTCATATTCAACCAAAGGTCTTCACACATTCTTAACAGTGGCAATGCTTCTTATAGTGTGAATTCTCTGATGTACTTTAAGGTCTCTACCACACATAATGTACTTCTCACATTTTGTACATTCATAATGATTCTTGCCAGTATGAATTTATTATGTCTAAGAATTTTGTGAAGACATTAAAAAGCTTCCCCATATTCATTACACTGAATGGGCTTCTCACCAGTATGGACTCCCTGATGAATGCTAAGCTCTGTTCCACAAACAAAGTCTGTTCAACCTTCCGCGCACTGAAAGAGTTTCACATCAGTATGAATTCTCAGATGTTTATTGAGTTGGGACTTACATCTGAAGGCTGACCCACACAGTTCACATTCGAATGGTTTCTCTCCAGAATGAATGCTCTGATGCTGAATAAGGTACGCCAGAACAACAAAGGCCTTTCCACACTCCTGACACTTAAAAGGTTTCTCACCAGAATGAATTTTCCGATGGTGGAACAGGCTTGAGCGATGAATAAAAGCTTTCCCACACTCATTGCATTCATATGATTTCACACCAGCATGCACAGCGCCATGTTGAATGAGGTTGGATTCACGCTTGAAGGACTTCCCACATACCTTGCATTCAAAGGGTCTTTTGCTTGTATGAACAATTTTATGACTATTTAGTTGACTGGGAAGAAGGAAAGCCTTCCCACATTCTTTACATTCAAAAGGTCTCTCACCGCTGTGAGATTTCTGATGATGAATGAGAAGTGTATTAAGTCTAAAGAACTTTCCACATTCTTCACACTGGAAGGGTTTCTTCCCAGTGTGAATACTCTCATGTTCAGTTAATTTTGACCTTTGACGAAAGCATTTCCCACACTCCTTGCACTGATAGGGTTTCCCATCAGTATGAATTGTGAGATGTTTATTAAGTTGGTACTTATTTGGGAAGGCTGACCCACAGAGCTTACACTTGAAAGGATTCTCTTCAGTGTGAGTTTTTAGATGCTCAGAAAGGTATACCTGAAGCCGAAAAGCTTTGCCACATATATTGCATTCTAAGTATTTCTCTTCCATGTGAGATTTCTGATGCTCAGAAAGGTATAGTTGAAGCCGGAAAGCACTCCCACATACATTACATTCAAAGGGTTTCTCGCCGGTATGAATGCGCTGGTGCTTAACAAGGTGTCGGGCAGTTCTGAATTTCTTGCCACACTCCGCACACTCAAATGGCTTCTCTTCACTGTGACTGCTCTGGTGCCTGGTGAGGTGAGCAAGAACGATGAAGCCTTTCCCACAGTCCTTGCACTGAAAAGGTCTTTCACCAGAATGAATTTTCTGATGGCGCACAAAACTTCTTTGCCGTTTAAAGGCTTTCCCACACTCACTACATTCATACGGTGTCACATCGGCATGAATAATCCTATGTTCAACAAGGCTGGAGACGCGGTTGAAGGACTTCCCACACTCCCGGCATTCAAATGTCTTTGCACCTGTATGAATGCTTTTGTGGTACTTGAGCAGGTTGGGATGTTGAAAAGCCGGTCTGTCTTCATTATGATGGAAAGGTCTCTCACCACTGTGAGACTTCTGATGTCTTGCAAGCTGCTGGTGGAGTCTGAAGGCCTTCCCACACTCCTCACATTCATAGGGCTTCTCTCCAGTGTGAATACTCTGATGCTGAGTAAGAGTTGACCTACATCCAAAGCCCTTCCCACACTCTTTACATTCATATGGCTTTCCTATGTTGTGAGCAAGAGTCTGGCAGGTATAAGGAGGCATTTCTTCCTTGTTAGTAATCTGTTGGCCAGCATCTCCTTGACAATCCTGTAGTCCATGGAATGTACTTAAGTTGGAGCCATTACTAAACCTAGAGCCCTTGAGGTCAAAAGTTCTACTTAATTGCTTTATGCTCTCTTTGGAAATTTTTCTATTACTAACAGGATTTTCTGGGGATATATTTCCAGCATCATAATCTTCCTCCAAATCTGAAAGAAAAGGAGAAAGCAAGAATACTTTATTTTCTGTAACATGTATACACACATTTTCCTGTAACATAAAAGCCTTTAAATGAATGAACACCCTCTAAAGTAATATCTGAGGAGCTGAATGCGAGCAAAGAGAAGAGCAATAAGGAGCGTTTAAGTAAGACGATACTCTACAGTTGAACAGCTTGGAAATGGGAAGACATGACTGTGGTGAGAATTCTGGTTTCTTTTAAAACGCAGAAATGTTCTGGGAATATGTTTTTGTTTTTTTCCTTTTTTCCTTTGTAATAGCCCTGGTTGTCAGGGAGTTGTTTTTTAGATCAGGCTAGCCTCAAACTCACAAGAGATCTACTTGGCTCTGTCTCCCAACTTCTGGAATTAATCGTATATGTCACTAACCCTAGCATGTTTTCAATCCCAGGTATAGGATATGGGGCTACTTCAGATTGCCCACAGCAACAGACTGTGATTTGCCTGGTGCTATGGCAGGGGCTTGATAGTTTTTCCAAATCTCTGGTGATTAAAATTCTGGGGAATCTTGAGAGGGGATATGAATGCTAGAGCACCCAGAGGTGCTGAGGGAAGATGCTACTCCTGCTGCTGGTTGCTGATCTTGTGGTCTGTCAAGTGGTTGCACAGAAAGAGAGAAGAAGAAATTGGCTATCCTGGCAACCAAGATCAAAGCTGCCCAAGAAACTCAAAGCCCCTAATCAGCAGGAGGATATCTGACGTCTAAGGATAGCAACACTCCTTTCCCTCTAGCCTTCTTTTTCTCCTAGTGTTCGGTGGTTGGAAGGATGGAATAATGGTGGAGAAGGGCTGTAGAAAAAGAAACCCACACAGTAGCCGAAAGTCTCTCTACAGGTCTGCCTTACCAGATTATAACTGTACTGAAATAGTCTTACGTGTTTATTTGCATACTACTTGAAATAAGCAGCAATTAGAATTTCCTCCAGCCTGTCCTTGGGGATCTAGAAGCAGCAACTTATGCCAACACACACAGCCATGAGGTGTGCCAGGTGTGGTCCATAAAAGGCCCCAGCCATCCCAGCTCACTCTCCCATTCTGTCTGTCTCTCAATCTGTCTTGTTCCATTTCTCTGTCCCTCTGTTTCTCCCCACCCCTCCTGTCCCCACTGGAGATGGCCTTTCAATCAGCCATGTAGCTTTACATGCTACATGTTAGCTTTTCATGGTTACTTGTGGGTTCTTCTTTTTCCCACCCTTCATCTTCACAGTTTCACACATTAATACTAGAGAAGAGAGAAAGAAGGATAGAAGGGGAGCACAGAGAATGATCCCTCAATCTGACTTCTTTCCCACCCATTCCTCCCAGTTTTCAGTCCAATCCCTTTAAAAGTTCCTCCCTCGGTTCCCCAGTGTGCTTAAACAGTTCTTCTCCCCGTCTTCCCAATGCTAGCAGCTCCACGCTATAACAACCGTTCTAGCCTATCTGCTCAGCTCAGCTTCTGACTCAACTGTCTCCTAACAATATCTTCAGCCCCAATGGCTTTCTTCTCTCATTCTGCTGGCTTTTTATATCCTATTACACTGACGGTCATAGGGCCAAGCAGTTCTAACAGCTAAGAATTCTTAAAAGGCCAGTTCACTAGCAACTGGAGTTCCTTTAAAGGGTCAGAGTACATGATACATACACTATGACCCCAACCCCCAGTGAAGCTCTTACACTAGATCCATTGTGTGGTATAATTTCTTAGCCACATACCTTGGCATAAGCCTGCCAAAAGTATCCACAACTTGCCACTTTATCCTAACATACATCCTTTAGTCTTTGAACTAAATCCTGAGGGAGGGCAGGAAAAACTATACCCAACAAAGACATGACCAGACATCGGCACTTAGAATTATACTCTTGCCAACGGCACATGCATACATGTCAGCAGGAAATCACAGTAAAGTAGGGCAGGATGCAGGGTAGGGTGCTCAGCCACCCGACCTCCACAGGTCCTGAGTACAGCAGTACAGCTGAAGTAAAGAAAAGCAATGGAATAGCTTTCATACATATGATAGAAGATTAAAGAGGAAAAAATCCCATAATGGAATCTATGAAAACACAAACAGTGGAAGAAAATAAATGAAACAGCTCAAGACCTGAAAGCAGAATTAGAATCAATAAAGAAAACCAAAACTGAGATACATCTTTAATTGAAAAACTTAGGAACTCAAACAGGAACCTCAAAGGCAAGCCTCACTAACACAATACAAGAGACAGTAGAGAGAATCAGGGGGCAATAGAAGAAATGAGAAACTCATGGAAATCTAAAACAAAAAACAAAAACCAAAAAAAACCCCCCAAAACAAACAAACAAACAAACAAACAAAAAACCTGCCCAAATTATCCAGGAAATCAGGCATATGATGGAAAGACAAAATCTAGGAATAAGAATAGAGGAAGGAGGAAAAACTCGGGTTAAAGATAAAGGGAATATTTTCAACAAAATCATAGAAAATTCCCCTGCTCTAAAGAATAACATGCCTATTAAGGTACAAGAACCATGCGGGTCATCAGCAGACAGAACAAAGGAAAGTCCCATCCCATCAGCACATAAAAATCAAAACACTAGACATAAAGGACAAAGCGAGAATATGAAAAGCTGCAGAGGGCACAGACCAGGAATGAAGGCGACTCACTGAAATAATACCTGGCTGCTTCTGGGAGGCTTGAAAGTCAGAAGGGGATGGACAGACACTTTACAGAGCCTGAAACACCACAGATGCCATTCCCAGAAAAACTTTCTATTACTACTACTAATAAAAACTGTGTGGTATTGGTATAGAAGCAGATAGGTTGATCAATGGAATCGAATTGACGACCCAGAAATAAACTTACAGACCCACAGACACTTGATTTTTTACAAAGAAGCCAAAACCATACAATGGAAAAGGGAAAGCATCTTCAACAAATGGTGTTGGCCTAACTGTAAGCCCACATATAGGAGAATGAAAATAGATCCATATTTATTACCCGCCATAAAACTCAAGTTCAAAGGATCAATGGATCAAAGACAATGTAAAACCATAGACACTACATCTAATACAACAGAAAGTGGGGAACAGCCTTCAAAATGGTGCCATAGGAGACAACTTCCTGAACCAATGACTCGGGCCCAAAGATCAAACATTAAGAAATGAAACCTCATGACACTGAAAAGGACACCATCAAGAGAAAGCACCCCACTGGTTTCACCCCCTAACACTTGATAGGAGAGAAACAAGGATAGAGGGGAGAGAGGACTTAGAAAAGTCCCTGACTCTACTTTCTCTTCTTTGTTTCTTTGACTAAGTCTAATTGCAACAAGAAGCCAACCTCCCTAAAGGACCAACCACACCTCTTGGGGACCCTATCATTGATGTTCCCTCTACAATGTCCTCAGAATTCCAACCTTTACACAATCGAAGAAAGTATCTGCAGCTGGCACAACCACGGTTCTGCTTGAGCACGGGGCAAACCATGCGCAGCTGCTGCAGAGATTGTGAAGCAGCCCAACTTCCCACAACTGGGATTAGAATAAAAGCACATTCTTATAATATTTCTGAGTTTTTAAAGGAAACAAGAAATTCAGAATTCTCAAGAGTTGTCACTACACATAACATGACAGACACATAGGAAATGCAGAGATTCATTGGGACATGTAATAAAAGCCTAAACTCCACCAAATTGGAAAATCCAAAAGAAATGAGTGATGGTTCTAATACATACTACTTGACACAGTTAAAGGAAAACTAGATAACCAACTTAGACCATCAGACAACCTCTAATGAAACAGAATCAGTAATTAAAACCATCCTAATCAAACAAACAAAAAACATCAAGGGACAGATGGCTTTAGCTCAAAATTCAACCAAACTTAACACACTGCAACATAATAAAGGCAGTATTCAGCAAGCCCAAAGACACCATCACCTTAAATGGAGAGAACTCAAAGCAATTACACTAAAATATAGAAAAAGATAAGACTGTCCAAACTCTCCATACCTACTTAGGAAAGTACTTGAAGTTTTACCTAGAGCAGTAAGACAACTGAAGGAGATCAAAGGAATGCAAATCGGAAAGGTCAAAGCATCTTGGTTTGCAGATGATGTGAAAGCATACATAAGTGACCCTGAAGAGTCCAATGGGGAACTCCTACAGCTGATAAGCACATTCAGCAAAGAAACTGGAGACAAATGAACTCACAACAACCAGTAATCCTAAATACAAATGACAAATGGATCAAGAAAGAGAAAGAAATCACAGAAACAACACCTAATATACAATACCATGGGGTAATGCTAACCAAGCAAGTGAAAAATGTATATGACAGAAAGCAGTAAGACCTTGAAGAAAGACACTGAAGAAGATGTCAGAAGATGGAAAGATTTTCCGTGTCCATGGATCATGAGAATTAATAGAGTCAACTCAGCTACGGTACAAAGAGCGACCTACAGATTCAACGCAATCTCCACCAAAACTCCAGTATAATTCTTCACATGCCACAAAAGACCAACTTTAATCTAAAAAAAACAAACAAACCAGGATAGTTAAAAACAATTCTGAATAATAAGAGAACTAGAGGAGGTATCACTGTCTCCAAACTCAAGTTGTACTACAGAGTTACAGTAATAAAAACAGGATAGTATTGGCACAGAAACTGATACATTGATCAAGAGAAGTGAATTGAAGACACAAATCCACACACCTATGGACAACTGAAAGTCGCTAAAGAAGCCAGAAATACACACTGGAAAAGTCGGCATCTTCAACAAATGGGGCCAGTCAAAAGCACAAAAATACAAATAGATCCACAATTATCACTCTGTACAAAACTCTACTCCAAATGGACCAAAGATCTCAACGTGAAACCAGATACACGGAACCTGACAGAAGAGAGAGTAGGGAACTCACCAACACAGGAAAACAAGCTATGAACAAAGCACCATAGGCACAGGCATGGAGGATAAGAATTAATAAATGGAGCCGGGCGTGGCAGCGCACGCCTGTAACCCAGCACTTGGGAGGCAGAGGCAGGCGGATTTCTGAGTTCGAGGCCAGCCTGGTCTACAGAGTGAGTTCCAGGACAGCCAGGACTACACAGAGAAACCCTGTCTTGAAAAACCAAACAAAAAAAAATTAATAAATGGGGCATTGTGAAACTGAAGAGCTTTTGCATAGCACAGGACACTGTCATTTGGACAAAGCAGCGGCCTACAGAAAGAAAAAAATGTTAACAACTACACATCCAACACAGGCCTAATATCCAAAACGTATACAGAACTAAAAATCTACATACCTACAAAACAAGTAACTCAATTAGGAGATAGGATACAGATCTCAACAGAGAATTCCCAACAACAACCTCAATTGGCTGAAACAGTTATAACTCCAGCCTAGGCGGGGCTGACCCTCTCTATGGCCTATTGGGCACCCATAACCAATAATGAAACACTTTTAAAGGTTATAGAGAGAGGGCATGGGCTCCAGCAGAGGGAAGAAAATAAGAACAACTTCAAGTGATCCGTGAACCAGAAGCCCCTCTGACAGCTTCTCTGGGACCGTGACTGACTTCCTTCCAAGGCTCAGGCTTGTTTCCCACAGGCCCTGGGGCTTTGAGGGAAGTTTGCCACATCCAGGGCCAGCTCTGTGGAGCCTCTCTGACCACACCCGTGCCTGGCAGGGCTGCAGGCTCAGTCACTCTCACTCACCTGGGCTCGGCCTGTCTGCTTCTTCCTTCACGGCCATCCAGGGCTCTTCCTGCTGCTCTAGGAAGACGATCAGATCGGGCTTGGAAATGCAACTTCCCACTTAAAAGACAGAGAGAAATGGCTCATTGTGTATACAATTATTTGTTTGTTTGTTTATTGAGACTTGATCTAATAATCCAGGAAGTCCTAGAACATGATAAGTAGACCCAAATGGCATTGAATTTACTTGATCTGCCCACCCTGCCTCCTAAATGCTGGGACTGAAGGTGTGTGCCACCATGCCCTGCCAGTGTAGATTTTCGAAATACAGACTTATTTATTATAAAGCTCAATACAGCTTGGCACAGTAGATGATGCCTGTGAGCCCAGTAGGTGGGGCAGTGAGCCAGGCCCTCTGGGCTGCAATGCAAGACCCTTGTCTCCAAAAATCAAATAAAAATTCTAAAGGCCAAAATAATGCTGAGGAAAGACTTCAGAGAAGAAGGAAAGAAAGAACCTGGGCAAGAAACCAAATTAAATTAATTTCAAATTAGGGTTTTAATCTCCTTTAAATGCAGGCAGGGGCTCATCACTGAAGAGGAAAACATCACTGAGTAGTGAGAACAGGAACCCGTAGCTACACTACACTGTCTGTGTAGACCCCAGCTTTGCAGCTCACTAATACTGACATTCATTTAGAATCCCATAGGATCCTATGCTCGATTTTCACATCTAATAACTAGGAGTGGAGGCGCACACATATAGTCACAATTCTTGAAGCGTAAAATCAGGCAGATGGGAAGTACACTGCTGGGTTTAGTTTCACACCAAGTCCAAAGGCAGCCTGAAGTGTGAGACCTGGAGCCAAAGAAATGCTTTAGCAATACCAACAGATAAAAATTTAGACTGAATTCACGCTATCTATGTGATAGGGTTGATGATAGTAAGATTAGATATATTCACATTCTTTGATGATTCTCTGATTTATACTAACACAAAATCATGATTTTTAACCTTTCCATGTATTTGTTTAGTAATGCTGGAGATGAACTACGGCCCTGAGCATCCTGGGGACGCGTTCTACCCCAGCCGCGTACACCGTTATCACCACTGTTCTTCATGGTGCCTTTGTTAGCACTCCCACCTCGTCCTCACAGATTTGCTCAATGAAAAGACAAACTTCACACCCTACAACATCCTCTGCAAAGCAGGCAAAGGAAGTGTTCACGGAAGGAAACAGACTACCCCCACTTCTGTTTTGAGTCGACTCTATGGATTCACTAGTAAGTAAATCATAACGGCTCTTGAATTTAGTTGTGTGTGTACTAGGTATGTATGTGTTCATGAGGGTGTGTGTAGGAATACATGCATGCATGCATCTATAGGCCGGAGACCAGTGCTATATGTCTTTGTTGATTGCTCTAGACTCTAGTTTTTTTACACAGGGTCTCTCACCGAACCTAGAAACTGAGAGGACCAAGAAGGGGTGGGCCAGCAGGCGCTTCAGGAAGCTCCAATTCAACCCAACCAACCTCACATTCTTACTTTGGGAAGGAGGATACGAACTCCCTCTCTTAAGCTTCTATTGATTACATTTTATTTTATGTGTATGTGAGATTCTGTCTGCATGTATGACTGAGCACCACACAGATGCATGTTACCCATGGAGGCAAGAAGACATCACATCTCCTCAAACTGGCATTATTCATGGCTGTGAGCCACCTTGTGGTGCTGGGAATTGAACCTGGATCCTGAACAAGAGCACACAGTTCTCTTAACCACCAAGCTATCTCTCTGGCACCTGATTCTATTTATATATCCATCTGCTTATTTATTTCATTTATTTGTTGATTTTGTTTTGTTTTACTTTCTTGGTAACAAAAGCTCACCCTGTAGACTAGGTTAGCCTGGAACTCAGGATGTGTCTGAGTGTGATGTTGCGCTCACAGCCATCTTCCTGCCTCAGCCTTCTGAGTGATAGAATGACAGACAGGGACACAAAACCAGCTTCGGCTACCACTGGAGAGATGGCACTGTCCTTTAATTCAGAGTCAGGAAAGCCCACTCTGTACGGGACACATCCCCCATCCATGGGACACAGGCTTACCCACTGCGACCAGGTTGCTGTAGGTCTCCAACATCGTGTCCCTGTACAGGACCTTCTGAGCAGCATCCAGGCAGGCCCACTCCTCCTGAGAGAAGTCAACAGCCACGTCCCTAAATGTCACTGACCCCTGAAGAGCAAATACAACTAGAGTGAAACTGGGGACGCTTCCAAGATGGAAAACCAGATGGGAAAGGACTCAAGCGTGGGAGGGAGCCATAAAGAAATGTTCAAGGCGCCTGAGCGCACGAGCTCCCCATGAACGACGGCTGTGCCCACCACAGAGCCAGAACTGTGCCTCTCCACTCCATGTTGTGGGTCCTTGAGTTTGTTATACTACAAGGGTCCATAATTTGTGAAGAATGACACCCCAGACTCAAATAGTATGTAACAGCAAAGAGTGCACTGTGGAGAGAACCTGCATACCTACCATACCTCAGGATGGAAGACAGAGATATGGAGTTTGCAGGGACAATTTAAAGCCTCTTAGGGTAGGAGTGAGTGACTTTTTCTTTTGTTTCCTTTGATTGGCCGGCTCTATCTCCAGGGGTATAGTTGCCTTTGTGACTAGTTAGGTTCTAGGGGATTTGGGGGCTTCTGTGGATTAACAATATTTGACTAAAGCTAGGTGGTGGGACAGCTTCCTGACCGGCTGCCCATGAGGGGTGGTTATCCCTGAAATTGGCTTATTTTGGACTTTTCTGTTCTGGTAAACAGAAACTTAGGTCTAATGTCCCAAACTACCAGTTTACAGGCTGTCGAGGAGTCAGCCTGGGTTTGACTAACTCTGTCCTCTCAATACTATCACATGGTATCATTAAGATTTTCTGTCATGAGAATGATTTATACAAACTATGTGTATAAAATATGTATGAGTGCATATCATGTGCATACTATGTTTAACCATTTTTTTTTGTTGTTGTTCCATGAAGGAAAACAGAACTTTCTGGTGACGATGTGTTTCAGGTCTTCCCTGACTCTTGAGTCTGACTCTTGAGACTGCAGTCACCTCCCTATCATAGCCTGCATGACCTTTCCCTCTGAAACCTGAACTCTATCCTCCTCAGAGAGGTCACCTCCTCACACACACCCACAGGGGACACTCACTCTCACACACTGGGTCATCAGCCTGACAACACCACAGATGTCAATCAGGTTTCCCCATGCAGTTAATGAGACCATCACCTCAAAGCTCTGAACCCCTAAGGCCCCTGTTCCCCTGTGGGACTGACACCTCCGCTGCAGGGACAGTCCTCCCTGAGCACACACCAAGCAGACAGCACACCTGGAGGAATGCGTTCAAAGACAACCCCAGGACCAGCTGGGGAGAGGCACAGGCAGGAAGTGCCCAGACCTGCCCACCCTCACTGCAGAGGGGCAGACTGGGCTGGGGATTCTGGATCCTTGGGAAGCTTCAGGAGGGAGAGAGGGCAGGAGTCACCTAACCTGAAAGTCACCCTAGGTCAAAGAGAAATGTCAACTTACACAGACCATGTGGTGAGAACTGGAGCTGGCCATTCTTCTTCAGGCTTCCTCCCCTGGGGGACAAAAAGAAAGCCTTTCATTGGACTGTGACTTGATGTTCCCAGACTGACTTCTGTCACTGTGATTTCATCAACCACGTTTATTTCTCAAGAATCCCCACTCCCTCTCTCCCTCCAACTGTTCACAGCCTCACACACACACATTAGAAGCACACAGGAGTCTACACAGAGCCCACCCTCTCCTAATCCCAGACAAACCCTTGCACAGGGTCAGTGTGGGAGTGTAGGGTGTAAACATGTCTGCCTTGAACTTCCCCCAGAAGATGCCAGCAGAAGGGATCCCCCCCCTCCCCCCTGAGATCCACTAGCCCTGCCCCTGGGCAGCTCCTCCTACTGTGAGCACATCTTCCTACTGGAACCCCGCCTACCAAGGCCCCCAGGGGCTCCCAGCATCTGAATGGCACCTCCTTTGTGAACTCAGGGCTGAGGCCCAGCAAGGCTGGAGGGGCTGCAGCTGCAGTGCTCAGGCGGGGTCCAGCATTCTGTGCCCACTTTTAGTGAATGGGGCTGTGCACCGTGGGACACTCTCCCGAGAGCCTCCCCTGGTCTGTGACAACACTTATGTTGTGTCAGTTAAGCCATGATCCTTTATGACGATAATTAGCTGTAAAACATCTTGTCACAGGAGGGGAATATGCTCTGTTTCCATCTTTCTGTATTATGGGAGATTTTGAACAAAATAATACTAAATTCGTGCCAGGTGTCCTGGGTCTTTGGTCCTAGAGCTGGGTCCTCGGCCTCAGCACACTGACACAACTGCCCTGTCCTGGGCTGTGTGAGGACTGTCGTGTGCTCTGTACCACACCCAGCAGCACTGACCCTCTCCTCACAAGCTCTGAACAACGGCACACACACCCTCAGAGCTCCCTAAGATGCTGACCAGGGTGCAGCTGTCACCAGATGGGGACCCAGTGCTCTAGCCAACAGGTCTAAGCCTTCGGTCAATACACTGTGCGAGTGTTTATCTGTGTTTGAGACAGTCTCCTGTATACCAGGCTGGCCTTGAACACCTAATGCTCCTTCCTCCCCCGCCCATGCTGAGATTATAGCCATGCACCAGCAGGGACATCTCTGAGTACATATCAGACAATCTTATAGAATTATACAGTTTTGTCTGCCCACAACATTTACATATAGATTTTCCTTCTTTCATTATCCTGTCTTCCCTCCTGCCTCCGCATACACCGGGCTAGCCAGCCGGCAGGGATTCTCTCGTCCCCACCCCCTCTTGCCATAGGAGGGCTGGGACTACAGACATGCACTGCTGTGTCTGGCACTGCACAGCTCCATGCCTGCAGGCACTGCGCCCTCTCATATCTCCACCACACACACATATGCATTCTATGACATTTATAATAGCTATCCATTTTATACACTTCCAAGAGACATTTACACCCCCACCTTTCTTCCAGCACCATGTCCACAGCAGTGATCTGCGACCCACCTACAGACGGTGGACAAAGCACACGGAGAACGGGGCTCACACACACTGAACCACTTACTACAATATGGACGCACACGGAGAATAACAAGTTCAGTAAGCTAAAGAGAAAGACAGACGCTGGGGCTGGGGGATGGCTCAGAGGCTGGGAGCTGCTACGGCTTTTCCAGAGGACAGAAGTCAGTCTCCTGACAGCTCACGGTGCCTGTAACGCCAGCTCCAGGGGGTCCCATATCTCTGGTTTCTGGGGACACCTGTGCCCATGGACACATTACTCCCCACACATGGTTATGAAGAAAATAAATTAAACTTTAGATAAAAGATAAATACCCACTTTCTCCCTTATTTGGAATCTGAAGTTGTTAGGAACAGCTGGTTACTGGGCTTTGAGTGGCCAGGGCTGGGTGTGCAGCACTGTGGTCAACAGTGGGAGACCCACAAGGGAGAGAGCTGGGAAAATGCTGATCAAAGACTACAAAATTTCAGCTCCACACACATCAGAAACTCAAGAGATACATCATGGAACTTGGTGACTGCCAAGGGCCAGCCTCGGGTTAGAGAGGGGTTCTGAGGAAGGGGTGTCTGGGAGCGGCCAAAGCAAAGAGCTCCAAGTCAAGCAGCAGGTTGGGTCAAAGCTGGCAGCCTGCGCTCTGCCCAGACAGCTCCAGTGAGCTTCTTCTCTATCTGTTTCCTAGAGATTTCCAGATAGCAGTCCACTGGCTCTCTCTACAGTCTGCTAGAAGCAGCTCTCCAAGTTCTCTCTTGCTGTTCTAGATTTCTCTGGACATCTCATCTCGGGCAGTTCATAAACCCAGGTCTTTTATTTACAAATCAATCCAGGTTCCCTTTTCATGGCCCTTTGAATCAGCATCAAGTGACCTCAGCCCCTAATTCTTAGGAGACAGCAAACACTCTTTTTAACATTGCAAAGACAGAGATCCGCCAGCCTCTATTAAGCTCAGAAGATAAATTAGCTGGGTGGGGCCCCTGACTAAAATTACCAGTTCTACCATTGCTGGGCCTAAATCAGCAAGGTCCCAGGCTGACCTTGAACTCAGGAATCAGTCGGCCCTTTAAAGCACAAACAAAAAGCTTAATGGGGTGGGATCTCCTGCAATTGGCACTCCCTAAATTTCTTTCTTTCTTTCTTTCTTTCTTTCTTTTTTTCTTTCTTTCTCTCTCTCTCTCTCTCTCTCTCTCTCTCTCTCTCCCTCCCTCCCTCCCTCCCTTCCTTCCTTTCTTTCTGTTTTTTGAGACAGGGTTTCTAGTCCTGGCTATCCTGGAACTCACTCTGTAGACCAGGCTGGCCTCGAACTCAGAAATCCGACTGCCTCTGCCTCCCAAGTGCTGGGATTACAGGCGTGTACCACCATGCCCGGCTCCTAAATTTCTTTATCTCCTTCCTTAGAGTGTTTCGGGCAAGTTGGCTTCTAGTGTAACTGCCTTGGTTCCTTTTGATTCATGAGGCCCCTCGTACATACTGCATCCTTGTTTTTGAGGAATTATGTGTTTGTGAATTGATGTTTTTAGAGCTCTTTCCCACAGCCTTAAGTGCGGTCCTGAAGGTCCTTCCATTTTGTGGAGACATTAGCCACACCTTGACTCAAGCTGTCTTTGACTGTCATGGAGTCATTAACGTTAAGAGGGAGGACAGTGCTTAACAAAGGAAATGTACATGATATATAAACAAGCCTTAGCAGCCACCCCCGCTTGTGGCCCACAACCACTGGCCCTACTGAATATGAAGGATGCCTGTTGTAATTAGCGAGCCTGGGCCGCTGCCTTTCCTCCATCAGTGCTAAACCTCCATCAGGGCAATAACCATGTAATGAACCCAAAATGGCCTCACAGGGCAACAGCTAAAGCACACCAGGCCCTCAGTATATGGCGGCTCTGCACTAACAGGCTTCATTCACCCCAGGTATCCTAAGGTTCAGGACAGGACCAGAGAGCCAGAGGGGATGGAACCGAGACTCCAACTAGGACACCACAGATCCACACCCCACGATCAACCATGGCATCGCTCACCTGGATCTGGCCAATATTACCTATTACACACACACACACACACACACACACACACAGAGGGAGGGAAGGAAGGAAGGAAGGAAGGAAGGGGGAGAGAGAGAGAGAGAGAGAGAGAGAGAGAGAGAGAGAGACCTAGTCCTCAAATATGATAAATTCAGTGCTATTACTTTCCCATTCCCAAAATCCTCCCTGGTGAACAGATCTTCTACGGCTGAAAGCCCTAACGCTACCCTCTGGAGATGTCCTATTTAAGACATCTTGGCAAAAGATTGTGGGGGAGAAGACGTCAAGGATCATTGAAACTAAGTGGGAAGGGCAGGGACAATGAGGGATACAGTGGTGGGGGTGTCAATTTGCCTGTCCCATCCTTCCGCTACCGACAATTCTACACCTAAAACCCCACTTTCAAACAGAAACAGAAAACTCATTCTTGAATCCACGGCCCTCGCGAGCTGTCCTTTGGAATGGCCAACTAGGGGCGCGTGGGTAAGGGTGAGATCCCAGGCGGTATCTGAGAGCATCCTCAGCGCGCACTTTCTTTCCTTCACTTCCCACACCACGCACAAAGGCTCTGACAATGTCATGGAACTCAGAAAGTACCCTTCCTCCCAGGCGACACCCCGTCCTAGGAGTTAAGCTCAAGTCTGAGCCTCAGGAAAAGCTTCCCCCCACCCTCCGCACCTGACCTCCCCCAGTCCCTGTGTCCCTGACAGAAAGCAGGAGCAGAAAGCGACAAGCACAGAGACCCGGATAATGCAGAGGTCAAGGTGTGTACACACACACACACACACACACACACGCACCATACAGCCACCCCACCCCACCCCACCGCCCGGCCATACACACCCCTCCCAGCCTGCGCTGGCTCCAGCCTTGGCTCTGTGGAGACTTAGCCTATGCACGACTTCCGGCGCGGTGGTCCTGGAAAACACAGTTGTCAAAGCAAAGCCCTGGAGAAGCCCTGCGCTTCCCGGAGATCCCGGCATGCAACGTGGGCCCGCCCACCTGAACACGGCGCCCAGTGGCTTGTGGGAGTTCCCACGGGGTGCGCGCTTAAAGGGGAGGCGCCCTCCTTTGAGCAAAAGGAACTTCCGGTTCTGAGCGTAGCTGATTTTTTTTTCTTCCCGTAGAGAAGAGAGGTTCAAGCGCCCTGCTTTAGATAGAAAATGTGACCGAGAGCCGTATCGCTGTGTATCAACAGAACTGTGTCCATTAGACAGGCGAGACGATCCTCGTAATAAAACTAGCCGCAAATGTTCTGTACATTGTCTAAATGTTTGTCACATTAGACTTGAAAAGTCACACCCAGCTATGTGTTACCTACGGAAAATATCTTTTTTTGTTTTGTTTTGTTTTGTTTTGTTTTGTTTTTTTCGAGACAGGGTTTCTCTGTATAGCCCTGGCTGTCCTGGAACTCACTCTGTAGACCAGGCTGGCCTTGAACTCAGAAATCCGCCTGCCTCTGCCTCCCAGAGCTGGGATTACAGGCGTGCGCCACCACTGCCAGGCAGAAAATATCTTAAAGGTAAATACTCTAGCAGATTCAAACTAACCATCTTCGCATAAACAAAAGAAAACTCAAGTAGATTATTAAATGGTGGCAGATTTGGGGGCAAAGAACACTGCCAGTGATAATAAAGAGGGCAAGTCATCAAGTGACAATAAGCTTGGGTGGGCGTGGTAGCATGTGCCTTTTATTCCTGCGATGGGGAGGCACAGCCAGCCACATGTCTGGGAGAAAAGGCCACCGAGGGCTACACAGTGAAACCCTATCTAAGAACTAGAATAGAGTCAGATTGTGGTGGCACATGCCTTTAATCGCTGCCCTAAGGAGGCAGAGGAGACATCTAAACAAACAAACAAACAAACAAACAAACTAATTAATTAATTAAACTAACAAAAATAAATTCAGAGTACACTCCTTCTGTCTGGAAAAGACTAAATAAACTAAAATTCAGAGGCTACTTCTAATGTCTCAAACAAATAAATAAGTACATGCATCCATAAATTAACAAAATAAACTCAGGGCATACTCAAATAGAACACCTTTAAACATGAAGAGAGGAGAGCCCTGCTAGAGCAATAGGGAATGATGGCACAATCCACCACCACACTCAAATGTTTTCAATCTCAAAAACTGATAGAGCAACAGAGTGTAGCTGATTTGGGCAGCATCTCAACTATGAACGAAGTCAATAAAAATGGAGACACTTCAGCTTGAATGACATGAGGGGGCCTTGAAGGGGAAATGTCCTTGTACACACAGCTGTGGGAGAAATGCTCATTACCTGGAGATGTTTCTGTTTAAAGCTTCCTTTTTAATCCTTTTTTCTTGGCAGGGCATCTATTACTTCATATATTTTGTATTGCACGTTTAAAAGTTAAGGACTCCATCTATTTTAAGATACCACATGGGCAGATTACTAAGGTGGAGACTGTAGGCCAGGAGTGCCCAGCCAGACCCAGGTGACTGCCTCTGCAAAGCTTCCTGTTCTGTTTTATTTTGCTTCACTGGCTTTTGGACCATTTATAAACATGCTTAGTTTCCTGTCATGCCAATGTGTTCCAGTCCTCCTTTCTCTCCACAGTGTGATTTGGTTGGTCTGCTCCATCTTTCCTGAGTTCACAGTTCTTTTCTTAGTGCTATCCCTTATCTCTCATGGGAAAAAGCTTAGATCATTGTCCTCCCTTTTCTCTATAGATGCCACGTGGAATTGTGGGTAGCTGAATACATAAATAGAGAGATGAATGTCCACTGTCAGTGTTTCCTCAGCTACAATAACTTGAATTCCTGTTGGGGTTCTGCAGGCCACACCCCCAGTCTCAGCTCTCAGCTCTTTCCGCCTTGGTCTCCTGCTCTGTGTGTGCACAGCTTCATCCTCCTCACACAAAGACGCATTTGTGTTTCTGATTTTCAAGTTTTCTTCTCTCCTGCTTCTAAAGGTGACAGTCGGCGCGTGCTGAGAAGCCCCTGCATTTCCTTCCTGATGGCTCCTCACCTCGTACCCGCCCTCTTCTAGATCTACACTGTGAGTGAGCCGCCCCCTCCACAGTGAACACTGATTTCCACACCTCATATTCTTATGTGGAGTTTTGGCTGCTGCTGTTTGTTTTGTTTTTGTTTGGTTTTGGTTTTAGTCTTTTTCTAGATAAGATTTCTCTGTGTGGCCCTGGCTGTTTTTTGTGTTCCTCTGCAGACCAGACTAGCCTCGAACTCAGAGATCTGCTGCCTCTGCCTCTGCCTCTTGAGTGCTGGGATTAAATGTGTGTGCCACCATAGCTGGCTGAACCTTATATTTTAAATATGTCAGACCTGAATCTACTGAGTATGAAGGATGCCTGTTGTAATTAGCGAGCCTGGGCCACTGCCTTTCCTCCATCAGTGCTAAACTCTCTTTAAATCCCATGGAGTCAAGGATGGCCTGTGACCACCACATTTACAGAGTGAGTGCTGCTTATTCATTTCTCTTTTCATTGCTCACGTGTGTGTGTGTGAGTGTGTGTGTGTGTGTGTGTGTGCGTGTATGTGGTGTGCATTTTTGCATGTGTGTGTGTGTGTGTGTGTGTGTGTGTGAGGAGAGTGGTATGCATACAGATGTACGAAAGACCAACAAGAAAGACAATATTCCAAACAGTGCAAAATAAAATTAAAATGTCGCAAGGATAGCACTGAGATCATTTTGTGTTGGTCAGCTACTCCTGGGCACAGAGTCTGCCCTGAGATGGTTGATGTACTCAGTAAGACAGTATTGGAGAAAATTAATTTTTCCATTGCCAGCACATGTTAATAACAGAGAGGTCACTTGTCAGGGGTCAGAGCCCATGTCTACTTTCCCCCTGCCCTCAGTGTAGGAAATCTGTCTGGTGTAAACCTGTGCAGGCTCTGCGTGCTGTGTGGACTCTGAGAGTCCGCGTGTGCATCAGTCCTGTTGTGCCTGGGAGACGTGGTTGCCTGGGAGACGTGGTTGCCTTGGAGATGTGGTAGCCTTGGAGACACCCCTCGCGCTCTTACAGTCTTTCCCCCTCCTCTTCTCTGTAGAACACGGAGCCTTCGGGATTTCTTGTGTTTTTGTTCATTTGCGTTTGTTTGCTTGCCTTAAATATTTGGCAATTCTCCTGCCTCAGCCTCTCCTATTCTGTAATTTCAGGCAAAAGACTCTAAAACTACCTTCAATCCTTAAAGGAAAGGACTCTGTCTTGTAGGCATCCAACCTTTCCTCCTAGACATTGCAGCCACCAGGGCTTTGCTGTTGCTGCCACTGGAACAAGGCAGAGTCGGGTCCTTCCTGTGGGGCGCCTCACAGTTTAGCTGTCAGTGTTCCGCGCCCTAACCCTGTGGGGAGGACAGGACAGCTTTCCTTCCAGTCACTTCTGGCAGCATCCTGGGACACGCTCTGCACACTCGGTCAGTTTGGACAATCGGAATGCTGGGGGATGTTCAGGAGGCTTTTCTTGCAGACCTTGTCCCCGAGGGCAGAGTGGACACAGTGATCACCGCTCCACAGACAGACCAAGTGAGGGAAGCAATACCTGTCACCCCGGCTCCTCCTTCCCTGCAGTCGAGAGTCTGGGAGCCCCAAGGCCGGCTTCCAGGAACAAGTGTGAGCTGTGTGGTATTCAGACTCGTGATGAAGCACGTGTGCAATCCCAGTGCTTGGCGGGGGGGCAGTCCCACAGCATCAGGAGCGCTAAGGCACCCTTGGCTATAGAAGACACTTGAAAACAGCCTGCATTCCCAGAGTCTTACCAGAAAGGGAGAAAGGAGAGAGGGAGGGAGGGAAGAAGGAAGGGAGGGGAGAAGGGAGGGAGGGAAAGAAGAAAGAAGGAAGGAGGGAAAGACAGGGAGACAGATACACAGATGACAGACAGTCTGTCTGAGAAGGAAATGCGTAAACACTCTGAGGTAAGCACCTGCACAGTGTCCTAACCACAGGGCATCTCGGAATGCTCTGGGGACGTCCCAGTATTGCCTGGCTCTGATGACTCGGGAAGTTCTTCAATCATGGCAGTCACTTCTTAGCAATTCCCCTGCCGTATCTCCTTGATTCCTCCCCTCCGTTAGTTGTCTCTGAATACTTTGATATGTTCTCAGGCATTCTTACTGCATGAAAACAAGACTTAGTCCCAACAAATAAGGAATGATCGCAGGGCTGGTGATCAGAGTATCTTTTTAATTTTATATAGGGTTTATTTTTTCTGGGTAAGTGGGGGTTGCATAGCATTTGTCTATTGGAGGACACATTGTGGGAGTCCTGACTTTTCTTCTACCTTGTAGGTGTGGGGATGACGCTAAGGTTGTTAGGCAGAATGGCAGGACTCTTTCCCTGATGAGTCACAGCCCCAGGCCCTTAAACAAATATTAAGGTCCTCTGCTTTTGCTGGCGCTTACCTGGCTGCTGCTTCAGAAAGGATAGAGACACAACCCAGACGTCCATGAACCCCAAGGCTCAATCACGTTTTAATAAGCTTTGCCATTCATTTATCTGTAAAAGTGCTGTGTGTGCCAGGAGTGAAAGCGACAAGGACTTTTGTGAAGCTTCATTAGAGTCGATGCTCTGGGTAATGTCAGGGAATGTCACACTATGGTTCATTCTGATTCAAATCATATAACAGCCCCTGGAATGAACACAGGCCTGCTTACCTCACAGGCATGTGTACTGTGAACTTGTTGGCATCCCCGTGGCTCAGCCCTCTCTTGCAATAGCGTCTTGAGTCTGAGGGTGGAACTCTGAGATTTGACACTGATCTGCTATCAGATATGAAATACATATGCATCTGGCCATGGACACTGCGTTCCAGAGAGTCTAAACACCCTGAGACAAAGAGATGGAAACAGGACCAGTGGTTTACATAGGATCACTGCCTATCTCAGAACAATGTGATGCTCAGGGCTCTGCTCACGACCAGCTTTGACTCACATCTAGGAAATCCAAAGCCTCGTCTGGCCTCTGTAGGCACAAGGCACGCTGGTGGCCCACAGACATACCTGTGGGCAAAATACCCACACACATAAAACTATTTTAATGAATTTAATTACAAAAAATATGACTGTGGAGGATTGGCCTGTTGCTATGAATTGTAATGCTAAATTCTGTACCTGAAGGTCCAGTTGCCTATGAGTGCATGCTCACGCTTACCAGCAGTTGTTGCACAAAACTTGTCCCTTAATTTAAAACTTCTCGTTAGATTAAAACAGTGGAGGTAGACATTGGAGGAGTTAGATGTGGGGGGGCGGGTTGTGAGTTTCCTGGGTGGGGTTGCTCCCAGGGTCTAAACCACCAACCAGAGTACACATGGAGGGACCCATGGCTCCAGCCACATATGTAGCAGAGGAGGGCCTGTGAAGACCTGATGCCCCAGTGTAGGGGAATGCACGGGTGGGGGTGGGAGTGGGTGGGTGAACACCCTCATAGAAGCAGGGAAAGGGGGTTGGTGGGATAGTGGGCTTGGGGTAGAGGAGAACTGGGAAAGGGAATAACATTTGAAATGTAAATAAAGAAAATAGCCAATGGGGGGGGGAGAAGATAATTTGATATAACAGATTTTTAGGTTGTATTGAGAATTATTTTAAGTGAAAACTTCCAAAGAATCTAATTCATTGTTTTTTCTTTCTATTAAACTAATAAAATTTATTTTAAAATACACAACTCAGTATTGACATTTTTAAGACATGAAAATAATTTATAATAGTTAAATATAAAATAATTTATAATAGTTATAATAGTTAATATGCATGATATTTTCTGAAACCAAAAGTAATATGCGCTCGACCAGTTTTTAAAATCTATTTGGAATATTAAACATAATAGAAATAGAAAAAAATCTCTTACAAAGTCCTCTATGAAAGGAAATTGTGACACGTTCCTGATTAGACAGAAACCATTCCATCTCCAAGGGAGAATACTCAGCATAACTGTAGCTTCATAGAATGAAATGGGTAATGTTCCTTTGTTTCTGCTCTGTGGGATATTTTGAAGGGTACTGGTATTAGGTCTTTTTGAAGGTCTGACAGAACTCTGCACTAAGCCCGTCAGGTCCTGGGCTTTTTTTGGTCGGGAGATTTTTAATGATTGCTTTTATTTCTTTGGGGGTTATGGGACTGTTTGGATGGTTTGTCTGGTTCTGATTTAACTTTGGTGTCTGTATAAAACATTGTACATTTCATCCAGATTTTCCAGTTGTGTTGAATATAGGCTTTTGTAGTAGAATCTGATGATTTTTTTGAATTTCCTCAATTTCTGTTGTTATATCTCCCTTTTCTTTTCTGATTTTGTTAATTTGGATACTGTCTCTGTGCCCTCTGGTTAGTCTGGCTAAGGGTTTATCCAACTTGTTGATTTTCTCAAAGAACCAGCTCCTGGTTTTGTTGATTCTTATATAGTTCTTTTTGTTTCTACTTGGTTGATTTCGGCCCTGAGTTTGATTATTCCCTGCCATCTACTCCTCTTGGGTGTGTTTGCTTCTTTTTGTTCTAGAGTTTTTAGATGTGCTGTCAAGCTGCTAGTGTATGCTCTCTACAATTTCTCTTTTAGGCATTCAGAGCTATGAGGTTTCCTCTTAGCACTGATTTCATTGTGCCCCATAAGTTTGGGTAAAGTCTTTAATTTTTTTCTTTCTTTCTTCCTTGACCAAGTTATTGAGTAGGGCGTTGTTCAGCTTCCATGAGTATGTGGGCTTTCTGTTGGTTTTTGTTGCTATTGAAGACCAGCCTTAGTCTGGGGTGATCTGATAGGATGCATGGGATTATTTTAATCTTCTTGTATCTGTTGAGGCCTGCTTGTGACCTATTATATAGTCAATTTTGGAGAAGGTACCATGAGGTGCTGAGAAGAAGGTATATTCTTTGGTTTTAAGATGAAATGTTCTGTAGATATCTGTTAAATCCATTTGGTCCATAATTTCTGTTAATTTCAGTGTGCCTCTGTTTAGCTTGTGTGGTAGAGAATATGAAAATGCCAGGGGATATCTAGGGCTTTAGATAGAGATTGAGAAACTTGGGAGGTGAATTCAGGACTATTGTCTGACTGGAGGGAGGCTGGGGCACTGAATCGGGGAATGATCTCTCAGAGGAGAAGATCAGAAACTGTCTGAGCCCTTTTGTTGGTGGTGAGGAATGCCTCTACCCACCCAGAGAAAGTGTCCATCAAGAGGCACTTCATACTTTTGACAGTGGGCAAAATCCATCTGCCAGTCGGTTCTAGGAAGGAAACCTCTAGCCTGATGGGTAGGAAAAGGGGTGCTATGATATTTGGGAGTTGGAGTTTGACATCTGACAGATTTTGCAAGAGATAGATTTTAAGAAACTTAAGTCCACAGGAGCAGGCTGTAGGTCGATTTTAACTAAATAAGACAACACTTGGCTGTTAGGATGAAAGAGTTGGTGAAGATAGGACATGATGAATGTCGGGGAGTGAGAGTGGGGGTGTGGGTTGTAGTGTGAGAATATCCTGGGAAGGGTGAGACGAGTCTAGGCCCCTCAGGACCGCAGCTCTAGCTGCCTCGTCAGCTCAGTTGTTTCACTTGGAGACAATGGAGTCATCAGTCTGGTGGGATCTGCAGTGGGCAATCCCCAATAGCTGTGGCGAGATAGGAGGCTTTTAGCATGGCCATAATTTGGTTTGCATTAGTTACTAGTCCTCCTTTTGTTGTAAGTAACCCATGATCCTTCCAGATAGTGGCATGGGACAGGAGGATATGGAAAGTGTATTTGGAGTCTTGTAGATGTTCAGGGATTTCTCCTGTGGCAGTTGAAAGGCATGGGTAAGGGGTATTAGTTCAGCCTGTTGATTGGCGGTATGAGTAGGGAGGGCCTGTGCTTCAACCACCTCTGTGTTTGATGCTATATCATAGCCAACTCTTCTGGCCCCTCCATGCAAAAAGAAGCTGCTATCTGTATACCATGTATAGATGGCCCGAGGCAATGTACGTGTGTGTGTGTGTGTGTGTGTGTGTGTGTGTGTGTGTGTGAGAGAGAGAGAGAGAGAGAGAGAGAGAGAAGGATGAGGTAATAGTTCCTCTAAGGCTTCAGTGCAGGAGTGAGTTAGGGAGTGGTTACTAGTTGGTTGAGGAAGAAGATTGAAAGCATTAAGAAGCAGTCATGATTGGAAAGTAAGTGTGGAATCTTCTATTAGTGTTACCTGAAGAGAAAGCACCCATAGGGAGGCAGAGTCTGTAAGCCTTTGTTAGTTAGGAGCTGTGACATGTTATGAGAAGAGAAGATGGTTATAGGTGACCCAAAGGTTAGTTTTTTTAGACTCTTGAATAAGGAGTTCAGTGGCTGCTAAGGTACGAATACAAGGTGTTCATCCCTGGATAGTTAGATCTAGTTTATTTTGACAGGTGTGCTACAGGTGCAAAAGAGGGTCCCAGTTGGTGACCCAGGACTCCAAAGGCAAATCCCTCTTTTTTTGATTACATAGAAGGAGAAAGAGTGAGTCAGGTCAGGGAAGTGTAAGGCCAAAGTCTGAAGGAGAACCTGTTGGAGCCTTTGAAAAGGTTTGGTAACAGGTTTTAGAAGAGGTTCATGGGTGGGGCCTAATGCTGATTCATATAAGGGACAGGAAAGGAGGGGAAAGGAAGGAATCCAGGAGCGTAAAAAACTGAGTATTCCTAGGAATGATAAAATCTCTTTCTTTGTAGAAGGAACGGTTGGAAGCTGAATTAGAGTCTTTCTATCTAAGGTAATATAGCTTTGAGGGTTGGGGTCATTGTTAGTCCCAAATAGGTGGCCCAAGGAGTAGAGAGTTGGACTTTAGAAGGTGAGACTCTGTAGCCTCGACTGGACAGAAAATCTAGAAGAGCAGAGGTGTCAGCTTGGCTAATTTTTAGGGAGGGACTACGGAGAAGAACACCATCTATGTGGTGGAGTATCTTAGCTTTGGGAAGAGGCAGAGAAAGTAAGTCAGAAGCCAGGACCTGGACGAATAGGTATGGGTTTCCCCAGAATCCCTGAGGTAGAACGGTCCAGGTGAGTTGAGTAGAAAAGTGGGTGTCAGTGTCAGCCCAGGTAAAGGCGAAGATGGATGTTCTGTGACTGGGCATCTAGAGGGATAGAGAAGAACGCATCCTTGAGATCTAGGACTAAGGAGTGAGAAGTTCCTGAGGGGATAGTGGAAAGAAGTGTAAAAGGATGGAGAGGAACCACTGCAGAATTAGTGCACCCGAGATCTTGAACCAGGCGATAGGTTCCATTAGGTTTCTTAACTGCTAGTATAGGGGTGCTAAAGGGGAAAGAGGTAGGACAGAGGAGTGTTTTCCTTAAGAGGTCAAAGATGATAGGCTTAAGTCCCCTGAGGCCCTGGAGAGAGAGAGAGAGAGAGAGAGAGAGAGAGAGAGAGAGAGAGAGAGAGAGAGAGAGAGAGAGAGACATGGTATTGAGCTTGGGTGCGGTACCTGGCAGGGTCCAGTAACTGGATGACAACAGGAGAAAGATATTTAGCAACAGAGGGGTTCTAATCGTCTCAGACTTGGGGGTCTACTGAGAAGCCAGCAAAGGGAACAACATGTTAGAGATAGTAGGATGTGTGGCTAGGAGCAGGAGGACAGGGTCTGCTGGCAAGGTTGGGTTTAGGCAAATGAGGGGAGCAAACGAAATAGAAGCTCCCCACTTAGCTAGAAGATCCTCTCCCAATAAGGGGACAGACACATAGGCACTACCAAAAAGGAATGGGTGAGAGGAAAAATCCCCTAAAAATGCAACTAAGTGGTGAGGTGTGGTGAGGAAGGTAAGGTTGTCCTCGTACCCTGACAGCAGGGGAACAAGAAGGACTAAGTGGCCCTGGTGTCCAAGAGGAAGGAGATGGGCTGCCCAGATACTATGATGACTACCCGGGCTCTCTGCTGGTGATGGAAGTAGTCGGATCAGGGAGCTCAGGCCTCTTCAGTCGTCCATAGGCAAGCCTAGATCATCAGCTGCAGGGTTACCTGAGAGTCATCTCCCTCTGTCCTGAGTCGCAGAGGGCAAGTGATAGCCCAATAACCCTCCTGATGGCACCTAAGTCACAGCCCTTTTGGCTTGCAAGGGTTAGGGCAAGCCTTCATCCAATGACCTCGTTGATCACTTTTGTAGCAGGACCCTAGTGGTCCCTAAGCCTCAGAAGCCCAGGAAACCCCATGGGGACGGTCACTCAGCCTTTGCCAGCATATGGTATTTTTGTCTGTAGGCCTTTTCATCTCTGTTATGGTACTCTTTGAAGGTCAGTGCCAAGACTCCTTCCTGTAGAGGTAGGGGTTCCCTCTTCAAATGTCTGACTTTGGTCTGGGTAGCTCTGGGAAAAGAAGTAGGTCATCAGGAATTGCTTACCTTCTGGGTTTTCAGGGTCTAAATTAATATATTGTAATAGGGCCTTTGTAATATGCACGACAAAAATCAAGACTGGTTTTCTTTTTATCCCGGATGACCTCTTGGAGTTTTTCAAAATTTGCTGATTTTAGAGCTGCTCTACTGAGACCAGCCAGGAGGCAGGTTATGAATCTATCTCTGACTAAAATAACACTTAGGGAATTATAATTCCATTGAGCATCCTGGTCAGGTACTGTCTCAGAT
Source organism: Apodemus agrarius (assembly GCA_964023405.1). Classification (NCBI taxonomy): domain Eukaryota; kingdom Metazoa; phylum Chordata; class Mammalia; order Rodentia; family Muridae; genus Apodemus; species Apodemus agrarius. The sequence continues at coordinate 17,429,612 of OZ030005.1, forward strand.
CTGATTGGATATGTTGGATTTGTTTTTGAGTCGTGCCTGCATGTATTCTAGGGGAGGAGTCTGGAGAGGTCGAGTAAGGAAAAGTCAAGCTAAGATTGAGTAATATACTGAAATTTTTAATGGAGGACGAAAGGTTAGAGGTATAGGATCCCAGTCTGTGTTCTGTTTGGGAAAGTTCACATAGTGAGAAGGGGACATGTACTCTGATTGGACCATCTACCCCAGCAACTTCCCTTAAAGGAAGGACTGATGCTGGGTTGGGTTGGGTGGGGGAGGGGAGAAGCAGGGGGTTTAACTGTAGACTTTGAAGGAGTGGCAGGAGGGCTGAAAACAGGTACAGTGTAGGATGATTGGAGCTGCCTGCAGCTGGGCCAGGAGGAGAGGAGGAGTCTGGAGAGGTAGAGCAAGGAGGCTCTGAGGAAGTCCGGTGAGAAGAGGAAGCTGAGGAGGCTGGGGTCTTAGAAGAGGTTAAAAATGCTGAGATGGGTGGGTGGCCCCATTTCTCAAGTGGGGGCTGTGCCTATCTACTGGAGGTGGTCTCTGCAGGTTCTATTGCCCCTTTGTTGTAAATTTCAGCTAAAGTCATCTGTAATAGGTCCTGGGAGCCTCTCGCTTCCCTGGCATCTGAGACTTTTTAGTGGCTACCCCCAGTTCCTCATCCCCCACTGCTAAAAATTATTTGATTTCCTGACTCTCTGTATTTCTCTCCTGTCCCTTCCAATACCTGTTCCTGCCCTACTTTTCCCTCCCCCTCCTCTTTCCCTCCTAGGTTCCTCCCTCCCTCTACTGCCTGTGATTATTTTGTTCCTCTTCTATGTTGCATTGAAGCATCGATGCTTTGGTCTTCCTTCTTCTTAAGCTCCATGTGATCTGTGAATTGTATAACGAGTATTCTGAGCTTTGGGGCTAATATCCACTCATCAGTGAGTACATATCATGTGTGTCCTTTTGTTTTTGGGTTACCTCACTCAGAATGTTATTTTCTAGTTCCATCAATTTCCTGTGAATTTCATGAAGTCATTGTTTTTAATAGCTGAGTAGTACTCCATTGTATAAATGTACCACATTTTCTGTATGCATTCTTCTGTTGAGGCACATCTGCATTCTAGCTTCTAGCTATTATAAATAAGGTTATTATAAACATATGAAGCATTTGTGTTTGTTATATGTTGGAGCATCTTTTGGGTAATAGTGGTAGAGATGGGTCTTCAAGTAGAACTATTAGCTAATTTCCAAGGGAGCATAAGATTTATTTTCAGTAGTGTTGTACCAGTTTGCAATCCCACCAGCTATAGAGGAGTGTTCCTCTTACTCCACATCCTCACCAGCATCTGCTGTCACCTGAGTTGTTGATCTTAGCCATTTTGATGGGTGTAAGGTGGAATCTCAGGGTCATTTTGATCTGCGTTTCCCTACTGACTAAATATGTTAAACATTTCTTTTTTTCTTTTCTTTTTTAAAATTTTATTAGGTATATTCTTCATTTACACTTCAAAAGATGTCCCCTTTCCTGGTCTCCCCCCTCCAGAAGTCTCATAACCCATCTCCCCACCTCCTGTTCCCCAACCAACCCTCTCCTGCTTCCCTGTTCCAGCATTCCCTCACACTGCAGCATGGAGTCATTCCGGAACCAAGGGCCTCTCCTCTCTTTGATGTCCAACAAGGCCATCCTCTGCTGTCTATGTGTCTGGAGACATGGGTAAGTCCACGTGCACTCTCTGGTTGATGTTTTTGTCCCCAGGAGCTCTGGGAGTACTGAGTGGCTCATATTGTTGTTCCTCCTATGGCACTGCATACCCCTTCAGCTCCTTGGGTCCTTTCTGTAGCTCCCCCATTGGGTACCCGGTGCTCAGTTCAATGGCTGGCTGAGAGTGTCCCCCTCTGTATTTGTCATGCACTAGCAGAGCCTTGCAGGTGACACCTATATCCAGCTCTGGTCAGCAAGTATTTGTGGGCATTGATAATAGTGTCTGGGTTTTGTAAACTGTATATGGGATGGATCACTCGGTCGTGTAGTCTCTGCATGGTCCTTCCCTCAGACTCTCATCCACACTTTGTCTTTGTATCTCCTTCTGTGGGAATGCTGTTCTCACTTCTAAGAAGGACCAGAGTATCCATACATTGTTCTTCCTTCTTCTTGAGCATTATTTTATATGTGAATCGTTTCTTTGGTATTCTAAGCTTCTGGGCTAATATCCACTATCAGTGAGTGCATACAATGTGTGTTCTTTTTTGATTGGGTTTTCTCACACAGCATGATATTTTCCTCTTCCACCCATTTGCCCAAGAATTTCAGGAATTCATTAGTTTTAATAGCTGAGTAGTTTTCCATTGCGTAATTATCCCACATTTTTCTGTATCCATTCTTCCATGGAGGAACATCTGGGTTCTTTCCAGCTTCTGGCTATTACAAATAGGGCTGCAATGACCATACTGTAGCATGTGTCCTTATTACATGCTGGAGAATCCTTTGGGTAAATGTCCAGGAGTGGTATAACAGGGTCCTCCGGTAGTATTCTGCCCAGTTTTCTGAGGAACCACCACTACACTAATTTCCAGAGTGGTTGTACCACCTTGCAATCCCACCAGAAGTGGAGGAGTGTTCCTCTTTCTCCACATCCTCACCAGCACCTGCTGTCTCCTGAGTTTTTGTGCTCCTTGGCCATTTGAGATTCCTTAGTGGAGAATTCTTTGTTCAACTCTATACCCCATTTTAATAGGGTTATTTGTGTCCCTGGAGTCTACCATCTTGAATTCTTTGTATATTGGATATTAGCCATCTATTGAATGTAGGATTGGTAAAGATCTTTTCCCAATCTATGGGTTGTTCTTTTATCCTAGTGACAGTGTCCTTTGCCTAACAGAAGCTTTTCAATTTCATGAGGTTTCATTTTTAGATTATTGATCTTAGAGCATGAGCCATTGGTGTTCTGTTCAGGAAAATTTCCCCTGTGCCCATTCGTTTGAGGCTCTTTCCCACTTTCTCTTCTATTAGATTCAGCATATCCGGTTTTATATGAAGGTCCTTAGTCCATTTGGAGATGAGCTTTGTACATGGGGAATAAGAAGAGATAGATTTGTATTCTTCTACATGCTAGCAGCCAGTTGAGCCAGCACCATTTGTTGAAAATGGAATACTTTTTCCCACTGGATGGTTTTGGCTTCTCTGTCAAAGATCAAGTGACCATAGGTGTGACCATAGGTATGTGGATTTATTTCTGGTTCTTCAATTCTAGTCCATTGATCTGCCTGTTTCTGTATCAATCATGTGGTTTTAATTACTATTGCTCTGTAGTACATCTTGAGGTCAGGGATGGTGATCCCACTAGAAGTTCTTTTATTGCAGAGAATAGTTTTCGCTATCCTGGGATTTTGTTATTCCAATGAATTTGAGAATTGCTCTTTCTATCTCTGTGAAGAATTGAGTTGGAAGTTTGATGGGGATTGCAATGAATGTGTAGATTGATTTTGGTAAGATGCCCATTTTTACTATGTCAATTATGCCCATCCATGAGTGTCAGAGAGCTTTCCATCTTCTGAGATCTTCCTCAGTTTCTTTCTCCAGAGACTTGAAGTTTTTGTCATACAGATCTTTCCCTTGCTTACTTAGAGTCACACTGAGATATTTTATATTATTTATGACTATTGAGAAGGGTGTCCTTTCCCAAGTTTATTTTGCAGTCTGTTTATCCTTTAAGCAGAGGAAGGCGACTGATTTGTTAATTTTATATCCAGCCACTTTGCTGAAGTTGTATATCATCTATAAGTGTTCTCTGATGGAATTTTTTGGGATGATTATGTATACTATCATATCATCCACAAATAGTGACATCTTGACTTCCTCCTTCCCAGTTTGTATCTCTTTTATCTCCTTTTGTTGTCTAATTGCTCTGGTTAGAACTTTGAGTACTTACATTGAACAGATAGGGAGAGAGTAAGCAGCCTTATATTGTCCCTGATTTTAGTGGGGTTGCTTCAAGTTTCTTTCCATTTAGTTTGATGTTGGCTATTGGATTGCTGTATATTGCTTTTATTATGCTTAGGATGGACCTTGAATTCCTAATCTCTCCAATACTTTGTACACGAAGAGGGTGTCTTTGTTAGGGTTTTACTTCTGTGAACAGACACCATGACCAAGGCAAGTCTTATAAAGGACAACATTTAATTGGGGGCTGGTTTAAAGGTTCAGAGATTCATTCCATTATAAAGGAGGGAGCATGGTAGTGTCCAGGCAGGCATGGTGGAGGCAGAGGTGAGAGTTCTACATCTCCATCTGAAGGCTGCTAGTAGAAGACTCATTTCCATGTTTCTAGGATGAGAGTCTTATAGCTCTGACATGCAGTGACACATCTACTCCAACAGGGCAACACCTCCCTGGGCCAAGCATCTTCAAACCATGACATTCCATTCCAGCCGCTTTCCTTGTTTAGGTATGGCCCCCATAGGCTTCTTCAGATATATGAACCTATGGGGGAGAAACCTAAACATAGCATAACGCAAAAATACATTTAGTCCAACTTCCAAAGTCCCCATAGTGTATAGCAGCCTCAACAATGTTAAAAGTCTAAAGTTCAAAGTCTCTTCTGGGATTCATACAGTCACTTAACTGTAATCCCAAAGCAAGACAGGAAATTACCTGGGCCTACTCCAAACTCTATCTCTGTGTCTGGTGTCAAAACTGACTTCAGATCTCCAACTCCTTTTTTATCTTTGTTGACTGTAAGCACCTTCTTTCACCTTGGCTAGTTCCACTCCCTGTTAGCAGCTTTCCTCAGCAGATAGGTCATGGCTCTGGCATCTTGAACATTCTTGCAGTCTCCTATGCAACTTCAATGTTACAATACTTTTTTCAATGTCTAAAATCCACCTATGATCTTCTGGCCTCCCCCAAAGGGCTGGTATCAATTTTCAAGTTCTGCCCTCTGTAGCACTCTTAGCTGATGTAGATCCACTCATCCTATGGTACTGGCATCTCCAATCCACCGGGGGTTTCTGTTGCAAGTAGGCTTCACCAATAGGATCTCAATAGGCTCTCTTCATGGTGCCAAACCTCAACTCCTTTGCATGACTTGGGCAATCAACTGAAATTGAGGCTCCACTTTCACCAGTGGCCATCCATGGCCTCTCACAATGTCAAGTCTCAACTATTCTTCATGACTCCTTCATGCCTTCAAAACCAGAACCACCTGGGTGACTCTTACACATTACCCACACATTGTACACAGGTACAACCTTGTACAGGAGGTACAACCTTGGCTATCTCTGGAACACAGTTTCTTTGTGCTTTCAGAAAACACTTCTCAGAAGATTTCACCTCAGTAATGCTGGTCTCATCTTAATCAGCACTAATTTCTTAGCTCCAACTAACCAACATCAACTGTCCCAGTAATTTTTCTATTCTGGAGTTTAAATCCAGGGTCACACAGCTAAAGCTGCTGAGTTCTGCTGATTGATGATGCTGGAACATGGACTATTTGTTGTATTACACTATCACTAGCTTTCAGTTTTATGTTTCCTTCACTGCCTAATCTTGGCTGTCCTGACGCTTGCTCCATAGACTGACTTTCTGTTGGTGATGTTTGTATCTGTGACTCTTGCTTTCTTTCCTAGATTTTCCATCTCCAGGTTTGTCTTCCGTTGTGTAAGCCTTTGTGGTGCCTCATACCCATCTGCAGGTCTATTTCCCATCTTTGAGAAATAAGAAGGACTTATATGATCTGTATTTCTATGGATCAAATGTTTGGCTGGGGAGAGAATCAGAGGCTTAGAGCACTTGCTGCACAAGTGTGAGAAGGTGACATAGAATCAGCAGAATTCATCTGAAAAACTGTACAAGACCATGGCTGCCTGGAACTTCAGGATTCAAGGATGGAGACATGCAGATACTAGGAGCTTGCTAGACATTAGCTAGGTTCAACAGCAGACTCTGCCTCAAATGAATAGGGCAGTGATTGATAAAAGATACCCAATGTTCTCTTCTGACTGCCTCATATATAGTTATGGGTGGGGGCACGTCAGGCACACATGTACCCAGAAACAATCAGCACCCAGATGTGCATATACACATGTACACACACACACACACACACACACACACACACACACATGCACGCTGGCACTTGCGCTCAAATAGGCACATACATGTGTGCAAAACACATGCAACCATGCTCTCACAAATGCATGCCTGCAGAAGAAGAATTTTCTCCAAGGGCATCTTCAAATTGTGAAAAAGTAGGATGCTCTCATGGTCAATTCTGATTCTCCATCTTTCAGAAACTCCTCACTTTTGTCACCCCTTCATTTCTATCTTCTCTACTTCTCTCCCCTTTCTTACTCTCTCCACCATCTCTCCTCTTGTTAAAAACACCATTACTATTTTAAATAATTTCCAACCAGGTTGATAGCAAAGGTGCAGAGTTTCACCCAGGGAAAGGCCAAGGAAGAAGGATTTTATGTTTGTTTTTTGGGGGATACGGGAGAAGCGAGCACTTGGGGAGAGCCTTGATTGATCAGACTCTCCATTCCTACCTTTAATCTGATCCCAAGACAAGTGAATCCTAGGAAACTCCCAGTAATGTCTGAAAGAGTGCTAAATGGAATTAAGATCAATGTCCCTCTCCCTGTAGGAGAAGAAGAACCCCCAAACTCATTTTCCCATGAGGAATCTGTTGATGAACACACTGAACCTTTTCTTTGTGGACATAGATGGTCAGCACAACCATGTGCTTCAACTTCTTGCTCCTCATGAAACACCCTGACGTTGCAGGTAAAGTTGAGGGAGACAGGTGCAGTGGAGGCCACAGACCCATACACCATGCTGGAAATAGGCTATCCCAAGCACAGTTCTCCCAGATATCTGGGATTTAAGATAGTCTCTGAGGGAAGCTGATGTGATAGGCACCCATTGTGAATGCCGGTCATCATCTGACTGGCTTCTCCAGGTCTGTAGCATATTTTTAAAGCTATTTTCAGAATTCTGAAGAAATGCAACAAATGGCAAAGCTGTGAGGTATTTTTCCTAATCACGGAGCAAGTAAGGAGTAGCTACAGTGTAGAGGAGTGGAGGGTTGAGCAGGATTTGCTGCAGTGCCCAGGTCATTGTCCAGGGTTTCCTTTTATGGGTTCAGAAGGACAAAGGGTTGATTGCTAAATGTGGGGTGTGGGTGGTTTTGTGTTTTGATTGACAGGCTTTAGTATCGTAAGCCTTTTTTAACTGGACTTGCCATTTCCCACAATACATGTACTTTTATAATCACGAGCATGTCTAATACTAGGCAGGCATAAGATGGCAAAAGGTTGTTTTCTCCAAAAGTTCACTCAGAAATACAATTTGCCTTACTCAGCATGCACCTAAGACCCACTGAGGCTGGGTTGGTCCACTCCCTCTAGTTCTGTGTTATGTTCAATGGTATTGCTATGGTAGTGTTCCGTATGGTGATGTGCCGTTTTAGAGAATGGTGTGTCTGGGACTCAGTGTTGGAAGGAATCCTGAGGTGTACTACTCTATCTCTGCAAACTACCCATCTCATGCTGCATCTCACTTGTATTTAAAACACTGAGAAGGCCTGAACTGATTTGGAAACTGCTCCTCTCAATCATACAAGGTCCTTTGCTCATTTTTCTCTGGGCAATCTGTAAATCTCTCCTGCTAATGCATCTGATTCTGACCCAAGAAGGTTAATGGGATCCTATTCCAGCACCTTATATGGCTATCATCTACTGCAAATGGTCTATAACATGTCACCCATAATTCCACATCACTATATTTTTTTGCATATTTAATGTGTCTTTCCTTTCTCAACATATCGACACATCTTATCTTCTCAGCTATGGTGCATGAGGAGATTGACCAGGTGACTGGCAGGAGCCAACAGCCTAAGTATGAGGATAGAATGCAGACACCTTACACAAAGGCTGTGGTCCGTGAGTGCCAGAGATATGGAGACATAATTCCTCTTGGTGTGGCTCCTAGAACTACCAAGGACATCATGTTTTGGGGCATCCTCATGGCCAAGGTACTTCCCTACCTAGCCTGAGAGTCTTCGTTCCATTCCTCTTGACCCAGAAGTCCATCCCCAGTCAGAGTTTTACACACTTCCTTCCTTCTCAATGAAACTTTTGCTCCTTCACCATGGCCTTTTAAACTGTTCTGGATCCTGGGTCTCCCAGTTTTCCAGGCATCAACCCCATGTTTAGCAAACTCCTATGGTAAGGACAATGAGTCCGTTTCTTTAGAATTTGTTACTTATGTTGAAGAGTCTCACTTCCTCCAACCAGGCTGCTGAGAGACACAAACCCCAAACCCCTGTACCAGGGAGTGTGAACTTGTTCCTGGTCCCTCCTGAATTGACAGGCATGAGCTTGCTCATTCCCTAACATTCTGTTCCAAGAGATTGTGAGTCTCTCAATTGACCTTTCTCAAGAACTTGGGGCACCACTGCTCCAAGAGAACCTGACACATTTGGCCAACACTTCCCCCTTAGCTCAGCCCCTCTCCTGTTTCTCCTCTTCCTTCCAATCTTGTGAGCCATGAGGATGCTCATCTCTCATCTTGCCTTATCAGTCTCACAGCTCCCATCTTCCAGGGCACTGATGTATTGCCTGTACTGGACCCTTTGCTGAAAGATCCCAAGTACTTCTCCAATCCCAATGACTTTCACCCTCAGCCCTTTCTTGACGACAGGGGGCAGTTTAAGAAGAGCAATGCATTTATGCTCTTTTCTGTTTGTAAGAGCCCCCTACTCACACACACAGGGCTAACACTTCCTGGCTCTCCTTCTGAAGAGTAGTCTTGTATCTTTATCCCCCTTTGATCTTACTGTTGGAGTCTATATTGCAAACAACCAAGTGGACTGGCATCAGTGGAAAGGCATGGTCGACCCCTTTTCAGAGATGGGAAAAAATCAAGGCTCAGGCTGAATCTGAGTTGTTCCCAGGTCACACAGACAGATGTTCTCACTGTCTGAAGGTGGTAACAGAGCAGCCACATTTGAGAGCCTATTTGTTAGGGGCGGATGTAGACTTCCCATTGTGCCAACCTATCATGGGTCCCCTTACCGCACATGCAAGGGCAATGGAGATTCAGGAAGTTCATTAGGACTACAGTGCTGTGCAGGGGCCAGCCCCAGCAGGAGGTGTTCTTTCTTGTAGTCTCTTCTTGAGGCAGAGGAGGGGGAAGAGCTTTGGAGAGCGTAAGACTTGGTCTTATGAGATATTTACAGTTGCTGTATAATAAAAAGTTTACGTTTCTAAGTTTAAGTTTCTATGGTATTATAGTTGAGCTGCCTTCTGTGTTCCTCTGAGGTCAGAGACTGCAGTCTCAGGCACTTAGTACCTCATCTCAAAACAGCAGGAGATGCAGTAAATAGCCTTTGTACTATCTCAGCAGCAACTGCTGATCTCTTCTAATCTGCTGGTTTTAACCTGCAACTTTATTTGGTTGTTTTTTGTTTTTGAGACAGGGTTTCTCTGTGTAGTCCTGGCTGTCCTGGAACTCACTCTGTAGACCAGGCTGGACTCAAACTCAGAAATCAGCCTGCCTCTGGCTCCCAAGTGCTGGGATTACAGGCGTGTGCCACCACACCCGGCTTAACGTGCACCTTTTAACCTGCTAGTTGGAAGTAGCGGGAAGAAAAAGGTACACTTAAAAGAGTTACTATATCATTTATTATTAAGTTGTAAAAAGTTTACTATAAAAACTATCTAAGGGGAAAAGCAGGAATATTCTACGTGGGGGGAACAGGAAAAATTCTTCTAAGTGTGGCAGGATAAAAAATTCCTACTCAAAGTGGGGAAAGGCAAAAAGAGATAGAGAGAAAATCCTTTCTTCTTTGTCTTCAGTACTTATACATGTCTCAGAATACATGATCACATGGTACAATGTTCATTCCAAGTTCACAGAAAAAAATCAAATTAAAAACTGAGATAGATGTATACAACAGAGAATGTTTACATGCATATCCATTAGGAGTAATTATCTAGTTAAAGATTTATCACCTGTCACTGCTGCACAGGTTCACTGAGGGTTTAAAACCATAAGTTACTAGTGAAATTTTGTATAGATGAATCCAGTCCATCTTCTGTCCTAGCACCTATAATAAATCTTTAGTTCCCTTTTCATGACTTCTGGTTAATTGTTTAACAACATCCTAGAATGTGCTCTGAGTAGGAGAAAGTCTGGTTTCCATCTAAGAGCAATTAACTTGTGACACTTGGGAGACTAGGAGAGTTATCATTGCAGCTTTGACTATCAGAAAAGGACCCAGTAGCATTCCTAGTATAAAAGAGCTTAATAATCACAGATATAAATTTAGGAATTCTTATAGGTCATCATTAAACGTAAGTCATCTGTTTGTCTACATAGCATCACTATAAGACAGTGCATCTTCGTGAATCTGTAGTGATCTGCTCCAAAGGAGTGTGCTATTACTTATTATTATACGTGTTTAAGAATAACAAGAGGAAAAGCATATTAATAGCAGGAATCTTTCCTAAAATGAGTCCCTTCCATCCTTGTTTAATAAGGGCTCACCTGTTGCAGATCATATAATAATCTGAAGCAGGCCAGGAACCCTGTATTCCATCCCCCTCCCCCTATTTCTATGAGGGCGATTTTCCTCCCACCCACTCCTGCCTCTCCTCCCTTGCATTCCCCTACACTGGTTTATCGAGCCTTCACAGGACCAAGGGCCTCTCATCCTATTCAAGCCTATCCTTTGCCATCCTCTGCTACATATGCAGCTGGAGCCATGGGTCCCTCCTTGTGTACTCTTTGGTTGGTAGTTTAGTCTCTGGGAGCTCTGGGGGTTGTCTGGTTGGTGGATATTATTTTTCTTCCTATGGGGTTGCAAAACTCTTAGGTCCTTCAGTTCTTTTTCTAACTCCTCCATTGTGGATGCCATGCTCAATCCAATGGTTGGCTGCAAGCATCTGCCTCTGTTATTGCAGGCTCTGACAGAGCCTCTCACTCGACAACTATATCAGGCTCCTTGATCTACAGAACCATCTTGGTCTCCAGAGCTAGGTTCTGGACAGCCAGGGCTACACACACATTCTCCCTCTGTGTCTGTGTCTGTGTCTGTGCCTGTGCCTGTGTCTGTGTCTGTGTCTGTGTCTGTGTCTGTGTCTGTGTCTGTGTCTGTGTCTGTGTCTGTGTCTCTGTGTCAGTGTCCCTGTGCCTGTGCCTGTCTGGGTCTGTATCTTTGTGTGTCTGTGTGTCTGTGTGTGTCAGTCTGTCTCTTTCAAACCAATCACTAAATCAGACAAAAATCCCCAGAACCAAAAATCAACAACAGCTGCAGCAGCAGCCACTACCACAATACCCAACAGAATGAGAAATGTAAAGCAGAAGTTGGAGTGGGACCCACAGAAACCCCCACTTATCATGGGCTATTGGGAAGGACATTGTATTGATGTGCTATACAACCTGAATTCAAGCTCCTATTTTGGGAAGTAACAATTCTGTCATCAAAGAGGGATGTGTTGAGCTGGTGCTTAACAATCTGATAGGTGGTAGACTCTGGAGGAATGAAGAGTAACTTCTAATGGCCACAGGATGTCTTCTCAAAGATAAATCTTTTTTTTAAAATAGGGTGATGGGTGCATAATTTTAATGACATACTAGGAGAACACTACTAGATTGTGTACTTTCAAAGAATGAACTTAGTACATAAATGTATGTAATCTGAGTCTGAGTCAGGCATGGATAGAACATTAGCATAGCACCATTGTGACCTCACAGCCATGTCACAGTGGTGGTGCTAGCACAGCCGTACTGGTGTATACTGAAGTATAGTTCAGTTGACTCTGAATCTGCTGGACTCTCTAGCAATTTGTTCAGAAGACTTATCTGTTTTGTTTTATTATCGAATTTGTAAGACAGTGATCAGCTAAAAGGAGAGGGAGAGAGGGAAAGTAGGCCCTCCGAGGCCCTAGGCCTCCATAATGGAGGGAGATCTTAGGCATGATGCCCAGACAAGAAATGTCCCCCAAAGAGGACGGTGGTACACCCGTCTGTGGCATTCATGTCTGGGCTGTAGATGCATGCGTCGTCAAAGAAGAAACAAATATCCCCTCTACCTGATCGGGTATGACCCCACAGGCCCCTTGCAACGAGCAGCCAGTGTGGGTGACCTGGACACCACTGAAAGATTACTTCACTACGGGCAACATCATGTTGATGAATCTGATAGGAGGAGCAGGTAATGGGCATTGGAGTTGGTGAGGGGAAGGGGGTGGACAGAGTGGAGTGGGACCTGTCAGGATACTCAGAGCCAAGCAGGTAGGAAAATCAACTTCCAGGCCTACATCCTAATGGAGAAGAGATGGCATGCTCACGTTCATTTTCATTGGGTCCCCTGCATTGTCTACTTGTTTAGTGCTCCTAGACATATGAGACCTGCACAGCCTGGAACAGCAGCTCCTAGGCCTTAGTCAAACTACATCATTATATTTTTTTATATACACTTAAATTTTGTAGACAAACACACAAAGAAACTCACTCACACACACACACAGAGAAGCACACACAGACACAGGTGTGTGCCTATGTGCATTTTTGGTGTGCCATGTGATGGGATTTAAAAGGGAGAAAGGTTGTTAGTGAGTATGGCACGGCAGCGTGGGGGAAGGGGATCCCTAAACGGGCCCATGCCTAGGCATCGCCTCCCCCTGAAGAACCACACATACACACCAACATGGTATAGAATAGAGTTTATTTAGAGGATAGGATGAGAGTCAGTGGTATAGGAGAGAGAGAGAGAGAGAGAGAGAGAGAGAGAGAGAGAGAAAGAGAGAGAGAGTGGAGGCCAGACAGGACCATGTGGAGAGAGGGGGGAGGGGAGCCCAAGAGGGGCAGAGAGGTGAGAGGATGAGAAGAGAGAGGGGAAAGAGCGGGGAAAGAGAGAGAGAAGGGGCAGGCAGCCCCTTTTATAGTGGGCCAGGCATGTGGGGCAGGGCATACCTGGCTATTGCCAGGTAGCTGTGGGGTAGAACTTGAACAGAGTACCAACATTCCCCAGTATTTGTTTAATTAAAAAAGAAAAAAATAAAAAGGTGACGGCGAAGCAGGAATAGGGTGACACTTGGCTGCTTTATGCTGACATTGGGGGCGACGTGTCTCTGGGGAACCTAGAGAAAAGGGGTATGGGGGATGGTTGTGCAGTCTCAGGAGAATAGGCTGCTTTCTTGTTGTCCAGGGTCTGTGGAGCCATCTGAGGATAGGTCAGAACAGGTCCAATAGAAGCTGTCTGCGTGTAGAGAAGCTGAGGAGATTGGAGCATCTGAAGGTTGCTTCTCTGGAGCTGTCCTGGATGTGGCAAGGGCCTGGATGTGGCAGGTGCCTGGACTTGACAAGATGTTGAAACACATTAGCATAGGTAGGGAGGGAATAAGTACGGACTAAGTACAACTGGGAGAAAGGAAAAATTCTCCTTGAGATGTACAATTGAAACCCAGAGGAATCCCACCCTTTGGATTAGGTAGTAAGTGGGAACTTGGGCAGATGTACTTATCTGGATGGAGCCTATTTGGTCTATGAGCAGTAGATCTGGGTAGGTTCCTGTAGCTAATAAGTTTACTAAGGAGATAACAACATGAGTTAACTACATGAACAGTCTTTAAGATGAGCCTTTTGTGGAGGAGAAGGAATAGGGAGGAATAGGATTGAAAGTTGGATCGTATAGTGGAATATTTATTATTAGAATTAGGCAAATCTATAGGAACTCAGATGTTAGGACAGTGACATAGCAAGAAGAGGAAATATGAAATATTTAACGGAAATAGAGTTTAGGTAAGGAGATAGCTGTAGTCAGAAGTCTGAGGAATAAGCAATAACAGAGCAAGAAAGCGGTCAATGTAGTCAGAAGTCTGAGGAATAAGTAATAACTTAGCAGTTATATTATTAAAAAGGTGACAGATTCCAGTAGCCAGCAGTTCTTTGTGGTCTCTGGTCTCCATGGCGGCTTTGGCTGTCAGTCTGGCTTTGAAGCACAGAAGACGCAGGACTTTCTTCTGTGGAATGGATACCCATGACATGAGAAATGGCTTACCTTTGTTTAGCTAAGTCATTTGACTCAAGGTATCTGGTCTGGTCCACTGCACTCCTTTTTGGGGGCAGCATCTAGTAGCGGTGGTGTCCACTGCACTTCCTTAGGCAGCATCTGGTAGCGGTGTCCACATCTTCTGAGACCTCATGGAGATGCTGTCAGGCCTTTGGGAATTCTGTCTGTCTTAAACTTAATAGCAAACTTCTGACAAGATTGAATATGAGAGGGGAGAACAATAGTCAAGAAAGGATAGGAAATGAGAATCTTAAGTAGCTCTGACAGGTTGCATAGGTAGAGGAAAGTATGTTGCTTTATTAGTAAAGAGGCTAGGATCAGAGTAAGAGAGAAAGCTGGCAGCAATGGATTAAACTGTGGTGACAGAAAATGAGTTTGTCTACTCGGATTTAGGCTTTATGCAGGCTATGGGAACGAACAAGCTAAGAGGTAGTGGGAACATAGATAGGTGAGGTTTAGGTCCTTTATCATTTACCAGACCGTTAATTTACGGTCGAAGACAAGCAATAGTCCATTGGAGTTGATGAGAAGCAATCCAGACCTTATTACAGAGGTTTTGTAAACTTTGATAGCCTCAAATTGGAGGCTAATTTTAGAGACTTGAGATTCTCCATGAGGAATCCCAGTGGAGTGCCTGAAGGTACCGTTGAAGACAGATCATTGCCCATTGGGTGGATAAGAAGGTATGAAAATATTATCCCAGCGTCCTGGGAAAATATGGTAATACTGCTGTTTCCTGCTAGGCTAGGAGCCCAGGCCGTTGCGCGGATTCCTAGGAGCGTCCCATGTCTCAGAATGTGGAAGGGAAAGTGTTTGCCTGGCCAGGACTTCCACAGCAGTTTTAAACACTTCCTAGTGGGGGGGGGAGACCCAAAGGCTAATCGTCCTAATACGAGTGAGTGTCATCTGAAGACTAAAGATTGGGAAACTGGAAATGGGACATCTAAGCAATGACAGGCATCTGCGTGTAGGAGCGTGAGGTAGAGCTGGCTGTGGGGCCCGCAGCCTCAGTGAGACCCGTGCTAGATCACTGCAGCATAGAGCGCTGGTGACCATGAGCTACTGCAGGGGAACCGAGAATGCATGAGCTGAGTAACCGGGGCTGCGAGTGTGCGCAGAGGGGCACGCGTGCGGAGCTGGGAAAGTTATAGAGGGCGGGGCGTGCGGCAGCTGCTGCAGGGCACCGTGCTTGGGACTGGCAGTGGCGACCATGCGTGCGGCAGCCGTGGGCTGCGGTGGCGGGGAAGGAGGGAAGGGGGGAAGGAAACCGCGAGCGCTGGGATGGCGCATAGTAGGGAGAGGGGAAGGATATTTTGTTTGGGCCGGCGCAGGACTTTCTGCCGTGGCGGAAGTTGTGGGCAGAAGAAGGAAGTATCAAAGAGGCTTGCTTAGTATCCTAGCAACGATGCAGTGGCTGAGCTCTGGGACCAGGAGATAGTAGGAGGGGCTAGGGCAGCTTGTGCAGGGGCTCAGAAGCGGTGAGGCCGCTGCTGTGAAGTACAAACAGAATGGAGCTGGGGGGGAAAGGAAAGATTTTTCAGGCCGAGCAGGATCAGGGCTCGGGGCTTGGGAAACAGAATGGGGGTACTAGGAGGAGACAGGCAAACAACAATTAGCGTCTGCAGATGAGGGAAAGGGAAGGAAGGATTTTTCAGGCAAACAGAAAGAAGCTGCTTGCAAATAAGGGAAAAAGCGCTTACCACAAACCTCGCAGTTTCTCATCCGAGTCACGGCACCAAATGATGGTTTCTTTATTAATGGGGTTGTTGATGTTCCCGGGTTTCAGCACCATTGATGGGATTTAAAAGAGAGAAAGGGTGTTAGTGAGTATGGCACGGCAGTGTGGGGGAAGGGGGATACCTAAGCGGGCCTATGCCTAGGCATTGCCTCCCCCAGAAGGACCACACATACACACCAACATGGTATAGAATAGAGTTTATTTAGAGGATAGGATGAGAGTTAGTGGTATAGGAGAGAGAGAAAAAAAGAGAGAGAGAGAGAGAGAGAGAGAGAGAGAATAGAGAGAGAGTGGAGGCCAGCCATGACCACGTGGAGAGAGGGGGGAGGGGAGCCCAAGAGGGGCAGAGAGGTGAGAGGATGAGAAGAGAGAGGGGAAAGAGCGGGGAAAGAGAGAGAGAAGGGGCAGGCAGCCCCTTTTATAGTGGGCCAGGCACATGGGGCCAGGTAGCTGTGGGGTGGAGCTTGAACAGAGTACCAACACCATGTGTGATAGAATCAAGTGCTTGATTCCTTGGAACTGGAGCTACTGGCAGTTGTGAGCTGCCATGTGTGTGCTAGCAATCAAACCTGAGTATCCTAGAAAACAAAACTAGAGCTGTTAACAACCAAGCCACCTGTCTATATTTGTCTTTATAGGCCATTAATAAATAATATTATTCAACAATGGACAATTTATCGCAAGATAAATTGTTAACTTTAATGCAAAAAATATCACTGAGAAATCTTAGATCAATATCAAATACCCATGTTTGCTAATAGATCAAAGTCATTTTGAACTGGCCCTGTACCCTGGGTACATGTTGTGTGTGCATTGATACACAAGTGAAGGAAAGAGATATACATTGTCTTTCTCTCACTTTTCTGTGTCCCACACATGTGGAGCTCAGTGTGTGATGGTCAGAGGACTTGCCAGTGGACAGTTGTCTTCGGCAGCATTGTGGGTTCTGGGGACTGACCTGATGGCCTGCATCAGGCTTCCCTGTGGGTTCCCGCACATGGTCCCTCAGTTTTAGAGACATGGTTATTCATTCACATCCATGGCATGTTTAATTTATTCTCTTGGAGCACATTGATTCTCAGACTTGCAGGCAAGTAAGCTTTGGGGATCCCCTTATCCCCATATCTGCACTCAGGTTTTCAGGGCTAGTGATTTACCAATTGAGTTCTACCAATTACCCCAGCCCCTCTTTCTCATTTCCTATTTTTATTCTGTTCTAGTTTATGAAGGGGAACCAATGACATAACAGTAGATTTTCTGTAGTCCACATGATTCTTGATTATTTTGTTGTTCTAAGGGCCTAGTGAGTCTTCAAATTTACGTTTCATATAAGTAATAGAAGAATAAATTATAAATTATACTTTCAAGATAGTCTCTTGCTTATTGAATGTTTTCTTTAAAAAGGCTGAATTGTCAAACTGTAGATTTTCAGTTAGTCCATTTATCCCCCACACATAACTCAGATATCTACTGTATAGAATACACATTCTACTCTCTTTCCAGATCTTCCCATTCTTAGACCATTATGTTTCTCTGCCCAGTCAAACTTTCTTATATTCGATATATTTAAATAGTAAATGAAATGAACCATACTCTTTGGAGCCCTAGTTTTATTTTGCTTAAACCCTTCCGAACATCAAGCATTGGAGCTAGGAAAGCATAAGTTATGTCCTTGTCGGGATATTTACCCAATTTTGGCATGAGTCCAGCAGCACCCTGACCATTTCATGTCAAACTATGAGGTCCTGCTCTGCCACAATTTAGTGCCTGGTTCATCATGGATACTGTATCTATTACCTAAGGTCTAGGTTGCGCTCCTTTAGGTACCAGGTATAGAAACAATATTCATTGGCACTAAATAAATGAAATGTAGAGCCCAGCGGCGGCAGTGTTTGCTGGCTGCCGGGGAGAGATTCTCATCTGTTAGTTTATAGTCTGTAGAAGAAAACTTTTTATTCATGGGAATGAAAAAGAAATATGTTACTATCTGTTTAGGAAAGACAGTGTGACAAAGGGTCATTCGGGAATCCTTCCCTAAGGGCCAATACCTAGCCAAATGTGGGAGTTCACATCGATCATAAGCACTTGAGAGGCTGAAGCAGGAGGATTACCATGAGGTCAGGCCCATCTTGTGCTACAGAATGAGAGTCTTAAATCAAAACAACAAAGTCTATTCCTTCTCTGTCACAATCATTGTACTTCACTGTCTGAGATGGGTGCCAACTGCACTCGGAACCTTGCGTGACTCGTAAGTATTTAGTGTAAGTGCAGGAATTCTATGCTAGGCCCCAGTCTATGTTTCACAGTGGACAGAGAATGGCTCCACCTGGAGCTTTATCTTCTTCCCAAGATTACTAAGGCTGCTGCTCTTTAAGCTGACCTGCTCCTGGCATAACCTGCACCTTGCCTCCTGTCCACAGATGATGCAGGGTGGGCAAGTGTCAATGAGGTTTTAAGACTCAGGAATGATGGGAGAGAGCCTGTGTGCCTAATTAGATGTCCCTTCTCTCTACCCTTACCTTCTGCAATCCTACTTTAAAGATGCTTTCTTCCCAGTCTCAGTCTTCCCCAGGACAGACTTCTGCATGTTGGGTGGGCATTGTAGAATAGAGAAGGAAGGAGAGCATCTTTCTTTTGTCCTTTACCTAGGAAATCAGCAGGTGTACAATAGAAAATTAAATATTTGTCAATAATGTTTACACAACACACCCAGAGCCCTTTTTAGCAATATAAATAATTTCTTTGAAATAGGGGAGATAGTAAAATCAATGGTTTTATTTTTCAGATACAGGCTGAAACTTTTGATTGTTAATATGTTCAGGAATCTCTAAGGAAATGTTTCATATAGGCCTATCCTGAAAACTTTCTATTTACATAGTTAAAATTGTTCCTCTGTATTTTTATGAGGAGTGTCTCACTAGAATGTTCTTGTGTATCTACAAATAAAACCTCTAGTCTCTAATTAAAAAACATAAATGAAATGTAGAAATGAAAAAACATCAAAGAAATGATGACTGAGAGTTTAGAATTTTGTTTGTTGTTAAAAATTTACTTAGATACAAGTGATCTGTACATTTGCCATTTCTGTTTGGATTGTGCCATATTTTATTTAATAAAAGTCACAACGAGTTTCCGGAAAACTTTTATGTTGTAGATTAAGAAGGTTAAATTTATTCCCAATTATTGTTGCAAAATAATAGAAATGATTAATGAAATTCCAAAGTTAGTGAGGCTAAAATGTGAATGAAAAAGGAAAATAACCCCAGTGCCACTGGCCACTGTTTAGTATGAGTTAGGAGGATTATCATGTTCAAGACCTGGTGGGTGAAGAGAGGTATTTTTTTTTATTTGGTTTCTTGGACACAGGGTTTCTCTGTATAGTTCTGAGTGTCCTGGAACTCACTCTGTAGACCAGGCTGGCCTCGAACTCAGAAATATGCCTGCCTCTGCCTCCCAGAATGCTGAAACTACAGGCATGTGCTACCACTGTCCAGCTAAGAGAAATCTTTATCATGACTAGCAAAGGCTGAATTCTTAGGAGCTATAAATGCTTCTATTGTTGTAGCAGAGTTCTTGCCCATCCAAACGGAAGCATCAGAGCCCCCCTGTGTATGATAGCTACTATGTTTAATCTCCATTCTTTGGATTGGAAAAGGGAGTCATGAGGCTCATAGAAATCCCAAGGAGGAACTGTTAAATACCAGATCTTAGAATAGGATTTAAATTCAAGCTGAGATCAATTTACTGGGAACTTTTCTATGATTCAGACAGGCTGCTTTTTGCAGGATGAAAGTCTTAAGAATGCTGCCTTAAACGGGTCAGCCAGGCACTATATCCCTAGCACAGCAAATGAACATCTGAGTAGACATAAACAAATAAGGAAACTCCAGTTCCTTTCTTATATCAGAAGGAAATTACCTTCATACTATGTAGTACTTAAAGGTGATTGGACTCTTATTTAGCATTCAGAAATGTCTTTTCCATTTGCAGGACATCCCTCCATTATGCATGTGCCCACGACCATCCAGACGTAGCATTACTCTTATTGGAAAATAACTCCAACATTAACCTCCAGGATGATGAAGGCTGCACACCCTTGATTAAGGTAGCTATTGGTCATCTGTTTCAGTATGAAATGGATTAGAGGTTGACCTTGTTCGGTTTCTGTTGCTGTGATTAAACACTGACCAAAAACAAGCCAGGAAAGGAAATGGTTATTTGGCTTACATTTACAAGTTCATTCTCAAGGGGAATGAGGGCAGGAGCTCAAATCAGAAACCAGAGTGAAGAGCTAAACTAAAGATTATGGGAGAATTGAGCTTTTCTGTGACTTTTACCAAGGCTTGTGTGGGTTATTTTCATACAACGGAGGACTTTCTCCTGTGCCCACACCCTAAAACCGTGGGCCTTGCTACTTCCATCTACATCAAAAATATATTCCACATAGTTGCCCAGAGGTAAGTCTGAGAGGGGTAGTTCCTCAAGTGAGGATCTTTCCAGGTGTGTTAGCCTATGTCAAACTGGCAAAGAGAACAAAAACTATCCAAACAACTAATCTCTGTAGTCCACCTCAGAAAAATCTACATGTGTTGGCAGAACCCTTAAATTCTGCCATTTATAAAAAGATGTTTTGGGGAGATTATAAAAGTAGGCAGGCTTGGGGTACTTAAGAAGATTTTGTGTCAAAATAGAGAAATAATGTGCATAACGGAAACTCTGTGTTTGATTTATGGGAAACTATTCAGTGTGATGGTAGAAATGTCTCTCTTGGATTCCTTGAATTGAAGATGTATTTTCTTGTTGAATTTCCACAGGCCGCTCAGCGAGATAATTTCCTTTGTGTTTCTGTATTGCTCAACTACAAAGCTGATCCAAATGTGATGGATTTCAGTGGGCATTCAGCCTTCCACCATGCTGTATCCAGGGGTAACATACCAATAGTCAAAATGCTTTTGAAGCACAACGTAGATATTGAAGCCAAAACAAAGGTAAAGTTCACTCAACTTCATTCCCAGTGCATTTCAAGCAGTGACACTCACATCTATTTTCTACATGCAGAAGCTCAACCATTCTTACTGAGTATGTTCACAGGAATGCTGTTTTCTCCAAATATATTTTTCATAGTTTTCGTAGTTAGTTAAAAAAAAAGCACAGCATAGCATATTTTTTATCTCAGAATGGGCTTTGATTTTAACATTCAAAATTAAAGTGTTTAGGACCACACACACATCACATATACACAGACAATAAAATAAATTCATTTCACGTTAAATGATTGTAGAATAAATAGAAATATGTTGTTGCAAAGAAGGTACTGATGTGGGTTTGATTCAGGGTTGAGAATAGAGTGGAAAATGAGAGAGGTGACAGGCAAATTAGGACATTTGATCATTGGAGAAAATATGAAAAATCATTTAATTTTTAAAAACTTTGATATACATAAGAGATGCTACTGATCTTGTGAGATTATTCTTAGTTTAGCAAAGAAATATATTTGAAATACAGTATGAGAAACTCTGCTCCACACACCTCTTGAGCACACTCCTTCAACAGGGACATAGCAAACTTTACTCTCTGTATCAGGGCTGTGTCAATGGAGGGCCTACTAAATCGAGGTAAGACCGGAACCAGTGAGTGTTTGGGGAGAGTTCTGGAAGGGAGTGTTGTTCATAGACAGTGTTGGACAGGGAAAAGGTGTGTCAAAGTGAAGAAGACAGCTGTGTGTGGGACAGTGTAACAGGTGTTGTTGTATAAATGACCCCTTGCAACACTTACACTGTGTTTATGCTCATAAAATCTGTGATGAATTTTCATTGAGAAACAACTCATTTTGTAAAATGCAATATTCTTTCCTTTACAGTATGGCTTGACCCCCCTGCAGCTGGCAGCCTATGAACAGAATCCTAAAATGGTAACATTTTTAGAAGCGATATATGCAAAGGCACATGCACCGAAAGAGAGAAATGGGTACAGTTTCTTCTTTTCTTCAATCCTAGTGTTGTTCTTGAGGGTGACAATTGCTTAAGTCAGAAATACTATTATGATAGGAAGATGGCGAGAAACTTGGAGACACATAGTTAGAAAGCTTAGCACACGTGAAGTAGGAGCTGGAAAAGAGATTTTTAACACAACACAAGAACAGCACACACCAGGGATCTCTACCTAGTTCAGTAGTTCACCTCATACACCATAAACCAAGCTAAAGGATAAAGTAGATCATTTGTTACTCGACTGTCATATTTTTGCTTTGGACAGTGTTTGTCAGTGAAGTAAGGGCCATAGGTCCTTGGTAGGTGTTCTATTGTGGATGAACACCAATAGTCCCTAAATCTGAAATTTTATATCCTATGACCCCAAAGATGACAGCATTACCCCGGTAACAATTAGTGTTTCCTAATGATCTGTTTGAGTTTTGAAATGTCTAACCCAGCAGAAAAGGAACTTTTAATGGAAGATGTTCTTTAACAGTCATAGTATAAGAACCCAGCAACCTTCGTTATTCCACAGTTTGACACTTTTTCCCCATTTCAGATAGAGTTTCAAAGTGGACATATAAGTAGTTCATTTCTTCCCACAGAGTCTGGTACTTTAGCATTTAAAATCGTGTCCTGAATTCTGTGAATGTTTAGCTCTGAAAAAGGTGGTTCTTACAATGTTATATGCCCTTTCCATATGAAACTCACTTATTTATGCTTGAATTTTTTGTTTAGTACACATGTATACCTGTTTATGTTGAGCCATTATTGCCATATAATATCTCTGTGCTCTAAGATGAGCCTTGGGAGAGGTAGCTCACTCTCATTTCAAACCTTTAATGTTTTTTTTAAACTTAATTTAAATTTATTTAGTTCACATTATATCTAGGTCACTGACCCTGTCTTGGTCATCCCATCCTACAGTCTTTCTCTGTCCCTCCTCTTCACCTCTGATCAGTTTGGGATCCCCTGTATGTCCCTACCATGGTACTTCAAGTTTCTGCAAGGGTAGGTACTTCCATTCTGTCTGAGGCCAGACAAGGCAGCTCAGCTAGAAGGATATACCCCATGTACAGGCAACAGCTTTATCGATAGCCCCAGTCCCAGTTGATTGGTATCTATATGAAGACTTAGCTGTACATCTGCTACTTATTTGTCACTAGGTGTCTGTCCAGTGCATGTTTTTTTTTTTTTATGGTAGGTGGTTCAGTCTCTGAGAGCCCTAATTGTCCAAGTTATCTGATTCTGTTGGTCATCCTCTGGAGTTCCTACCTCCTTCAGGCCTGGAATCCTTCCTCCTAGTCTTCCATAAGTGTCAACAAACATATCATGTTGAGCATGCCCTATCTTGTCTTTAATTCTTGTTATAAGTGTGTTTTGTTTGTTTGTATGTGTGTATGGGGTGTATGAGCACTTTTGATTGTATTTAATTAAGTGCTTAGTATTCCTCATGTTTTCTCTTGAGAAAAGCTGGGAAGGATAGCAGTCATCAATCACAGTCAAGTGCTGAAATATAAATTCAACAGTTTGTTTATTCTTGTTGGCCCCATGAATTTCATCCCGGATCTCTGGAAGTAGAAGATATAGAGATCTCTGTGAGTTAAGGCCAACATGGTCCATACAGCAGATTTCAAACCAGCATGCCCTGTAGTGAGATCTTGTTTCTAAAAAATATTGTTAGTAACCATCTACAGTACAATAGAGTAGGGACTCAAACATAAAGTACTTAATATACCTGGGAAATGTTTTTCTTATGAATAGCACAATAATGATAACTTTTAAACCTATGTCACAGGACAAAGACACCAGCCCAGAAAGCCAGAGTGAAGCATGTCACCTTCAGTGAAGGTAATGTGTTTACAATGAATAAAGATATACTATATAGTAGCTGGTCCTATTACCCTAAACAAGAGTAGAGATTTTAGTTCCTCTCCCACTGAGACCAGACAAGGCAGCTCTACTAGAAGAAAGGAATCCAAATGCATCCAATATTGTATAACAGTCCTTGCTTCAGTTTTTAGAGAACCCACAGGAAGACCAAGCTGCACATCTGCTACATAAGGGGAGGATGTCTATGTGTAGCCCGTGCATGCTCTTTCATGGGTGGTTCAATCTCTGTGAGCCCTCATGGGCCCAGGTTAGTTGATTCTGTAGGTTTTCTTGTGGTGTCCCTGAACCCTCAAATCACACTGCACTCCTTTGTGTTCAATGTCCTTCTGCAACTCTTCCACAAGACTCTCCAAACTCCACTTGATCATTGGCTGTGTGTGCAAACATCTGTTTCCATCCTATGCTGGATGAAGCCTCTCAGAAGAGTAATCTTTGGCTCCTGTCTGCAAGCATAGCAGAATATCATTAATGGTGACAAAGATTGGCTCTCTCCCACATGGTGTGTCTCAAGTTGGGACAGTTAATGGGTGGCTATTCCCTTAATCTCTGTTCCATTTTAATCCCTGAATATCTTGTAGGTAAGATGAATTTTGGCTTGATGCTATTGTGATTGTGTTGATATTCTCCTCCTTTCACTGGAAGTCCCTCTTGGTATTTTTTTTTCCCTGTTACTACCTACAGCTTTTCCCACATTAGTTCCCCTTCCCATCTCCCAAAAATTTCCCTCCCTAAATGGATTCCTGATGTCTATTTTATTTCCCATTCTGTGTGAGATTCAAGCATCTACCTTTGGGCCTTCATTTTGTAGCTTCTTTAGGTCTGTGGAATTTAGCATGATTATTCTGTACTATATGGGTAAAAAAGTATTCACTTCTAAGTGAGTACATACTACATCTGCATTTCTGGGTCTGTATTGCCACACTCAGGATGAAATTTTTTATACCATTCATTTGCCTTCAAATTTCATGGATTCCTTGTTTTAATAGATGAATGATATTTCATTTTGTAAAGATGCCACATTTTCCTAATCCATTTTTCAGTTGAAGTCCATCCTGGTTGTTTTCTGTTTCTGGCCTTTTTTATATTTATTTTTTTATTTACATTTTTTTAAAATTTTCTATATTCTTTTTTTAAATTCTGAAGGCTTTCCTCTTTCCCAGTTTCCCCTTCACCCTATGTCCCATAAGTTCTCTCTCCCCCCACCCCTTGCCTTTTTTCTGTTCTGGTACTCTCCTAAAAAACTGGATCCAGTGTTTTCAGGACCAGGGTCCTCTCCTTCCTTCCTTCTTGGGAATCTTTTCATTTGCTAATTATGCCTTGAGTATTCAGAGCTTCTGGGCTCAAAGCAATGTGTGCTTTAAGCTTTAGTAAAGTTTCTTTTATGAATGAGGGTGCCCTTGCATTTGGGGCATAGATGTTCAGTATTGAGAGTTCTTCTTGGTGGATTTTCCCTTTGCCCAGCAAGAAGTGACCTTCTGGGTCTCTTTTAATGACTTTAGGTTGAAAGCCAATTTTATCTGATATTAGAATGGCTACTCTGGCTTGTTTCCTGAGACCATTTGTTTGTAAAATTGTCTTCCAGCCTTTTACTCTAAGGTAATGGCTTTTACAAATAAAGGTTTTAGCCAGCCGGTTTTGGCACATGCCTGTAATCCCAGTCCTTGGGAGGCTGAGGCAGGTGGATTTCTGAATTCAAGGCCAGCCTGGTCTACAGAGTGAGTTCCAGGACAGCCAGGGCTATACAGAGAAATCCTGTCTCCAAAAACAAAAAACCAACCAACCAAACAAAAACCAAAAACTCAACAAACAAAAAACCCAAAAAAATCCCCCCAAAACCAAAACATAAACAAATAAAGGTTTTATGAACAAAGTTGAGGAACTGTCATTGAGGTTTTATGGTGGAGTATCTTTTGGATATATGCAGGAGAATGGTATAGCTTTGTCTTTTCTTTAGTGATGTGTGTTAAAAGGAATCTCAGAGTTGATTTGATTAAGCAGCTCTCAGGACCAGGGTCCTCTCCTTCCTTCCTTCTTGGGAATCTTTTCATTTGCTAATTATGCCTTGAGTATTCAGAGCTTCTGGGCTCAAAGCAATGTGTGCTTTAAGCTTTAGTAAAGTTTCTTTTACTAATGAGGGTGCCCTTGCATTTGGAGCATAGATGTTCAGTATTAAGAGTAGTTCTTGGTGGATTTTGATTTTTTTTGATTGTTTGTACTGTTTTCTTTGTTTCTCTGTTGACTATTTCGTGCCATCTACTCCTCTGGAGTGTGCTTGCTTCTGGTTTTTTTTTTTTTTTCAGATTGCAGATGTGCTGTTAAATTACTAGTATGAAGTCTCTCCAAGTTCTTTGGAATGTACAAAGTTCTATGGACTTTCCTTTGTGCACTGCTTTTATTGTGTCCCATAAATCTGGATACTTTGTGGCTTCATCATTTTCACTCAATTCTAGAAAGTCTTTGATTTCTTCTTTCTCCAGTGGTCATTGAGCATAGAGCATAGAAGAGAAAGCATAGGATTATTATTTTTTGGGAAGACCAATCAATTTGGTGTTCTGTAAGCTTCTTCTATGTTGATAGGCATTTGTTTTTAACTTGGGTGAATTTTTCTATGATTTTCTTTCAAATATTTTCTTGTCCTTGCAGATGGTACTGTCTTCACTCTTGTCCATTCCCATTATTCTCAGTAGGATTTTTCAGTGACTCAGAATATCTGAATACTTTGAGTCAGTGATTTTTTTAGATTTAACATTTCCTTTGGTCGATGTACTAGTTTCTTTTATCATATCATCTATACCTGAGATCGACTCTTCCATTGTTTTTATTCTGTTGGCTGTGCTTCTGTTCCTGTTCTCTTTCTTAGGTATTCCATCTCCAAGGTTCCCTCTGTGTTTTCTTTACTGCTTCTTGGACCATTCACAGGTATTGAATTGTTTTATTCATTTTCTTCCCCTGCTTGATTGTATTTTCCATTTTATTTAAGGGATTTGTAAATTTTGCCTTTACATTTCTTTATTATAAGATTGGATTTAATGGCATTTTATTCTGCTTTGATCATGTTAGGATATCCAGAGCTTGTTATACTAGGATACCTGGTCTCTGATGTGACATATTGAAATAGCTCTCATTGTTTGTGTTCTTAGGGTGACCTTTAGCCAACTGGTTATCCCTGGGTGTTTCTGGTGCAGGAGTCCTGAGGTGGGCTGCCTTTGTCTGGACTTTGGAAATCAGTGGACAGTGTATATCTCCTGGAAAGTGGGCAGAGCATTCTGAGACGAGGTCTAACTTGGATTTTCCTGGTGCAGCAGGCCTGCTTTTGTTGGGTTAAATTGTGGCCAAAGAATGGCACTTAGGGGACAGCTTGCAGCTCAGCTCTGGGTTTTACTCTTTTTAGCAGAGGGATTGAGGCATGGTCTCACTAAATGTATCTCTGTTTGTCTAGGTATTCTCTGTAATCCATCTGCTTTTGCCTCCTAAATGTTCAGATTCAAATAGTATGCTACCACACTCAATCTATAATTCTTTCTAGAACCAGCAGCCTAGGGTTAAAAAGAATCAGAAGAAGTTATTTTTGAAACAGCTGATTTTTCTGTTCAGGATTTTGCTCTCTATCAGTCTGAGAGAGATCATTTAAGATCATCCCAATTGTTTGTGTGTGTATTTATTTTTAGGCATTAATGTTTGATAAACAACTGTCATCTGTGATTTGAAATATACAGAGAATGGAATAGCTCTATGTGATGTAATTTGCTACAAATGAATATTTATTCTAGAATATTCTCTATATTTGTCTCATAGAAATTGATACTAACAATGAGTCTGATAATTTTTATATGTAAGTTTTTTGTATAGTTGTAATAAAATATATTTTGTTTTTAGTTTCAGAAGTCTTTTATTTTAAAGATGAAAGGCCTTTGTCCCGGTAAGGTTTAACAATACAGTAATAGTAGGTAAATTCAAAGAGAATTAGCAAATTTATGGTGGGAGTACTTTGAGACCTTTGTCTTACAAGTTCCACAGTATTATGCATATATTATTTGCTTGAAAACTTGCTCATTGTGGTTCATATGAATATGTACATTATGTCCCCCCACCGTTTCCAAGAACCAACTCTGCAGTTTGGAAAAAGAGCCTGCTGGGTTTATTTCCGCCCATGTCTGTCCATCTAAGCTTCTTTGGCTTTGCAAAGCCTTACTGGATTCATTTGTGAACTAAGACCCACACTAGTAGCTATCATTCAGGCATTTTCTTGTCTGAAAGTTTACATAAATTGGGGTGGTTCTCCATTTTCAGTCATTACTACAGAATACCAACACATTTCTTTCCTCCTCTGACAACCAGCTTTACATGCAGAGGACCATTTTGTCAGGTGTAGCATCTTTCATAGTAAGTGGAAGACACCCATGTCTTCCAGAATGCTCCATCCATCAATCATCTGTTCCCATGATCTGTTTTCCACAGTAATGAATCCTTTTACTGTCAATAGATTATCTGAATGACACTGTAACTAATATTTGCCTCTCTACAAAGTTGGCTTTGTTTTCCACATCAGGTGGACATGAACATAGAGGTGAAGGCCCATCCATTGCTGTTTCGACACTGTGTTGGTAGACAATTTAAAGTTGTATTTCAAGCTAATCCTGTGCTCATTATGATTAATTACTTCCACAAGAGGACAATTATATTGACAATGTTTGAAAATTCCCCAAATCATCAAAGCTAATGTTCAAAGTGAATATTCAAAAGTTTTCAGTACTTAAAACTATTCAGACTCCTTGCAAAATACACACATTAACTGCTATTTGGAATTCTGAACAGTTCCACTGTAAAACCACAAGTGTCCACTAGGTTTGATTGACCTTTTCTCTTGTCATTATCTTATTAAATCATAGAAATGCTTGTTTGGCCCAGAAACAGGCAGATTGTGATTTCAGGATTCATTCATGCATGAGTTATGAAGGAGCAGCTTGAACACTGGTAATGCTGTGGTGGGATTTTAAGAGTTATGGAAATCTACTTGAAGATATAGAAACCAACCTCTTGGGTGGTAACATCATAGTCAGTGAAATATGCACAAAGCACCATGAGATGAAGGTACTGTGCTGCTCCAGGGGCAAAGACTGATACTGAGTCAATAGAGTAAAAATACCAGTCAGTACAGCTTTCACAACAAAGGCTGAAGAGGTACTAGTGACTGTGTGTGTGTGTGTGTGTGTGTGTGTGTGTGTGTATGCGCGTGCATTTTTCTTTATCTGTGCACGGTGTCTTGGGCTATTTTTCGTGGGTTAAATTCTCCCCTATATTCCACATTAGGAAATGCTGCAAGGAAAGTGTCTCCAAATGTAATCAACGGGTTGAAGAACAAATTAATAGTTTTTAATTTGTAATGGAATATAAATTAGGATGTCAAACAACAAAGAATTCAAAGCCATTCATTACTGTTTTATATGACTATTAAATATATTTTAATAGTAAGAAAAATAAAGTAAGATCACAAGGACAGCTGAAATCCATCCTGAAAGACACTTTGCAGCCTAATTCAGGCAAGATGAAGGGTAAGTATTATACTGATACTATCTTAATTATAAAAAGTTTTGTTCCTGCTAGAATAGTAAGTAAGGAAGTCAAGAATTCCAGTAGTTATGTCCTTTCTTAATTTGCTGCCAAACATTTTTAGGATTCAGATTTATTTAATGAATTATTTCTAAGAAATTTTAAATTCAATGATATCACCTGTAATATGTTTGTTTATTTTAAGCAATGTATTGATGTATCGTCTTTCATAAGTTAAAAGATTTTTCACCTATTCCATGATGTGGGTCCTCTCTAATCACATAACAGCAATTGACTTTTTATGAAATGGATGTTTTTTAAGTTTTTATAATAGATACATCATATTGTTGGCTACATATTGTTATATGTGTCAGTGTCCATAAAATGTGATCATGTCAAGAAAACAAAAATAGAGTAATCAATTACTTTCACTATAATTTTCAAGGACTAAATATCATTACGGCCATCTGTATTTTTTCCTTGATATAATTTCTCAGTTTCATGTTATTTGATAATTCATATATTATCTTCTGATTATTTTTCATTCTTCCATTCAAATGTGAATATCTTCACATTATAAATAATTGCTTCACTCAGGAACGTTTTAAAAAATGTATTGTGGCTGACTTTTGTTGCTTGTGCTGGGGAATGAAAACTGCTATTCTAAGCATTCTATGCAAACAGCTTGCATATGAACTTCTTTGACAGAACCTTTTCCTGAAGCTTTGTTACTTATCAAATTTATAGTGATACTGGGCTTATATGCTGCAAGACATAATATACAGAAAAAACTGCCACAGTAGAAGGAAGGTTGAGAATATCACATCATTCTGTAGTGTACAGCATGGAATGCCCCATTCATTCTTTCTGGATATGATCCTCACAATGGGAGAAACACAGAGTTTATGGTTTCAGCAATTGTTACCACAGCTTCTTACACCTACTTTGCCTTTGGAATGCGCCAGCCAGAGAATAGTTTAGAGGAATCTAAATGACCCTCTTTACATAAGCATGAGGCAAAATAGCATTAGTGTAATGTGAGTGAGTTTCTGTTAATTTCTTTCTGTGCTGGAGCTTTCTTTGTGGTGATAAGGATTGACAGAGGGCCCTCACATGCCTAATATAAGGTCTACCACAGAGCCACTTTTTCAGCCCATTACTTAGTGGGAAAAATTCTCTGCCCTGGCCATGGGTAATGCACAGGAAGTACAGTGGAGTCTTGCATACTATAAAGGAAGCATACAAGAATTGTTCATGTTTTAGCTTGTTTGGGGGGCAGGCTTTTTATACAGAGTGATACTTGAGTTCCTCAGTGTTTTGTATGTGGAAATAAGTTTAAAAACATTTCATGTGAGGCATTACTCCCTTGAATTGCTTCTTTGTGCCTAAGTATCTTCCATGCTTCTCTCGCTGGAGTAATAGTTCAGTTCACACAACTACTAAGGTGTCTTTCCATGGGAGGCAATGGAAGGTGATGCTGAACTTCTTTGCACTGCACATGAGCTGGGACCAGTGCTAGAACTGAGGGACTTTAGCATCACCCTCAGATCTCATGTAGAGCAACTCACTGATCTCTCTGGAACCGTGTCACACTCACACCTGGAATTGCTGTGTAATGGTCTTAGGTCTCTTATGTTTGGCTGTGTTGCAATGATAGTCACCATAGACTGAGATTCCTAGTTGTTAGGAATGAATATTCCTCCACAGTGAAGTAAGTTCAAGTCAATAATTGGAGAAGCCCCTTTCACTTCTGTACAAGTTGGGTACATTCACTAAGTGATCTGCCAGCATCCCTAGGCCAGAGACAAAAAACAGCAAAGGAAACACGAACTTATCCTTTTAACAGTTCACTATGGAATAATAATTCAGACTAAGGTGAGTCTTCTTGTGTCTGATAGTGGTCACTGTCATAAGTATTTTGCACAATAATTTATCAAAAGTAGTAACTTTTGATAAGGTTTTCAATTTGTATTTTAAAAATAGAAGATAATGGAAAGGTGATTTCCCCATATATTTAATGCTTACAAATCAATATTCAGTTTAAAGGCTTTCCATAAATGGTTTCAAAGCTGATAGGGTCTCAAAAAATAGCCTTGGCACATGATAGTCATGTTTCCTATAGTTGTTTAATGACAAATTATGCCTCTCTTTTTGTAGATAATGATCAAATGACAAGACCATCACTGTGGTAAGAATGTGTGCATTTTACTATATATTAATCTGTAGAAAACACAACATTCAGGATCTGTCCTTTGCCTCTGTGAGACAATTTCAGCTTCTTTATTTCTTCTGAAATCACAAGCTGAATAGCTATGTATAGGGCAAACCAAGTTCATATTACTGATTGTATCTCTCACACAGCATGAAATGCTAAGTATTCATACCTAGGGAGATGATCCAGTGGATAATGTGCTTGCCATACATGTGTGAGAATGGGAATTTGGAAGCCCAGAATCCACATGAGGTCAGATAGCCTCATGTGCTACAGTATCCTGAGGCACTTATGGTGAGACAGGAGGTGATGACAGAGAATCCCTTAATTTTTCCTGGATAGTTACCCTAGGGATTTCATTCATGAACAAGAGCTTCAGCCACAAAACTAAGGTTGAAAGAAGGTTGCATGTTTTCATTCTAAAGGTTCCCTGACAAACCTATCATTGTTGTTCCTAGGTGTATAAAAGGGAACAATGTCAGACACACTTCCCATAACAAGGTAAAATGCTTCTTGGTGACATTAATTTTCTTATGAATTCTGTCTTCATTCAGCCATAATCTAACTATCCCAGTTTTATATGGAAAGGTGCTTCAGAGTCAACCATATTGTAGATGTGGAACTTTCTGTAAATTGCAAGTGAGCAATAAGTCCTTATGGGTAGTGGTGGCCCAATAAGAGAATGGACTTAAAAGACAGTGAGTGGAAGACTGAGTGCAGTTCTCATAATAGAAGATGTTTGATGATTGACAAAGTATTGTTTGGAGAGATGAATACACCGTAGACTGATTTAAATATGTGACTGTGATAATAGACCAGCATACATTTTAATAAGTCCAGATATTTCAATGATCCAGGAATCTTCAAAGTGCCTTTATTCTCAGCACAATGTCCATAAGTTTTATCTATCCTTGGACACTCCTATTTTGTTATCATATATGAGAGCATCTCTGGTTTCTCTCTTTCATCTGCATTTAGACTGAGATGAAATAGTGGATGTTTAGCAATATGTAATATGTTCATGAAATTTGCATTATGAAGAATTAGAGCTTTATCTATTTGATTTTTATAAGGGCTGTAGATGCACGCGTTGTCAAAGAAGAAGCAAATATCCCCTCTACCTGATTGGGTATGACCCCAAAGGCCCCTTGCAGCGAGCGGCCAGTGTGGGTGACCTGGATACCATTGATAGATTACTTCAATCTAGTCAACATCATGTCGATGAATCTGATAGGAGGAGCAGGTAATGGGCATTGGAGTTGGTGAGGTTGAAGGGGGTGGAAGAGTGGGGTGGGACCTGTCAGGATACTCAGAGCCAAGTAGGTAGGAAAATCAACTTCCAGGCCTACATCCTAATGGAGGAGAGATGGCATGCTTAGGTTCATTTTCATTGGGTCCCCTGCATTGTTTACTTGTTTAGTGCTCCTAGACATATGAGACCTGCACAGCCTGGAACAGCAGCTCCTAGGCCTTAGTCAAACTACATCATTTTATTTTATTTTATTTTATTTTATTTTATTTTATTTTATTTTATTTTATTTTATTTTATTTTATTTTATTTATTTATTTATTTTTTTTTTGGTTTTTTGAGACAGGGTTTCTCTGTGTAGCCCTGGCTGTCCTGGAACTCACTCTGTAGACCAGGCTGGCCTCGAACTCAGAAATCCACCTGCCTCTGCCTCCCAGAGTGCTGGGATTACAGGCGTGCGCCACCACCGCCCGGCCATCATTTTATTTTTTATATACACTTAAATTTTGTAGACAAACTCAAAAGAAACTCACACAAACACACAGAAGCACACAGAGACACAGGTGTTGTGCCTATGTGCATTTTTGGTGTGCCATGTGTGATACAATCAAGTGCTTGATCCCTTGGAACTGGAGCTACTGGCAGTTGTGAGCTGCCATGTGTGTGCTAGCAATCACACCTGAGTATCCTAGAAAACAAAACTAGAGCTGTTAACAACCAAGCCACCTGACTATATTTGTCTTTATAGGCCATTAATAAATACTATTATTCAACGATGGACAAGATAAATTGTCAACTTTAATGCAAAAAAATCACTGAGAAATCTTAGATCAATATCAAATACCCATATTTGCTAATGGATTGAAGACATTTTGAACTCTGACCCTGTACCCCCATACTCACCCTAGGTGCATGTGTGCATTGATACACAAGTGAAGGCAAGAGATGGACGTTATCTTTCCTCTCACTTTCCTGTGTCCCACAGTGTGCGATGGTCAGAGTACTCGCCAGTGGACAGTTGTCTTCGGCAGCATTGTGGGTTCTGGGGACTTACCTGATGGCCTGCATCAGGCCTCCTTGTGGGTTCCATCACATGGTCCCTCAGTTTTAGAGACATGGTTATTCATTCCCATTCATGGCATGTTTAATTTATTTTCTTGGAGCACTTTGATTCTCACACTTGCAGGCAAGTAAGCTTTGGGATCCCCTTATCCCCATATCTGTACTCAGGTTTTCAGGGCTAGTGATTTACCAATTGAGTTCTACCAATCACCCCAGCCCCTCATTCTCATTTCCTATTTTTATTCTGTTCTAGTTTATGAAGGGGAACCAATGACATAACAGTAGATTTTCTGAAGTCCACATGATTCTTGATTATTTTGTTGTTCTAAGGGCCTAATGAGTCTTTAAATTCAAGTTTCATATAAATAATAGAAGAATAAATTATAAATTATACTTTCAAGATATTGTCTTTCTTATTGCATGTTTTCTTTAAAAAGGCTGAATTGTCAAACTGTAGATTTTCAGTTAGTCTATTTGTTCCCCACACATAATTTAGATATCTACTGTATAGAGTACACATTATACTCTTTCCAGATCTTCCGATTCTTAGACCATTATGTTTCTGTGCCCAGTCAAAGTTTCTTATATTCGATAAATTTAAATATTAATGAAATGAACCATACTCTTTGGAGCCCTAGGGTTTTTTTTTTTTTTTGAGACAGGGTTTCTCTGCCACAATTTAGTGCCTGGATCATCATGGATACTGTATCTATTACCTATGGTCTAGGTTGTGCTCCTGCTGGTACCAGGTATAGAAACACTATTCATTGGCACTAAATAAATGAAATGTAGAGCCTAGCGGTGGCAGCTTGTGCTGGCTGCCGGGGACTGAGGAGTAGGCTGTGGGCATCGCTCTGAGTTCCAGAATGAAAGAAGTAGTTAATCTTGACATTATAAAAGAAGAATGGTTTGTGAAACAGGACCTCCTGACAGTCAACCCTCAATGATAATCAACAAAAGGACTGTGAATATTCTGTTGACAGCCTTTTTGAGGAAGCAGGGAAGCCTGGCACCAAATGTTTGTCCCCAACTAAACAGAAGAAACAGGTTGATGCATATATAAAATTGTGGAAACAGGGATTCACTGTCAAAGATGATTTTAGAAGTTATTGTGATGGTGCAAGTCAGCAGTTTCTGAACTCCATCAAAAAGGGTGAATTACCTTCAGAATTACAGGGAGTTTCTATAAAGAGGAGGTGGATGTTAAAGTGGAAGATAAAAAAAATGAAGTATGTATGTGTACAAAGCCTGTGTTCCAGCCCTTCTCAGGACAGGACCACAGACTAGGAAGTGGTACATGGTGAATCGTTTCTAAAGCAAAGAGTGAGGAAGTTGACAATAAAAGAACTTTGTCTGCTGTCTCACTGAAGAACTTGGAGCCCATTACCAGGATCCAGATCTGCTTAGCCAACGGGGAAAGGACTGTCCAAAGATTTAATGTTTCTCCCAGGGTGAGCCACATCAAAGAGTTCATTGAAAAGTACCAAGGATCTCAGAGAAGTCTTCGTTTTGCCCTGGCAACAGCTCTTTCTTTTCTCAGATTTCTGAGAAATGCTCACTTCGGAAGAAGCAGATTTGCAGAATGCTGTAGTAATTCAGACTCCAAAATCTGCCAAGCTTTTTAGAAAACTTTGATAGTTTATATTTTTGAGAGATGGGAGAAATGCTGGATGGAATTAGACATGCAAAAGTGGGAGTCGAGTCGGCGTGACTGTGCGTGTGGTTGAGGGCTTTGTAATCCTTATGTGGGTTCAGCCATCACAAGCTGGGAGAGTGACATGGCTGTAAGGCAGAGGCAGGGCACTTTCTCAACAGGCTATTGAGAAAAATACCAATTTTCAAATAATAGTTAGCCAATATGATATTTTAAATAGCTGTATCAATCTTAATGTGGTCTAAATTATCAGAGTGTTCAAGTAGCTACATCAGCCTAAGTATTCAAGTATTATTTCCGAAAAGCAGATATTTATATAAATGTTAGCTGTCTCAGTTTTTAAATAGCAATACATTAAAATATTATACATGACATGTTGGAAGCATCGATGTCATTATTATATTGCCTGTTCTTCATCCTCAGAGCTTTGCAGTTTCTACTCTGTGATGACAAAAGGTACTCAGATTCATTTGACAACAGTATCCAAGAGAAATACTCTTCTAGTATTAAAATTGTGTAGCTTAGTATAATGTCAGGATTAATCTGTCTGCACAGTTTTCTATATCTTCTATAGAATTTTATGGCTTGGGAACATAGTTCAGTGGTAGAGAGTATTTGCCATGCATACTTGAGACTAGTTTCAATCAATCCCAGCACTATTTAAAAAATCCTTTAAATTTGAAATGTTAATGCACACATACACAAATTCTCCAAAACTGGGTGATTGTGGTAGAACAGGCCTTTAATCCTAGCATTTTGGAGGCAGAGGCAGGCAGATCTCCAAGTTCAAGGACAGTCTGTCCTACAGATCTAACCACCATGGTTATGTAGAGAAACCCTGTCTAGAAAAGAAAATATTTACTCATTTAAAAATAACTTTGAAGCCGGGTGTGGTGGCCCACGCCTTTAATCCCATCATTTGGGAGGCACAGGCAGGCAGATTTCTGAGTTCGAGGCCAGCCTGGTCTACATAGTGAGTTCCAGGATAGCCAGGGTTACATTGAGAAACCCTGTCTAGAAAAATCAAAAACAAACAAACAAACAAACAAACAAAAACAAAAACAAAAACAACAACAAAAAACCAAAAAATCAACCAAAACAAAACAAAACAAAAAACCAAAAAAACTTTGAAACTGCCTACAGTGTCGAGTGCCCTCGCTCTAGCTCACACCAAGCTGGAGGGGAGCAGCACTGGAGCCCAGGAGTCTGGTCAGCCTAAGCAACATAGCCAAACCCTGCCTCTTGATAGTAACAACTTTCACACCCGGAGAGATGGCTCAGCAGTTCAGATTACTGGCTGCCCTTGCTGTAGATCCAGATTCAATCTCCAGCACACACATGGCAGCACACAGCCATCTGAAACTACTGCTCCCGGATATCCAGCTCCCTCTACTGACCTCTGTGGGCACTGCACTCAAGTTATAAGTAGACATACTTGCAGACAAAACATCATACATATTAAATTTTTAAAATTTAAACTAATAATTTCCAAAGAGTGAAAAGATTTATTGAGAAAGGTAGCATTGTATTTCCTTTTCTCCAAAAATGTAATGTCTGACTTAATGAAGATAAAGATTCACATCTGTTAGTTTATAGTCTGTAGAAGACAACTTTTTATTCATGGGAATGAAAAAGAAATATGTTACTATCTGATTAGGAAAGACAGTTTGACAAGGGTCATTTGGGAATCCTTCCTTAAGGGCCAATATCTAGCCAAATGTACGAGTTCACATCGATCATAAGCACTTGAGAGGCTGAGGCAGGAGAATTACCATGAGGTCAAGGCCATCTTGGGCTACAGAATGAGAGTCTTAAATCAAAACAACAACCTCTATTCCTTCTCCGTCACAAGCATTGTACTTCACTGTGTGAGATGGGTGCCAACTGCACTCGGAACCTTGCGTGACTCGTAAGTATTTAGTTTAAATGCAGGAATTCTATGCTAGGCCCCAGTCTGCTATGCTTCACAGTGGACAGAGAATGGCTCCACCCTGGAGCTTTATCTTCTTCCCAAGTTTACTTAGGCTGCTGCTCTTTAAGCTGACCTGCTCCTGGCCTAACCTGAACCTTGCCTCCTGTCCAAAGACGAGGCAGGTGTCAATGAGGTTTTAAGACTCATTAATGACGAGAGGGAGCCTGTGTGTATAACTAGAGGTGCCATCTCTCCGCCCTTCCTTCTGCAGTCCTAATTTGAAGATCCTTTCTTCCTAGTCTCAGTCTTCCCCAGGCCAGACTTCTGCATGTTGGGTGGGCAGTGTGGAATAGAGAAGGAAGGAGAGCATCTTCCTTTTGCCCTTTACCTAGGAAATTAGCAGGTATACAATAGAAAAATTAAATATTTGTCAATAGTGTATACTCAACATTCTCAGAGCCCATTTTAGCAATATAAATAATTTCTTTTAAATATGGGAGATGGTAATATCAATGGTTTTATTTTTCAGATACAGGCTAAAAGTTTTGATTGTTAATATGTTCATGAATCTCTAAGTAAATGTTTCATATAGGCCTATCCTGAAACCTTTCTATTAACAAAGTTATAATTGGTCCTCTGTATATTTATGACAAGTGTCTTACCAGAATGTTTCTTGTATATTTACAAATAAAGCCTCTAGTCTTTAATTAAAAAAATAAATGAACTGTAGAAATGAAAAAAAAAATCAAACATATGATGACCGAGAGTTTAGAATTTTGTTTGTTGTTAAAAATTTACATAGTTACAAGTGATCTGTATAATTTCCATTTCTGCTTGGATTGTGCCATATTTTATTTAATAAAAGGCACAATGGGTTTCAAGATATCTTTTTATTTTGTAGAGTAATAAAGTTAAATATATTGCCAATTATTGTTGCAAAATAATAGAAATGATTAATGAAATTCCAATGTTAGTTAGGCTAAAATGTGAATGAAAGAGGAAGATAACCCTAGTGTCACTGGCCACTATTTAGTATGAGTTAGAAGGATTATCATGTTCAAGACCTGGTGTGTGAAGAGAGGAATTTTTTTTGTTTGTTTTTTGTTTTATTTGGTTTCTTGGAGACAGGGTTTCTCTGTATAGCCCTGAGTGTCCTGGAACTCACTCTGTAGACCAGGCTGGCCTGGAACTCAGAAATATGCCTGCCTCTGCCTCCCAGAATGCTGGGATTACAGGCATGTGCTACCACCGCCCAGCTAAGAGAAATCTTTTTTTTTTAATTTTTATTTTCTTTTAATTTATATAATTTTTATTTTCTATATTCTATGTTTACATTCCAAAGGCTTTCCACTTTCCCAGTTTCCCCCCACCATACATCCCATAATTCCTCTCCCCCCAACTATTCCCCAATCATTCCCCCTCCCACCAGGGTTTCTCTACAAAACTGGATCCAATCTTTACAGGCCCAGGTTCCTCTCCTTTCTTCTTGGGAATCATTTGACTTGCTAATTGTGCCCTGAGTATTTAGGGCTTCTGGGCTCATTAATATCCACTTATCAGTGTTTGCATTTCATGTGTATTCTTTTGTGATTGGTTTAAGTCACTCAGGATGATATTTTCCAGGTCTAACCATTTACCTACAAATTGCATGAATTCATTATTTTTAATTGCTGAGTAGTATTCCATTGTCTAAACATACCACATTTTCTGTATCCATTCCTCCTTTGAGGGATATTTGGGCTCCTTCCAATTTCTGGCTATTATAAACAAGGCTGCTATAAACATAGTAGAGCATGTGTCTTTATTGTATGCAGGGGAATCCTTTGGGTATATGCCCAGGAGTGGTATGCCAGGGTCCTCTGGAAGTGGCATGCCCAATTTCCAGAGCGGTTTTACCATTTTGCAATCCCACCAACAGTGGAGGAGTGTTCCTCTTTCTCCACATCCTCGCCATCACTTGTTGTCTCTTGAGTTTTTAATCTTAGCCATTCTGACTGGTGTGAGGTGGAATCTCAGGGTTGTTTTGATTTGCATTTCGCTGATGACTAATGATGTTGAACATCTCTTAAGGTGTTTCTCGGCCATCTGAATTTCTTCTGGTGAAAATTCTTGTTTAGCTCTGGACCCCATTTTTTGATAGGGTTATTTGGTTCTTTGGAGTCTAACTTCTTGAGTTCTTTGTATATATTGGATATTAGCCCTCTGTCGGATTGGGGTTGGTGAAGATGTTTTCCCACTTTGTTGGTTGCCGTTTTGTCCTTCTGACAGTATCCTTTGCCTTGCAGAAACTTTGTAATTTTATGAGGTCCCATTTGTCAAGTCTTGATCTTAGTGCGTAAGCTATTGGTGTTCTGTTCAGGAACTTTCCCCTTGTGCCCATGTCCTCCAGGGTCTTCCCAAGTTTCTTTTCTAATAGTTTCCATATGTCTGGTTTTATGTGGAGGTCCTTGATCCACTTGGAGTTGATCTTAGTGCAAAGAGATAAGAGTGGGTTAATTCGCATTCTTCTGCATGTTGACCTCCAGTTGAACCAGTACCATTTGTTGAAAAGGCTATCTTTATTCCACTGGATGGTTGTGGCTACTTTATCAAAGATCAAGTGACTATAAGTCTGTGGGTTAATTTCTGGGTCTTCAATCCTATTCCATTGATCTACTTGCCTGTTGCTGTACCAATACCATGCAGTTTTTAACACAATTGCTCTGTAGTACTGCTTAAGGTCAGGGATATTGATTCCCCCAGAAGTCCTTTTATTGTTGAGAATAGTTTCAGCTATCCTGGGTTTTTTGTTGCTCCAGATGAATTTGAGAATTGCTCTTTCTAGATCTATGAAGAATTGATTTGGGATTTTGATGGGGATCGCATTGAATCTGTAGATTGCTTTTGGCAAGATGGCCATTTTTACTATATTGATCCTGCCAATCCAGGAGCAAGAAATATTTTTCCATCTTCTGAGGTCTTCTTCAATTTCTTTCTTCAAGGACTTGAAGTTCCTGTCGTACAGATCTTTTGCTTGTTTGGTTAGAGTTACGCCAAGGTACTTTATGTTGTTTGTGGTTATTGTGAAGGGTGTTATTTCCCAAACTTCTTTCTCAGGCTGCTTGTCCTTTGAGTACAAGAAGGCTACTGATTTGCTTGAGTTAATTTTATAACCAGCCACTTTGCTGAAGTTGTTTATCAGCTGTAGAAGTTCTCTGGTGGAGTTTTTTGTTTCGCTTAAGTAAACTATCATATTGTCTGTAAATAATGATAGTTTGACTTCTTCCTTTCCAATTTGTATCCCTTTGACTTCCTTATGTTGTCTAATTGCTCTCGCTAGAAATTCAAGTACTATATTGAAAAGATATGGAGAGAGAGGGCAGCCTTGTCTAGTCCCTGATTTTAGTGGGATTGCTTCAAGTTTCCATTTATTTTGATGTTGGCTACTGGTTTGTTGTAGATTGCTTTTACTATTTTTAGGTATGGGCCTTGAATTCCTGCTCTTTCCAAGACTTTTAGTATGAAAGCATGCTGAATTTTGTCGACTGCTTTTTCAGCATCTAATGAGATGACCATGTGTTTTTTTTTTCTTTGAGTTTGTTTATGTAGTAGATTACATTGATGGATTTCCATATATTGAACCATTCCTGCATCCCTGGGATGAAGCCTACTTGATTATGGTGAATGATTGTTTTGATGTGCTCTTGCATTCTGTTGGCAAGAATTTTATTTAGTATTTTTGCATCAATATTCATAAGAGAAATTGGCCTGTAGTTCTCTTTCTTTGTTGGATCTTTTTGTGGTTTTGGTATTAGCATAATTGTGGCTTCGAAGAATGAGTTGGGCAGTGTCCCTTCTGTCTCTATTTTGTGGAATAGTTTGAAAAGTATTGGTGTTAAGTCTTCTTTGAAGGTCTGGTAGAATTCTGCACTAAAACCATCTGGTCCCGTACTTTTTTTGGCTGGGAGGCTTTCTATAACCCCTTCTATTTCTTTAGGGGTTATGCGACTATTTACCTGATCTACTTGATGCTGATTTAATCTTGGTATTTGGTATCTGTCTAGGAAATTGTCCATTTCCTCCAGATTCTCCACTTGTTTTGAGTATAGACCTTTGTAGTAGGATCTGATGATCTTTTGCATTTCCTCAGTTTTTGTTGTTATGTCTCCCTTTTCATTTCTAATTTTGTTAATTTGTATACTGTCTCTGTGTCCTTTGGTTAGTCTGGCTAAGGGTTTATCTATCTTGTTGATTTTCTCAAAGAACCAGCGCCTGGTCTTGTTGATTCTTTGTATGGTTTTCTTTGTTTCTACTAGATTGATTTCAGCCCTGATTTTGATGATTTCTTGTCTTCTACTCCTCTTGGGTGAATTAACTTCTTTTTCTTCCAGGGCTTTAAGGTGTGCCATTAAGTTGCTAGTGTATGCTCTCTCCAGTTTCTTTTTGGATGCACTCAGAGCTATGAGTTTTCCTCTTAGCACTGCTTTCATTGTGTCCCATAGATTTGGGTAGGTTGTACCTTCATTTTCATTGAATTCTAAAAAGTCTTTGATTTCGTTTTTTATTTCTTCCTTGACCAAGGTGTCATTGAGTAGAGTATTGTTCAGTTTCCATGTGTATGTGGGCTTTCTGTTGTTTTCGTTGGTATTGAAGACCACTCTTACTCCATGGTGATCTGATAGGAGGCATGGGATCAGCTCGATCTTCTTGTATTTGTTGACATCTGTCTTGTGACCAATTATATGATCAATTTTGGAGACGGTACCATCCGGTGCTGAGAAAAAGTTATATTCTTTAGCTTTAGGATGAAATGTTCTATATATATATCTGTTAAATCCAATTGGTCCAAAGTTTCAATTAGTTTTCCTGTGTCCCTGTTTAGTTTCTGCTTTCCTGATCAGTCCACTGAGGAGAGTGGAGTGTTCAAGTCACCCACAATTATTGTATTAGGTGTAATGTGTGCTTTATGCTTTACTAAGGTTTCTTTTACGAATGAGGGTGTCCTTGCATTTGGAGCATAGATGTTCAGTATTGAGTGCCGCGGACCGCGGCTGCTCGTGGCAGCTTTGGTTGCAGCCTTCTGCAAGCAGTAGCTCCTCGTGGGAGTTCGGTTGCAGGGGAGACCAAGATCCCGGGGTCAGGAAGGCACAAATCGGCGAGAATGACGACACAGACGCAGGATACTTCATGTTGGTTTTTTCCCCGCGCACGAAGCCGGAGTGGGACCGTCGGCTCCAAACTGCCCCGCGCAGACAGCCCCCTGAACCGCCAGCTACGAAAAGCTGGGATCCGCAGGCGGCAGGCTGGAACCGCGGCGCTCGAAGGCAGCAGGCTGGATCCGAGGCGCTCGCGGTGGAGCCGGGAGGTGTGGGCTGAAGCAGTTAGACCAGACCAAGTAACTCCACGCGGATTTATTTAAGATGGGGGTACAAAGGGGAACGGGGTAAGGGGAAGTCTGGGGGCGATGAGCAGAAAGAGAAAGAGAAAGGGCACGCTGCTCCTTCTTATAGGCATGATTATTCAAATTACAGGTGGGCTAGGTGGGCCTATTGAATTCTGGGTACATGGTGGCCGTTGCCTTGGTAACAGGAGTAAACCTGCAGGGCTGCATTAGTGTCGCCTATATGACGTCATAGGTCTCAGGACCAACACTTCATATTATAGAAAAATCTATATTTTCTCTAATGAGGAGCCCTGTTTTATGGCCCCCTACTCAGAGCATCAGGTTCTGACAATTACATAGTAAAAATGAGGCACGCTAGCTTACATAGGTAGCGCCCTTAGGTTATAAGCTAAAACATTTTAAGCCATTTCTGTCTAAGCTAGAGATCTTGCCTAAGTTAGCAAGATTCTTCTCTGAACTAACAAGCTTTCTTCAGAGCCAGGCATCTTGCCTGGCTCCGGGAATCTTGCTCTCTAGACTAAATCATTCTCTAACTAACTCATGTTCCCACCAACTAACAAGCTCTCATAAGAGCCAGGCATATTGCCTGGCCCTAGAAACTCTGCTTTTCTAGACTAACTCATCTTCTCCTAACTAACTCTCTTCTAAGTCTTATGTCTTGTCTGCTCAGAGGAAATCTCTGCTCTCGGTAGACAATTGCTTGACATTAACATAGTAAAGGATGTAGCTAGCTAAGCAGGGATAATTTACATGACCATACCTTACAGTCTCCTATATTGGGTAAGCCTGGACTTGTTTTCCACTTAGCCTCATTAATACATGAGCCTCACCTGGGACCGAGGGCTATAGGTGTCTGAATAGCCAGTGAATACATTGGCTTAGCAAGACAAAGGATGGCAGCTCAGTAAGCTGTTTTTGAGGAAGTCTGGGCTTAGGGACTACTTCTTATGTAGATATACAACAAGCTCGAGGACTAGGCAGGATCTGAATAGAGCATATTATGAGAGCTATGAAATATTTTCCTTAAATTCACATGGTCATGGCTACCAGAAATAAACAGGTTAGAAAAGGTGCCAAAGGATCATTTATGGCTTCTCTGTAGTAGGGTTTATGCATAGCAATTGAGAGCTCTTCTTGGTGGATTTTCCCTTTGGCCAGCAAGAAGTGACCTTCTGAGTCTCTTTTGATGACTTTGGGTTGGAAGTCAATTTTATCTGATATTAGAATGGCTACTCCAGCTTGTTTCCTGAGACCATTTGCTTGTAAAATTGTCTTCCAGCCTTTTACTCTAAGGCAGTGTTTGTCTTTAACACTGAGATGTGTTTCCTGTAAGCAGCAAAATGTAGGGTCCTGTTTCCGTATCCAGTCTGTTAGTCTATGTCTTTTTATTGGGGAATTGAGTCCATTGATGTTAAGAGATATTAAGGAATAGTAATTATTACCTCCAGACATTTTTGAAATTATATTTATTTATTTATTTATTTATTTATTTATTTTTATTTTTTTAATATTCGAGAGGTTACCTTCTTTTGGGTTTGATGAGAGGAGGTTTCTATCTTGCTTCTTCCTGGGTGT
Organism: Apodemus agrarius; assembly: GCA_964023405.1. Lineage (NCBI taxonomy): Eukaryota > Metazoa > Chordata > Mammalia > Rodentia > Muridae > Apodemus > Apodemus agrarius. The sequence continues at coordinate 17,473,872 of OZ030005.1, forward strand.
AGATTCCATCCTTGTCTTGGTGTTTTCCCCCATTATCCTTTGTAGGGATGGATTAGTGGAAAGATATCGTGCAAATTTGGTTTTGTCATGGAATACCTTGATGTCTCCATCTATGGCGATTGAGAGTTTTGCTGGGTAAAGTAAATTTGGCTGAAGTTTGTGTTCTCTTAGAGTTTGCATGATATCTGCCCAGGATCTTCTAGCTTTCATGGTCTCAGGTGAGAAGTCTGGTGTTATTCTGATAGGTCTTCCTTTATAAGTTACTTGGCCTTTTTCTCTTGCTGCCTTTAATATTCTTTCTTTGTTTAGTACATTTGGAGTTTTGATTATTATGTGACGGGATGTATTTCTTTCTGTTCTGATCCAGTCTGTTTGGGATTCTATAGGCTTCTTGTATATTCATGGGCATCTCTCTCTTTAGGTTGGGGAAGTTTTCTTCCATAATTTTGTAGAAGATATTTGCTGGCCCTTTAACTTGTAAATCTTCACTCTCGTCTATACCTATAATCCTTAGGTTTGGTCTTCTCATTGTGTCCTGGATTTCCTGGATGTTTTGGGTTACAACCTTTTTGCGTTTAGTATTTTCTTTGACTGTTGAATCAATGGTTCCTATGGTATCTTCGGCTTCTGAGATTCTGTCTTCTATCTTTTGTATTCTATTGTTGATATTTGCATCTATGGCCCCTGATTTCTTCCCAAGGTTTTCTATCTCCAATGTTGTCTCCCTCTGCGATTTCTTAGTTGTTTCTACTTCTGTTTTTAGTACTGGATGGATATGCTCAGACCTTTCGCTTGCTTGATTGTGTTTTCATGTATTTCTTTAAGAGATTTTTGTGTTTCCTCTTTCATAGCTTCTACTTGTTGGCCCACGTTCTTCTGTATTTCTCTAAGTGATTTTTGTCTTTCTTCCTTATTGTCTTCTTCTTTTTGATCCATCTTCTCCTGAATTTCTTGAAGTGATTTTTGTATTTCCCTTGTAAAGGCTTCTAACTTTTGATCCATTTTCTCCTCTATTTCTTTACGAGATTTTTCTATGTGTTCAGCTACCAGCATCCTGACCAGTGATTTTATATCCAAGTCTTGTTTTTCTGGTGTTTTGGGGTATCCAGGGCTTCCTGTTGTTGGCGAACTGGGTTCAGATGCTGTCATGTTGCCTTGATTTCTGTTAGTAACGTTCCTTCATTTTCCTTTTGCCATCTGGTTATTTCTGGTGTTAGTTGGCCTTGTTGTCACTGGATGGTGTTTGAATCTCCCGTGAGGCTGGGCTCACCTGTTGTTTCTTTACTGGTGATTATGCGTGACTACCGCTTTAAGGGATCAGGATCTGGCTGTCACCTGCTGCCTCGGTGCAAGGCCTGAGTGTGCGGGTTTGTCCCGCAGTGCCTTGGCGGGCGGAGCTGGGCCTGCCTGGCAGCGAGAGCCTAGCAGATCCCCCCGCAACAGTAGCCCCGGATGGAGTCTGTCTACCTGGGACTCTGCAGCTGTGTCCTGGTTGCAATCGAGAAATCTTTATCATGACTAACAAAGGCTGAACTCTTAGGAGCTGTGCTTATATTGTTGTAGCAGAGTTCTTGCCCATCCAAATGGAAGCATCAGAGCCCTCCTGTGTACAATAGCTACTATGTTTAATCTCCATTCTTTGGATTGGAAAAGGGAGTCATGAGGGTCATAGAAATCCCAAGGAGGAACTATTAAATACCAGATAGTAGAGTAGGATTTAAATTCAAGCTGAGGTCAATTTCCTGGGAACTTTTCTATGATTCAGACAGGCTGCTTTTTGCAGGATGAAAGTCTTAAGAATTCCTTAAACAGGTCAGCCAGGCACTATATCCCTAGCACAGCAAATGAACATCTGAGTAGACATAAACAAATAAGGAAACTCCAGTTCCTTTTTTATATCAGAAGGAATTTACCTTCATACTATGTGGTACTTAAAGGTGATTGGACTCTTATTTAGCATTCAGAAATGTCTTTTCCATTTGCAGGACATCCCTCCATTATGCATGTGCCCACAACCATCCAGACGTGGTATTACTCTTATTGGAAAATAACTCCAACATTAACCTCCAGGATGATGAAGGCTGCACACCCTTGATTAAGGTAGCTATTGGTCATCAGTTTCAGTATGAAATGGATTAGAGGTTGACCTTGTTTGGTTTCTGTTGCTGTGATAAAACACTGACCAAAAACAAGTCAGGAAAGGAAATGGTTATTTGGCTTATATTTACAAGTCACAGTTCATTCTCAAGGGGAACAAGGGCAGGAGCCCAAATCAGGAACCAGAGGGAACAGCTAAACTAGAGATTATGGGAGAATTGAGCTTTTCTGTGACTTTTACCAAGGCTTGTGCGGGTTATTTTCATGCAGCTGAGGACTTTCTACCAGGTATGCCCACACCCAAAACCATGGGCCTTGCTACTTCTATCTACATCAAAAATACATTCCACATAGTTGCCCAGAGACAAGTCTGATTGGGGTAGTTCCTTAAGTGAGGATCCTTCCAGGTGTGTTAGTCTATGTCAAACTGGGAAAGACAACAAAATCTAACCAAACAACTAATCTCTGCAGTCCAACAGCCAACTAGCACAGACCTGAATTCTTCGAAAATTTAGGTGTGTTGGCAGAACATTTTAATTCTACCACTTGTAAAGGGATGTGGTGGGAAGAGTATAAGATTAGGCAAGCCTGGGGTACTTAACAAGACTTTGTGTCAAAATAGAGAGATCATGTGCATAACTGAAACTCTGTGTTTGATTTATGGGAAACTATTCAGTGCGATGGTAGAAATGTCTCTCTTGGATTCCTTGAATTGAAGATGTATTTTCTTGTTGAATTTCCACAGGCGGCTCAGCGAGACAATTTCATTTGTGTTTCTGTATTGCTCAACTACAAAGCTGATCCAAATGTCATCGATTTCAGTGGAAATACAGCCTTCCACCATGCTGTATCCAGGGGTAACCTAGCAATAGTCAAAATGCTTTTGAAGCACAACGTAGATATTGAAGCCAAAACAAAGGTAAAGTTCACTCAACTTCATTCCCAGTGCATTTCAAGCAGTGACACTCACATCTACTTTCTACATGCAGAAGCTCAACCATTCTTACTGAGTATGTTCACAGGAATGCTGTTTTCTCCAAATATGTTTTTCATATATTTCATAGTTAGTTAAAAAAAGCACAGCATAGCGTATTTTTGTCCCAGAATGGGCTTTGATTTTAACATTAAAAAATAAAGTGTTTAGGACCACACGCACATTACATATACACAGACAATAAAATAAATTCATTTCACTTTAAATGATTGTAGAATAAATAGAAATGTGTTGTTGCAAAGAAGGTAATGATGTGGGTTTGACTCAGGGATGAGAGTAGACAGGAAAACGAGAGAGGTGGCAGGCATATTAGGACATTTAATCATTTAATTTTTAAAAACTTTGATATACATAGGAGATGCTACTGAGCTTGTGAGATTATTCTTAGTTTAGCAAAGAAATATATTTGAAATACAGTATGAGAAACTCTGCTCCACACACCTCTTGAGCACACTCCTTCAACAGGGACATAGCAAACTTTACTCTCTGTATCAGGGCTGTGTCAATGGAGGGCCTACTCCATGGAGGTAAGACGGGAACCCTTGAGTGTTTGGGGAGAGTTCTGGAAGGGAGTGTTGTTCATAGACAGTGTTGGTTAGGGAAAAGTTTTGTCAAAGTGAAGAAGACAGCTGTGTGTGGGAAAGTTCAACAGGTGTTGTAGGATAGATGAATCCTTGTAACACTTACACTGTGTTTATGCTCATAAAATCTGTGATGAATTTTCATTGAGAAACAACTCATTTTGTAAAATGCAATATTTTTTCTTTACAGTATGGCTTGACCCCGCTGCAGCTGGCAGCCTATGAACAGAATCCAGAAATGGTAAAATTTTTAGAGGCGATGTGTGCAAAGGCACATGCAGCGAAAGAGATAAATGGGTACAGTTTCTTCTTTTCTTCAATCTTAGTGCTGTTCATGAGGGTGACAATTGCTTGAGTCAGAAATACTAAAATCATAGGAAGATGGCAAGAAACTCAGAGACACATAGTTTGAAAGCTTAGCACACATGAAGTAGGAGCTGGGAAGAGACTGTTTCAACACAACACAAGAACAGCACACACCAGGAATCTCTACCTAGTTCAGTAGTTCACCTCATGCACCATCAACCAAGCTGAAGGTTAAGGTAAATCATTTGTTACTCGACTGCCATATTTTTGCTTTGAACAGTGTTTGTCAGTGGATTAAGGGCCATAGGTCCTTGGTAAGTGTTCTATCATGGATGAACACCGATAGTCCCTAAGTCTGAAATTTTGTATCCTATGACCCCGAAGATGACAGCATTACCCCAGGTATCAAATAGTGTTTCCTAATGATCTGTTTGAGTTTTGAAATGTCCAACCCAGCAGAAAAGGAACTTTCACTGGAAGATGTTCTTTAACTGTCATAGTATAAGAACCCAGCAACTTTTGGGATTCCACAGTTTGACATTTTTTTCCCCATTTCACATGGACCTTTCAAAGTGGGTATATAAGTAGTTCATTTATTTCCACAGAGTCTGGTACTTTAGCATTTAAAATCTTGTCCTGAAATCTGTGAATGTTTATCTCTGAAACAGGTTGTTCTTACAATGCTATATGCCCTTTCCATATGAAATACACTTTTTTATGCTTACATTTTCTGTTTAGTCCATATGTATACCTGTTTATGTTGAGCCATTATTCCCATATAGTATTTCTGTGCTTTAAAATGAGCCTCGGGAGAGGTAGCTCACTCTCATTTCAAACCTTTAATGCATTTTGTTAAAAACTTAATTTAATTTTATTTAGTTCACATTACATCTAGCTCACTGACCTCCTCCTGGTCATCCCATCCTACAATCTTTCTCTGTCCCTGCTCCTCTTCACCTCTGATCATTTTGGGATCCCCTGTATGTCCCCACCATGGCACTTCAAGTTTCTGCAAGAGTAGGTACTTCCACTCTCTCTGAGGCCAGACAAGGCAGTTCAGCTAGAAGGATATACCCCACGTATAGGCAACAACTTTATCAATAGCCCCAGTCACAGTTGATTGGTATCTATATAAAGACTTAGCTGTACATCTGCTACATATGTGTTGTGTGGTGTCTGTCCACACCACAGTGAGTGCATGTTTTTTCTATGGTAGGTGGTTCAGTCTCTGAGAGCCCTAAGTGTCCAGGTTATCTGATGCTGTTGGTCATCCTCTGGAGTTCCTACCTCCTTCAGGCCTGGAATCCTTCCTCCTAGTCTTCCATAAATAAGTGTCAACAAGCATATCATGTTGAGCATGCCCTATCTTGTCTTTAATTCTTGTTATAAGTGTGCTTTCTTTGTTTGTATGTGTGTGGGGGTTGTATGAGCACTTTTGATTGTGTTTAATTAAGAGGTTAGTATCCCTCATGTTTTCTCTTGAGAAAAGCTGGGAAGGATAGCAGTCAGCAATCATAGTCAAGTGCTGAAATATGAATTCAAGATTGTTTGTCTATTCCTTTTGGCCCATGTATTTCAACCCGGATCTCTGGAAGTAGAAGATATAGAGATCTCTATGAGTTAAGGCCAACATGGTCCATAGAGCAAATTTCAGACCAGCATTCCCTATAGTGAGATCCTGTTTCAAAAAAATATTGTTAGTAACCATCTACAGTACGATAGGGTAGGGACTCAAGCATGAAGTACTTAATACACTTGCTAAATGTTTTTCTTACGAATTGCACAATAATGATATCTTTTAAATCTATGTCACAGGACAGAGACAGCAGCCCAGAAAACCAGAGTGAAGCATGTCAGCTTTAATGAAGGTAATGTGTTTACAATGAATATAGATATATTATATAGTAGCTGGTCCTATTACCCTAAATAAGAGTAGAGATTTTAGTTCCTCTCCCACTGAGACCAGACAAGGCAGCTCTACAAGCAGAAAGGAATCCAAATGCATCCAACAGTTTATAACAGTCCTTGCTTCAGTTTTTAGAGAACCCATATGAAGACCAAGCTGCACATCTGCTACGTAAGGGGAGGATGTCTATGTGTAGCCCATGCATGCTCTTTCATGGGTGGTTCAATCTCTGTGAGCCCTCATGGGCCCAGGTTAGTTGATTCTGTAGGTTTCTTGTGGTGTCCCCGACCCCTCAAATCACACTGCCCTCCTTTGTGTTCAATGTCCTTCTGAAACTCTTCCACAAGTCTCTCCACTTGATCATTGGCTATGGGTGCAAACATCTGTTTCCATTGTATGCTGGATGAAGCCTCTCAGAAGAGTAATCTTTGGCTCCTGTCTGCAAGCATAGCAGAATATCATTAATGGTGACAAAGATTGGCTCTCTCCCACAGGGTGTGTCTCAAGTTGGGCCAGTTAATGGGTGGCTATTCCCTTAATTTCTGTTCCATTTTAATCCATGAATATCTTGTAGGCAAGGTGAATTTTGGGTTGTTGCTTTTGTGAGTGTGTTGGTATTCTCCTCCTTTTACTGGAAGTCCCTCCTGTTATCTTTTCTCCCTGTTACTACCTATAGCTCCTCCCACATTAGTTCCTCTTCCCATCTCCCAAAAATTTCCCTCCCTAAATGGATCCCTGATGTCTATTTTATTTTCCATTCTGTGTGAGATTCAAGCATCTACCTTTGGGCCCTCTTTTTACAGCTTTTTTAGGTCCGTGGATTTTAGCATGATTAATCTGTACTGTATGGGTAAAAAAGTATTCACTTCTAAGTGAGTACTTACCACATCTGCATTTCTGGGTCTGTATTGCAACACTCAGGATGAAATTTTAAAATACCATTCATTTGCCTTCAAATTTCATGGATTCCTTGTTTTAATAGATGAATGATATTTCATTTTGTAAAGATGCCACAATTTCCTAATCCATTTTTCAGTTGACGTCCATTCTGAATGTTTTCTCTTTCTGGCTTTTACAAATATACGTTTTAGCCAGGCGGTGTGGCGCATGCCTGTAATCCCAGTACTTGGGAGGCAGAGGCAGGTGGATTTCTGAGTTCCAGGCCAGCCTGGTCTACAGAGTGATTTCCAGGACAGCCAGGGCTACACAGAGAAACCTTGTCTTGAAAAGCCAATGAACAACAACAACAACAACAACAACAACAACAACAACAGCAAAAACAACAAAACAAAACAAACACAAAAAAACATATAAAAGTTTTATGAACATTGTTGAGGAACTGTCATTGAGTTGGTATGGTGGAGCATCTTTGGATACATGCCCGGTAGTGGTATAGCTCCGTCTTTGCTTTAATGATGTGTGTAGAATGGAATCTCAGAGTTGATTTGATTTAGCAATTCTTGGTTTTGTTGATTCTTTATATTGTTTTCTTTGTTTCTATGTTGACTATTTCATGCCATCTACTTTTCTGGAGTGTGCTTGCTTCTGTTTTTTTTCTTCAGATTGCAGATGTGCTGTTAGATTACTAGTATAAAGTCTCTCCAAGTTCTTTGGAATGTACAAAGTTCTATGAACTTTCCTTTGTGCACTGCTTTTATTGTGTCCCGTACATCTGGATACTTTGTGCCTTCATCATTTTCATTGAATTCTAGAAAGTCTTTGATTTCTTCTTTCTACAGTTGTCATTGAGCATAGAGCATAGAAGAGAGAGCATAGGATTATTATTTCTTGGGAAGACCAATCAATTTGGTGTACTGTAAGCTTCTTCTATGTTGATAGGCATTTGTTTTTTAGCTTGGGTGAATTTTTCTATGATTTTCTTTCAAATATTTTCTTGTCCTTGCAGCTGGTACTGTCTTCACTCTTGTCCATTCCCATTATTCTCAGTAGGATTTTTCAGTGACTCAGAATATCTGAATACTTTGAGTCAGTGATTTTTTTAGATTTAACATTTTCTTTGGTCGATGTACTAGTTTCTTTTATCATATCATTTATACCTGAGATCGACTCTTCCATTGTTTTTATTCCGTAGGCTGTGCTTCTGTTCCTGTTCTCTTTCTTAGGTTTTGCATCTTGAAGTTTCCCTCTGTGTTTTCTTTACTGCTTCTTGGACCATTCACAGGTATTGAATTGTTTTATTCATTTTCTTCGCCTTCTTGATTCCATTTTCCAGTTTATTTAAGGGATTTGCAAATTTTGCCTTTACATTTCTTTATCATTTTCATAAGATTTTTTTAATGACATTTTATTGTGCTTTGATCAAGTTAGGATATCCAGAGCTTGTTGTACTAGGATACCAGGTCTCTGATGTGACATATTGAAATAGCTCCCATTGTTTATGTTCTTAGGGTGGCCTTTAGCCAACTGGTTATCCCTGGGTGTTTCTGGTGCAGGAGTCCTGAGGTGGGCTGCCTTTGCCTGGACATTGGAAATCAGCGGACAGTGTATATCTTCTGGAAAATGGGCAGAACATTCCTGGATGAGGTCTAACTTTGATGTTCCTTGTGTAGCAGGCCTGCTTTTGTTGGGTTAAATTGTGGCCAAAGAATGGCACTTATGGGACAGCTTGCAGGACAGCTATGGGTTTTACTCTTTTTAGCAGGGGTTGAGGCATGGTCTCACTAAATGTAGCTCTGTTCATCTAGGTAATCTCTGTAACCCATCTGCTTTTACTTCCTAAGTGTTCAGATTCAAATAGTATGCTACCAGACTCAATCCATAGTTCTTTCCAGAACCATCATCCTAGGGTTAAAAAGAATGACAAGAAGTCATTTTTGAAACATCTGACATTTAAGATCATCCCAATTGTTTGTGTGTGTATTTATTTTTAGGCATTAATGTTTGATAAACATCTGTCATCTGTGATTTGAAATATACAGAGAATGGAATAGCTCTATGTGATGTAATTTGCTACAAATGAATATTTATTCTAGAATATTCTCTATATTTGTCTCATAGAAATTGATACTAACAATGAGTCTGATCATTTTTATATGTAAGTTTTTTGTATAGTTGTAATAAAATATATTTTGTTTTTAGTTTCAGAAGTCTTTTATTTTAAAGATGAAAGGCCTTTGTCCCGGTAAGGTTTAACAATACAGTAATAGTAGGTAAATTCAAAGAGAATTAGCAAATTTATGGTGGGAGTACTTTGAGACCTTTGTCTTACAAGGTCCACAGTATTATGCATATATTATTTGCTTGAAAACTTGCTCATTGTGGTTCATATGAATATGTACATTATGTCCCCCCCACCATTTCCAAGAACCAACTCTGCAGTTTGGAAAAAGAGCCTGCTGGGTTTATTTCCGCCCATGTCTGTCCATCTAAGCTTCTTTGGCTTTGCAAAGCCTTACTGGATTCATTTGTGAACTAAGACCCACACTAGTAGCTATCATTCAGGCATTTTCTTGTCTGAAAGTTTTCATAAATTGGGGTGGTTCTCCATTTCCAGTCATTACTACAGAATACCAACACATTTCTTTCCTCCTCTGACAACCAGCTTTATATGCAGAGGACCATTTTGTCAGGTGTAGCATCTTTCATAGTAAGTGGAAGACACCCATGTCTTCCAGAATGCTCCATCCATCAATGATCTGTTCCCATGATCTGTTTTCCACAGTTTTCTATGAATCCTTTTACTGTCAATAGATTATCTGAATGGCACTGTAGCTAATATTTCCCTCTCTACAAAGTTGGCTTTTGTCTTCCACATCAGTTGGACATGAACATAGAGGCAAAGGCCCATCCATTGCTGTTTAGACAGTGTGTTGGTAGAAAATTTAAAGTTGTATTTCAAGCTAATTCTGTGCTCATTATGATTAATTACTTCCACAAGAGAGGACAATTATATTGACAATGTTTGAAAATTCCCCAAATCATCAAAGCTAATGTTGAAAGAGAATATTCAAAAGTTTTCAGTACTTAAACTATTCAGACTCCTTGCAAAATACATGTTAACTATTATTTGAAATTCTGAACAGTTCCACAGTAAAACCGCAAGTGTCCACTAGGTTTGATTGACCTTTTCTCTTGTCCTTATTTTATTAAATCATAGAAGTGCTTGTTTGGCCCAGAAACAGGCAGATTGTGATTTCAGAATTCATTCATGCATGAGTTATGAAGGAGCAGCTTGAACATTGTGAAAGCTGTGATGGGATTTTAAGAGCTGGAAATCTAATTGATGATCCAGAAATCAACCTCTTGGGTGGTAACATCATAGTCAGTGAATATGCACAAAGCACCATGAGAGAAGGTACTGTGCTGCTCCAGGGGCAAAGACTGACACTGAGTCAATAGAGTAAAATACCAGTCAGTACAGCTATCACAAGAAAGGCTGAAGAGGTACTGGAGACTCTGTGTGTGTGTGTGTGTGTGTGTGTGTGTGTGTGTGTGTTCTGTATGTGTGTACTTTTTTGGGATATTTAAATTCTCCCCTATATTCCACATGAGGAAATGTTGTAAGGAAAGTGTCTCCAAATGTAATCAACTGGTTGAAGAAAAATTAATAGTTTTTAATTTGTAATGGAATATAAATTAGGATATCAAACAACAAAGAATTCAAAGCCTTTCATTATTGTTTTATGACTATTAAATATATTTTAATAGTAAGAAAAATAAAGTAAGACCACGAGGACAGCTGAAATCCACCCTGAAAGACTCTTCCCAGTTTAATACTGGTAAGATTAATGGTAAGTATTATACTGATTCTTTTTTTTGATAGTATGATTAATTCATATATGTTTTGTGATATATTGTATATTTACAATTCATTTCCCATTTTCTGGTTCCCACCCCCCAAAGGTCCCACATACCCCTTTCTTTCCCCCTTCTCCCTCATTCACCCCTTCCCACTTCCCCGTTCTGGTATTCCCCTACACTGATGCTTTGATCCTTTCCAACACCAGTGTCCACTCCTTTCTTCTTCTCAGACATCATTTGGTATGTTTTCTTCCATAATTTTGTTGAAGATATTTGCTGGCCCTTTAAGTTGTAGATCTTCACTCTCATCTATCCCTATAATCCTTAGGTTTGGTCTTCTCATTGTATCCTGGATTTCCTGGATGTTTTGTGTTACAAGCCTTTTGCATTTTGTATTTTCTTTGACTGTGGAGTCAATGGTTACTATGGTATCTTCAACATCTGAGATTCTTACCTCTATCTCTTGTATTCTGTTGTTGATATTTGCATCTACGACCCCTGTTTTCTTCCCAAGGTTTTCTATCTCCAAATTTGCCTCCTTTTGTGATTTCTTAGTTGTTTCTACCTCTGTGTTCAGATCTTGGATGGTTTTGCTCAGTTCCTTCATTTGTTTGTTTGTGTTTTCTTGCAATTCTTTAAGAGATTTTTGTGTTTCCTCTTTAAGGACTTCTGCCTGTTGGTTCAAGTTCTCCTGCATTTCTTTAAGTGATTTCTCATTTCCTCCTTATTAGCTTCTGTCTGTTGGTCCATATTCTCCTGGAGTTCTTTAAGTGGTTTTTGTGTTTGCATTGTAAGAGCTTCTACCCTCAGATCTCATGTAGAGTAACTCACTGATCTCTCTGGAACTGTGTCACACTCACAGCTGGAATTGCTGTGTAAAGGTCTTGGGTCTCTTATGTTTGGCTGTGTTGTAATGATAGTCACCATAGACTGAGATTCCCAGTTCTTAGGAATGAATATTCCTCCCCAGTGAAGGAAGTTCAAGTCAATACTTGGAGAAGCCCCTTTCACTTCTGCACAAGATGGGTAAACTCATTAAGTGATCTGCCAGCATCCCTAGACCAGAGACAAAAAGCAGCAAAGGCAACATGAACTTATCCTTTTAACAGTTCACTATGGGATAATAATTCAGACTAAAGTGAGTTTTTATGTTTGATAGTGGTCAGCATCATAAGTATTTTGCACAACAATTTATCAAAAGTAGTAACTTTTGATAAGGTTTTCAATTTGTATTTTAAAAATAGTAGAAAAAGGAAAGGAAGATTTCCCCATATATTTAGTGCTTACAAATCAATATTTTCATAAAGGCTTTCCATAAATGGTTTCAAAGCTGATAGGGTCTCCAAAAATAGCCTTGGCACATGATAGTCATGTTTCCTACAGTTGTTTAATGACAAATTATGCCTCTCTCTTTTGTAGATAGTGATCAAATGACAAGACCATCACTGTGGTAAGAATGTGTGCATTTTACAATATATTAATCTGTAGAAAACAAACATTCAGGACCTGTCTTTGCCTCTGTGTAAGACAATTTCAGCTTCTTTATTTCTTCTGAAATCACAAGCTGAATAACTATGTATAGGGCAAACCAAGTTGATATTATGGATTATATCTCTCACACAGCATGAAATGCTGACAAGTATTCACAGCTAGTGAGATGATCCTGTGAATAAAGTGCTTGCCATGCATGTGTGAGAATGGGAATTTGGAAGCTCAGAATCCACATGAGGTCAGATGGCTTCATGTGCTACAGTATCCTGAGAACCTTATGGGGAGACAGGAGGTGATGACAGAGAATCCCCTAAATTTTCCTGGATAGTTACCCTAGGGTTTTCATTCATGAACAAGAGATCCAGCCACAAAACTAAGGTTGAAAGAAGGTTGCATGTTTTCATTCTAAAGGCTCCCTGACAAACCTAACATTGTTCTTCCTAGGTGTATAAAAGGGGACAATGTCAGGCACACTTCCTGTAACAAGGTAAAATGCTTCTTTGTGACATTAATTTTCTTATGAATTCTGTCTTCATTTAGCCATAGTCTAACTATCCCCGTTTTATATGGAAAGGTGCTTCCTTTCCATATTGCAGATGTGGAACTTTCTGTAAATTGCAAGTGAGCAGTAAGTCTTTATGGGTAGTGGTGAAGAGAATGGACTTAAAAGACAGTGAGTGGAAGACTGAGTGCAGTTCTCACCTAATAGAAGATGTTTGATGGTTGACAAAGTATTGTTTGGAGAGATGAATACATCGTAGACTGATTTAAATATGTGACTGTGATAATAGACCAGCATACATTTTAATAAGTCCAGATATTTCAATGATCCAGGAATCTCCAAAGTGCCTTTATCCTCAGCACAATGTCCATAAGTTTTATCTATCCTTGGACACTCCTATTTTGTTATCATATATGAGAGCATTTCTGGTGTCTCTCTTTCATCTGCATTGAGACTGATAGGAATTGCTTCTCGGCCTTTTGGCTAAGATCAAGTGTAGTCTGAGACGAAATAGTGGATGTTTAGCAATATGTAATAAGTTCATGAAATTTGCATTATGAAGAATTAGAGCTTTGCCTATTTGATTCTTATAAGGGTATGTTCAAAGTTCTTCATCTAGTTAAACAATAAGTGTCTTTTGTCAATTAGCCAGCATTTCTAGAAGCAGAGAGTCAATTACTACAGAGCTCCATTTCAGTTCTTCATTTTGTGTTTTAAAATAATGTACACTTATATTCTCTGTGCCACATTCAAGTGCTTAAAATATTGCAGTGTTTTCCTGAGATACTTCCATATTCAGTTTGAAGCAACTTCATCACTATGAGCTGTAGGAGGTTGGGAAACCTGGTTCTGTATAACCTGTAACCCTAGAGTGAGGGGCTGTGAGAATGATACATGGCATTTTAATGATTTTTGAATGTGACTCAGTGGACCAATGTGTTTCTATCAAGCTGTTCCATAGGTACTATGATACGGACTGCACTGGCAATTTAATTGGCATTTATTTATAAATGGACAAATGTGCATTTTGTGCCCTCCAAAAGTGGAAGATAAAGATGTTTTATTAATATTAATGATCATCTTATAAAAGATGTAGAAAGTTTGACACATTATGAATTGAGCTTAGTCTTCACCAGAAGAACAAGATCCTGTTTCTTAATTCATGATTTTCTCATCCTCTAGACTAGCATAAATATTTTTACATCTTGAGGATATTGTAGCAATTTTTAAATAGATTGGCATATTGGGAGACAGTTCACGTTTATTAATGCTTGTTTACATTTTATGTGTCAGTATCCTGTGATTACTAAGGAATAAATTTGATTTGAAAGCATGCATGCCAAACCAAGAGAGTTAATTCAAGATGCAAACAAAAAGTAAACTTCCTTCTTTTGCACTGCAGAAAGAATCTTGCAAAACTTTACATAGACTACAGAAGCGGATGCGAAAGGTTTTTAGTAAATCTGAAGTTTATGTATGTTCTCAGGAAGACCCAATACCTGACAGTTGTGAAGAAAAAGCATCCGTAATGGTAATTCTCCCTAGTTTGATAAGTAACATATTTGCTTGTTGTGAAGGGGAATGATGGGTGTGTGCCTATGCCTTGAGTACTGCAAATAGTATCAGAGAAGAGAAGCTCAGCCTTGAACGTTCCCTTCAACTCCTTCATATCCTCACTCCTTGCCAGTCACTGTGTTAGGCAGTGCTTCTCAACTTCTCCTATGCTGTGAGCCTGGAATAGAGTTCCTCATGTTGTGGTGACTCCCAACCATAAAATTGGTTTTGTTGCTACTCCATAACTGTTGGTTGGATAATGATATCAGTTGTAATATCATATTTGTGTTTTCAGAAGGTCTTAGGCAACTTGTGTGAGTCTGTTCTATGCCCCTCTTCCATTTGGTCATGACAGACAGGTTGAGAACCACTGTTCTTAAGTGATATTAATTTATTCTATGGAAACAAAAGTAAAAACCAGAAAATGAGCATGTTGTAACACAGCGGGGAGAACTCATATAATAACAGAAATTAGATAATACAGGCTCCTGGAAGTAGGCAGAGTCAACATGAGAGCAACCAACATATTTGTGTTTCCTTTCTTCGATTGACTGACTTTAAGTTTGTGAATGTTTTGCATGTGCATTCTGTCTGTGTAGCATGTGCTCCGAATACTCAAGACACAATTAGTATATGAAATGATTCCCAAGAAGGAAGGAAGGAGAGGGCCCTGGTTTTGAAAAGCGTTGATCCAGTAATGTAGGGGAGTACAAGGACAGAGAAATGGGAGGGGGTGATTGAGGATATTTTCTAGTTCCATCCATTTGCCTAAAAATTTCATATATTCATTGTTGTTTAATAGCTGAGTAGTACTCCATTGCATATATGTACCATAATTTCTGGGCCCATTCCTCTACGGAAGGACATCTCATTTCTTTCCAGCTTCTGTTTATTAAAAATAAGGCTGCTATGAACATAGTGGATCATGTGTCCTTATTCCATGTTGGAGCATCTTTTGGGTATATGCCCAGGAGTGGTATAGCTGGATCTTCAGGTAGTACTATATCTAGATTTCTGAGGAAGTTCCAAACTGATTTAGATTGGTTTTATGATGATCAGCAGTGCTTCTTACCTTATTTTGTTGAATCTTCTCTGTGGCCTATTGCTTGACGATGCAGAGTATGCTTTGGTGTGTAAGTTTTTCATGTAAGTAGCATATACCATCCTCAAGCCTGGTACTGAAAGGCAAAAGTAGACTGCTATGTTATGAGCTTCATGGAGATGTCAGCAATAACAAATGTGTGGAGACCTTATTTGTTATGTCATGAAAGTCGATGAGGCTTCCCATTTGCCTTGCAGCATCAAATCCATTTTCAACACTCACATTTTCTAAATTTATTAGGTCGAATCAATGGGTTTTCTGAGTGTCCTAGCTAAGCTAGCATTAGGGAATTTGATCACTTGCTTTGTGACCAAATCTTCTGGGTAAAACCCCTTCACAGCTTGGAATGAATCCTTCAGACTTTCCCAGTTACTCCTACTGTAACTAGATGATGGTTTATATTAGTCACTCTTTATTGCTGTAATAAAATACCATGGGAAAGACAACTTGTAGAAGAAAGGGTGTGTTTGAAGTGGGGCTCATGGTTCCAGTTGGATATACACATCACCATCATGGTTCAGGCAGACAGGCACAGTACTGAGGCAGCAGCTAAGAGATCACACCTTCACCCACAGAGGAAAGAGAGCACTTTGTGGTAATGAGACCAGTCTACTGACATCTTAAAGGCCATTCCAATGACATATATCTTATAAAAAAGCCACAACTCCTAATCTTTTCCAAAATAGTTCAGCCATCTGGAGAGCAAGCATTATATGATCTTATGGGGCTGTTGACATTCAAGCTGCTACAGAGGTGCTGGATCGGGTCATTATGTACACCCTCCCAGTGTAACAGACTTCATGGTGTTGCAGGATATTTGATCATGCTGTGCTTGTGCTTTTTTGTGTTGTTTACTCAGTAAACTCATTTCTAGCTATTGTGTAGCTCAGCCTTTGCACAGAACTTTAATCCCTCTAGCCTAAATACAGACACTTCCTTAGGAAACACCTTTAATCCTAAACAATCAAGGTAAAATTAGTTTGTAGAATGAAGCACCTTGTTTGCAAAAGAGATCTAATTGCATGGCAGAGAAAGTGATGTATCAGAGAAAGAGTTGACAGAACAGGGCATTCCCAACGCTCTCAAGGAGAAAGAGGAAAGGGAAGCTATTTGAAGTATAGTGTAGAAAAAGAGACAGAATTAAAGAGAGAAGAAGATAGAGTGAGTGAGAGGGGAGAGCACAGATGAGAGGACAGGAGAGAACAAGGGAGGAGAGGGGAGGAGAAATGAGAAGAGAGGAGAGGAGAGGAGAGGAGAGGAGAGGAGAGGAGAGGAGAAAAGAGGAGAGGAGAGGAGAGGAGAGGAGAGGAGAGAAGAGGAGAGGAGAGGAGAGGAGGCATCTTTTCCCCTGGAGCCTTTTAGAGAAACATATTGAAGAGCAAACCAACAAGACACAGGTGAAGGCAAAATGAAACAGATTTTGAAGGAATCAGAAGATTAGAAAAATTGCTGGTTAGTTTGAGGCCAAGCAGAGCAAAACATCAGAGGCCAAGAGAGAATCCAAACTAAGTCAGTTAGCATGGAGAGGAGCTTTGAGCTAGAACACCTGAATTGAACCTTTGAGCAAGAGATAAAGAACCAGAAATAATGGTGTACTTCTTCAGCAGTAAGTATGAGAGCCCTGAAATATACTAGGTCTATACTAAATTTTACAGAGGCTACAACCTTCCAGGACTAGACCTAGGTTAGCACTTGGAGGCAATAATCCTCAGAGATTACAATCTCACCTAGTGAATAAAAGGTACAAAATCCATACCTTGAACTTAACAATTCCCTACTGCTGTAAGTAGTGACATACTTTGTTCATGCATTTCAAAATTCAGCTCCACTGTTCTGATATCCCAGGTACCGAATGGGCAACTGTGAAAGGCCGGTCACTGGGGAAGGGTGAATATGGTGCAGAAGAGAGAGGTTCATTTTGTTTCCAAAGCACCTCACTGTCCCATTCTCTTAATCTGGCTGGAATTCCAATTTCAGGTCTAAAGACAGGAGAGGACACCTTTTGTACTTTCTTTTATATCTTTCCATTTTACAGAGAATGATATTTTGTAGCAAAGAGCAGAAGAAAGGAAAGCATGAATCTAAGCAGGTCCCCATCAAAGATTTCTAGAAACTCTGGGTCTTTTACTCAAGCAGAAAGGAAACAGAGGTTGCTGAATATCAGTTAGTGTAGCTAGTGATGAAGTTGGTTTGAATACAGAATCATTTTGGGGACTATAAATCAAGATTCTGACATTAGCAGACAGGTGATAAAATGAACAAAATCAGTGAAAAATTTCAATCTCAAGTAACATTGCCAATTTTCCTTATAGGTTGGAGGAAGAAAAGGAGAAAATTTCCATCATGCACCCCAGGAGCATAGAATTTCTGTGCCTGAGGCTCCTGTTGATGTTGAGCCAATGCCTTCCACCAGTGCTGCTCATATTGGCACAACTATGGATATTGAGCCCACTCCTTCCACCAGTGCTGCTGACAGCGATTTTTGTGGAAGGAGGAGCTTTTCTACCACTCCCAGCGAAAACCTTGAGTTTTCTGAATGGGCAAAGAGAGAAATCTTGCTGTTGAACATGGAAATTGAGGCAGCTTCATCCCAAAGTGCTGCTGCCAATGGCGCTACTGCTGATATGGAGCCAATTGCTCCCACCAGTGCTGCCAGCAGCAGAGCTCCTGCTGACACTGAAATAACTCCTTCCCAATGTGCTGCAGACAGTGCGGCTATTGCATACATTAAACCCACTTTTTTCATAGGTTCTTCTGACAGTGCTGAGTCAGACGAGACATATGACTCAGAAACAGATAGCGATACTGAGTTGGATTTAATAAGTTATTTAGCCGATTACACGGAGCATGCAAGGGACATGCCGTGTGCTGACCCAGAGCCTACTCCTCCTGGTCTCAGCACTTGTTATTCCATAGACTCTACTGAAAGTGTCAACCTGAACATTTTGACCTTCCTCAGAGCAGAAGACAAGTATGATAGGTTTTCTTTAGTTGAGGAAGCCACTCCTGCTCCTGACCTAGATGAACATCTGGCCCCTACTCAGGATGCCGAAGTATTTTATGATGCTTTAGTGTCAGCTGAGCACACTGTCCATAGTAGGAGCACTGACAGGGTGCCTGGGTTTCTCCTGGACCCACAGATGCTACTGATGCTATTTATGCCCTTCCTGTGGCTTTTGACACAACTCTTATCAATAATGACAGGACTGGGAAATCGCATTCGACAAGTGTGGCATGAAGAATATGTCGAAGGCCCTCCCACTAACAAAAAAGGGTCAGGTAAGTTAGAGCACAGCAGTTGCTAAAATAGATGAACTTTTATTTCGTATTATTATTATTATTACTATTATTATTTTTATTATCATTATTATGGTTATTATTACTTTGATGCTTCTATCTGGCTACTTAAGAATTACCTAGAACCAGAGAAAATTGTTTTCTTTTGTCAATTTACTGAAAATTCGTCACATAATGTATCAAAACTTGTTTAGACCAACTCAACTGACCATGTAATGTTGATTGGGACTCGGTTGTCTCCCATTCTGGAATGAGGACATTTTTTTTTCACTCCCAGGGAAATCCTTGTGTTTTCTGAATGGCTAAGCAGAGAAATCTTCCTGTTAAACATTAGTGTCTATTTATCTTTGTTCTTCTGAACTCTGACTTGTAATGATAGCATCACCCTGGAAACAAGCATTCCAAAAGAAACAACATCTGAGAATAGAATTAACAAAATAAGCCTCCACCTTCTCACAGTATCTTATTACTTTGATCCCATTGATAATGACACTGATGCTACTGATGCTGACAATACCACCAATGTTGTGTCTGAGGATACTATTGATGCTTCTTGATTTCATTCTAGATGCTGCTGCAGCTGATCCTTAGACCCTCGAAGCATGGGTCAGAACACACTAAAAACATCATGATGCAGTGTGTGCAGAAAAAGTTTGTAATATGTGTATATGTAGAAATTTTAAAATAAAATGTTTTAGCATAAAATAGACTGAAGTCAAAATTTATTGTTTCATTGGAGTCACAGTTTATCCATGTGATGTTTTCTGG
The DNA here is from genome assembly GCA_964023405.1 of Apodemus agrarius. Lineage (NCBI taxonomy): Eukaryota > Metazoa > Chordata > Mammalia > Rodentia > Muridae > Apodemus > Apodemus agrarius. The sequence goes on from OZ030005.1 coordinate 17,493,231, forward strand.
AAAAAAAAACTTTCATTTATTTTTATTTTTTACTTGTTTAGTTACATCCTGCTCACTGCCTCCTCCCAGTCTATATCTCCCGCAATCCTTGAAATGTTTACCTTCCCCTTGTCCCCTGCATGGGTGGTGGTTGCCTGGTTATCTCCCAGCACTGGAACATGTTGTCTCTGTGAGGCTAGGTACTTTCTCTTCCACTGAGTCGGTCAAGGCAGACAGGCTAGAATAACGTATCCCCCAGACAAGCAATGGTCTTTGAGATAGCCCCTGTTCCACGTGTTTGGTGCCCCATGAAGACCAAGCTGCACATCTGCTACCTATGTGCATGGCTTAGGGTCAGAATGTGTATGTTCTTTGGTTGGTGGTCCAGTCTCTGAGAGCCCAAAGGGTGTGGAATTCCTATCCCCTTATGTACTGCAATCCTCCTTCTTATTCTTCCATTAGAGTCTCCATGTTCCATCCAATGTTTAGCTGTGACTATCTACATCTGTAAGAAAGCTGCTGGGTGGATCCTCTCATAGGATACCAATGGCTAGTCTCCTGTCTGTAAGCATAACAGAGAATCAGGGATTTTTGTCAGGATAGTGTCAGGGATTTTTTTCTTGTCCATGGGATGGGTCTCAGTTTGGTTGGCCATTCCCACAGTCTCTGCTCCATCCCCTGTTCCTGCATCTCTTGTAGACAGGAAAGGTTTTAGATTGAAAGTTGTGTGGGTTGGTTGATGTCACTATTGCTCCACTGAGGTTCCTGCCTAGCCAGAAGAGGCAGCCTCCCAGGCTCCATATATCCCCAGTGCTGTGAGTCACAGCTAAGCACACCCACATTGATACTTGTGTGCCTCCCCTAGCCCAAGTCTCTGTCTCTTTCTGAAGTTGCCGCCTCCTTTCCACCCCTGTCAGTTGCAGATTTAAATTCATTATCATGGACAGTGAACCCTCCTCTCTCTTACTATCTCCTTTCCCACCCAATTCCTTCCATCCATCTGCCTTCCATGACCATTCCATACTATCAAACAACCTTCCTTGTGCCCTTCTTCTTCTCCAGCCTTCTTGGGTCTGTGGAGTGTAGCATAGGATCCTGTATTTCATGGGATGCACCGTAGAGGGGAGAGGTCATTTTTAGGCTCCTTTTCACTGAGCCCTCTGGATTATATACCTGCTCTAGGCTCCCAAGTATATGCGATGGGCATACTTTAAGACAGCAGCTCCTAGGCCTTCTATCCCAAAGCAAAACAAAAGATTCAGTTTATAAGTACTTTCCCATTGTCTCTTAAAACATTTTATTCAATATGTTAATGTGCTATATTTAAAGAAATTACATACATTTTACTTTTTTGTACATGCTTAAATTTTGTAGATTTTGCTGCTGTCTATTTTCTATTCACTGTGTGCTAGAATTAAGTGCTGAATCCCCTGAAATTGGAGTTATGGAGAGTTGTGACCTGCCCTGTGGGTGATAGTAATCAAATCTGAGTGCTCTTATGGGATATACACATATCGTGTCAATTTTTTTAGGTCATTCCCACAGCCTGTCAGACACAGTAAAAACTACAGCTTGTCTCTCATCCATAGAAAATACCCACATACTGTCAGTCATTCATAGGAAATCCCCATGGTCTGAACTCACTGTTAAGTGGATATTAGCCTAGAATCTTGGAACACCAAAGACACAATCCACATACCAAATGTCTGACCAGAAGGAAGGAGTGGACCCTGGATCTGGAAAGGCCAATGCATCAGTGTAGGAGAACTCCAGAATGGGGAAGTGGGAAGGGATGGATGGGGGAACAGGGGGACTGAAAAGGGCATATGGGACCTTTGGGGGGCAGGTAACCATGATAAGGGAAATGAAATGTAAATGAATATATCCAATAAAAATGCAAAATGTTCATAATGAGAAGCATCTAGAAAATCCAGGGCACAATAAACATATAGAATCCTAAAGAACTCCAAAGAGATTGGACCAGAAAAAATCCTGTCATATAATAGTCGAAACACCAAATGCACAAAACAAAGAAAGAATATTAAAAAGAGACAGGGGAAAAAGTCAAGTAACATAAAAAGGAAGATCTATCAGAATTATACCAGACTTCTCACCAGAGGCTATGAAAGCCAGAGATCCTGGGCATGTGTCACACAGACAGACCCTAATGGACCACAAATGCCAGCCCAGACTACAATATCCAGCAAAACTCTCAACACAGATGGACAAAACCAAATTTACACAATATCTTTCTACAAATGCAGTCCTACAAAGGATAATAGATGGAAAATGCCAACACAATGAGGGAAACTACACCCTACAAAAAACAAGACAGTTATCTTCTTTAAGGAAACACAAAAGAAGACACAGACATAAAAATAAGATAAAAAAAATAACAGGAAGCAACAACACTATTCTTTAATACCTTTTACCAACCCTAATAGGATGTTTTTATTAGATATATTCTTTACATTTCAAATGATTTCCCCTTTTCTGGTTTCCCCTTCCCCAAAAGTCTCATAAGCTCTCTCTCCTACCCCTTTCCCCCAATCAACCCCTCCCACTTCTCTGTCCTGGTATTCGCCTACACTGCTGCATAGAGCCTTTCCAGGACCAGAGATCCCTCCTTCCTTCCTTGTGCATCATTTGATATGTGAATTGTGTCTTCGGTATTCTGAGCTTCTGGGCTGAGAAGCACCTAAAGAAATGTTCAACATCCTTAGTTATCAGGGAAATGCAAATCAAAACCACCCTGAGATTTCACCTCACACCAGTCAGAATGACTAAGATCAAAAAATCAGGAGACAGCAGGTGCTGGCAAGAATGTGGAGAAAGAGGAACACTCCTTCACTGCTGGTGGGAATGCAAGCTGGTACAACCCTTGCATGCTATCTGACCAACATGGACAAAGGATGGTCTTCAATAGAAACAAATACAACAGAAAGCTCACAGACACATGGAAGCTGAACAGTGCCCTACTCAATGATAACTTGGTTAACGAAGAAAAAAGAAGTTAAACACATTTAAGAATGAAAACAAAGGCTCAACATACTCAAACTTATGGCACACAATGAAAATACTAAGAAGAAAACTCATAGCTCTCAGTGCCTCCAAAAAGGAACTGGAGAGAGCATGCATTAGCACACTGACAGTATACCTCAAAGCTCTAGAATCAAAAGAAGCAAATACACCCAAGAGAAGTAGATGGCAGGAAATAATCAAACTCAGGGCTGAAATCAACCAAGTAGAAACAAAAAGAACTATAGAAAAGAATCAACAAATCTAGGAGCTGGTTCTTTGAGAAAATCAACTAGATAGAGAAACCTTTAGCCAGAGTAACCAAAGTACACAGAGGCAGTATCCAAATTAACAAAATCAGAAATGAAAAGGGAGATATAACCACAGGAACTGAGGAAATTAGAAAATCATCAAATCCTATTTGAAAGGACTATATTCAGCTAAGCTGGAAAAGCAGGATGAAATGGAAAATATTCTACACAAATACTAAATACAAACGTTAAATCAGGATCAGATAAAAGATCTAAACTGTCCCATATCCTTATAGGGATAGAAACAGTTGTTAAAAGTCTCCCAAGCAAAAATGCACAGGACCAAAAGCGTTTAGTGCAGAATTGTATCAGGAAGACCTAATACTAATACTCTTCAAATTATTCCACAAAATAGAATCAGAAGGAACAATACCCAATTCATTCTATGAAATCACAGTTAAGCTGATACCAAAACCACACTAAGACCCAAGAAAGAGTATGTCAGACCAATTTCCCTTGTGAATATCAATGTAAAAATATTCAATAAAATTCTCAAAAACTGAATCTAAGAACACTTCAAATGATCATCATGATCAAGCAAGCTTCCTCCCAGGGATGCAGGGATGGTTCAATATATGGAATTCCATCAATGTAATCCACTACATAAACAAACTCAAAGAAAAGAAGCACATGGTCATTTCATTAGATGCTGAAAAAGAATTTGACAACGTGCAGCATCCCTTCATGCTAAAAGACTTGGAGAGATCAGGAGTTCAAAGCCCATACCTAAATATAGTGAAAGCAGCATACACCAAACCAGTAGCCAACATCAAACTAAATGGAGAGAAACTTGAAGCAATCCCACTAACATCAGGGACTAGACAAGGCTGCCCTCTCTCTCCCTATCTACTCAGTATAGTACTTGAAGGTCTAGATACAATTACACAACAAAAGGAAGTCAAAAGGATACACATTGGAAAGCAAGAAGCCAAAATATCGCTATTTGCAGATGATAGAATAGTATACATAAGTGACCCCAAAAATTGCACCAGAGAACTTCTACAGCTGACAACTTCAGCAAAGTAACTGGATATACAATAAACTCTAACAAATCAGTAGTCTTCCTATACTCAAAGGATAAACAGGCTGAGACAGAAATTAGGGAAATGCCACCCTTCACAGTAGTCACAAACAATATAAAATATCTTTGTTTCACACTTACTTATTAAGTGAAATATATAAAATATCTTTCTGTGACTCCAATCCAGTCAGTGAAAGATTTGTATGACACGAACTTTAAGACTCTGTAGAAAGAAACTGAAGAAGCCCTCAAACAAGGAAGATCTCCCATTGTGGGCTTGTGGATGGTCAGGATTATTATAGTAAAAAACGACCATTCTGCCAAAAGCAGTCTACAGATTCAATGCAATCCCTATCCAAATTTCCACTCAATTCTTCATAGTGTTAGAATGAGCAATTCTCAAAATAATTTGATTTAAGAAAAAATCCAGGATGGTGAAAACAATTCTCAACAATAAAAGAAATTCTGGGGGAATCTTCATCCCTGACTTCAAGTTGTAGTACAGAGCAATAGTGATAAAAACTGCGTGGCATTGGTACAGTGTCAGGCAGGAAGATTCAGAAATGACCCCCACATAACTCTGGTTACTTGATAGTTCAAAAGGCGCTAAAACCAACCAGTAGAAATAAGGTCGCATTTTCAGCAAATTGTGGTGGTTCAACTGTCAGTCAACATGTAGAAGAATGCAAATTGATCCTTTCTTATCTCCCTGTAGGCAAATGCCAGGTCAGGAAGAAGGGAGTCAGAGGGTGGATGGGAGACCACCCTCATAGAAACAGGGGGATGGGGATGGGATGGGATGGGACGTTTCCTTAGGGGAGAACTGGAAAGGGGAAAACATTTGATGTGTAAATAAAGAAAATATCCAATACAAAAGAGAGAAAAAAGAGCCATTACAAAAAAGGATAACAAATAAAGAAAAGCACATGGCCTGGCAATCAGCCACAGGGACACCAACAGCCTTTTAGTCAGGAAACAGTCTGGTCAGTCATCCATAGGACACAGACATTGCTTGTCAGTCATTCTTAGGAATAGCTAAGAACCTGTCTTGTATGTATAGGAAATGATCTCAGCCTAGCAATAATGTGTAGGCATCTGCCACAGTCAGTTACCAAGAGAAAACTCATACAGCCAGTCAATTATCCAAAGTAAACACCAATAACAGGTCTATCTTGGAAGCAAAATTCAGGCAGTCAGTCAATCATCTATAGGAAATGTCTACAAAGTATCATGCTCAGAAAATGACCTCATTTTATTAGCTATGGGAAGGAAACACCCATAGCCTGTCAATCATCCATAGTAAACACCCACCATCTGTCACTCATACATGGTATTGGAACACAGCCTGTTAATCATCTATGGGAAATGCTCTCAGCCTGTCAATCCCCCAGAGGACACACCTACAGATAATCAATCATTTCAAGGGTAAGGGTACAGCTGTGTTTGTCATCCAGAGGAAAAGGCCACACCCTGTGATTTGTCCAGAGGACAAGGCTCAAGCCTGTCAATCATCCATATTAAACAACCACAGTCTGTCAATCATCCATAGGATGTGCCCACACCCACCTATGTGTGGACCACATACACTGAAGTGGAAACTTCTAGTTCTTTGACATCCAGTTATGTCAAAAGATGGTTTGCTGCTGCACACAGGTAAAAGGATGTCTTGCTAAAGCAAACATGTGAGAGAATGTTTACCTGAAGCAGACACAGGTGAAAAGATGTTTTGGTGGAACAGACACAGGAAAGAATGTTTACCTGAGGCAAACACAGATGAAAGGATGTTTTGATATAGCAGATATGAGTAAGGACCTTCGCCGTAGGAGTATAAATATGACCCCACACAGAGTGGGGCCTGAGCACTGAGCCTTGGTTTGGGTTCCTCTGCCTGGCTATAGCTTTGTTTGAGTCACAGACAATTCAAAGAAGGCTGAGCACTCTGAGCTAGGTCCAACAACAACTCTACTACAATGAGTGTAACTTGAATGTGGCTTCACAAAGAGCATTCAGGGTGGAAAACAGGATCACATTAGGAGATAGTATTCTTACTGCAGCTTTTCACTGACTCTTTGCCAGGCAGACTTCTTCAAGTTAACTTGAATCGGCTACATATGTTTTCCTACTTGAGGTTTTGATGTTCTTTGCCTGGAACATACTCTTCTGTCTCTTTTCCCTGATTCACACAAGTTTGCTTTAAGTTCTCCCTAGAAATGTTACTCCTTCATAAATACACTCCCTGGATCTACTCTATTCCTCTCACACCAAAAGCCCCTGACTTCAGGCTCCCTAGGCAGCTTTTCTTTATGAAACTTCTGGGGGATACTCATCATGGCTGTAATTATATTTCATTGCAATGGATTTGTAATCGACTGTTTACAATCTTGATGTTTTTATCCCTTTCTGATGGATATCTGAGCAGTCCCACTGATGTCCACATCCTCAAATTCCCTAATGGAACTAAACTCCAGCATACTTGGTGAAGTTGACTGGATAGTGGAGAACCTTTAAAAAGTGGAGGGCTATTCCTATAAAACCTGAAAATCAAGGGAACTAAATCATTTTCTAACAGCAATTAACAGAAGGACATGGCTGCGGACATTTTAGGAGATGCTAAGGGATCTCAGAACATTCCAGTTTTGTCTTATGAATTTTGATGGTCACTCTTTTTTACCTTGGAAGTAGGAAATATGCTTGACTTCATTGTACAGAATAGTACTTCCTGAACAGTACTCCAAAAGTACAGAAAATCAAAGCAAAATTTTATAAATCAGATCTTATGAAATTAAATAGTTTCCATAAATCAGAGAACACCATGATTTGAATGAGACAGATGCCTCTACCATGGGTCAAAATCTTATGAGCTCCTTTTAAAAAATAAGTATATTTACAATATAAACACAAGTAAAATATTATGTATTAAGCGCCACCTCTCCTACGTAGCATTCAAGATATGCAATGTACTCTTCATGCCACCAGAACAGAAATGCAAACACGATTATCCCAAAGCTACAAACATTTCCAACTAAAATAGTGACTTGCCTGTGAGATATTCTGGTGCAGTAGTGGAACAAAGGTTATGGAAATAATTATATCCCCTGATTTTTTCAAAACACACTCCATGTTACAGAAAATGTGGTACATTTAGGCAATGGAGTACTACTCAGCTATTAAATACAATGACTTGAGGAAATTCTTAGATAAATGGACAGAACTAGAAAATATCTTCCTGAGTTAGGTAACCCAATCACACATACATGGTATGTACTCACTGATAAGTGGATATTAGCCCAGAAGCTTGGAATACCCAAGATACAATTCATAGACCACATGAAGCTCAAGAAGAAGGAAGATCAAAGTATAGATATTTCTGTCCTTCCTAGAAGGGGGAACAAAATACCCACGGGAGGAGATACAGAGACAAAGTGTGGAGCAGAGTCTGAGGGAAAGGCCACCTAGAGAGTGCCCCACTTGGGAATCTATCCCATACACAGTTACCTAGCCCAGATGCTATTATGAATTCTAAGAAATGCTTTCAGACAGGAGCCTGATATAGCTGTCTCCTGGTAGCCTCTGCCAGAATCTGACAAATACAGAGGCTTGCAGCCAGCCATTGTATTGAAGACAGGGTCCCCAATGGAAGAGGTAGAAAAAGGACTGAAGGTGTTTGCAACCCTATAGGAGGAACAATAATATCAACCACCCACACCCCCTAGGCCCCCGGAGCTCTCAGGGACTAAACCACCAACCAAAGAGTATATATGGAGTGACCCATGGCTGCACCTTATTTGTAGCAGAGGATGGCCTTGTCGGACATCAATGGGAGGAGGGGCCCTTGGTTCTGTGAAGGCTTGATGCCCCAGTGTAGGGTAATGCCAAGGCAGGGAAGTGGGAGTAGTTGGGTGGGTAGAGGAACATTCTCATAGAAGCAGAAAGAGGGGGGATGGGATAGGGGTTTTGGGGTTGGAACTGGGAAAGGGGAAAATATTTGAAATGTAAATAAAGAAAATATCCTATAAAACGATAAAAAGTATATTTCTTTCTATTTAATAAGAAGCTTCCTATTTTTTCAATGTACTACAAATATACATAAATATTCATACGTACATAAAATCCAAAATTAAAAAATTATAATGTCAATCTAAAAAACAAATAAAAAACCAACAAATGTGTCTATCACAATATTTTACAACTACATTAATTAGTCACAGAATTTGAAAATGTGTGCCTAAAATGCTGCCCTCTACTTTCTTTTGTTGTTGTTGTTGTTGTTGTTTTTCGAGACAGGGTTTCTCTGTGTAACCCTGGCTGTCCTGGAACTTACTCTGTAGACCAGGCTGGCCTCGAATTCAGAAATCCACCTCCCTCTGCCTACCAACTCTGCTATGTTCTTAATTTCAATGATACAACAGCAGGTTCCATTATGAATATGATTATGCAAAAATTTATAGGTGATATGTCTTTAGAAATACCCACTAATATAGGATAGTAAAAATTTGATGTGAGTTCTAAAATGCTGCAATCTTTTTTCTTTTATTTTTTTATTGGATATATACTATGTTTACATTTCATTTCCCTTTTTCTGGTTCCCTGCCCCCCAAAGGTCCCACATGCCCATTTCCATCCCCGTGTTTCCCCATCCACCCCTTCCCACTTCCCTGTTCTGGTATTCCCCTACACTGATGCTTTGAGCCTTTCCAGAACCAGGGTCTACTTCCTTCTTGTCGGACATCATTTGGTATGTGGATTGTGTCTTTGGTGTCCCAAGGTTCTAGGCTAATAACCACTTATCAGTGAGTGCATACCATGGGTATTCTTTTAAGACTGGGTTACCTCACCTAGTATGATATTCTCCAGTTCCATCCATTTCTCTAAGACTTTCATGAATTCATTGTTTCTAATGGCTGAATAGTACTCCATTGTGTATATATACCACATTTTTTGTATCCATTCTTCTGTTGAGGGACATCTGGGTTCTTTCCAGCTTCTGGCTATTATAAATAAGGCTTCTATGAACATAGTGGAGCATGTATCCTTATTGCATGCTGGCGAATCTTCTGGATATATGTCCAGGAGTGGTATGGCTGGGTCCTCCGGAAGTATCGTGTCCATTTTCCTGAGGAACCTCCAGGCTGATTTTCAGAGTGGTTGTAACAAATTGGAGTCACACCAGCAGTGGAGGAGTGTTCCTCTTTCTCCACATCCTCACCAACTCCTGCTGTCTCCTGAGTTTTTAATCTTAGCCATTCTGACTGATGTGAGGTGAAATCTCAGGGTTGTTTTGATTTGCATTTCTCTAATGACTAATGTTGTTGAACAATTTTTAAGGTGTTTGTCAGCCATCCGAATTTCTTCAGGTGAAAAGTCTTTGTTTAGCCCTGTACCCCCCTTTTTGATAGGTTTACCTGGTTTTCTGGGGTCTAACTTTTTGAGTTCTTTGTATACATTTGATATTAGCCAAGAAGGAATGGGTGAGAGGAACACCCCTAAAATGCAACTAAGTGGTGAGGCTTGATGAGGAAGGTAAGGTAAGGTAGGAGGCTACCATGACAACAGAGGAACAAGAAGGAAAGGAACAAAAACTCCATCAAGACTGAGTAAGTGGCCCCAGTGTCTAAGAGGAAGGAGATGGGCTGCTCAGATACCATGATGACTACCCAGGCTCTCTTTTGTTGCTGGAAGTAGTTGGATCAGGGAGCTCAGGCCTCTTCAGTCATCCATAAGCAAGCCTAGGTCATCAGCTGGAAGGTTACCTGAGAGTCATCTCCCTCTGTCCTGAGTCGCACAAGAGCACGTGATAGCCCAATAACCCTCCTGATGGCACCTAGGTCATGGCCCTTTTGAATTGCAAGGGTTAGGGCAAGCCTTCATCCCATGACCTTGTTGATCACTTTTGTATCAGGATCTGGTTGGTCCCTGAGTCTCAGAAGCCCAGGAATCCTGGGCAGTGTCTGGGATGGTCACTCAGCCTTTGCCAGCATATGCTATTTTTGTCTGTAGGCCTTTTCAACTCTTATGGTACTTTTTGCAGGTGAGTGCCAAGATTTCGTCCTGTGCAGGTATAGGTCCCCCCTCTAAACATCTTAGTTTGGCTTTAAAATGTTGGGTTAGCTCTAGGAAAAGGAGTAAGTCATCAGGATTTGCTTACCTTCTGGGTTTTCAGGGTCTAAATTCTTATATTGTAATAGGGCCTTTGTAATGAGCTCTAAAAATCAAGATTGGTTTTCTTGTTTATCTTAGATGACCTCTTGGAGTTTTTCAAAATTTGCTGATTTTAGGGCTGCTCTACTGAGACCATCCAGGAGGCAGGTTATGAATCTATCTCTGACTAAAATAACACTTTGGGAATTATAATTTCATTGAGGATCCTGGTCACATACTGTTTCAGATCTGATTGGATATGTTGGAATTGTTTGATGAGTCATGTCTGCATGTATTCTAGGGGAGGAGTCTGGAGAGGTCGAGCCAGGAAAAGTCAAGCTAAGATTGAGTAATATACTGAAATTCTTTAATGGAGGACGAAGAGTCAGAGGTATAGGATCCCAGTCTGTGTTCTGTTTGGGAAAGTTCACATAGTGAGAAGGGGACATGTACTCTGATTGGACCATCTTCCCCAGCAACTTCCCTTAAAGGAAGGACTGATGCTGGGTTGGGTTGGGTGGGGGAGGGGAGAAGCAGGGGGTTTAACTGTAGACTTTGAAGGAGTGGTGGGAGGGCTGAAAACAGGTACAGTGTAGGATGATTGGAGCGGCCTGCTGCTGGGCCAGGAGGAGAGGAGGAGTCTTGAGAGGTCGTACAAGGAGGCTCTGGGGAAGTCCGGTGAGAAGAGGAAGCTGAGGAGGCTGGGGTCTTAGAAGAGGTTGCGGAGACAAGTCTGCAGCGGTAAGGGGGTGGTTCCTTAACTGGATTGACGATTGTAGTGTCATCTGGTAGAGCTTTCATAGCTAGAAGAAGTTGAATTGGGATACAAGGATTGCAGAGAGAGGGTTTGGAGGGAAGATAGGTAAAAGTTTGGGCATAAGGGACCTCTTCCATTTTCTGGACCACTCGCAGTACAGGTGAAGATCCCTTAAAATGATAGATTCAAATGTGCCATTAAATGTTCATTTGGAATCATTAAGTTTGGACACCCTCAAGTCGGGTGTTAGTTTTAGAGTTTTGAGATTTTCCGGGAGATTTCTCAGAGGAGAACCTTTAGGCATGGCAGAAGACGACAGATATGCTAGTGGCTATGAGAGACTGGGACACACCGGAAAACGCGATTTACCTAAGCTTAGGCCTTTTTTCTACAGCATAAAGAGAAAACCGCTTCATGAGAAGCGTTTCAGAGAGGGAGGGGTCACAGGAGGGTCGAAGTCATGAACTCGGGCATTGGCTGGGAGGCTGGTCATAGGGACTGTAGAAAGTCCATCCCCGGAGCCCATAGAAGGTGGATGTAATCTCTGTGGAGAAGGGGCCCTGCCAGACAACCTGAACGAAAACCTTCCTAATCATCTGATGCCTGTGTGAAGGTTTTGGTGATCTGGTGTCAGGAAATGTGAGACTATGCAGCTTGTTGACCTGTCTGGATGAGGTCCTGTGGGGTTTAACCCACGTGGCAGAGGGCAGACTGCGTGGTGGAGTTCTGTGTACCCCGCAACAGCAGTGGTGGTGGTGCTCGCAGTGATAGTGGTCCTCGCTTCGGTGGTCACCAGTGAGTTTAGGCACCTATGTTAGATGAAAAGCAGAGTACTCCTGGACAGATCACTCTGAGCCAGCACAGTTCTCATGTGGGAGGTCTTTATTGAAAGAGTAACTCCTGAAGAGGGGGTGAGGGAAAGAAGAGAAAGACTGACAGAGAGAGAGAGAGAGAGAGAGAGAGAGAGAGAGAGAGAGAGAGTCCAATCTCCTTCCTGCAGGGTCTCTTGGTGTCCACTTTCAGCCCATCTCACTGTCATGTCTGACTCTCCACTCCTGTGTATGTCAGTCACTGTGTACCAGCGTCAGGCTCTGCCCATGTCCCCGCCTCTTCCTTTAGCTTGTGTCTTCACTGTTGATATGATTATTTACTCTTTATTATGGCTTTTTCTTCATATTCTTTGAGCTGTATATATTTGTATTGTCTCTTTGGGAATTCCACATATATTTATCTTATTTACCCCTTTCTCCCAAACTCCTCCTAGACCTTCCCTTGTCTCAAATTCCCATCTGATTCCTGTAGTGTGTGATCCTCTTCCTGTCTGTTTTCCTGTGTGTCCACCAGAAGAAGAGCTTCCTCCATCAGCTGCAGTGGGGCAGCTTTGGCTGTATGAGGAAAGAAGAGGAGTGAATCCTTTCTGAAAATCTCATCTTCCAAAAGGAGAGTTGTTGGGATAGTTAAACTTGAGGAGGTGAAAGCCAGGGAGAGCATGAAGAAAATCCTTACAGGCTTCACATTATTAAAATCCAATAGTCACAAGAATAACCCAGTTGCTGTTTACTGAGGGCATTTGTTGTAACCTCCTTCCCTTCACCAGTACATGCTTCACTGAGAGTCTAAAAGGGGATGTTGTCTCTGTTCTGACGATGCTCTGACAATGCAGTCAGCTTTTCAGAGTCACACCAAAGAATCTGCATAAGATTAAGATCCAAACCCTATCCTCAATCATTCTTTTCACCATCCTCCCAATAAACTCCATCCCGACACAATGTGACACAGGGGTCAGCAAAGAGAATAGGTTTTCTGAGTTCACACTATCTCACCCAAGATGTTCCAGGGCATTGCTGATCCAAAAATCAGACGCTGAGATGCCTGCCCTCTGACATGGAAACCAGCAAGGGCAAGAGCATCTCCATCTGTCTCCCAACTCCTTGTCCCATTCTAATGTTGTGCTATCCTGTGGAGGATCATGGGACTCAGTCTGGACATACTTTGGGACCTTTGCTCCTGCCACCTGATTTGAGAAACAATTCTCCCATCTTCCTTTTCCTTACTCAAGAGAACAAAGGGGACAGCAGGAGCTCAGGGCAGACCCACCCCAGGCACTGGCCAGTAAGCAAAATGTGATGGATTAATACTGACTCTTCTGGGTAATTACTCAATTTTTCTCCATCCCAAGACAACAAACACCTTTCCTATGTCTGCCTCTGCCCTCTGCCCTTTGTCCCTTTTTTTCAGGTTTGAGAGTCCAGAAGTATTGAATACTTTTCGCTGTATGCCAATACAGGTTCTGCTAGCCTGATATGCCTCTAAGTTGGAGGCTGAGTCAGCCTGTAACTCCAAGAACCTGCCATCAGAGCCTGCCAAGCCCAAAGGGTCTCCTCCTCCATGGTAAGCTGAGAACAGTCACCCCTCCACATCACTGACTTCTTCTCATAGTCCTGAATGCAACCATCTAGGCTCATTCTGGACCTTGTCTACCAGTAGTGAGTCTTTCATGTTCTTTTGGCATGGCATCTCTTCCAAGGACCTCTTAAGTATCACAGTGTACAGTGTGGGCCATTGCTGTCTCAACCTGATACCTTGACTTTCTTACATCTACCTGGCTTTAGAATTCTCCAAGATAATCTGTTTCCATTGGTGAAGCCCATCTCCTCAATCACTCCTACTAAGCGTAGTTCCCACATGGCCCTCCAATCCAATCCCAATGTTTCCTTTGCTTCTTCTATTTTTCAAGACAGAGTTTCTCTGTGTAGTTCTGGCTGTCCTGGAACTCAGTCTGTAGACCAGGTTGGCCTCGAACTCAGAAATCCACCTGCCTCTGCCTCACAAGTGCTGGGATTACAGGCGTGTGCCACCACACCCGGCTCTTTCCTTTGCTTCTTAACGTGATGACTTCAATGTGGTTGATGATGAATTTCCCCCAGTGTTACAAAGTTGTGAAACAGCGTCGCCCCAGAGAGGAAATCTTACTGCAATGCACCATGCTCAAAATTTGGTAAGTGTGAGTAAATCACCAGTGAATAGTTTTGTGGGGAGACCAGTAATGGGGTGTGTGTGTGTGTGAATGAGAACACAGGTCGTGATACATATGTAAGAATAGCTCACCGAAAAATGCATTCCCTTGTATGCTAATCATAGCATTATGAAGATGTAAAGAATATGCAGGAGACTCAGTGTGGCCTTGCATTCTTTCCAGTTCCTATCCTGCCCCCTCCCCATAGTCCACTGTGCTGCCCAAGAATTTACTCAAGCCACACACCACGTTCCATTCTTCTGTTTTCTTCTTATTTCGTGGATACCAGGAATCACTCCAAAAGGTGATGCAACACAGCCTTAGCTATGACGTTCCCTTTTTAATGAGAATCCCAGAAGCAGAAAAATCAGAGTGAACAGCATGGACAAAGGTTCAAGGCCTTTAGCCTGAGGGTCTCTAAGTCATGTGCTCCCTTTCACCCTCTCTGTCCTTTCTGTAGTGTCCCCATAGGAGAATGGAAGCCTTGATAACACAACAGTTTCTGAAATGTCCCAGGAAGGGCAAGCCTCTGCTCAGGGCATAAATAGTACAGCCTTGGCAGTGGGGGATGGGGTGGGTTTTGATAAATTAGAAGCCACGGGTCTGTGACCCTCAAACTAGGTTTGGTTTTTATTTCTCTGATTGTGTACAATTCCAAACTCTTTTTTTAAAATTTATTTATTTATTTATTTATTTATTTATTTATTTATTTATTTATTCCCGTATTCACTTTACATTCTGCTCACTGTCCCCTCCTCATTACCACAATCCTTCCCCTATTTCCCCTGCTCTTCTCCTCTGAGGGGCGGGGTCCCTCTGTGTATCCCCTCACCCTGGCACTTCAAGTCTCTGAAAGGCTCTGCAATCCTTTCCCACTGGGCACAGACAAGGCAGTCGAGCTAGTAGAACACATCCCATGTGCTGGCAACAGTTTTTGGGGTAGTCCCTGCTCCAGATGTTCATAATGCACATGAAGACCAAGTTGCACATGTGGTATGTATGTTCATGCAGGCCTAGGTCCAGCCCCTGTATGTTCTGCGTATTGGACATATGTTTTCCTTTGTTTGGAGAATTGTCTGCTCAGTTCATTTATCCACATATTGTTTGGCAAATTCTTTTCCCACCCATTATGTATCTGTTCTCTTCACTTTGCCAACTGTGTTCCACGCTGGGCAGAAGATCTCTCAACTTCATGTAATCTTATTTTTCAATTCTGAACATAATTTTTCTCTCTCTCTCTGAATTTACTGCACTGAATTTAATATATATAAAAAATAATTATATTTTAGAGAGTTATTGTATATCTTAATAATTTGGTGTGCTCTCACTACATTTTCTTCTGGAAGTTCAGAATTTGTTATTAAAAATGTTGTATTACAGTTTTGAACTTGTGCATGTGTGTGTGTTTGTCAAATTGATACAGTGTGTGTGTGTATGTGTGGGTCTGTGTGTATGTGTGTGTGTGTGTGTGTGTGTGTGTGTGTGTGTATCAAAGGAAAGCTGTGGCAGCCAGTTCTTTCCGTTCATCATGTTTCTGAGGACTAACTTAGGCCATCATGCCTACTGCAAGCTTCTTTATCCACTGTGCAATTCAATCGGGTTTTATGAATATGCTAAGTCCTACCATAAAGATATTTAGACATCCATATTTATTTTATACAGGATCCTCATGGAGACAACCTAGGTGCCCCTCCAGATGAAGGAAATGAAACCACGGCAACGGTAGGAACATGGAAGAATATAGCAACTACTAAGTTTAAGCAAAGTGTCCCACACTCACAAAGACCAGAGCTGTGCTTCTTATAAGAAGAAACCCTAGACCTGTGTGCACATATGGGGTTGTAGATCTTGAAATTAGAAAGAGAGAAACAGCTATCATGAGAGCACATTGCAATGGGGGAGAAAGAATAACAGAATGTGTGTTCCATACGGGGAGTGGGGAAATGACCGAGCAGGAAGATAGAGGGGATGGACAGAAGAGTGAGAGGGAGGCCAGTGAGCAAGCTATGTGCAGCTGTACCATAGTGAGGCTCATTATTTTGTATGCTCAGGTTTTAGTTACACTCTTCTTTATTTTTGAGAGAGAATTTATACGTGTGCAATGAAATATGATCACACCCACTCATTTTCTTCTTCCAAATCTCACCAAATTTTCTCTCCCACAGTCATCTCTTCTTTTTTGATAACCCATTAAATTAGAGCTGCTCATGTGTGAATGGGTGTGTAGGGGGCCATTCACTGAGCATGGGAAACCCACCAGTGGGAACACCCCTCGCCAAAGAATTGTTAGCTCTCCTCCATCAGCTCTCAACTGCCAATAGCTCTTCATTAAGTCATAGGGTTTGGGGTGCACTTGCCCCAGTTATGCCAGAGTTGGCTGAGTTAATCTTATCCAGGTCTTCGGTAAGTAACACAGCTGTTGTGAGTTTATGAGTGCTTCAGTGTCATGACCATCACGTCTGTGTGGAGGCAGAGGAAACTGTTGTGGAAGATGCCTCTAGGACCTACCCCATTAACCTTCCTTGGCAACTTTCTGGAACTGGACCTAAAGAAGTTTTATGATTCCTTCTCAAATGTAGTACTGGGCATAGAGATGGTGCATTTGGGTTGTGGAGCATGCCCGGAGTGACTCAGATTCTGAGGCAGAGGACTGACTAGGTCAGGATGCAGGCATAGTTTAGTGGTTTGATACCAGTTCGCAATGCATCTATATACCTGACGTCAGGACATGGGACCTTCCAGGAATGGCCTCTCTAAATTCTCCCTTTCCCAGATCAAGGAGCAGTATGGCCCTGTGTTCAACTCTCCTCTGAGACCTCAACCTGCTGTGATGCCATGGGTAAATGATGCCATGACGGAGGCTGTGGTGGACCCGGCTGAGTCATTCAGTGGCCGTGGAGAGCAAGCTTTCTTTGACTGGTTCTTCAAAGGCTATGGTGAGAATGACAGCACATGTGGGAACTAGGCCTGACAGATGTGTAGTGGCAGGTTCCATGGCCTTCCCTGAGTCACCTGCCCACTCAAAGCCCTCTCTCTTGTCTTTGATACACTTTCCAGTTCAATGTTAATTTGCTCTGTGGCCTTTTCTAGATTGTTGTAGCATTCTGTTTTCCCTGGATTTCTGTGGTTCTCTACCTCTCCCCCAAGTATCCTGCTTGGTATCCCTTTTCTGATCTTACAACCTTTATTATTATTATTATTATTATTATTATTATTATTATTTTATTCATTTATATTTCAAATGATCCCAGTTACCTCTCATAACCCTCTCATTCCTTCCTTTGCCATTTACACTTCAAAAGATGTCCCATTTCCTGGTCTCCCCCCTCCAGAAGTCTCATAACCCATCTCCCTACCTCCTGTTCCCCAACCAACCCTCTCCTGCTTCCCTGTTCTAGCATTCCCTCACACTGCAGCATGGAGTCATTCTGGGACTAAGGGCCTCTCCTCCCTTTAATGTCCAACAAGGCTATCCTCTGCTGTCTATGTGTCTGGAGACATGGGTAAGTCCATGTGCACTCTCTGGTTGATGGTTTTGTCCCCAGGAGCCCTGGGAGTACTGAGTGGCTCATATTGTTGTTCCTCCTATGGCACTGCATACCCCTTCAGCTCATTGGGTCCTTTCTGTAGCTCCCCCATTGGGGACCCGGTGCTCAGTGTAATGGCTGGCTGAGAGTGTCCCCTTCTGTATTTGTCATGCACTTGCAGGTGACAGGTATATCCGGCTCTGGTCAGCAAGTTCCTGTGGACATTGATAATAGTGTCTGGGATTTGTAAACTGTATTTGGGATGGATCACTCGGTCGTGTAGTCTCTGCATGGTCCTTCCCTCAGACTCTCGTCCACACTTTGTCTTTGTATCTCCTTCTGTGGGAATTCTGTTCCCACTTCTAAGAAAGACCAGAGTATCCATACATTCATTGTTCTTCCTTCTTTTTGAGCATTATTTTATATGTGAATCGTTTCTTGGGTATTCTAAGCTTCTTGGCTATTATCCACTATCAGTGAGTGAATACAATGTGTGTTCTTTTTTGATTGGGTTTTCTCACTCAGCATGATATTTTCCTGTTCCACCCATTTGCCCAAGAATTTCAGGAATTCATTGGTTTTAATAGCCAAGTAGTTTTCCATTGTGTAATTATCCCACACTTTTTCTGTATCCATTCCTCCATGGAGGAACATCTGGCTTCTTTCCAGCTTCTGGCTATTACTAATAGGGCTGCCATGACCATACTGTAGCAAGTGTTTTTATTACACACTGGAGAATTTTCTGGGTAAATGCCCAGGAGTGGTTTAATAGGGTCCTCTGGTAGCATTCTGCTCAGTTTTCTAAGGAACAACCACACTAATTTCCAGAGTGGTTGTACCAGCTTGCAATCCCACCAGAAGTGGAGGAGTGTTCCTCTTTCTCCACATCCTCACCAGCACCTGCTGTCTCCTGAGTTTTTGTGCTCCTTGGCCATTTGAGATTTCTCAGTGGAGAATTCTTTGTTTAACTCTATACCCCATTTTAATAGGGTTATTTGTTTCCCTGGAGTCTACCATCTTGAATTCTTTGTATATTGGATATTAGCCAACTATTGGATGTAGGATTGGTAAAGATCTTTTCCCAATCTGTGGGTTGTTCTTTTGTCCTATTGACAGTGTCCTTTGCCTTACAGAAGCTTTTCAATTTCATGAGGTTCTATTTTTAGATTATTGATCTTAGAGCATGAGCCATTGGTGTTCTGTTCAGGAAAATTTCCCCTGTGACCATACGTTTCAGGCTCTTTCCCTCTTTCTCTTCTATTAGATTTAGCATATCCGGTTTTATATAAAGATCCTTGATACATTTGGAGTTGAGCTTTGTACAGGGGGAATAAGAAGAGATCGATATGTATTCTTCTACATGCTGGCAGCCAGTTGAGCCAGCACCATTTGTTGAAAATGATGTATTTTTTCCCACTGGATGGTTTTGGCTTCTCTGTCAAAGATCAAGTGACCATAGGAGTGACCATAGGTATGTGGGTTTATTTCCGGGTCTTCAATTCTAGTCCATTGATCTGCCTGTCTCTGTACCAATCATGTGGTTTTAATTACTATTGCTCTGTAGTACATCTTGAGGTCAGGGATGGTGATTCCACTAGAAGTTCTTTTATTGTAGAGAATAGTTTTCACTATCCTGTGATTTTGTTATTCCAATGAATTTGAGAATTGCTCTTTCTATCTCTGTGAAGAATTGAGTTGGAAGTTTGATGGGGATTGCAATGAATGTGTAGATTGCTTTTGGTAAGATGCCCATTTTTTCTATGTCAGTCGTGCCCATCCATGAGTGTCTGAGAGCTTTCCATCTTCTGAGGTCTTCCTCAGTTTCTTCCTCCAGAGTCTTGAAGTTTTTGTCATACAGATCTTTCCCTTGCTTGCTTAGAGTCACACCAAGATATTTTATATTATTTATGACTACTGTGAAGGGTGTCCTTTCCCAAGTTTCTTTCACAGCCTGTTTATCCTTTAAGCAGAGGAAGGCTACTGATTTGTTAATTTTATATCCAGCCACTTTGCTGAAGTTGTTTATCATCTATAAGTGTTCTCTGATGGAATTTTTTGGGATGATGATGTATACTATCATCACACAAATAGTGTTATCTTGACTTCTTCCTTCCCAGTTTGTATCTCTTTTATCTCCTTTTGTTGTCTAATTGCTCCGGTTAGAACTTTGAGTACTTATATTGAACAGATAGGTAGAGAGTAAGCAGCCTTATATTGTCCCTGATTTTAGTGGGGTTGTTTCAAGTTTCTTTCCATTTAGTTTGATGTTGGCTATTGGATTTCTGTATATTGCTTTTATTATGTTTAGGATGGACCTTGAATTCCTAATCTGTCCAATACTTTGTACATGAAGAGGGTGTCTTTGTTAGGGTTTTACTTCTGTGAACAGACACTATGACCAATGCAAGTCTTATAAAGGACAACATTTAATTGGGGGCTGGTTTAAAGGTTCAGTGATTCATTCCATTATAAAGGAGGGAGCATGGTAGTGTCCAGGCAGGCATGGTAGAGGCAGAGGTGAGAGTTCTACATCTCCATCTGAAGGCTGCTAGTAGAAGACTCATTTCCAGGTTGCTAGGATAAGAGTCTTATAGCTCCAACATGCAGTGACACATCTACTCCAACAGGACAACACCTCCCTGGGCCAAGCATCTTCAAACCATGACATTCCATTCCAGCCACTTTGCTTGTTTAGGTATGGCCCCCATAGGCTTCTTCAGACATATGAACCTATGGGGGAGAAACCTAAACATAGCATAACGCAAAAATACATTTAGTCCAACTTCCAAAGTCCCCATAGTGTATAGCAGCCTCAACAATGTTAAAAGTCCAAAGTTCAAAGTCTCTTCTGGGATTCATATGGTCACTTAACTGTAATCCCAAAGCAAGACAGGAAATTAGCTAGGTCTACTCCAAACTCTCTATCTCTGTGTCTGGTGTCAAAACTGACTTCACATCTCCAACTCTTTTTTTATCTTTGTTGACTGTAAGCACCTTCTTTCACCTTGGCTAGTTCCACTCCCTGTTAGCAGCTTTCCTCAGCAGATAGGTCATGGCTCTGGCATCTTGAACATCTTGCCATCTCCTATACAACTTCAACGTTACAACATTTTGTTTCAATGTCTAAAATCCACCCATGATCTTCTGGCCTCCTCCAAAGGGCTGGTATCCCTTTTCAAGTTCTGCCCTCTGTAGCACTCTAAGCT
This sequence comes from Apodemus agrarius, assembly GCA_964023405.1. Lineage (NCBI taxonomy): Eukaryota > Metazoa > Chordata > Mammalia > Rodentia > Muridae > Apodemus > Apodemus agrarius. The sequence goes on from OZ030005.1 coordinate 17,514,204, forward strand.
CATGTAGATCCACTCACCCTATGGTACTGGCATGTCCAATACACTGGGGTTTTCTGTTGCAAGTAGGCTTCACCAATATGCTCTCAATAGGCTCTTTTCATAGTGCCAAACCTCAACTCCTTTGCATGACCCCTTCAGTCCTGGGCAATCAACTGAAATTGGGGCTCCACTTTCACCAGTGGCCACCCATGGCCTCTCACAATGTCAAGTCTCATGCCTTCAAAACCAGAACCACCTGGGTGACTCTTACACATTACCAAGTACAAATGCTACAGGAGGTACAACCTTGGCTATCTCTGGAACACAGTTTCTTTGTGCTTTCAGAAAACACTTCTCAGAAGTTTTCACCTCAGTAATGTTGGTCTCATCTTAATCAGCACTAATTTCTTAGCTCCAGCTAACCAACATCAAATCTCCCAGTAATTCTTCTATTCTGGATTCTAAATCCAGGGTCACGCAGCTAAAGCTGCTGAGTTCTGCTGATTGATGGTGCTGGAACATGGGCTATTTGTTGTATTACACTATCACTAGCTTTCAGTTTTATGTTTCCTTCACTGCCGAATCTTGGCTGTCCTGAAGCTTGCTCCATAGACTGACTTTCTGTTGGTGATGTTAGCATCTGTGACTCTTGCTTTCTTTCATAGGTTTTCCATCTCCAGGTTTGTCTTCCGTTGTGTAAGCTTGCGTGGGGCCTCACACCCATTTGCAGGTCTATTTCCCATCTTTGAGAAATAAGAAGGACTTATATGATCTGTATTTCCATGGATCAAATGTTAGGCTGGGGAGAGAATCAGAGGCGTAGAGCACTTGCTGCACAAGTGTGAGCAGCTGATGTAGAATCACCAGAATTCATCTGAAAAACTATAAAAGACCATGGCTGCCTGGAACCTCACGATTCAAGGATGGAGACATGCAGATACTAGGAGCTTGCTAGACATTAGCTAAGTTCAACAGCAGACTCTGTCTCAAATGAATAGGGCAGTGATTGATAAAAGATACCAAATGTTTTCTGACTGCCTGATATATACTTATCGGCGCGGGCACCCTCAGGCACACAGAATCAATCAGCACCCTATTGTGCATACACACATGCACACACACACACACGCATGACTGCTGGCACTCATGCTCAAATAGGCGCATACATGTGTGCAAAGCACATGCAGCCATGCTCTCACAAATGCATGCCTGCAGAAGAAGAATTTCCTCCAAGGGCATCTTCAAATTGTCAAAAAGTAGGATGCTCTCATGGCCAATTCTGATTCTCCATCTTTCAGAAACTCCTCACTTTCTTCACCCCCTCATTTCTATCTTCTCTACTTCTCTCCCCTTTCTTACTCTCTCCACCATCTGTCTTCTTTTTAAAAACATCATTACTATTTTAAATAATTTCCAACCAGGTTGATAGCAAAGGTGCAGAGTTTCACCCAGGGAAAGGCCAAGTAAGAAGGATTTTATGTTTGTTTTTTTGGGGGATATGGGGGAAGCGAGCACTTGGGGAGAGCCTTGATTGATCAGACTCTCCCTTCCCACCTTTAATCTGATCCCAAGACAAGTGAATCCTGGGAAACTCCCAGTAGTGTCTGAAAGAGTGCTATGTGGAATTAAAATCAATGTCCCTCTCCCTGTAGGAGAAGAAGAACCCCCAAACTCATTTTTCCAAGAGGAATCTGTTGATGACCACACTGAACCTTTTCTTCATGGACAGAGATGGTCAGCACAACCATGTGCTTCAACTTATTGCTCCTCATGAAGCACCCTGAAGTTGCAGGTAAAGTTGAGGGAGACAGGGGCAGTGGAAGCCACAGACCCTTACACCATGCTGGAAATAGGCTATCCCAACCACAGTTCTCCAAGATATCTGGGATTTAAGATAATCACTGAGGGAAGTTGTTGTGATAGGCACTCATTGTGAATGCCGGTCATCATCTGACTGGCTTCTCCAGGTCCGTAGCATATTTTTAAAGCTATTTTCAGAATTCTGAAGAAATGCAACAAATGGCAAAGCTGTGAGGTATTTTTCCTAATCATGAAGCAAGTAAGGAGTAGCTACAGTGTAGAGGAGTGGAGGGTTGAGCAGGATTTGCTGCAGTGCCCAGGTCATTGTCCAGGGTTTCCTTTTATGGGTTCAGAAGGACAAAGGGTTGATTGCTAAATGTGGGGTGTGGGTGGTTTTGTGTTTTGATTGTCAGGCTTTAGTAATGTAAGCCTTTGTTAACTGGACTTGCCATTTCCCACAATACATGTACTTATATAATCACGAGCATGTCTAATTCCAGGCAGGCAAAAGATGGAAAAGGTTGTTTTCTCCAAAAGTTCACTCAGAAATACAATTTGCCTTACTCAGCATGCACCTAAGACCCGCTGAGGCTGGGTTGGTCCACTCCCTCTAGTTCTGTGTTATGTTCAATGGTATTGCTATGGTAGTGTTCCGTATGGTGATGTGCCGTTTTAGAGAATGGTGTGTCTGGGACTCAGTGTTGGAAGGAATCCTGAGGTACTAATCTATCCCTGCAAACTACCCATCTCATGCTGCATCTCACTTGTATTTAAAACACTGAGAAGGCCTGAACTGATTTGGAAACTGCTCCTCTCAATCATACAAGGTCCTTTGCTCATTTTTCTCTGGGCAATCTGTAAATCTCTCCTGCTAATGCATCTGATTCTGACCCAAGAAAGTTAATGGGATCCTATTCCAGCACCATATATGGCTAACATCTACTGCAAATGGTCTATAACATGTCACCCATAATTCCACATCACTATATTTTTTGCATATTTAATGTGTCTTTCCTTTCTCAACATATCAACACATCTTCTCTTCTCAGCTATGGTGCATAAGGAGATTAACCAGGTGACAGGCAGGAACCAACAGCCTAAGTATGAGGATAGAATGCAGACACCTTACACAAAGGCTGTAGTCCATGAGTTCCAGAGATATGGAGACATAATTCCTCTTGGTGTGGCTCCTAGAACTACCAAGGATATCAAGTTTTGGGGCATCCTCATGGCCAAGGTACTTCCCTGCCTAGCCTGAGAGTCTTCGTTCCATTCCTCTTGACCCAGCAGTCCATCCCCAGTCAGAGTTTTACACACTTCCTTCCTTCTCAATGAAACTTTTGCTCCTTCAGCATGGCCTTTAAACTGTCCTGAATCCTGGGTCTCCCTGTTTTCCAGGTATCAACCCCATGTTTAGCAAACTACTATGGTAAGGACCATGAGTCCGTTTCTTTAGAATTTTGTTACTTATGTTTAAGAGTCTCACTTCCTCCAACCAGGCTGCTGAGAGACACAAACCCCCAAATCCTGTACCAGGGAGTGTGAACTTCTTCCTGGTCCCACAACCTCCTCAATTGACAGGCATGAGCTTGCTCATTCCCTAACATTCTGTTCCAAGAGAAGGTGAGTCTCTCAACTGACCTTTCCCAAGAACTTGAGGCACCACTGCTCCAGAGAACCTGACACATTTGGCCAACACTTCCCCCTTAGCTTAGCCCCTCTCCTCTTTCTCCTCTTCCTTCCAGTCTTGTGAGCCATGAGGATGCTCATCTATCATCTTGCCTTATCAGTCTAACAGCTCCTGCCTTCCAGGGCACTGATATATTGCCTATATTGGACCCTTTGCTGAAAGATCCCAAGTATTTCTCCAATCCCAATGACTTTCACCCTCAGCCCTTTCTGGATGACAGGGGGCAGTTTTAGCAGAGAAATGCATTTATGCTCTTTTCTGTTTGTAAGAGCCCCCTACTCACACACACAGGGCTAACACTTCCTGGCTCTCCTTCTGAAGCGTAGTCTTGTATCTTTCTCCCCCTTTGATATTACTGTTGGAGTCTATATTGCAAACAACCAAGTGGACTGGCGTCAACGGAAAGGCATGGTCGACCCCTTTTCAGAGATGGAAAAAATCAAGGCTCAGGCTGAATCTGAGTTGTTCCCAGGTCACACAGACAGGTCTTCTCGCTATCTGAAGGTGGTAACAGAATAGCCACATTTGAGAGCCTATTTGTTAGGGGTGGATGTAGACTTCCAATTGTGCCAACCTATCATGGGTTCCCTTACAGCACATGCAAGGGCAATGGAGATTCAGGAAGTTTATTAGGACTACAGTGCTGTGCAGGGGCCAGCCCCAGCAGGAGGTATTCTTTCTTGTAGTCTCTTCTTGAGGCAGGGGCGGGGGAAGAGCTTTGGAGAGCGTAAGACTTGGCCTTATGAGATATTTACAGTTGCTATATAATAAAAAGTGTACGTTTCTAAGTTTAAGTTCCTATGCTATTATAGTAGAGCTGCCTTCTGTGTTCCTCTGAGGTCAGAGACTGCAGTCTCAGGCACTTAGTCCCTCATCTCAAAACAGCAGGAGATGCAGTAAATAGCCTTTGTACTATCTCAGCAGCAACTGCTGAGCTCTTCTAATCTGCTGGTTTTAACCTGCAATTTTTTTGGTTGTTTTTTTTTTTAATTTAAAAAATATTTAAGGGCGGTGGTGGTGCACACCTTTAATCCCAGCACTTGGGAGGCAGAAGCAGGTGGATTTCTGAGTTCGAGGCCAGCCTGGTCTACAGAGTGAGTTCCAGGACAGCCAGGGCTACACAGAGAAACCCTGTCTCGAAAAAAAACCAAAAAAACAAACAAACAAAAAAAAAAAACAAAAAAAGGATGTTGTTTAAAAAAAATATTTAATGCTTCTTCAAAATATACAAGAAAGAAAATAATTAATGTATAATAGATGAATAGTTGAGATGGAGAACAAGAAAGTAGTAACTCCAGCTCCAGCGGATTCATTACTTGCAGATTCTTGTCTCTATAACCACTATATGCACATGTATGTTCACCTACACATAGGTGCACACATATATAAAAACTTAATAAAATAAAATTGTTTTAAAATACAGGCTTAAAAGCAACACAAATAAATAACATTGATATATATTATATATGTGTGTGTGTATGCATACATACACAAGTGTGTGTGTGTGTGTGTGTGTGTGTGTATGTGTGTGTGTGTGTGTGTGTATGTGTATGATTATTATCAAGGTATAAACATCCACAAATCTAGAGATAAGTTTCTTTTAAAATGAAGCAACTACTTTCCACAGATTTATGCAAATATATTGAATCAGAATAGCAGGGTGGAAGTTCACTGACTATAAGTTTATATATATTTTGACATTTAGAATCATGTTAGTATTTTACATATTCAAAGAATAAAGTAGAACCAACCTGAGAGAATGAATGTAAATATCATCCTTAAGTACTCTCTAAGAAAGCACCAGATAATTACAAAAGAAAAACATAACACAGAATGGTAGTTCAAAATATCACAATAAAAGGATCTACGAATATCAATAAAGAACAAACAGTATAAGCCCCATTCTCTTCTTCAGTGACAAAACAGAAATCACTTAGATACTGTTTCCACCAAGATTGCATTAATGAATCCTAGGCAGGTGACTTAGCAGGTGGGAGTGGTTGCTATGCAAGCCTGAGGACTTGAGTTCAAATCCCCAGTAGTCACTGAAACCAAAAATGGCCACATGTGTGCCTGCAACTCTAATACTATAGGGAGTAGAGACAGGAGAGTGGCTGAGGCCTGCAGGCTGCCAGCCTAGTTCACCCTGTCTTAAAGGAATACAGTAAAAAGGGACAGAGCAGGACAACCATCACCCTTCTATGGCTTCTGCATTAGCTACAAAAAGGCTTCAAACCTTTTTTTTCCTTTTTCTTTTTTATAAATTTTTATTTTCTATATTCTATGATTACATTCCAAAGGTTTCCCCTTTCCCAGTTACCCCCCACCATATGTCCCATAATTCCTCTCCCCCTGCCTGCTGTTCCCCACTCATTCCCCCCCACCCCACCCCACCCCACCCCGATTTCTCTGTTCTTGGTATACAATACTGGATCCAATCTTTACAGGCCCAGGGTCCTCTCCTTTCTTCTTCTTGGGAGTCATTTGACTTGCTAATTGTGCCTTGAGTATTTAGGGCTTCTGGGCTCATTAATATCCACTTATCAGTGATTGCATTCATGTGTATTCTTTTGTGATTGGGATAGCTCACTTAGGATAATAGTTTCCAGATCTAACCATTTACCTACAAATTGCATGAGTTCATTATTTTTAATTGCTGAGTAGTACTCCATTGTATAAATATACCACATTTTCTGTATCCATTCCTCTTTTGAGGGATATCTGGGCTTCTTCCAATTTCTGGCTATTATAAACAAGGCTGCTATAAACATAGTGGAGCATGTGTCTTTATTGTATGCAGAGGAATCCTCTGGGTATATGCCCAGGAGTGGTATGCCAGGGTCCTCTGGAAGTGGCATGCCCAATTTTCTGAGGAACCGCCAAACTGATTTCCAGAGCGGTTTTACCATTTTGCAATCCCACCAACAGTGGAGGAGTGTTCCTCTTTCTCCACATCCTCGCCAGCACCTGTTGTCTCTTGAGTTTTTAATCTTAGCCATTCTGACTGGTGTGAGGTGGAATCTCAGGGTTGTTTTGATTTGCATTTCCCTGATGACTAATGATGTTGAATATCTCTTTTTTTTATATTTTTTTATTTTTGTTTTCTATATTCTTTGTTTACATTCCAAAGGCTTTCCCCTTTCCCAGTTACCCCCCACCATATGTCCCATAATTCCTCTCCCCCCCATGCTATTCCCCACTCTTCCCCCCCCCCACGATTTCTCTGTTCTGGGTCTACAATACTGGATCCAATCTTTACAGGCCCAGGGTCCTCTCCTTTTTTTCTTCTTGAGAGTCATTTGACTTGCTAATTGTGCCTTGAGTATTTAGGGCTTCTGGGCTCATTAATATCCACTTATCAGTGATTGAATTTCATGTGTATTCTTTTGTGATTGGGTTAGCTCACTTAGGATGATAGTTTCCAGATCTAACCATTTACCTACAAATTGCATGAATTCATTATTTTTAATTGCTGAGTAGTACTCCATTGTATAAATATACCACATTTTCTGTATCCATTCTTCTTTGAGGGATATCTGGGCTCCTTCCAATTTCTGGCTATTATAAACAAGGCTGCTATAAACATAGTGGAGCATGTGTCTTTGTTGTATGTAGAGGAATCCTCTGGGTATATGCCCAGGAGTGGTATGCCAGGGTCCTCTGGGAGTGGCATGCCCAATTTTCTGAGGAACCGCCACACTGATTTCCAGAGCGGTTTTACCATTTTGCAATCCCACCAACAGTGGAGGAGTGTTCCTCTTTCTCCACATCCTCGCCAGCACTTGTTGTCTCTCGAGTTTTTAATCTTAGCCATTCTGACTGGAGTGAGGTGGAATCTCATGGTTGTTTTGATTTGCATTTCCCTGATGACTAATGATGTTGAACATCTCTTAAGGTGTTTCTCGGCCATCCGAATTTCTTCTGGTGAAAATTCTTTGTTTAGCTCTGTACCCCATTTTTTGGTAGGGTAATTTGGTTCTTTGGGGTCTAACTTCTTGAGTTCTTTGTATATATTGGATATTAGCCCTCTGTCGGATGTGGGGTTGGTGAAGATCATTTCCCACGTTGTTGGTTGCCATTTTGTCCTTCTGACAGTGTCCTTTGCCTTACAGAAACTTTGTAATTTTATGAGGTCCCATTTGTCAATTCTTGATCTTAGAGCATAAGCTATTGGTGTTCTGTTTAGGAACTTTCCCCCTGTGCCCATGTCCTCCAGGGTCTTCCCAAGTTTCTTTTCTAATAGTTTCAGTGTGTCTGGTTTTATGTAGAGGTCCTTGATCCACTTGGAGTTGATCTTAGTACAAGGAGATAAGAGTGGGTCAATTTACATTCTTCTGCATGTTGACCTCCAGTTGAACCAGTACCATTTGTTGAAAAGGCTATCTTTTTTCCACTGGATGGTTGTGGCTCCTTTATCAAAGATCAAGTAACCATAAGTCTGTGGGTTCATTTCTGGGTCTTCAATCCTATTCCATTGATCTACCTGCCTGTTGCTGTACCAATACCATGCAGTTTTTAACACAATTGCTCTGTAGTACTGCTTGAGGTCAGGGATATTGATTCCCCCAGAAGTCCTTTTATTGTTGAGAATAGTTTTAGCTATTCTGGGTTTTTTGTTGCTCCATATGAATTTGAGAATTGCTCTTTCTAGATCTATGAAGAATTGATTTGGGATTTTGATGGGGATTGCATTGAATCTGTATATTGCTTTTGGCAAGATGGCTATTTTTACTATATTGATCCTGCCAATCCAGGAGCAAGAAATATTTTTCCATCTTCTGAGGTCTTCTTCGATTTCTTTCTTCAAGGACTTGAGGTTCCTGTCATATAGATCTTTCGCTTGTTTGGTTAGAGTTACGCCAAGGTACTTTATGTTGTTTGTGGCTATTGTGAAGGCTGTTATTTCCCTAACTTCTTTCTCAGCCTGCTTGTCCTTTGAGTACAAGAAGGCTACTGATTTGCTTGAGTTAATTTTATAACCAGCCACTTTGCTGAAGTTGTTTATCAGCTGTAGAAGTTCTCTGGTGGAATTTTTTTGGATCGCTTAAGTAGACTATCATATCATCTGCAAATAATGATACTTTGACTTCTTCCTTTCCAATTCGTATCCCTGTGACTTCCTTATGTTGTCTAATTGCTCTCGCTAGAACTTCAAGAACTATATTGAAAAGATATGGAGAGAGAGGGCAGCCTTGTCTAGTCCCTGATTTTAGTGGGATTGCTTCAAGTTTCTCTCCATTTATTTTGATGTTGGCTACTGGTTTGCTGTAAATTGCTTTTACTATGTTTAGGTATGGGCCTTGAATTCCTGCTCTTTCCAAGACTTTTAGCATGAAAGGATGCTGAATTTTGTCGAATGCTTTTTCAGCATCTAATGAGATGACCATGTGGTTTTTTTCTTTTAGTTTGTTTATGTAGTGGATTACATTGATGGATTTCCGTATATTGAACCATCCCTGCATCCCTGGAATGAAGCCTACTTGATCATGGTGAATGATCGTTTTGGTATGCTCTTGGATTCGGTTGGCAAGAATTTTATTTAGTATTTTTGCATCAATATTCATAAGAGAAATTGGCCTGTAGTTCTCTTTCTTTGTTGGATCTTTTTGTGCTTTAGGTATCAGCGTAATTGTGGTTTCAAAGAAGGAGTTGGGCAGTGTCCCTTCTGTCTCTATTTTGTGGAATAGTTTGAAGAATATTAGTGTTAAGTCTTCTTTGAAGGTGGTAGAATTCTGCACTAAAACCATCTGGTCCCATACTTTTTTTGGTTGGAGGCTTTCTATATCCCCGTCTATTTCTTTAGGGGTTATGGGACTGTTTAGCTGATCTACTTGATGCTGATTTAATTTTGGTATTTGGTACCTGTCTCGGAATTTTTTCATTTCCTCCAGATTCTCCAGTTGTTTTGAGTATAGGCCTTTGTAGTAGGATCTGATGATCGTTTGAATTTCCTCCATTTCTGTTGTTATTTCCCCCTTTTCATTTCTAATTTTGTTAATTTGGATACTGTCTCTGTGCCCTTTGGTTAGTCTGGCTAAGGGTTTATCTATCTTGTTGATTTTCTCGAAGAACCAGCTCTTGGTTTTGTTGATTCTTTGTATGGTTCTCTTTGTTTCTACTTGATTGATTTCAGCCCTTAGTTTGATGATTTCCTCTCTTCTACTCCTCCTGGGTGAGTTAGCTTCTTTTTGTTCCAGGGCCTTCAGGTGTGCTGTTAAGTTGCTAGTGTATGCTCTCTCCAGTTTCTTTTTGGAGGCACTCAGGGCTATGAGTTTTCCTCTTAGCACTGCTTTCATTGTGTCCCAAAGATTTGGGTAGGTCGTACCTTTATTTTCATTGAAGTCTAAAAAGTCTTTTATTTCTTTCTTTATTTCTTCCTTGACCAAGGTGTCATTGAGTAGAGTATTGTTCAGTTTCCATGTGTATGTGGGCTTTCTGTTGTTCTTCTTGCTATTGAAGACCACTTTTACTCCATAGTGATCCGCTAGGAGACATGGGATTAGTTCGGTCTTCTTGTATTTGTTGAGGTCTGTCTTGTGACCAATTATATGATCAATTTTTGAGAAGGTACCATGCGGTGCTGAGAAAAAGGTATAGTCTTTTGCTTTAGGATGGAATGTTCTATATATATCTATTAAATCCAATTGGTCCAAAGCTTCAATTAGTTTCACTGTGTCCCTGCTTAGTTTCTGTTTTCCTGATCGGTCCATTGAGGAGAGTGGAGTGTTGAAGCCACCTACAATTATTATGTTAGGTGCGATGTGTGCTTTAAGCTTTAGTAAAGTTTCTTTTATGAATGAGGGTGCCCTTACATTTGGCGCATAGATGTTCAGTATTGAGAATTCTTCTTGGTGGATTTTCCCTTTGACAAGCAGGAAGTGACCTTCTGTGTCTCTTTTGATGACTTTAGGTTGGAAGTCAATTTTATCTGATATTAGAATGGCTACTCCAGCTTGTTTCCTGGGACCATTTGCTTGTAAAACTGTCTTCCAGCCTTTTACTCTAAGGTGGTGTTTGTCTTTGACACTGAGATGTGTTTCCTGTATGCAGCAAAATGTAGGGTCCTGTTTCCGTATCCAGTCTGTTAGTCTGTCTTTTTATTGGGGAATTGAGTCCATTGATATTAAGAGATATTAAGGAATAGTAATTATTACTTCCTGACATTTTGGGCATTATTATTATTATTATTATTATTATTATTATTGTATTTGAGTGGTTCTCTTCTTTTGGGTTGGATGAGATGGGGTTTCTATCTTGTTTCTTCTGGGGTGTTGTTTCCCCCCTTGTGTTGGTATTTTTCCCCTATTATCCTTTGTAGGGCTGGGTTTGTAGATAAGTATCGTGCAAATTTGGTTTTGTCGTGGAATATCTTGGTTTCCCCAACTATGGCAATTTAGAGTTTTGCTGGGTATAGTCGTTTTGGCTGAAGTTTGTGTTCTCTTAGGGTCTGCATGAGGTCTACCCAGGATCTTCTAGCTTTCATGGTCTCAGGTGAGAAGTCTGGTATAATTCTGATAGGTCTTCCTTTATATGTTACTTGTCCTTTTTCTCTTACTGCCTTTAATATTCTTTCTTTGTTTAGTACATCTGGGGTTTTGATTATTATGTGACGGGAAGTATTTCTGTTCTGGTCCAGTCTATTTGGGGTTCTATAGGCTTCTTGTATATTCATGGGCATCTCTCTCTTTAGGTTGGGGAAGTTTTCTTCCATAATTTTGTAGAAGATATTTGCTGGCCCTTTAAGTTGTAGATCTTCATTCTCATCTATCCCTATAATCCTTAGGTTTGGTCTTCTCATTGTGTCCTGGATTTCCTGAATGTTTTGGGTTACCAGCTTTTTGCATTTTGCATTTTCTTTAATTGTTGAATCCATGGTTCCTATGGTATCTTCAGCATCTGAGATTCTGTCTTCTATCTCTTGTATTCTATTGTTGATATTTGCATCTATGACTCCTGATTTCTTCCCAAGGTTTTCTATCTCCAACGTTGTCTCCCTTTGCAATTGCTTAGTTGTTTCTACTTCTGTTTTTAGATTCTGTATGGTTTTGCTGAGATCTTTCAGTTGCTTGTTTGTGTTTTCCTGTAATTCTTTAAGGGATTTTTGTGTTTCCTCTTTTATGACTTCTACTTGTTGACCCATGTTCTCTTGTATTTCTTTAAGTGATTTTTGTTTCTCCCCCTTATTGGGATTCATTTTTTGCTCTATATTCTCCTGGATTTCTTTAAGTGATTTTTGTGTCTGCCTTGTATGGGCTTCTAGCTTTTGATCTACTTTCTCCTCTATTACTTTAAGAAATTTATCTAAGTGATCCTCAGTCTGCATCTTTACCAGTGATTTTAGATCTGAGTCTTGTTTTTCTGGTGTGTTGAGATATCCGAGATTTAATTGTGTTTGCCTTGTAATGGCTTCTAGCTTTTGATCTATTTTCTCATGTATTACTTTAAGAGATTTATCTAAGTGTTCCTCTATCAGCATCCTGACCAGTGATTTTAGATCTGAGTCTTATTTTTCTGGTGTTTCGGGGTATCCAAGATTTATTGCTGTCGGGGAACTGGGTTCGGATGCCGCCATACTGCCTTGATTTCTGTTAGTAGTGATCTTACGTTTGCCTTTTGCCATCTGGTTAACTCTGGTGTTAGTTGGTCCTGTAGTTACTAGCTGGTGCTTGACCCTCCTGTGGGTTCGTAAGGCTATTTCCCAGCGACTGGGACACCTGAACCACTGCCCTGCAGGGCTCCTGCTCACAGATTGCTGACAGGTGGCCTGAGTCCCCTGAGGTCTTAAACTCAGGATATCCCACGTACTTGGTTCTGCCTGTTGGGCAGCTGCTCTGCACTGCTCCTGCTCAGGGTTTGCTGTCTGGTATCCTGTTTCCCCTAGGGTCTTAAAGTTGGGATATCTCAGTTATCTGGTTCCGCCTGCTGGTCCAAAGCTGCTGGGAAGCTGGCTGAGGCTGGCTCCCCCGCTGCCAGCTGGATGGGAAGCTGGTTCCGCCAGCTGGGTTTGAGCACCTGGGAAGCTGGCTGGGTCCGGCTTCCCTGCCACTGGCTGGATGGGAAGCTGCAGGCAAGATGGCTCTGCCTGCAGGGAGTTCGGGGTGTGGCCCAAGAGTGCAGAGCACAGGCTCAGCCGCTGTGCCCCAAACCGCTACTCTGTGCGCAACTCCCGCTCCAGGCCTGAGTCCCTGAAGGTCTTAAACTCGGGCTATCTCGGGTACCTGGTTCCGCCGGCTGGGTCTGAGCACCTGGGAAGCTGCCTGGGTCCGGCTTCCCCGCCACCAGCTGGATGGGAAGCTGCAGGCAAGATGGCTCTGCCTGCAGGGCTGTTTTTTGTTTTTGAGGCAGGGTTTCTCTGTGTAGTCCTGGCTGTCCTGGAACTCACTCTGTAGACCAGGCTGGCCTCGAACTCAGAAATCCACCAGCCTCTGCCTCCCAAGTGCTGGGATTAAAGGTGTGTGCCACCATGCCCGGCTTAACCTGCAACTTTTAACCTGCTAGTTGAAAGTAGAGGGAAGAAAAAGGTACACTTAAAAGAGTTACTATAGCATTTATTATTAAGTTGTAAAAAGTTTCCTATAAAAGCTATCTAAGGGGAAAAGCAGGAAGATCTTACATGGGGGGAACAGGAAAAATTTTCTAAGTGTGGCAGGATAAAAAATTCCTACTCAAAGTGGGGAAAGGCAAAAAGAGATAGAAAATCCTTTCTTCTTCGTCTTCAGTACTTGTACATGTCTCAGAATACATGATCACATGGTACAATGTTCATTCCAAGTTCACAGAAAAAAATCAAATTAAAAACTGAGATAGGTGTATACAACAGAGAATGTTTACATGCATATCCATTAGGAGTAATTGTCTAGCTAAAGATTTATCACCTGTCACTGCTGCACAGGTTCACTGAAGGTTTAAAACCATAAATTACTAGTGAAATTTTGTATAGATGAATCCAGTCAATATCTCATCTTCTGTCCTAGCACCTATAATAAATCTTCAGTTCCCTTTTCATGACCTCTGGTTAATTGTTTAACAACATCCTAGAATGTGCTCTGAGTAGGAGAAAGTCTGGTTTCCATCTAAGAGCAATTAACTTGTGACACTTGGGAGACTAGCATAGTTCTCATTGCAGCTTTGACTATCAGAAAAGGACCCAATAGCATTCCTATTATAAAAAAGCTTAATAATCACAGATATAAATTTAGGAATTCTTATAGGTCATCATTAAACTTAAGTCTTCTGTCTACATAGCATCACTCTAAGACAGTGCATCTTCGTGAATCTGTAGTGATCTGCTCCAAAGGAGTGTTCTATTACTTATTATTATACGTGTTTAAGAATAACAAGAGGAAAAGCATATTAATAGCAGGAATCTTTCCTAAAATGAGTCCCTTCCATTCTTGTTTAATAAGGGCTCACCTGTTGCAGATCATATAATAATCTGAAGCAGGCCAGGAACCCCCTATTTCATCCCCCTCCCCCTATTTCTATGAGGGCGATTTTCCTCCCACCCACTCCTGCCTCTCCTCCCTTGCATTCCCCTACACTGGTGTATCGTGCCTTCACAGGACCAAGGGCCTCTCATCCTATTCAAGCCCATCCTTTGCCATCCTCTGCTACATATGCAGCTGGAGCCATGGGTCCCTCCTTGTGTACTCTTTGGTTGGTAGTTTAGTCTCTGGGAGCTCTGGGGGTTGTCTGGTTGGTGGATATTATTGTTCTTCCTATGGGGTTGCAAAACTCTTAGGTCCTTCAGTTCTTTTTCTAACTCCTCCATTGTGGATGCCATGCTCAATCCAATGGTTGGCTGCAAGCATCTGCCTCTGTTATTGCAGGCTCTGACAGAGCCTCTCACTCGACAACTATATCAGGCTCCTTGATCTACAGAACCATCTTGGTCTCCAGAGCTAGGTTCTGGACAGCCAGGGCTACACACACATTCTCCCTCTGTGTCTGTGTCTGTGTCTGTGTCTGTGTCTGTGTCTGTGTCTGTGTCTGTGCCTGTGCCTGTGCCTGTGCCTGTGTCTGTGTCTGTGTCTGTCTGTGTCTGTGTCTGTGTCTGTGTCTGTGTCTGTGTCTGTGTCTTTGTCTCTGTGTCAGTGTCCCTGTGCCTGTGCCTGTCTCGGTCTGTATCTTTGTGTGTCTGTGTGTATGTGTGTGTCAGTCTGTCTCTTTCAAACCAATCACTAAATCAGACAAAAATCCCCAGAACCAAAAATCAACAACAGCTGCAGCAGCAGCCACTACCACAATACCCAACAGAATGAGAAATGTAAAGCAGAAGTTGGAGTGGGACCCACAGAAACACCCACTTATCATGGGCTATTGGGAAGGACATTGTATTGATGTGCTATACAACCTGAATTCAAGCTCCTATTTTGGGAAGTAACAATTCTGTCTTCAAAGAGGGATGTGTTGAGCTGGTGCTTAACAATCTGATAGGTGGTAGACTCTGGAGGAATGAAGAGTAACTTCTAATGGCCACAGGATGTCTTCTCAAAGATAATTTTTTTAAAAAAAATTGGGTGATGGGTGCATAATTTTAATAACATACTTGGAGAGCACTACTCGATTGTGTACTTTCAAAGAATGAACTTAGTACATAAATGTATTACATACTTGGGCTCGTGCCACTGCAGTCTGATTCAGGCATGGATAGAACATTAGCATACCACCATTGTGACCTCACAGCCATGTCACAGTGGTGGTGCTAGTACAGCCGTACTGGTGTATACTGAAGTACAGTGCAGTTGAGACTGAACCTGCTGGACTCTCTAGCATTTTTATCAAAGACTTATCTGTTTTGTTTTATTATCGAATTTGTAAGACAGTGATCAGCTAAAAGGAGGGGGAGAGAGGGAAAGTAGGCCCTCCGAGGCCCTAGGCCTCCATAATGGAGGGAGATCTTAGGCATGATGCCCAGACAAGAAACATCCCCCAAAGAGGACGTTGGTACACCCGTCTGTGGCCTTCATGTCTGGGCTATAGATGCATGCGTCGTCAAATAAGAAACAAATATCCCCTCTACCTGATCGGGTATGACCCCACAGGCCCCTTGCAACGAGCGGCCAGTGTGGGTGACATGGACACCACTGAAAGATTACTTCACTACGGGCAACATCATGTTGATGAATCTGATAGGAGGAACAGGTAATGGGCATTGGAGTTGGTGAGGGGAAGGGGGTGGACAGAGTGGATTGGGACCTGTCAGGACACTCAGAGCCAAGCAGGTAGGAAAATCAACTTCCAGGCCTACATCCTAATGGAGAAGAGATGGCATGCTTAGGTTCATTTTCATTGGGTCCCCTGCATTGTCTACTTGTTTAGTGCTCCTAGACATATGAGACCTGCACAGCCTGGAACAGCAGCTCCTAGGCCTTAGTCAAACTACATCATTTTATTTTTTATATACACTTAAATTTTTAGACAAACACACAAATAAACTCACTCACACACACTCACACACAGAGAGAGAAGCACACACAGACACAGGTCTTGTGCCTATGTGCATTTTTGGTGTGCCATGTGTGATAGAATCAAGTGCTTGGTCCCTTGGAACTGGAGCTACTGGCAGTTGTGAGCTGCCATGTGTGTGCTAGCAATCACACCTGAGTATCCTGGAAAACAAAACTAGAGCTGTTAACTACCAAGCCACCTGTCTATATTTGTCTTTATAGGCCATTATAAATACTATTATTCAACAATGCACAGTTTATCATAAGATAAATTGTCAACTTTAATGCAAAAAATCACTGAGAAATCTTAGAGCAATATCAAATACCCATGTTTGCTAAAGGATCAAAGTCATTTTGAACTGACCCTGTACCCTAGGTACATGTTGTGTGTGCATTGATACACAAGTGAAGGAAAGAGATGTACATTGTCTTTCTCTCACTTTTCTGTGTCCCACACATGTGGAGCTCAGTGTGTGATGGTCAGAGGACTTGCCAGTGGACAGTTGTCTTCGGCAGCATTGTGGGTTCTGGGGACTGACCTGATGGCCTGCATCAGGCTTCCCTGTGGGTTCCATCACATGGTCCCTCAGTTTTAGAGACATGGATATTCATTCACATCCATGGCATGTTTAATTTATTTTCTTGGAGCACATTGATTCTCACACTTGCAGGCAAGTAAGCTTTGGGGATCCCCTTATCCCCATATCTGCACTCAGGTTTTCAGGGCAAGTGGATTACCAATTGAATTCTACCAATCACCCCAGCCCCTCATTCTTATATCCTATTTTTATTCCATTATAGTATATGAAGGAGAATCAATGACATAATAGTAGATTTTCTGTAGTCTACATGATTCTTGATTGTTTGTAGTTCTAAGGGGCTAATGAGTCTTAAAATTCAAGTTTCATATAAGTAATAGAATAAATTATAAATTATACTTTGAAGATAGTCTCTTGCTTATTGAATGTTTTCTTTATAAAGGCTGAATTGTCAAACTGTAGATTTTCAGTTAGTCCATTTATTCCCCCACACATAACTTAGATATCTACTGTATAGAATACAAATTCTACTCTCTTTCTAGATCTTCCCATTCTTAGACCATTATGTTTCTCTGCCCAGTCAAACTTCCTTATATTCGATATATTTAAATATTAAATGAAATGAACCATACTCTTTCGAGCCCTAGTTATATTTTGCTTAAACCCTTCTGAACATCAAGCACTGGAGCTAGGAAAGCATAAATTTCTACTCTGTGATGACAAAAGATACTCAGATTCATTTGACGACAGTATCCAAGAGAGATACTCTTCTAGGAATAAAACTGTATAGCTTAGTATAATGTCAGTATTAATCTGTCTACACAGTTTTCTATACCTTCTATATAATTTTATGGCCTGGGAACATAGTTCAGTGGTAGAGAGTACTTGCCATGCATACTTCAGACTAGTTTCAATCAATCCCAGCACTATTTTTAAAAAAATCCTTTAAATTTGTAATGTAAAAGCACACCGACACAAATTCTCCAAAGCTGGGTGATAGTGGTAGAGAAGGCCTTTAATCCTAGCATTTTGGAGGCAGAGGCAGGCGGATCTCCAAGTTCAAGAACAGCCTGTCCTACAGAGCTAACCACCAGGGTTATACAGAGAAACCCTGTCTAGAAAAGAAAATATTTACTCATTTAAAAATAACTTTGAAACTGCCCACAGTGGCGCATACCCTCGCTCTAGCTCACACCAAGCTGGAGGGGAGCAGCACTGGAGCCCAGGACTCGGGTCAGCCTAAGCAACATAGCAAAACCCTGTCTCTTGATAGTAACAACTTTCACACCCGGAGAGATGGCTCAGCAGTTCAGAGCACTGGCTGCCCTTGCTGTAGATCCAGATTCAATCTCCAGCACACACATGGCAGCACACAGCCATCTGAAACTACTGCTCCCGGATATCCAGCTCCCTCTACTGACCTCTGTGGGCACTGCACTCAAGTTATAAATAGAGATATTTGCAGACAAAACATCATACATATTAAATTTTTAAAAATTAAACTAATAATTTCCAAATAATGAAAAGATTTATTGAGAAAGGTAGCATAGTATTTCCTTTTCTCCAAAAATGTAATGTCTGACTTAATGAAGATAAAGACTCTCATCTGTTAGTTTATAGTCTGTAGAAGACAACTTTTTATTCATGGGATGAAAAAGAAATATGTTACTATCTGATTAGGAAAGACAGTTTGACAAAGGGTCATTTGGGAATCCTTCCCTAAGGGCCAATACCTAGCCAAATGTAGGAGTTCACATCAATCATAAGCACTTGAGAGGCTGAGGCAGGAGGATTGCCATGAGGTCAAGGCCATCTTGGGCTACAGAATGAGAGTCTTAAATCAAACAACAAGGTCTATTCCTTCTCCGTCACAAGCATTGTACTTCACTGTGTGAGATGGGTGCCAACTGCACTCGGAACCTTGCGTGACTCGTAAGTATTTAGTGTAAATGCAGGAATTCTATGCTAGGCCCCAGTCTGCTATGCTTCACAGTGGACAGAGAATGGCTCCACCCTGGAGCTTTATCTTCTTCCCAAGTTTACTAAGGCTGCTGCTCTTTAAGCTGACCTGCTCCTGGCATAACCTGCACCTTTCCTCCTGTCCACAGGCGAGGCAGGGCGGGCAAGTGTCCATGAGGTTTTAAGACTCAGGAATGATGAGAGAGAGCCTGTGTGCCTAATTTGATGTCCCTTCTCTCCGCCCTTCCTTCTGCAGTCCTACTTTAAAGATGCTTTCTTCCCTAGCTCCAGTCTTCCCCAGGACAGACTTCTGCATGTTGGGTGGGCAGTGTGGAATAAAGAAGGAAGGAGGGCATCTTCCTTTTGCCCTTTACCTAGGAAATCAGCAGGTATACAAAAAATTATATATTTGTCACTAATGTTTACACAACACACTGAGTCTTTTTTAGCAATATAAATAATTTCTTTTAAATAGGGGAGATAGTAAAATCAATGGTTTTATTTTTCAGATACAGGCTGAAACTTTTGATTGTTAATATGTTCAGGAAACTCTAAGAAAATGTTTCATATAGGCCTATCCTGAAAACTTTCTATTTACATAGTTAAAATTGTTCCTCTGTATTTTTATGAGGAGTGTCTCACTAGAATGTTCTTGTGTATCTACAAATAAAACCTCTCGTCTCTAATTAAAAAAATAAATGAAATGTAGAAATGAAAATACATCAAAGAAATGATGACTGAGGCTTTAGAATTTTGTTTTTTGATAAAAATTTACTTAGATACAAGTGATCTGTACATTTTCCATTTCTGTTTGGATTGTGCCATATTTTATTTAATAAAAGTCACATCGGGTTTCCGCATACCCTTTTATTTTGTAGATAAAGAAAGTTAAATTTATTGCCAATTATTGTTGCAAAATAATAGACATGATTAATAAAATTCCAATGTTAGTGAGGCTAAAATGTGAATGAAAAAGGAAGATAACCCCAGTGTCACTGGCCACTATTTAGTATGAGTTAGGAGGAATATCATGTTCAAGACCTGGTGGGTGAAGAGAGGTATTTTTTTTCTTTTTTGTTTTATTTGGTTTCTTGGAGACAGGGTTTCTCTGAATAGCCCTGACTGTCCTGGAACTCACTCTGTAGACCAGGCTGGCCTCGAACTCAGAAATATGCCTGCTTCTGCCTCCCAGAATGCTGGAACTACAGGCATGTGCTACCATTGCCCAGCTAAGAGACATCTTTATCATGACTAGCAAAGGCTGAACTCTTAGGAGCTATAAATGCTTCTATTGTTGTAGCAGAGTTCTTGCCCATCCAAATGGAAGCATCAGAGCCCCCCTGTGTACAATAGCTACTATGTTTAATCTCCATTCTTTGGATTGGAAAATGGAGTCATGAGGCTCATAGAAATCCCAAGGAGGAACTATTAAATACCAGATAGTAGAGTAGGATTTAAATTCAAGCTGAGATCAATTTACTGGGAACTTTTCTATGATTCAGACAGGCTGCTTTTTGCAGGATGAAAGTCTTAAGAATGCTGCCTTAAATGGGTCATCCAGGCACTATATCCCTAGCACAGCAAATGAACATCTGAGTAGACATAAACAAATAAGAATCCTCCAGTTCCTTTCTTATATCAGAAGGAAATTACCTTCATACTATGTGGTACTTAAAAATGATTGGACTCTTATTTAGCATTCAGAAATGTCTTTTCCATTTGCAGGACATCCCTCCATTATGCATGTGCTCACAACCATCCAGACGTGGTATTACTATTATTGGAAAATAAGTCCAACATTAACATCCGGGATGATGAAGGCTGCACACCCTTGATTAAGGTAGCTATTGGTCATCTGTTTCAGTATGAAATGGATTAGAGGTTGTCCTTGTTTGGTTCTGTTGCTGTGATAAAACACTGACCAAAAGCAAGTCAGGAAAGGAGATGGTTATTTGGCTTACATTTACAAGTCACAGTTCATTCTCAAGGGGAACGAGGGCAGGAGCCCAAATCAGGAACCAGAGGGAAGAGCTAAACTAGAGATTATGGGAGAATTGAGCTTTTCTGTGACTTTTACCAAGGCTTGTGCGGGTTATTTTCATACAACTGAGGACTTTCTCCCAGGTGTGCCCACACCCAAAACCATGGGCCTTGCTACCTCCTTCTACATCAAAAATATATTCCACATAGTTGCCCAGTGGCAAGTCTGATAGGGGTAGTTCCTCAAGTGAGGATCCTTCCAGGTGTGTTAGCCTATGTCAAACTGGCAAAGAGAACAAAAACTATCCAAACAACTAATCTCTGCAGTCCACCAGCCAACCAGCACAGACCTGAATTCTCAGAAAATCTAAGTGTGTTGGCAGAACCCTTAAATTCTGCCACTTGTAAAAAGATGCTTTTGGGAGATCATAAAAGTAGGCAGGCTCGGGGTACTTAAGAAGACTTTGTGTCAAAATAGAGAGAAAATGTGCATCACTGACACTCTGTGTTTGATTTACGGGAAACAATTCAGTGCGATGGTAGAAATCTCTCTCTTGGATTCCTTGAATTGAAGATGTATTTTCTTGTTGAATTTCCACAGGCAGCTCAGCGAGACAATCTCATTTGTGTTTCTGTATTGCTCAACTACAAAGCTGATCCAAATGTGATGGATTTCAGTGGGTATACAGCCTTCCACCATGCTGTATCCAGGGGTAACATACCAATAGTCAAAATGCTTTTGAAGCACAACGTAGATATTGAAGCCAAAACACAGGTAAAGTTCACTCAACTTCATTCCCAGTGCATTTCAAGCAGTGACACTCACATCTATTTTCTACATGCAGAAGCTCTAGCATTCATACTGAGTATGTACACAAGAATGCTGTTTTCTCCATATATGTTTTTCAGATTTTTTTGTAGTTAGTTACAAAAAAGCACAGCATAGCATATTTTTGTCTCAGAATTGGCTTTGATTTTAACATTCAAAATTATAGTGTTTAGGACCACACACATCACATATACACAGACAATAAAATAAATTCATTTCATGTTAAATGATTGTAGAATAAATAGAAATGTGTTGTTGCAAATAAGGTACTGATGTGGGTTTGATTCAGGGATGAGAATAGAGTGGAAAATGAGAGAGGTGACAGGCAAATTAGGACATTTGATCATTGGAGAAAATATGAGAAATCATTTAATTTTAAAAACTTTGATATACATAAGAGATGCTACTGAGCTTATGAGATTATTCTTAGTTTAGCAAAAAAATATATTTGAAATACAGTATGAGAAACTCTGCTTCATACACCTCTTGAGCACACTCCTTCAACAGGGACATAGCAAACTTTACATTCTGTATCAGGACTGTGTCAATGGAGGGCCTACTCCATCGAGGTAAGGCCAGAACCATTGAGTGTTTGGGGAGAGTTCTGGAAGGGAGTGTTGTTCATAGACAGTGTTGGACAGGGAAAAGGTGTGTCAAAGTGAAGAAGACAGCTGTGTGTGGGACAGTGCAACAGGTGTTGTAGGATAAATGAACCCTTGTAACACACTGTGTTTATGCTCATAAAATCTGTGATGAATTTTCATTGAGAAACAACTCATTTTGTAAATTGCAATATTCTTTCCTTTACAGTATGGCTTGACCCCCCTGCAGCTGGCAGCCTATGAACAGAATCCTGAAATGGTAAAATTTTTAGAAGCGAAGTGTGCAAAGGCACATGCACCAAAAGAGAGAAATGGGTACAGTTTCTTCTTTTCTTCAATCTTAGTGCTGTTCTTGAGGGTGACAATTGCTTAAGTCAGAAATACTAAAATGATAGTAAGATGGCGAGAAACTCGGAGACACATAGTTAGAAAGCTTAGCACATGTGAAGTAGGAGCTGGAAAAGAGACTGTTTCAACACAACACAAGAACAGCACACACCAGGGATCTCTACCTAGTTCAGTAGTTCACCTCCTGAACCATCAACCAAGCTAAAGGATAAAGTAGATCATTTGTTACTCGACTGTCATATTTTTGCTTTGGACAGTGTTTGTCAGTGAATTAAGTGCCATAGGTCCTTGGTAAGTGTTCTATCATGGATGAACACCGATAGTCCCTAAATCTGAAATTTTATATCCTATGACCCCGAAGATGACAGCATTACCCCAGGTAACAAATAGTGTTTCCTAATGATCTGTTTGAGTTTTGAAATGTCCAACCCAGCAGAAAAGGAACTTTCACTGGAAGATGTTCTTTAACTGTCATAGTATAAGAACCCAGCAACCTTGGTTATTCCACAGTTTGATACTTTTCTTCCCCATTTCAGATGGAGTTTTGAAAGTGGATATATAATTAGTTCATTTCTTTCCACAGAGTCTGGTACTTTAGCATTTAAAATCTTGTCCTGAATTTTGTGAATATTTAGCTCTGAAACAGGTTGTTCTTACAATGCTATATGCCCTTTCCATATGAAATTCACTTATTTATGCTTGATTTTCTGTTTAGTACACATGTATACCTGTTTATGATGAGCCATTATTCCCATATAATATCTCTGTGCTCTAAGATGAGCCTTGGGAGAGGTAGTTCACTCTCATTTCAAACCTTTAATGTTTTTTAAAAAACTTAATTTAATTTTATTTAGTTAACATTACATCTAGCTCACTGACCCCCTCCTAGTCATCCCATCCTACAGTATTTCTCCGTCCCTCCTCCTCTTCACCTCAGTTTGGGATCCCCTGTATGTCCCCACCATGGCACTTCAAGTTTCTGCAAGGGTAGGCACTTCCACTCTCTCTGAGGCAAGACAAGGCAGCTCAGCTAGAAGGATATAGCCATGTACAGGCAACAGCTTTATCGATAGCCCCAGTCCCAGTTAATTGGTATCTATATGAAGACTTGGCTGTACATCTGCTACTTATGTGTCGGGAGGTGTCTGTCCAGTGCATGTTTCTTCTATGGTAGGTGGTTCAGTCTCTGAGAGCCCTAAGTGTCCAAGTTATCTGATTCTGTTGGTCAAACTCTGGAGTTCCTATCTCCTTCAGGCCTGGAATCCTTCCTCCTAGTCTTTCATAAGTGTCAACAAACATATCATGTCGAGCATGCCCTATCTTGTCTTTAATTCTTGTTATAAGTGTGTTTTGTTTGTTTGTATGTGTGTATGGGGTGTATGAGCACTTTTGATTGTATTTAATTAAGTGCTTAGTATCCCTCATGTTTTCTCTTGAGAAAAGCTGGGAAGGATAGCAGTCATCAATCAAAGTCAAGTGCTGAAATATAAGTTCAACATTGTTTGTCTATTCCTGTTGGCCCCATGAATTTCATCCCAGATCTCTGGAAGTGGAAGTTACAGAGATCTCTATGAGTTAAAGCCAACATGGTCCAGGGAGCAGATTTCAAACCAGCATGCCCTGTAGTGAGATCCTGTTTCAAAAAATATTGTTAGTAACCAATACAATAGAATAGGGACTCAAACATAAAGTACTTAATACACTTGCGAAATGTTTTTCTTAGGAATAGCACAATAATGATAACTTTTAATTCTATGTCACAGGACAAAGACACCAGCCCAGAAAGCCAGAGTGAAGCATGTCAGCTTCAGTGAAGGTAATGTGTTTACAATGAATAAAGATATACTATATAGTAGCTGGTCCTATTACCCTAAATAAGAGTAGAGATTTTAGTTCCTCTCCCACTGAGACCACAAGGCAGCTCTACTAGCAGAAAGGAATCCAAATGCATCCAATAGTGTATGACAGTCCTCGCTTCAGTTTTTAGAGAACCCACAGGAAGACCAAGCTGCACATCTGCTACGTAAGGGGAGGATGTCTATGTGTAGCCCGTGCATGCTCTTTCATGGGTGGTTCAATCTCTGTGAGCCCTCATGGGCCCAGGTTAGTTGATTCTGTAGGTTTTCTTGTGGTGTCCCTGAATCCTCAAATCACACTGCCCTCCTTTGTGTTCAATGTCCTTCTGCAACTCTTCCACAAGACTCTCCAAACTCCACTTGATCATTGGGTGTGGGTACGTACATCTGTTTCCATCTTATGTTGGATGAAGCCTCTCAGAAGAGTAATCTTTGGCTCCTGTCTGCAAGCATAGCAGAATATCATTAATGGTGACAAAGATTGGCTCTCTCCCATAGGGTGTGTCTCAATTTTGGCCAGTTAATTGGTGGCTATTCCCTTAATCTCTGTTCCATTTTAATCCCTGAATATCTTGTAGGTAAGATGAATTTTGGGTTGATGCTATTATGAGAGTGTTGGTATTCTCCTCCTTTCACTGGAAGTCCCTCCTTGTATCTTTTCTCCCTGTTACTACCTACAGCTGCTCCCACATTAGTTCCCCTTCCCATCTCCCCAAAATTCCCCCCCTAAATGGATCCCTGATGTCTATTTTATTTTCCATTCTGTGTGAGATTCAAGCATCTACCTTGGGCCCTCATTCTGTAGCTTCTTTAGGTCTGTGGATTTTAGCATGATTATTCTGTACTATATGGGTAAAAAAGTATTCACTTCTAAGTGAATACTTACCACATCTGCATTTCTGGGTCTGTATTGCCACACTCAGGTGAGTATTTTAAATCCCATTCATTTGCCTTCAAATTTCATGGATTCCTTGTTTCAATAGATGAATGATATTTCATTTTGTAAAGATGCCACATTTTTCTAATGCATTTTTCAGTTGAAGTCCATCCTGGTTGTTTTCTGTTTCTGGCTTTTTTTAATTTATTTTTTATTTACATTTTTAAAATTTTTCTGTATTCTTTTTTTTTAATTGTGAAGGCTTTCCCCATTTTCCAGTTTCCCCTTCACCCTATGTCCCATAAGTTCTCTTCCCCACCCACCAACCCCTCCCCTGCCTTTTTTCTGTTCTGTTACTATCCTAAAAAAAACTGGATGCAGTCTTTTCAGGATCAGTATCGTCTCCTTCCTTCCTTCTTGGGAATCTTTTCATTTGCTAATTATGCCTTGAGTATTCAGAGCTTCTGGGCTCATTAATATCCACTTATCAGTGATTGCATTTCATGTGTATTCTTTTGTGATTGGGTTAACTCACTTAGGATGATATTTTCCAGATCCAACTATTTGCCTACAAATTGCATGAATTCATTATTTTTGATTGCTAAGTAGTATTCCATTGTATAAATATATCACATTTTCTGTATCCATTCCTCCTTTGAGGGACATCTGGGCTCCTTCCAAATTCTGGCTATAATAAATATGGCTGCAGTGAACATTGAGGAGCATGTGTCTTAATTGTATGCTGGGGAATCCTCTGGGTATATGCCCAAGAGTGTTATGATAGGGTCTTCTGAAAGTGTCATGCCCAATTTTCTGAGGAACCACCAGACTGATTTCCAGAGCGGTTGTACCATCTTGCAATCCCACCAACAGTGTATGAGTGTTCCTCTTTCTCCACATCCTCGCCAGCACCTGTTGTTTCTTAAGTTTTTAATCTTAGCCATTCTGACTGTTGTGAGGTAGAATCTCAGGGTTGTTTTGATTTGCATTTCCCTGATGACTAATGATGTTGAATATCTCTTTAGGTGCTTCTCAGCCATCCGAATGTCTTCTGGTGAAAATTCTTTGTTTAGCTCTGTTCCCCATTTTTTGATAGGGTTATTTGGTTCTTTGGGATCCAACTTCTTGAGTTCTTTTTATATACTGGATATTAGCCCTCTGTCAGATGTACGGTTGGTGAAGATCTTTTCCCAATTTGTTGATGGCTGTTTTGTCCTTCTGACAGAGTCCCTTGCCTTATAAAAACTTTGTAATTTTGTGAGGTCCCATTTGTCAATTCTCAATCTTAGAGCATAAGCTATTGGTGTTCTGTTCAGGAACATTCCCCCTGTGCCCATGTCCTCCAGGGTCTTCCCAAGTTTCTTTTCTAATAGTTTCAGTGTGTGTGGTTTTATGTGGAGGTCCTTGATCCACTTGGATTTGATCTTAGTACAAGGATATAAGAGTGGGTCAATTCGCATTCTTCTGCATGTTGACCTCCAGTTGAACCAGCACCATTTGTTGAAAAGGCCATCTTTTTTCCATTATATGGTTGTAGCTCCTTTGTCAAAGATCAAGTGACCATAAGTCTGTGGGTTCATTTCTGGGTCTTCAATTCTATTCCATTGATCTACTTGCCTGCCGCTGTTCCAATACCATGCTGTTTGTAACACAATTACTCTGTAGTACTGCTTGAGGTCAGGGATATTGATTCCCCCAGAAGTCCTTTTATTGTTGAGAATAGTTTTAGCTATCCTAGGATTTTTGTTATTCCAGATGAATTTGAGAATTGCTCTTTCTAGATCCATGAAGAATTGATTTGGGATTTTGATGGGGATAGCATTGAATCTGTAGATTGCTTTTGGCAAGATGGCCATTTTTACTATATTGATCCTGCCAATCCAAGAGCCTGAAATATTTTTCTACTTCCTGAGGTCTTCTTCGATTTCTTTCTTCAAGGACTTGAAGTTCCTGTCATACAGATGTTTCACTTGTTTGTTTAGAGTCATGCCAAGATACTTTATATTGTTTGTGGCTATTGTGAAGGGTGTTATTTCCCTAACTTCTTTCTCAGCCTGCTTGTCCTTTGAGTACAGGAAGGCTACTTATTTGCTTGAGTTGATTATAACCAGCCACTTTGCTGAAGTTGTTTATCAGCTGTAGAAGTTCTCTGGTGGAGTTTTTTGGGTTGCTTAAGTATACTATTATATCATCTGCAAATAATGATAGTTTGACTTCTTCCTTTCCAATTTGTATCCCTTTGACTTCCTTATGTTGTCTAATTGCTCTCACTAGAACTTCAAGCACTATATTGAAAAGATATGGAGAGAGAGGGCAGCCTTGTCTAGTCCCTGATTTTAATGGGATTGCTTCAAGTTTCTCTCCATTTATTTTGATGTTGGCTACTGGTTTGCTGTATATTGCCTTTACTGTGTTTAGGTATGGGCCTTGAATTCCTGTTCTTTCCAGGACTTTTAGCATGAAAGGATGCTGAATTTTGTCAAATGCTTTTTTAGCATCTAATGAGATGGCCATGTGGGTTTTTTTCTTTTAGTTTTTTATGTAGTCAATTACATTGATGGATTTCTGTATATTGAACCATCCCTGCATCCCTGGGATGAAGCCTACTTGATCGTGGAGAATGATCATTTTGATGTGCTCTTGGATTCAGTTGGCAAGAATTTTATTTCGTATTTTTGCATCAGTACTCATAAGGGAAATTGGTCTGTAGTTCTCTTTCTTTGTAGGATTTTTGTTGGTTTTGGTATCATCGTAATTGTGGCTTTGTAGAACGAGTTGGGCAGTGTTCCTTCTGTTTCTATATTGTAGAATAGTTTGATAAGTGTTGGTTGGTGTTAGGTCTTCTTTTAAGGTCTGATAGAATTCTGCACTAAAACCATCTGGACCCATACTTCTTTTGGTTGGGAGACTTTCTATAACCCCTTCTATTTCTCTAGGGGTTATGGGACTGTTTAGCTGATCTAATTGATCCTGGTTTAATTTTGGTATTTGGTATCTGTCCTGGAAATTGTTCATTTCCTCCAGATTCTCCAGCTGTGTTGAGTATAGGCTTTTGTAGTAGGATCTGATGATTTCTTGAATTTCCTCAGTTTCTGTCGTTATATCCCCCTTTTCATTTCTAATTTTGTTAATTTGGATACTGTCTCTGTGCCCTTTGGTTAGTCTGGCTAAGGGTTTATCTATCTTGTTGATTTTCTCAAAGAACCAGCTCTTGGTTTTGTTGATTCTTTGTATGGTTCTCTTCATTTCTACTTGATTGATTTCGGCCCTTAGTTTGATGATTTCCTGCCTTCTACTCCTCCTGTGTGAATTAGCTTCTTTTTGTTCCAGGGCTTTCAGGTGTGCTCTTAAGCTGCTAGTGTATGCTCTCTCCAGTTTCTTTTTGGAGGCACTCAGGGCTATGAGTTTTCCTCTTAGCACTGCTTTCATTGTGTCCCATAGATTTGGGTAGGTTGTACCTGCATTTTCATTAAATTCTAAAAAGTCTTTGATTTCTTTCTTTATTTCTTCCTTGACTAAGGTGTCGCTGAGTAGAGTATTCTTCAGTCTCCATGTGTATGTGGGCTTTCTGTCGTTTTTGTTGCTATTGAAGACCACTCTTACTCCATAGTTATCTGATAGGAGGCAGGGAGTAGTTCAATCTTCTTTTATTTGTTGACATCTGTCTTGCGACCAATTATATGATCGATTTTGGAGAAGGTACCATGCGGAAAATGTGTATTCTTTTGCTTTAGGATGAAAAGATATATATATATATATATATATATATATATTCCAATTGGTCCAAAGTTTCACTTAGTTTCAGTGTGTCCCTGTTTAGTTTCTGCTTTCCTTATCGGTACATTGAGGAGAGTGGGGTGTTGAAGTCACCCACAATTATTGTATTAGGTGCAATGTGTGCTTTAAGCTTTAGTAAAGTTTCTTTTATGAATGAGGGTGCCCTTGCATTTGGAGCATAGATGTTCAGTATTGAGAGTTCTTCTTGGTGGATTTTCCCTTTGACCAGCAAGAAGTGACCTTCTGGGTCTCTTTTGATGACTTTAGGTTGAACGTCAATTTTATCTGATATTAGAATGGCCTCCCCGGCTTGTTTCCTGAGATCATTTGCTTGTAAAATTGTCTTCCAGCCTTTTACTCTAAGGTAATGGCTTTTACAAATAAAGGTTTTAGCCGGCTGGTGTTGGCGCATGCCTGAAATCCCAGTCCCTGGGAGGCAGATGCAGGTGGATATCTGAGTTCGAGGCTAGCCTGGTCTACAGAGTGAGTTCCCGGACAGCCAGGGCTACACAGAGAAATCCTGCCTCGAAAAACCAAAAATAAATAAATAAATAAATAAACCAAAAACAAGCAAACACAAAAACAAAAACAAAACCAATAAACAAATAAAGGATTTATGAACATAGTTGAGGAACTGTCATTGAGGTGTTATGGTGGAGCATCTTTTAGATCTATGTCGGGGAATGGTATAGCTTTGTCTTTTTTTTAGTTATGTGTGTTGAATGGAATCTCAGAGTTGATTTGATTTAGCAGCTCTTGGTTTTGTTGATTGTTTGAATTGTTTTCTTTGTCAGTTGACTATTTCATGCCATCTACTGTTGCTACTATGTATCCAACCCAGTTCCCGGTAAAAGAAAGCTCAACTCAGCGGTTAACAAAACAAGCTACAAGCCTGCTGGGCAGGCCTCCCACTCTACTACTCTGTTTCAATCTATTTTATCCCATACAACTTGCAGTTTCTCTAGGCCCAGAGCTTCTCTCCCTGCCGCCTCTCCGGTTCTCTAACCGTTTCTCTCTCCCCGTTTCTTCTCTTCGTTTCTTCTCCCTCCCGTTGCTCCTCCTCCTCCTGTTTTATACCCCGTAGCTCCTCCCCTAGACTCTGCTCCTCCCACTTTCCTCCTGCCCAATCATTGGCTCAAGCCTTTATTTGAAAAGTCAAGGTGGGGAGACGGTTCACAAGGCAACTCCTCATCTGCAGCCCCTCTGAGGAGTGGAATTAACATCAAAGTACGAGCCCAGGGCTATCCACAACATTTCCCCCTTTCTGTCCAATTAAAAGACTCTTTTATCTCAGACATCAATTGAGCACAATTATTACCATTTTGTAATATATAGCATACAGGATAGACCTAACACCCAGTCAATCATTTTTTATCAATTAAGTAGTACCCCTGTCACCTATTGGAACTTAAAAGACTTATAATTCTACACCTGACTCAAGTACACTTTAGACTGTAACCCATCTGAAAACCATCCTCTCAAATCTGTATTATCTTTCTAAATGCTAACCAGCTTGGACTGGCTATAAGACTATTAGTCTTCAACCCCATCAGAAATCCAAGAATGACTAATATTACCTGAAAGTATGAGAAGCACAAAATATAGCTTCTAAAACTTAGCTAATTTATAGAGACCGCTGATCACCTGGACAGGCCCTATACACCAAAACGTTGGAGCATCAGTCTTCAGCCTTCTGGCCCAGGATCATCTGACAGACCTTGGTAATGCAGAATTTTTAAGGGCTGATTACTCTGTCTTGGCAGAGATTATCAGTCGACTATTCTGCAGTGTGTCCTTTTTTGGACAGTATTTGTCTGTAGATGAAATGAGGCAATTCTTGCCTGGTGACTGTCTCACCACAACTAAAGCAACTTCACTGATGCTCAAGTTCTTCTTTGAATTCAAGAAAGGGGTGCTGTCAGGAGCAGACAGGTCTCTAGTCAAAGATCTTTAATAAAGAAATGTCAATAAACATATTCTATGGACTTCTGACACCTTTGAAGACCATTTGTCTACCTAAGACATCTCTGAACTGTTAAGCCTTGACTATTCTCGGCTGTTTCTAATCAAAATAGCTCTGGAACACTCTTTTAACTAATTCATAACCACGAGTTTGCTATCTGGCCCTTAACTTGTATTATTTAATCAGCTAAAAGCAGTTTATACTAGCAGTTATAGAAGGACTGGGTCTAAGCCTTGTATTCTTAAATGTGTTATATAGGCACAATGCCTACATGGGAGTAACAATATTAATCCCAGTTTTATATCAATAGTAAATTCATACCAATGAAAACCTTAAATTTACATCAACTAAATTCTGAACCAATAGGCTTTGCATCAATTATAAAGACTTCTACCAATGTAAGATCTGGCTATGTAATTTTTTTGCTTAAAAATACATTTTCTCACCAATCCCTATTTGTCTACTTATATAATTTCTATGATATTACTATATCCCCCCTTTTCTTTTCCACCCACTTCTCCTTTACCTAAGAAAGAAGGATAGAGAAGAAGAAAGGAAAGGTAGAAATCCCTGAGTTTAAGTTCTTTAGTTTCCTCCCTGACCAAAGCTACATTTGTGACATATCCCTAAAATGATAACATATCTATAATTCCTAAAATAACCATAACCATCCACCCCACATAATGAACTGGGACAATGATTGTCTTTTGTCTGCTTCCAGCTGAATTGGGGTGAAGAATTCCCATTTGGGGGCCCAAAGGGAAATTTTGAAAACTAGCTGGCATTATTTGCCTTCCAGTCACTATGTTTTGAGAAAGTTCGTGCCTCTATGTCAGATGACATCTCGACCATGACATTCTAAAAGGCTGGAGAGGCAAGTAGATTTCTGGAAGCAAGTCTTTAAGAGAATCAGCTTTGATGTAGTTGAAACAGAGTCAAGTGTGAAGCTGGAATGGAAGGTCCCAAATCTCAGCATACTGGTGTGTGAATCTTTTCAGGGCTGTCTTTCTCTTCTTTCATCCCTATAGTATACAAAACTTAAAAGCAACAAGTAAACAGGTAAAGACATTCACACAGAGCATGCAGGGGGCACATATTGGCCAATTAAGATCAATAAAGAAAGACATCTGACTGCCTTTCCTCAGATTAGCTTGATCACTTGGTCAAACTAAAATGTAACTGTGTATCCATGTCCTCGTAAAGGATGTTTTGTAACACCCAATAAGTGTTAATGGCTGTTTATAGACATTTTAGTCTCAGCCAGTTCCAAAGCTGTCTCCATATACAGAGACATAAACATTACTACATATACGTCACCTATTTTGTTGATTGTGTTAGTCTCCATTTTCTTCTCTGTCACCAAGGTCCTCAGGAGGTCTCCCTTTGTCATGTCTGATTTTTATCAACTTGGAAGGGACCCACAGCTTTTCTTTTCCTGTGGAAACATAGGCATAGCCCCTCCCCCAGCGTAACACATTTCCCATTCTCCATTCTGTTGTTAGAATATCCTTAATGTAAACAGGCTGGTTTAGTTCAATAGTTTGTTCCACAGTACAATGTCTTTCAGCAGCTGTGGTGTTTTGTTCATTGACATTTAAAAAATTATCTGGAGGTCTTTGTTGTATACTGACAGGATAGACTAAAGTTTGTTTTTTAATAACTTTTGGTTGGCTTATTCTACTTTTATCTTCTATCCCTCCCTGAGTATTTTCCTTTTCCTTAGTTCCTGTATTTTCTGTTCAAGGTTCTGCATCCAAATTTTGATCTTTTCTTTATATTGCAATTCTGATAGTCTACTGTCTATTTTATTCTGATTGATTAATTTTAAAAGGTTTTTCTCCAAGTCTAGCTTCCAATCCTCATTTTTTTCTCTCTGCTGCTCAGTCTGATCTGTGAACTGCCGCATCCTTTGTTCTAGCATCTTTTCTAACTCCTGTCTCACACCTTCATTCTCCTCCTTCTGTCTCTTATTCTGTTCTATAATTTCCTGGGTCTTCAATTCTAGTGTTTCGAACTGCTGCATCCTTTGTTCTAGCATCTTTTCTAACTCCTGTCTCCCACCTTCATTCTCCTCCTTCTGTCTCTTATTCTGTTCTATAATTTCCTGGGTCTTCAATTCCAGTGTTTCAAACTGCTGCATCCTTTGTTCCAGCATCTTTTCAAACTCCTGTCTCCCACCTTCATTCTCCTCCTTCTGTCTCTTATTCTGTTCTATAATTTCCTGGGTCTTCAATTCTAGTGATTCGAACTGCTGCATCCTTTGTTCCAGCATCTTTTCTAACTCCTGTCTCACACCTTCATTCTCCTCCTTCTGTCTCTTATTCTGTTCTATAATTTTCTGGGTCTTCAATTCTAGTGTTTCGAACTGCTGCATCGTTTGTTCTAACATCTTTTCTAACTCCTGTCTCCTACCTTCATTCTCCTCCTTCTGTCTCTTATTCTGTTCTATAATTTCCTGTATCTTCTGTTCTAAACCTTGTTTTCATAATCTTAGCTTCTCTTTGTATTGTAATTCTAATATTCCAGCATCTGCCTTATTTTTACCTATGAAATCCCGAACCTTTATTTCTAGTGTTACTTATAATCTCTTTTTTTTTTAGTTATTTTTATTTTCTATATTCTATGTTTACATTTCAAAGGCTTTCCCCTTTCCCAGTTCCCACCCACCATAGTTCCCATAGTTCTTCTCCCCCCCAACTATTCCCCAATCATTCCCCCTCCCCCCTCGGTTTCTTTACTAAACTGGATGCAATCTTTACATGCCCAGGGTCCTCTCCTTTCTTCTTCTTGGGAATCATTTGACTTGCTATTTGTGTCTTGAGTATTTAGTGCTTCTGGGCTCATTAATATCCACTTATCAGTGATTGCATTTCATGTGCATTCTTTTGTGATTGGGTTAGCTCACTCAGGATGATATTTTCCAGGTCTAACCATTTACCTACAAATTGCATGAATTCATTATTTTTAATTGCTGAGTAGTATTCCATTGTATAAATATACCACATTTTCTGTATCCATTCCTCCTTTGAGGGATATTTGGGCTCCTTCCAATTTCTGGCTATTATAAACAAGGCTGCTATAAACATAGTGGAGCATGTGTCTTTATTGCATGTAGGGGAATCCTCTGGGTATATGCCCAGGAGTGGTATGCCAGGGTCCTCTGGAAGTGCCATGCCCAATTTTCTGAGGAACCGCCAGACTGATTTCCAGAGTGGTTTTACCATTTTGCAATCCCACCAAACCTTTATTTCTAGTGTTACTTGTAATCTCTTTTCTACGGCAAGGAATTTTTTGTCTAGGACTCTTGATATGACATAGTAAATCAAGAGAATAAGTACTGCAATACCAATGACTTTTCCCTCTAAATCCATTCCTGTCAAATCACTCAAAATATTATCACGTAGAGCCAAAACAGTCTTCATTGTTCTACTCATCTTTAGGTATCAAGATGCTATATATCCCTCTTATATTAATGAATTACCTGGTCCGGAACCCTTTCTATCTGCTGTCCGAGCCGTTCAGGGCTTCTCAGGCAGCTAACGTTTTATCTCAGGTTTGTTAGGTTCTAAACAATACCTTGGGCAGCCATTTTGTTGCTACTTTGTATCCAACCCAGTTCCCCGGTAAAAGAAAGCTCAACTCAGCGGTTAACAAAACAAGCTACAAGCCTAGACTGGGCAGGCCTCCCACTCTACTACTCTGGAGTGTGCTTGCTTCTGTTTGTTTTCTTCAGATTGCAGATGTGCTGTTAGATTACTAGTATGAAGTCTCTCCAAGTTCTTTGGAATGTACAAAGTTCTATGAACTTTCCTTTGTGCACTGCTTTTGTTGTGTCCCATAAATCTGGACTTTGTGCCTTCATCATTTTCATTGAATTCTAGAAAGTCTTTGATTGGGTCTTTCTCCAATGGTCATTGATCATAGAGCATAGAAGAGAGAGCATAGGATTATTATTTTTTGGGAAGACCAATCAATTTGGTGTTCTGTAAGCTTCTTCTATGTTGATAGGGATTTGTTTTTTAGCTTGGGTGAATTTTTCTATGATTTTCTTTCAAATATTTTCTTGTCCTTGCAGCTGGTACTGTCTTCACTCTTGTCCATTCCCATTATTCTCAGTAGGATTTTTCAGTGACTCAGAATATCTGAATACTTTGAGTCAGTGATTTTTTTAGATTTAACATTTTCTTTGGTTGATGTACTAGTTTCTTTTATCATATCATCTATACCTGAGATCGACTCTTCCATTGTTTTTATTCTGTTGGCTGTGCTTCTGTTCCTGTTCTCTTTCTTAGGTTTTCCATCTCCAAGGTTCCCTCTGTGTTTTCTTTACTGCTTCTTGGACCATTCGCAGGTATTGAATTGTTTTATTCATTTTCTTCGCCTGCTTGATTGTATTTTCCATTTTATTTAAGGGATTTGTAATTTTTGCCTTTACATTTCTTTATCATCTTCATAAGATTGGATTTAATAATATTTTATTGTGCTTTGATCAAGTTAGGATATCCAGAGCTTGTTATACTAGGATACCTGGTCTCTGATGTGACATATTGAAATAGCTCTCATTGTTTGTGTTCTTAGGGTGACCTTTAGCCAAGTGCTTATCCCTGGGTGTTTCTGGTGCAGGAGTCCTGAGGTTGGCTGCCTTTGTCTGCACATTGGAAATCAGGGGACAGTGTATATCTCCTGGAAATTGGGCAGAGCATTCTGAGACGAGGTCTAACTTGGATGTTCCTGGTGCAGCAGGCCTGCTTATGTTGGGTTAAATTGTGGCCAAAGAATGGCACTCAGGGGACAGCTTGCAGCTCAGCTCTGGGTTTTACTCTTTTTAGCAAAAGGATTGAAGCATGGTTTCACTAAATGTATCTCTGTTTGTCTAGGTAATCTCTGCAATCCATCTGCTTTTGCCTCCTAAATGTTCAGATTCAAATAGTATGCTACCAGACTCAATCTATAATTCTTTCCAGAACCATCAGCCTAGGGTTATAAAGAATCACAAGAAGTTATTTTTGAAACAACTGATTTTTCTGTTCAGGATTTTGATCTCTATCAGTCTGAGAGAGATCATTTAAGTTCATCCCAATTATTTGTGTGTGTATTTATTTTTAGGCATTAATGTTTGATAAACTACTGTCATATTTGATTTGAAATATACAGAGAATGGAATAGCTCTATGTGAAGTAATTTGCTACAAATGAATACTTATTCTAGAATAGTCTCTAGATTTGTCTCATAGAAATTGATACTAACAATGAGTCTGAACATTTTTATATGTAAGTTTTTTGTATAGTTGTAATAATATATATTTTGTTTTTAGTTTCAGAAGTCTTTTATTTTAAAGATGAAAGGCCTTTGTCCAGGTAAGGTTTAACAATACAGTAATAGTAGGTAAATTCAAAGAGAATTAGCAAATTTATGGTGGGAGTACTTTGAGACCTTTGTCTTACAAGTTCCACAGTATTATGCATATATTATTTGCTTGAAAACTTGCTCATTGTGGTTCATATGAACATATACATTATATTCCCCCACCATTTACAAGAACCAACTCTGCAGTTTGGAAAAAGAGCCTGCTGGGTTTATTTCCACCCATGTCTGTCCATCTAAGCTTCTTTGGCTTTGCAAAGCCTTACTGGATTCATTTGTGAGATAAGACCCACACTAGTTGCTATCATTCAGGCATTTTCTTGTCTGAAAGTTTACATAAATCGGGGTGGTTCTCCATTTCCAGTCATTACTACAGAATACCAACACATTTCTTTCCTCCTCTGACAACCAGCTTTACATGCAGAGGACCATTTTGTCAGGTGTAGCATCTTCCATAGTAAGTGGAAGACACCCATGTCTTCCAGAATGCTCCATCCATCAATGATCTGTTCCCATGATCTGTTTTCCACAGTAATGAGTCCTTTTACTGTCAATAGATTATCTGAATGACACTGTAAGTAATATTTACCTCTCTACAAGGTTGGCTTTTGTCTTCCACATCAGTTGGACATGAACATAGAGGTGAAGGCCCATCCATTGCTGTTTAGACACTGTGTTGGTAGACAATTTAAAGTTGTATTTCAAGCTAATTCTGTGCTCATTATGATTACTTCCACAAGAGAGGACAATTATATTGACAATGTTTGAAAATTCCCCAAATCATCAAAGCTAATGTTCAAAGTGAATATTCAAAAGTTTTCAGTACTTAAAACTATTCAGACTCCTTGCAAAATACACACATTAACTGCTATTTGGAATTCTGAACAGTTCCACTGTAAAACCACAAGTGTCCACTAGGTTTGATTGACCTTTTCTCTTGTCATTATCTTATTAAATCATAGAAATGCTTGTTTGGCCGAGAAACGGGCAGATTGTGATTTCAGGATTCATTCATGCATGAGTTATGAAGGAGTAGCTTGAACACTGGTAATGCTGTGGTGGGATTTTAAGAGTTCTGGAAATCTACTTGATGATACAGAAACCAACCTCTTGGGTGGTAACATCATAGTCAGTGAAATATGCACAAAGCACCATGAGAAGAAGGTACTGTGCTGCTCCAGGGGCAAAGACTGACGCTGAGTCAATAGAGTAAAAATACCAGTCAGTACAGCTTTCACAACACA
This sequence comes from Apodemus agrarius, assembly GCA_964023405.1. Taxonomy (NCBI): domain Eukaryota; kingdom Metazoa; phylum Chordata; class Mammalia; order Rodentia; family Muridae; genus Apodemus; species Apodemus agrarius. The sequence continues at coordinate 17,551,460 of OZ030005.1, forward strand.
GGCTGAAGAGGTACTAGTGACTGTGTGTGTGTGTGTGTGTGTGTGTGTGTGTGTTTGTATGCGCGTGCATTTTTCTTTATCTGTGCACGGTTTCTTGGGCTATTTTTCGTGGGTTAAATTCTCCCCTGTATTCCACATTAGGAAACGTTGCAAGGAAAGTGTCTCCAAATGTAATCAACGGGTTGAAGAACAAATTAATAGTTTTTCATTTGTAATGGAATATAAATTAGGATGTCAAACAACAAAGAATTCAAAGCCATTCATTACTGTTTTATATGACTGTTAAATATATTTTAATAGTAAGAAAAATAAAGTAAGACCACAAGGACAGCTGAAATCCATCCTGAAAGACACTTTGCAGCCTAATTCAGGCAAGATGAAGGGTAAGTATTATACTGATTCTACCTTAATTATAAAAAGAGTTTTGTTCCTGCTATAATAGTAAGGAAATCAAGAATTCCAGTAGTTATATCCTTTCTTAATTTGCTGCCAAACATTTTTAGGATTCAGATTTATTTAATGAATTATTTCTAAGAAATTTTAAATTCAATGATGTCACCTGTAATATGTGTGTTTATTTTAAACAAGGTACTGATGTATCATCTTTCATAAGTTAAAAGATTTTTCACCTATTCCATGATGTGGGTCCTCTCTAATCCCATAACAGCAATTGACATTTTATGAAATGGATGTTTTTTACGTTTTTATAATAGATACATCGTATTGTTGGCTACATATTGTTATATGTGTCAGTGTCCATAAAATGTGATCATGTCAAGAAAACAAAAGTAGAGTATTCAATTACTTTCACTATAATTTTCAAGGACTAAATATCATTACGGCCATCTGGATTTTATCCTTGATAGAATTTCTCAGTTTCATGTTATTTGATAATTCATATTTTATCTTCTGATTATTTTTTATTTTCTTCCATTCAAATGTGAATATCTTCACATTATAAATAACTGTTTCACTCGGGAACGTTTTAAAAAATGTATTGTGGCTGACTTTTGTTGCTTGTGCTGGAGAATGAAAACTGCTATTCTAAGCATTCTATGCAAACAGCTTGCATATGAACTTCTTTGACAGAACCATTTCCTGAAGCTTTGTTAATTATCAAATGTATAGTGATACTTGGCTTATATGCTACAAGACATAATATACAGAAAAAACTGCCACAGTAGAAGGAAGGTTGAGAATATCATATCATTCTGTAGTGTACAGCATGGAGTGCCCCATTCATTATTTCTGGATATGATCCTCACAATGGGAGAAACAACACAGAGTTTATGGTTTCAGCAACTGTTACCACAGCTTCTTATACCTACTTTGCCTTTGGAAAGCACCAGCCAGAGAATAGTTTAGAGGAATCTAAATGACCCTCTTTACATAAGCATGAGGCAAAATAGCATTAGTGTAATGTGAGTGAGTTTCTGTTAATTTCTTTCTGTGCTGGAGCTTTCTTTGTGGTGATAAGGATTGACAGAGGCCCCTCACATGCCTAGTATAAGGTCTACCGCAGAGCCACATTTTCAGCCCATTACTTAGTGGGAAAAATGCTCTGCTCTGGCCATGGGTAATGCACAGGAAGTACAGTGGAGTCTTGCATACTATAAAGGAAGCATACAAGAATTGTTCATGTTTTAGCTTGTTTGGGGGGCAGGCTTTTTATACAGAGTGATAATTGAGTTCCTCAGTGTTTTGTATGTGGAAATAAGTTTAAAAACATTTCATGTGAGGCATTACTCCATTGAATTGCTTCTTTGTGCCTAAGTATCTTCCATGCTTCTCTTACTGGAGTAATAGTTCAGTTCACATAGCTACAAAGGTGTCTTTCCATGGGAGGCAATGGAAGGTGATGCTGAACATCTTTGCACTGCACATGAGCTGGGACCAGTGCTAGAACTGAGGGCCTTTAGCATCACCCTCAGATCTCATGTAGAGCAATTCACTGATCTCTCTGGAACCGTGTCACACTTACAGCCGGAATTGCTGTGTAAAGGTCTTGGGTCACTTATGTTTGGCTGTTTTGCAATGATAGTCACCATAGACTGAGATTCCCAGTTGTTAGGAAAGAATATTCCTCCACAGCGAAGTAAGTTCAAGTCAATACTTGGAGAAGCCCCTTCACTTCTGTACAAGTTGGGTACACTCACTAAGAGATCTGCCAGCATTCCTAGGCCAGAGACAAAAAACAGCAAAGGAAACACGAACTTATCCTTTTAACAGTTCACAATGGAATAATAATTCAGACTAAGGTGAGTCTTCTTGTGTCTGATAGTAGTCACCATCATAAGTATTTTGCACAATAATTTATCAAAAGTAGTAACTTTTGATAAGGATTTCAATTTGTATTTTAAAAATAGAAGAAAAAGGAAAGGATGATTTCCCCATATATTTAGTGCTTACAAATCAATATTCAGTTTAAAGGCTTTCCATAAATGGTTTCAAAGCTGATAGGGTCTCAAAAATAGCCTTGGCACATGATAGTCATGTATCCTACAGTTGTTTAATGACAAATTATGCCTCTCTCTTTTGTAGATAGTGATCAAATGACAAGACCATCACTGTGGTAAGAATGTGTGCATTTTACTATATATTAATCTGTAGAACACACAACATTCAGGACCTGTCTTTGCCTCTGTGAGACAATTTCAGCTTCTTTATTTCTTCTGAAATCACAAGCTGAATAGCTATGTATAGGGCAAACCAAGTTCATATTACTGATTGTATCTCTCACACAGCATGAAATGCTGACAAGTATTCATACCTAGGGAGATGATCCAGTGGATAATATGCTTGCCATGCATGTGTGAGAATGGGAATTTGGAAGCCCAGAATCCACATGAGGTCATATGGCCTCATGTGCTACAGTATCCTGAGGCACTTATGGTGAGACAGGAGGTGATGACAGAGAATCCCTTAATTTTTCCTGGATAGTTACCCTAGGGATTTCATTCATGAACAAGAGATCCAGCCACAAAACTAATGCTGAAAGAAGGTTACATGTTTTCATTCTAAAGGTTCCCTGAAAAACCTATCATTGTTGTTCCTAGGTGTATAAAAGGGGAAAATGTCAGACACACTTCCCATAACAAGGTAAAATGCTTCTTTGTGACATTAATTTTCTTATGAATTCTGTCTTCATTCAGCCTTAGTCTAACTATCCCAGTTTTATATGGGAACGTGCTTCAGAGGCAACCATATTGTAGATGTGGAACTTTCTGTAAATTGCAAGTGAGCAGTAAGTCCTTATAGGTAATGGTGACCCAATAAGAGAATGGACTTAAAAGACAGTGAGTGGAAGACTGAGTGCAGTTCTCATAATAGAATATGTTTGATGATTGACAAAGTATTGTTTGGAGAAATGAATACACCTTAGACTGATTTAAATATGTGACTGTGATAATAGACCAGCACACATTTTAATAAGTCCAGATATTTCAATGATCCAGGAATCTCCAAAGTGCCTTTATTCTCAGCACAATGTCCATAAGTTTTATCTATCCTTGGACACTCCTATTTTGTTATCATATATGAGAGCATCTCTGGTTTCTCTCTTTCATCTGCATTTAGACTGAGGTGAAATAGTGGATGTTTAGCAATATGTAATATGTTCATGAAATTTGCATTATGAAGAATTAGAGCTTTATCTATTTGATTTTTATAAGGGCTGTAGATGCACGCGTTGTCAAAGAAGAAGCAAATATCCCCTCTACCTGATTGGGTATGACCCCAAAGGCCCCTTGCAGCGAGCGGCCAGTGTGGGTGACCTGGATACCATTGATAGATTACTTCAATCTAGTCAACATCATGTCGATGAATCTGATAGGAGGAGCAGGTAATGGGCATTGGAGTTGTTAAGGGGAAGGGGGTGGATAGACTAGGGTGGGACCTGTCAGGATACTCAGAGCCAAGCAGGTAGAAAAATCAACTTCCATGCCTACATCCTAATGGAGGAGAGATGGCATGCTTAGGTTCATTTTCACTGGGTCCCCTGCACTGTCTACTTGTTTAGTGCTCCTAGACATAGGAGACCTGCACAGCCTGGAACAGCAGCTCCTAGTCCTTAGTCAAACTACATCATTTTATTTTTTATATACACTAAAATTTTGTTGACAAACACACAAAGAAACTCACACAAACACACAGAAGCGCACAGAGACACAGGTGTTGTGCCTATGTGCATTTTTGGTGTGCCATGTGTGATAGAATCAAGTGCTTGATCCCTTGGAACTGGAGCTACTGGCAGTTGTGAGCTGCCATGTGTGTGCTAGCAATCACACCTGAGTATCCTAGAAATCAAAACTAGAGCTGTTAACAACCAAGCCACCTGACTAAATTTGTCTTTATAGGCCATTAATAAATACTATTATTCAACGATGGACAATTTATCATAAGATAAATTGTCAACTTTCATGCAAAAACAATTACTGAGAAATCTTAGATCAATATCAAATACCCATGTTTGCTAATGGATTGAAGACATTTTGAACTCTGACCCTGTACCCCCATACTCACCCTAGGTGCATGTGTGCATTGATACACAAGTGAAGGCAAGAGATGGACGTTATCTTTCCTCTCACTTTCCTGTGTCCCACACATGTGGAGCTCAGTGTGTGATGGTCAGAGTACTCGCCAGTGGACAGTTGTCTTCGGCAGCATTGTGGGTTCTGGGGACTGACCTGATGGCCTGCATCAGGCCTCCCTCTGGGTTCCATCACATGGTCCCTCAGTTTTAGAGACATGGTTATTCATTCACATCCATGGCATGTTTAATTTATTCTCTTGGAGCACATTGATTCTCACACTTGCAGGCAAGTAAGCTTTGGGGATCCCCTTATCCCCATATCTGCACTCAGGTTTTCAGGGCAAGTGGATTACCAATTGAGTTCTACCAATCACCCCAGCCCCTCATTCTCATTACCTATTTTTATTCTGTTCTAGTTTATGAAGGGGAACCAATGACATAACAGTAGATTTTCTGTAGTCCACATGATTTTTGATTATTTTGTTGTTCTAAGGGCCTAATGAGTCTTCAAATTCAAGTTTCATATAAGTAATAGAAGAATACATTATAAATTATACTTTCAAGATATTGTCTTGCAGCCGGGTGGTGGTGGCGCATGCCTTTAATCCTAGCACTTGGGAGGCAGAGGCAGGCGGATTTCTGAGTTCGAGGCCAGCCTGGTCTACAGAGTGAGTTCCAGGATGGCCAGGGCTACACAGAGAAACCCTGTCTCGAAAAACCAAAAAAAAAAAAAAGATATTGTCTTGCTTATTGCATGTTTTCTTTAAAAAGGCTGAATTGTCAAACTGTAGATTTTCAGTTAGTCTATTTGTTCCCCACACATAATTTAGATATCTACTGTATAGAGTACACATTATACTCTCTTTCCAGATCTTCCCATTCTTAGACCATTATGTTTCTCTGCCCAGACAAAGTTTCTTATATTCGATAAATTTAAATATTAAATGAAATGAACCATACACTTTGGAGCCCTAGGTTTTTTTTTGTTTGTTTGATTTGGTTTTTTTTGGTTTTTTTGTTGTTGTTGTTGTTTTGTTTGTTTTGGTGTTTTGTTTGTTTGTTTGTTTGTTTGAGACAGGGTTTCTCTGCCACAATTTAGTGCCTGGATCATCATGGATACTGTATCTATTACCTAAGGTCTAGGTTGTGCTCCTGCTGGTACCAGGTATAGAAAAACTATTCATTGGCACTAAATAAATGAAATGTAGAGCCCAGCGGCGGCAGCGTGTGCTGGCTGCCAGGGAATGAGGAGTAGGCCGGGGGCATCGCTCTGAGTTCCAGAATGAAAGAAGTAGTTAATCTTGACGTTATAAAAGAAGAATGGTTTGTGAAACAGGACCTCCTGACAGTCAACCATCAATGATAATCAACAAAAGGACTGTGAATATTCTGTTGACAGCCTTTTTGAGGCAGCAGGGAAGCCTGGTGCCAAATGTTTGTCCCCAACTAAACAGAAGAAACAGGTTGATGCATATATAAAATTGTGGAAACAGGGATTCACTGTCAAAGATGATTTTAGAAGTTATTGTGATGGTGCAAGTCAGCAGTTTCTGAACTCCATCGAAAAGGGTGAATTACCTTCAGAATTACAGGGAGTTTCTATAAAGAGGAGGTGGGTGTTAAAGTGGAAGATAAAAAAAATGAAGTATATATGTGTACAAAGCCTGCGTTCCAGCCCTTCTCAGGACAGGACCACAGACTAGGAAGTGGTACATGGTGAATCGTTTCTAAAGCAAAGAGTGAGGAAGTTGACAATAAAAGAACTTTGTCTGCTGTCTCACTGAACAACTTGGAGCCCATTACCAGGATCCAGATCTGCTTAGCCAACAAGGAAAGGACTGTCCAAAGATTTAATGTTTCTCCCAGGGTGAGCCACATCAAAGACTTCATTGAAAAGTACCAAGGATCTCAGAGAAGTCTTCCCTTTGCCCTGGCAACAGCTCTTTCTTTTCTCAGATTTCTGAGAAATGCTCACTTCGGAAGAAGCAGATTTGCAGAATGCTGCAGTAATTCAGAGACTCCAAAAATCTGCCAAGCCTTTTAGAAAACTTTGATAGTTTTTATTTTTGAGAGATGGGAGAAATGGTGGATGGAATTAGACATGCAAAAGTGGGAGTCGAGTCGGTGTGACTAGGCGTGTGGTTTGAGGGCTTTGTAATCCTTATTTGGGTTTCAGCCATCACATGCTGGGAGAGTGACATGACTGTAAGGCAGAGGCAGAGCACTTTCTCAACAGGCTATTGAGAAAAAATACCTATTTTCAAATACTAGTTAGCCAATATGATATATTAATAGCTGTATCAATCTTAATGTGGTCAAAATTAGCGCAGGGCGTGGTGGCACATGCCTGTAATCCCAGCACTTGGAAGGCAGAGGCAGGCGGATTTCTGAGTTTGAGGCCAGCCTGGTCTACAGAATGAGTTCCAGGACAGCCAGGACTACACAGAAAAACCCTGTCTCAAAAAACAAAACAAAAACAAAAAAATTATCTCATCTCCATAATTAGCAGAGTATTCAAGTAGCTACATCAGCCTCAGCGTTCAAATATTTCCAAAAAGCAGATATTTATATAAATGTTAGCTGTCTCAGTTTTGAAATAGCAATACATTAAAATATTGTACATGACATATTGGAAGCATCGATGTCATTATTATATTGCCTGTGCTTCATCCTCAGAGCTTTGCAGTTTCTACTCTGTGATGACAAAAGATACTCAGATTCATTTGACAACAGTATCCAAGAGAAATACTCTTCTAGTATTAAAATTGTGTAGCTTAGTATAATGTCAGGATTAATTTGACTATGCAGTTTTCTATACCTTCTATATAATTTTATGGCTTGGGAACATAGTTCAGTGGTAGAGAGTATTTGCCATGCATACTTCAGACTAGTTTCAATCAATCCCAGCACTATTTAAAAAAAATCCTTAAATTTGTAATGTAAAAGCACAATACACAAATTCTCGAAAGCTGGGTGATAGTGGTAGAACAGGCCTTTAATCCTAGCATTTTGGAGGCAGAGGCAGGCAGATCTCCAAGTTCAAGGACAGCCTGTCCTACAGATCTAACCACCATGGTTATGTAGAGAAACCCTGTCTAGAAAAGAAAATATTTACTCATTTAAAAATAACTTTGAAGCCGGGTGTGGTGGCCCACGCCTTTAATCCCAGCACTTGGGAGGCAGAGGCAGGCGGATTTCTGAGTTCAAGGCCAGCCTGGTCTACAGAGTGAGTTCCAGGACAGCCAGGGTTACACAGAGAAACCCTGTCTCGAAAAACCAAAAAACCAAACAAACAAACAAAACCAAACAAAAACAAACAAACAAACAAACAAAACTTTGAAACTGCCTACAGTGGTGCGTGCCCTCTCTCTAGCTCACACCAAGGTGGAGGGGAAGAGCACTTGAGCCCAGGAGTCGGGTCAGCCTAAGCAACATAGCAAAACCCTGTATCTTGATAGTAACAACTTTCACACCCGGAGAGATGGCTCAGCCATTCAGAGCACTGACTGCCCTTGCTGTAGATCCAGATTCAATCTCCAGCACACACATGGCAGCACACAGCCATCTGAAGCTACTGCTCCCGGATATCCAGCTCCCTCTACTGACCTCTGTGGGCACTGCACTCGTTATAAGTAGACATACTTGCAGACAAAACATCATATATATTAAAATTTTAAAAATTAAACTAAAGATCCAACAAAGAAAGAGAACTACAGACCAATTTCTCTTATGAATGTCCATGCAAAAATACTAAATAAAATTCTTGCCAACCGAATCCAAGTGCACATCAAAATGATCATTCACCATGATCAAGTAGGCTTCATCCCAGGGATGCAGGGATGGTTCAATATATGGAAATCCATCAATGTAATCCACTACATAAACAAACTAAAAGAAAAATCCACATGGTCATCTCCTTAGATGCTGAAAAAGCATTCGACAAAATTCAGCATCCTATCATGCTAAAAGTCTTGGAAAGAGCAGGAATTCAAGGCCCATACTTAAACATAGTAAAAAGCAATCTACAGCAAACCAGTAGCCAACATCAAAATAAATGGAGAGAAACTTGAAGCAATCCCACTAAAATCAGGGACTAGACAAGGCTGCCCTCTCTCTCCATATCTTGTCAATATAGTACTTGAAGTTCTAGTGAGAGCAATTAGACAACATAAGGAAGTCAAAGGGATACAAATTGGAAAGGAAGATGTCAAACTATTATTATTTGCAGACGATATGATAGTTTACTTAAGAGACCCAAAAAACTCCACCAGAGAACTTCTACAGCTGATAAACAACTTCAGCAAAGTGGCTGGTTATAAAATTAACTCAAGCAAATCAGTAGCCTTCTTGTACTCAAAGGACAAGCAGACTGAGAAAGAAGTTAGGGAAATAACACCCTTCACAATAGCCACAAACAACATAAAGTACCTTGGAGTAACTCTAACCAAACAAGCAAAAGATCTGTACGACAGGAACTTCAAGTCCTTGAAGAAAGAAATCGAAGAAGACCTCAGAAGATGGAAAGATTACTTGCTCCTGGATTGGCAGGATCAATATAATAAAAATGGCCATCTTGCCAAAAGCAATATACAGATTCAATGCAATCCCCATCAAAATCCCAAATCAATTCTTCATAGATCTAGAAAGAGCAATTCTCAAATTCATCTGGAGCAACAAAAAACCCAGGATAGCTAAAACTATTCTCAACAATAAAAGGACTTCTGGGGGAATCAATATCCCTGACCTTAAGCAGTACTACAGAGCAATTGTGTTAAAAACTGCATGGTATTGGTACAGCAACAGGCAAGTGGATCAATGGAATAGGATTGAAGAGCCAGAATTTAACCTACAGACTTATGGTCACTTGATCTTTGATAAAGGAGCCACAACCATCCAGTGGAAAAAAGATAGCCTTTTCAACAAATGGTGCTGGTTCAACTGGAGGTCAACATGCAGAAGAATGCGAATTGACCCACTCTTATCTCTTTGCACTCAGATCAACTCCAAGTGGATCAAGGACCTCTACATAAAACCAGACATACTGAAACTATTAGAAAAGAAACTTGGGAAGACCCTGGAGGACATAGGCACAGGGGGAAAGTTCCTGAACAGAACACCAATACATTATGCTCTAAGATCAAGAATTGACAAATGGGACCTCATAAAATTACAAAGTTTCTGCAAGGCAAAGGACACTGTCAGAAGGACAAAACGGCAACCAACAAAGTGGGAAATGATCTTCACCAACCCCACATCCAACAGAGGGCTAGTATCCAATATATACAAAGAACTCAAGAATTAGACCCCAAAGAACCAAATAACCCTATCAAAAAATGGGGTACAGAGCTAAACAAAGAATTTTCACCAGAAGAAATTCGGATGGCCGAGAAACACCTTAAAAAATGTTCAACAACATTAGTCATCAGGGAAATGCAAATAAAACAACCCTGAGATTCCACCTCACACCAGTCAGAATGGCTGATATTAAAAACTCAAGAGACAACAAGTGCTGGTGAGGATGTGGAGAAAGAGGAACACTCCTCCACTGTTGGTGGGATTGCAAAATGGTAAAACCGCTCTGGAAATCAGTTTGGCGGTTCCTCGGAAAATTGGGCATGTCACTTCCAGAGGACCCTGGCATACCACTCCTGGGCATATACCCAGAGGATTCCCCTGCATACAATAAAGACACATGCTATACTATGTTTATAGCAGCCTTGTTTATAATAGCCAGAAATTGGAAGGAGCCCAAATATCCCTCAAAGGAGGAATGGATACAGAAAATGTGGTATATTTATACAATGGAATACTACTCAGCAATTAAAAATAATGAATTCATGCAATTTGTAGGTAAATGGTTAGACCTGGAAAATATCATCCTGAGTGAGTTAACCCAATCACAAAAGAATACACATGAAATGCAATCACTGATAAGTGGATATTAATGAGCCCAGAAGCCCTAAATACTTAAGGCACAATTAGCAAGTCAAATGATTCCCAAGAAGAAGGAAGGAGAGGACCCTGGGCCTGAAAAGATTGGATCCAGTTTTGTAGAGAAACCGTGGGGGCAGGGGGAATGATTGGGGAATAGTTGGGGGGAGAGGAATTATGGGATGTATGGTGGGGGTGAACTGGGAAAGGGGAAAGCCTTTGGAATGTAAACATAGAATATAGAAAATAAAAATTAAAAAAATTAAACTAATAATTTCCAAAGATTGAAAAGATTTATTGAGAAAGGTAGCATTGTATTTCCTTTTCTCCAAAAATGTAATGTCTGACTTAATGAAGATAAAGATTCTCATCTGTTAGTTTATAGTCTGTAGAAGACAACTTTTTATTCATGGGAATGAAAAAGAAATATGTTACTATCTGATTAGGAAAGACAGTTTGACAAAGGGTCATTTGGGAATCCTTCCCTGAGGGCTAATACCTAGCCAAATGTAGGAGTTCACATTGATCATAAGCACTTGAGAGGCTGAGGCAGGAGGATTACCATGAGGTCAAGGCCATCTTGGGCTTCAGAATGAGAGTCTTAAATCAAAACAACAACCTCTACTCCTTCTCCGTCACAAGCATTGCACTTCACTGTGTGAGATGGGTGCCAACTGCACTCGGAACCTTGCATGACTCGTAAGTATTTAGTGTAAATGCAGGAATTCTATGCTAGGCCCCAGTCTGCTATGCTTCACAGTGGACAGAGAATGGCTCCACACTGGAGCTTTATCTTCTTCCTAAGTTTACTAAGGCTGCCGCTCTTTAAGCTGACCTGCTCCTGGCATAACCTGCACCTTTCCTCCTGTCCACAGACGAGGCAGGGCGGGCAAGTGTCAATGAGGTTTTAAGACTCATTAATGACGAGAGGGAGCCTGTGTGTATAACTAGAGGTGCTATCTCTCTGCCCTTCCTTCTGCAGTCCTAATTTGAAGATGCTTTCTTCCCTAGCTCAGTCTTCCCCAGGCCAGACTTCTGCATGTTGGGTGGGCAGTGTGGAATAGAGAAGGAAGGAGAGCATCTTCCTTTTGCCCTTTACCTAGGAAATCAGCAGGTATACAATAGAAAAATTAAATATTTGTCAATAGTGTATACACAACATTCTCAGAGCCCTTTTTAGCAATATAAATAATTTCTTTTAAATAGGGGAGATGGTAATATCAATAGTTTTATTTTTCAGATACAGGCTAAAAGTTTTGATTGTTAATATGTTCATCAATCTCTAAGGAATTGTTTCATATAGGCCTATCCTGAAACCTTACTATTAACAAAGTTATAATTGGTCCTCTGTATTTTTATGACAAGTGTCTTACCAGAATGTTTCTTGTGTATCTACAAATAAAGCCTCTAGTCTTTAATTAAAAAAATAAATGAACTGTAGAAATGAAAAAAACATCAAAGATATGATGACCTAGAGTTTAGAATTTTGTTTGTTGTTAAAAATTTACATAGTTACAAGTGATCTGTATAATTTCCATTTCTGTTTGGATTGTGCCATATTTTATTTAATAAAAGGCACAATGGGTTTCAAGATATCTTTTTATTTTGTAGAGTAATAAAGTTAAATATATTGCCAATTATTGTTGCAAAATAATAGAAATTATTAATGAAATTCCAATGTTAGTGAGGCTAAAATGTGATTGAAAGAGGAAGATAACCCCAGTGTCACTGGCCACTATTTAGTATGAGTTAGAAGGATTATCATGTTCAAGACCTGGTGTGTGAAGAGAGGTATATTTTTGGTTTTTTGTTTTATTTGGTTTCTTGGAGACAGGGTTTATCTGTATAGTGCTGAGTGTCCTGGAACTCACTCTGTAGACCAGGCTGGCCTCGAACTCAGAAATATGCCTGCCTCTGCCTCCCAGAATGCTGGAACTACAGGCATGTGCTACCATTGCCCAGCTAAGAGAAATCTTTATCATGACTAGCAAAGGCTGACCTCTTGGGAGCTGTAAGTGCTTATCTTGTTGTAGCAGAGTTCTTGCCCATCCAAATGGACACATCAGAGCCCTCCTGTGTACAATAGCTACTATGTTTAATCTCTATTCTTTGGATTGGAAAATGGAGTCATGAGGCTCATAGAAATCCCAAGGAGGAACTATTAAATACCAGATAGTAGAGTAGGATTTAAATTCAAGCTGAGATCAATTTACTGGGAACTTTTCTATGATTCAGACAGGCTGCTTTTTGCAGGATGAAAGTCTTAACAATGCTGCCTTAAACGGGTCATCCAGGCACTATATCCCTAGCACAGCAAATGAACATCTGAGTAGACATAAACAAATAAGGAAACTCCAGTTCCTTTCTTATATCAGAAGGAAATTACCTTCATACTATGTAGTACTTAAAGGTGATTGGACTCTTATTTAGCATTCAGAAATGTCTCTTCCATTTGCAGGACATCCCTCCATTATGCATGTGCTCACAACCATCCAGACGTGGTATTACTATTATTGGAAAATAAGTCCAACATTAACATCCGGGATGATGAAGGCTGCACACCCTTGATTAAGGTAGCTATTGGTCATCTGTTTCAATATGAAATGGATTAGAGGTTGTCCTTGTTTGGTTTCTGTTGCTGTGATAAAACACTGACCAAAAACAAGTCAGGAAAGGATATGGTTATTTGGCTTACATTTACAAGTCACAGTTCATTCTCAAGGGGAACGAGGGCAGGAGCCCAAATCAGGAACCAGAGGGAAGAGCTAAACTAGAGATTATGGGAGAATTGAGCTTTTTTGTGACTTTTACTAAGGCTTGTGCAGGTTATTTTCATACAACTGAGGACTTTCTACCAGGTGTACCCACACCCTAAAACCCTGGGCCTTGCTACTTCTATCTACATCAAAAATATATTCCACATAGTTGCCCAGAGGCAAGTCTGAGGGGGTAGTTCCTTAAGTGAGGATCCTTGCAGGTGTGTTAGTCTATGTCAAACTGGCAAAGAGAACAAAATCTAAGCAAACAACTAATTTCTGCAGTCCAACAGCCAACCAGCACAGACCTGAATTCTTCAAAAATTTAGGTGTGTTGGCAGAACATTTCAATTCTACCACTTGTAAAAAGATGTGGTGGGAAGAGTATAAGATTGGGCAAGCCTGGGGTACTTAACAAGACTTTGTGTCAAAATAGAGAGATAATGTGCATAACTGAAACTCTGTGTTTGATTTATGAGAAACTTTTCAGTGTGATGGTAGAAATGTCTCTCTTGGATTCCTTGAATTGAAGATGTATTTTGTTGAATTTCCACAGGCGGCTCAGCGAGACAATTTCATTTGTGTTTCTGTATTGCTCAACTACAAAGCTGATCCAAATGTGATGGATTTCAGTGGAAATACAGCCTTCCACCATGCTGTATCCAGGGGTAACCTACAAATAGTCAAAATGCTTTTGAAGCAGAACATAGATATTGAAGCCAAAACAAAGGTAAAGTTCACTCAACTTCATTCCCAGTGCATTTCTAGCAGTGACACTCACATCTATTTTCTACATGCAGAAGCTCAAACATTCTTACTGAGTCTGTTCACAGGAATGCTGTTTTCTCCAAATATGTTTTTCACATATTTCGTAGTTAGTTAAAAAAAGCACAGCATAGCATATTTTTGTCTCAGAATGGGCTTTGATTTTAACATTCAAAAATAAAGTGTTTAGGCCCACACACACATTACATACAGACAATAAAATAAACTCATTTCACTTTAAATGATTGTAGAATAAATAGAAATGTGTTGTTGCAAAGAAGGTACTGATGTGGGTTTGACTCAGGGATGAGAGTCGACTGGAAAACGAGAGAGGTGACAGGCAAATTGGGACATTTAATCATTTAATTTTTAAAAACTTTGATATACATAGGAGATGCTACTGAGCTTGTGAGATTATTCTTAGTTTAGCAAAGAAATATATTTGAAATACAGTATGAGAAACTCTGCTCCTCACACCTCTTGAGCACACTCCTTCAACAGGGACATAGCAAACTTTACTCTCTGTATCAGGGCTGTGTCAATGGAGGGCCTACAAAATCGAGGTAAGACCAGAACCATTGAGTGTTTGGGGAGAGTTCTGGAAGGGAGTGTTGTTCATAGACAGTGTTGGACAGGGAAAAAGTGTGTCAAAGTGAAGAAGACAGCTGTGTGTGGGACAGTGCAACAGGTGTTGTAGGATAAATGAACCCTTGTAACACTTACACTGTGTTTATGCTCATAAAATCTGTGATGAATTTTCATTGAGAAACAACTCATTTTGTAAAATGCAATATTCTTTCCTTTACAGTATGGCTTGACCCCGCTGCAGCTGGCAGCCTATGAACAGAATCCTGAAATGGTAAAATTTTTAGAGGCGATGTGTGCAAAGGCACATGCACTGAAAGAGATAAATGGGTACAGTTTCTTCTTTTCTTCAATCTTAGTGCTGTTCATGAGGGTGACGACTGCTTAAGTCAGAAATACTAAAATGATAGGAAGATGGCGAGAAACTCGGAGACACATAGTTAGAAAGCTTAGCACATGTGAAGTAGGAGCTGGGAAGAGACTGTTTCAACACAACACAAGAACAGCACACACCGGGGATCTCTACCTAGTTCAGTAGTTCACTTCATGCACCATCAATCAAGCTGAAGGATAAGGTAGATCATTTGTTACTCAACTGTCATATTTTTGCTTTGAACAGTGTTTGTCAGTGGATTAAGGGCCATAGGTCCTTGGTAAGTGTTCTATCATGGATGAACACCGATAGTCCCTAAATCTGAAATTTTATATCCTATGACCCTGAAGATGACAGCATTACCCAAGGTATCAAATAGTGTTTCCTAATTATCTGTTTGAGTTTTGAAATGTCCAACCCAGCAGAAAAGGAACTTTCACTGGAAGACGTTCTTTAACTGTCATAGTATAAGAACCCAGCAACTTTTGGGATTCCGCAGTTTGACATTTTTCCCCATTTCAAATGGAGCTTTCAAAGTAGGTATATAAGTAGTTCATTTCTTTCCACAGAGCCTGGTTCTTTACCATTTAAAATCTTGTCCTGAATTCTGTGAATGTTTAGCTCTGAAACAGGTTGTTCTTACAATGCTATATGCCCTTTCCATATGAAATACACTTTTTTATGCTTGAATTTTCTGTTTAGCCCATATGTATACCTGTTTATGTTGAGCCATTATTCCTATATCATATTTCTGTGCTTTAAGGTGAGCCTTGGGAGAGGTAGCTCACTCTCATTTCAAACCTTTAATGCATTTTGTTAAAAACTTAATTTAATTTTATTTAGTTCACATTACATCTAGCTCACTGACCCCCTCCTGGTCATCCCATCCTACAATCTTTCTCTGTCCCTGCTCCTCTTCACCTCCGATCATTTTGGGATCCCCTGTATGTCCCCACCATGGCACTTCAAGTTTCTGCAAGGGTAGGTACTTCCACTCTCTCTGAGGCCAGACAAGGCAGTTCAGCTAGAAGGATATACCCCACGTATAAGCAACAACTTTATCAATAGCCCCAGTCACAGTTGATTGGTATCTATATGAAGACTTAGCTGTACATCTGCTACATATATGTCGTGTGGTGTCTGTCCACACCACAGTGAGTGCATGTTTTTTCTATGGTAGGTGGTTCAGTCTCTGAGAGCCCTAAGTGTCCAGGTTATCTGATTCTGTTGGTCATCCTCTGGAGTTCCTATCTCCTTCAGGCCTGGAATCCTTCCTCCTAGTCTTCCATAAGTGTCAACAAGCATATCATGTTGAGCATGCCCTATCTTGTCTTTAATTCTTGTTATAAGTGTGTTTTGTTTCTTTGTATGTGTGTGTGTGGGTTGTATGAGCACTTTTGATTGTGTTTTATTAATAGGTTAGTATCCCTCATGTTTTCTCTTGAGAAAAGCTGGGAAGGATAGCAGTCATCAATCACAGTCAAGTGATAAAATATGAATTCAAGATTGTTTGTCTATTCCTTTTGGCCCATGTATTTCAACCCGGATCTCTGGAAGTAGAAGATATAGAGATCTCTATGAGTTAAGGCCAACATGGTCCATAGAGCAGATTTCAGACCAGCATTCCCTATAGTGAGATCCTGTTTCAAAAAAATCTTGTTAGTAACCATCTACAGTACGATAGGGTAGGGACTCAAGCATGAAGTACTTAATACACTTGCTAAATGTTTTTCTTACGAATTGCACAATAATGATATCTTTTAAACCTATGTCACAGGACAGAGACAGCAGCCCAGAAAACCAGAGTGAAGCATGTCAGCTTTAATGAAGGTAATGTGTTGATAATGAATATAGATATAGTATAAAGTAGCTGGTCCTATTACCCTAAATAAGAGTAGAGATTTTAGTTCCTGTCCCACTGAGACCAGACAAGGCAGCTCTACAAGCAGAAAGGAATCCAAATGTATCCAACAGTTTATAACAGTCCTCACTTCAGTTTTTAGAGAACCCATATGAAGACCAAGCTGCACATCTGCTACATAAGGGGAGGATGTCTATGTGTAGCCCATGCATGCTCTTTCATGGGTGGTTCAATCTCTGTGAGCCCTCATGGGCCCAGGTTAGTTGATTCTGTAGGTTTTCTTGTGGTGTCCCTGACCCCTCAAATCACACTGTCCTCCTTTGTGTTCAATGTCCTTCTGAAACTCTTCCACAAGACTCTCCACTTAATCATTGGCTATGGGTGCAAACATCTGTTTCCATTGTATGCTGGATGAAGCCTCTCAGAAGAGTAATCTTTGGCTCCTGTCTGCAAGCATAGCAGAATATCATTAATGGTGACAAAGATTGGCTCTCTCCCACAGGGTGTGTCTCAAGTTGGGCCAGTTAATGGGTGGCTATTCCCTTAATCTCTGTTCCATTTTAATCCATGAATATCTTGTAGGCAAGATGAATTTTGGGTTGTTGCTTTTGTGAGTGTGTTGGTATTCTCCTCCTTTCACTGGAAGTCCCTCCTGGTATCTTTTTTCCCTGTTACTACCTACAGCTTCTCCCACATTAGTTCCACTTCCCATCTCCCAAAAATTTCCCTCCCTAAATGGATCCCTGATGTCTATTTTATTTTCCATTCTGTGAGAGATTCAAGCATCTACCTTTGGGCCCTCTTTTTACAGCTTCTTTAGGTCCGTGGATTTTAGCATGATTAATCAGTACTATATGGGTAAAAAAGTATTCACTTCTAAGTGAGTACATTCCACATCTGCATTTCTGGGTCTGTATTGCAACACTCAGGATGAAATTTTTAAATCCCATTCATTTGCCTTCAAATTTCATGGATTCCTTGTTTTAATAGATGAATGATATTTCATTTTGTAAAGATGCCACATTTTCTTAATCCATTTTTCAGTTGAAGTCCATTCTGATTGTTTTCTCTTTCTGGCTTTTACAAATATACGTTTTAGCCAGGCAGTGTGGCACATGCCTGTAATCCCAGTACTTGGGAGGCAGAGGCAGGTGGATATCTGAGTTCCAGGCCAGCCTGCTCTACAGAGTGATTTCCAGGACAACCAGGGCTACACAGAGAAACCCTGTCTCAAAAAAACAACGAACAACAACAACAGCAAAAACAACAAAACAAAACAAAACAAAACAAAAAAAAATATAAAAGTTTTATGACCATAGTTGAGGAACTGACATTGAGGTGGTATGGTGGAGCATCGTTTGGATATATGCCCGGTAGTGGTATAGCTCCGTCTTTGCTTTAATGATGTGTGTAGAATGGAATCTCAGAGTTGATTTGATTTAGCAGTTCTTGGTTTTGTTGATTCTTTGTATTGTTTACTTTGTTTCTATGTTGACTATTTCATGCCATCTACTCTTCTGGAGTGTCCTTGCTTCTGTTTATTTTTCTTCAGATTGCAGATGTGCTGTTAGATTACTAGTATGAAGTCTCTCCAAGTTCTTTGGAATGGACAAAGTTCTATGAACTTTCCTTTGTGCACTGCTTTTATTGTGTCCCGTAAATCTGGATACTTTGTGCCTTCATCATTTTCATTGAATTCTAGAAAGTCTTTGATTTCTTCTTTCTCCAGTGGTCATTGAGCATAGAGCATAGAAGAGAGAGCATAGGATTATTATTTCTTGGGAAGACCAATCAATTTGGTGTTTTGTAAGCTTCTTCTATGTTGATAGGCATTTGTTCTTTAGGTTGGGTGAATTTATTTCTATGATTTTCTTTCAAATATTTTCTTGTCCTTGTAGCTGGTACTGTCTTCACTCTTGTCCGTTCCCATTATTCTCAGTAGGATTTTTCAGTGACTCAGAATATCTGAATACTTTGAGTCAGTGATTGTTTTTAGATTTAACATTTTCTTTGGTTGGTGTACTAGTTTCTTTTATCATATCATCTATACCTGAGATCGACTCTTCCATTGTTTTTATTCTGTTGGCTGTGCTTTTGTTCCTGTTTTCTTTCTTAGGTTTTGCATCTTGAAGTTTCCCTCTGTGTTTTCTTTACTGCTTCTTGGGCCATTTGCAGGTATTGAATTGTTTTATTCATTTTCTTTGCCTTCTTGATTGTATTTTCCAGTTTATTTAAGGGATTTGCAAATTTTGCCTTTACATTTCTTTATCATTTTCATAAGATTGGATTTAATGACATTTTATTGTGCTTTGATCAAGTTAGGATATCCAGAGGTTGTTATACTAGGATACCAGGTCTCTGATGTGACATATTGAAATAGCTCCCATAGTTTATGTTCTTAGGGTGGCCTTTAGCCAACTGGTTATCCCTGGGTGTTTCTGGTGCAGGAGTCCTGAGGTGGGCTGCCTTTGCCTGGACATTGGAAATCAGGGGACAGTGTATATCTTCTGGAAAATGGGCAGAACATTCCTGGATGAGGTCTAACTTGGATGTTCCTTGTGCAGCAGGCCTGCTTTTGTTGGATTAAATTGTGGCCAAAGAATGGCACTTAGGGAACAGCTTGCAGGACAGCTATGGGTTTTACTCTTTTTAGCAGAGGGGTTGAGTCATGGTCTCACTAAATATAGCTCTGTTCGTCTAGGTAATCTCTGTAACCCATCTGCTTTTACTTCCTATCAATCCATAGTTCTTTCCAGAACCATCACCCGAGGGTTAAAAAGAATCACAAGAAGTCATTTTTGAAACATCTGATCTATCTGTTCAGGATTTTGCTCTCTATAAGTCTGAGAGAGTTCATTTAAGATCATCCCAATTGTTTGTGTGTATATTTATTTTTAGGCATTAATGTTTGATAAACAACTGTCATCTGTGATTTGAAATATACAGAGAATTGAATAGCTCTATGTGAAGTAATTTTCTACAAATGAATATTTATTCTAGAATAGTCTCTAGATTTGTCTCATAGAAATTGATATTAACAATGAGTCTGATCATTTTTATATGTAAGTTTTTTGTATAGTTGTAATAAAATATATTTTGTTTTTAGTTTCAGAAGTCTTTTATTTTAAAGATGAAAGGCCTTTGTCCAGGTAAGGTTTAACAATACAGTAATAGTAGGTAAATTCAAAGAGAATTAGCAAATTTATGGTGGGAGTACTTTGAGACCTTTGTCTTACAAGTTCCACAGTATTATGCATATATTATTTGCTTGAAAACTTGCTCATTGTGGTTCATATGAACATATACATTATATTCCCCCACCATTTACAAGAACCAACTCTGCAGTTTGGAAAAAGAGCCTGCTGGCTTTATTTCCGCCCATGTCTGTCCATCTAAGCTTCTTTGGCTTTGCAAAGCCTTACTGGATTCATTTGTGAGATAAGACCCACACTAGTTGCTATCATTCAGGCATTTTCTTGTCTGAAAGTTTACATAAATCGGGGTGGTTCTCCATTTCCAGCCATTACTACAGAATACCAACACATTTCTTTCCTTCTCTGACAAACAGCTTTACTTGCGGAGGACCATTTTGTCAGGTGTAGCATCTTTCATACTAAGTGGAAGACACCCATGTCTTCCAGAATGCTCCATCCATCAATGATCTGTTCCCATGATCTGTTTTCCACAGTAATGAGTCCTTTTACTGTCAATAGATTATCTGAATGACAATGTAACTAATATTTACCTCTCTACAAGGTTGGCTTTTGTCTTCCACATAAGTTGGACATGAACATAGAGGTGAAGGCCCATCCATTGCTGTTTAGACACTGTGTTGGTAGACAATTTAAAGTTGTATTTCAAGCTAATTCTGTGCTCATTATGATTAATTACTTCCACAAGAGAGGACAATTATATTAACAATGTTTGAAAATTCCCCAAATCATCAAAGCTAATGTTGAAAGAGAATATTCAAAAGTTTTCAGTACTTAAAACTATTCAGACTCCTTGCAAAATACACATTAACTATTATTTGGAATTCTGAACAGTTCCACAGTAAAACCGCAAGTGTCCACTAGGTTTGATATACCTTTTCTCTTGTCATTATCTTATTAAATCATAGAAATGCTTGTTTGGCCCAGAAACAGGCAGATTGTGATTTCAGGATTCATTCATGCATGAGTTATGAAGGAGCAGCTTGAACATTGTGAAAGCTGTGATGGGATTTTAAGAGCTGGAAATCTAATTGATGATCCAGAAATCAACCTCTTGGGTGGTAACATCATAGTCAGTGAATATGCACAAAGCACCATGAGAGAAGGTACTGTGCTGCTCCAGGGGCAAAGACTGACACTGAGTCAATAGAGTAAAAATACCAGTCAGTACATCTATCACAAGACAGGCTGAAGAGGTACTAGAGACTCTGTATGTGTGTGGAGGGGTGTGTTTTTCTGTATGTGTGTACGGTTTTGGGGATATTTAAATTCTCCCCTATATTCCACATTAGGAAAAGTTGTAAGGAAAGTGTCTCCAAATGTAATCAACTGGTTGAAGTACAAATTAATAGTTTTTAATTTGTAATGGAATATAAATTAGGATATCAAACAACAAAGAATTCAAAGCCTTTCATTATTGTTTTATGACTATTAAATATATTTTAATAGTAAGAAAAATAAAGTAAGACCACAAGGACAGCTGAAATCCACCCTGAAAGACTCTACCCAGTTTAATACTGGTAAGATTAATGGTAAGTATTATACTGATTCTATTTTTTTGATAGTTTGATTAATTCATATATTTTTTGGATATATTGTATATTTATAATTCGTTTCCCATTTTCTGGTTCCCACCCCCCAAAGGTCCGACATGCCCCTTCCCTTCCCCCTGCTCCCTCATACACCCCTGCCCAATTCCCTGTTCTGGTATTCCCCTACACTGATGCTTTGATCCTTTCCAACACCAGTGTCCACTCCTTTCTTCTTCTCAGATATCATTTGGTATGTTTTCTTCCATAATTTTGTTGAAGATATTTGCTGGCCCTTTAAGTTGTAGATCTTCACTCTCATCTATCCCTATAATCCTTAGGTTTGGTCTTCTCATTGTGTCCTGGATTTCCTGGATGTTTTGGGTTACAAGCCTTT
Organism: Apodemus agrarius; assembly: GCA_964023405.1. Classification (NCBI taxonomy): domain Eukaryota; kingdom Metazoa; phylum Chordata; class Mammalia; order Rodentia; family Muridae; genus Apodemus; species Apodemus agrarius. The sequence goes on from OZ030005.1 coordinate 17,573,400, forward strand.
TGCATTTTGCATTTTATTTGACTGTGGAGTCAATGGTTACTATGGTATCTTCAACATCTGAGATTCTTACCTCTATATCTTGTATTCTGTTGTTGCTATTTGCATCTACAACCCCTGTTTTCTTCCCAAGGTTTTCTATCTCCAAAGTTGCCTCCTTTTGTGATTTCTTAGTTGTTTCTACCTCTGTGTTCAGATCTTGGATGGTTTTGCTCAGTTCCTTCATTTGTTTGTTTGTGTTTTCTTGAAATTCTTTAAGAGATTTTTGTGTTTCTGCTTTCATGACTTCTGCCTGTTGGTTCAAGTTCTCCTGCATTTCTTTAAGTGATTTTCTCATTTCCTCCTTATTAGCTTCTGTCTGTTGGTCCATATTCCCCTGGAGTTCTTTAAGTGGTTTTTGTGTTTACATTGTAAGAGCTTCTACCCTCAGATCTCATGTAGAGTAACTCACTGATCTTTCTGGAACTGTGTCACACTCACAGCCGGAATTGCTGTGTAAAGATCTTGGGTCTCTTATGTTTGGCTGTGCTGTAATGATAGTCACCATAAACTGAGATTCCCAGTTCTTAGGAATGAATATTCCTCCCCAGTGAAGGAAGTTCAAGTCAAAACTTGGAGAAGCTCCTTTCATTTCTGCACAAGATGGGTAAGCTCATTAAGAGATCTGCCAGCATCCCTAGGCCAGAGACAAAAAGCAACAAAGGCAACATGAACTTATCCTTTTAACAGTTCACTATGGGATAATAATTCAGACTAAAGTGAGTCTTCTTATGTTTGATAGTGGTCAGCGTCATAAGTATTTTGCACAACAATTTATCAAAAGTACTAACTTTTGATAAAGTTTTCAATTTGTATTTTAAAAATAGTAGAAAAAGGAAAGGAAGATTTCCCCATATATTTAGTGCTTACAAATCAATATTCAGTTTAAAGACTTTTCATAAATGTTTTCAAAGCTGATATGGTCTCAAAAAATAGCCTTGACACATGATAGTCATGTTTTCTACAGTTGTTTAATGACAAATTATGCCTCTCTCTTTTGTAGATAGTGATCAAATGACAAGACCATCACTGTGGTAAGAATGTGTGCATTTTACAATATATTAATCTGTAGAAAACAAACATTCAGGACCTGTCTTTGCCTCTGTGTAAGACAATTTCAGCTTCTTTATTTCTTCTGAAATCACAAGCTGAATAGCTATGTATAGGGCAAACCAAGTTCATATTACTGATTGTATCTCTCACACAGCATGAAATGCTGACAAGTATTCACAGCTAGTGAGATGATCCTGTGAATAAAGTGCTTGCCATGCATGTGTGAGAATGGGAATTTGGAAGCCCAGAATCCACATGAGGTCAGATGACTTCATGTGCTACAGTATCCTGAGAACCTTATGGCGAGACAGGAGGTGATGACAGAGAATCCCCTAAATTTTCCTGGATAGTTACCCTAGGGTTTTCATTCATGAACAAGAGATCCAGCCACAAAACTAAGGTTGAAAGAAGGTTGCATGTTTTCATTCTAAAGGCTCCCTGACAAACCTAACATTGTTCTTCCTAGGTGTATAAAAGGGGACAATGTCAGGCACACTTCCTGTAACAAGGTAAAATGCTTCTTTGTGACATTAATTTTTTTATGAATTCTGTCTTCATTTAGCCATAGTCTAACTATCCCTGTTTTATATGGAAAGGTGCTTCCTTTCCATATTGTAGATGTGGAACTTTCTGTAAATTGCAAGTGAGCAGTAAGTCCTTATGGGTAGTGGTGCCCAATAAGAGAATGGACTTAAAAGACAGTGAGTGGAAGACTGAGTGCAGTTCTCACCTAATAGAAGATGTTTGATGGTTGACAAAGTATTGTTTGGAGAGATGAATACACCGTAGACTGATTTAAATATGTGACTGTGATAATAGACCAGCATACATTTTAATAAGTCCAGATATTTCAATGATCCAGGAATCTCCAAAGTGCCTTTATCCTCAGCACAATGTCCATAAGTTTTATCTATCCTTGGACACTCCTATTTTGTTATCATATATGAGAGCATTTCTGGTGTCTCTCTTTCATCTGCATTGAGACTGATACGAATTGATTCTCGGCCTTTTGGCTAAGATCAAGTGTAGTCTGAGATGAAATAGTGGATGTTAAGCAATATGTAATATGTTCATGAAATTTGCGTTATGAAGAATTAGAGCTTTGTCTATTTGATTCTTATAAGGGTATGTTCAAAGTTCTTCATCTAGTTAAACAATAAGTGTCTTTTGTCAATTAGCCAGCATTTCTAGAAGCAGAGAGTCAATTACTACACAGCTCCATTTCAGTTCTTCATTTTGTGTTTTAAAATAATGTACACTTATATTCTCTGTGCCACATTCAAGTGCTTAAAATATTGCAGTGTTTTCCTGAGATACTTCCATATTCAGTTTGAAGCTACTTCATCACTATGAGCTGTTGGAGGTTGGGAAACCTGGATCTGTATAACCTGTAACCCTAGAGTGAGGGGCTGTGAGAATGATACATGGCATTTTAATGATTTTTGAATGTGACTCAGTGGACCAATGTGTTTCTGTCAAGCTGCTCCATAGGTACTATGATATGGATTGCACTGGCAATTTAATTGGCATTTATTTATAAATGGACAAATGTGCATTTTGTGCCCTCCAAAAGTGGAAGATAAGGACTGTCAAGATGTTTTATTAATATTAATGATCATCTTATAAAAGATGTAGAAAGTTTGACACATTATGAATTGAGCTTAGTCTTCACCAGAAGAACAAGATCCTGTTTCTTAATTCATGATTTTCTCATCCTCTAGACTAGCATAAATATTTTTATATCTTGAGGATTTTGTAGCAATTTTTAAATAGATTGGCATGTTGGGAGACAGTTCACATTTATTAATGGTTGTTTACATTTCATGTGTTAATATCCTGTGATTACTAAGGAATAAACTTGATTTGAAAGCATGCATGCCAAAACAAAAGAGTTAATTCAAGATGCAAACAAAAAGTTAACCCCCTTCTTTTGCACTGCAGAAAGAATCTTGCAAAACTTTACATAGACTACAGAAGCGGATGCGGAAAGTTTTTAGTAAATCTGAAGTTTATGTATGTTCTCAGGAAGACCCAATACCTGACAGTTGTAAAGACAAAGCATCCGTAATGGTAATTCTCCCTAGTTTGATAAGTAACATATTTTCTTGTTGTGAAGGGGAATGATGGGTGTGTGCCTATGCCTTGAGTACTGCAAATAGTATCAGAGAAGAGAAACCCAGCCTTGAACGTTCCCTTCAACTCCTTCATATCCTCACTCCTTGCCAGTCACTGTGTTAGGCAGTGCTTCTCAACTTCTCCTATGCTGTGAGCCTGGAATAGAGTTCCTCATGTTGTGGTGACTCCCAACCATAAAATTGGTTTTGTTGCTACTCCATAACTGTAGGTTGGATAATGATATCAGTTGTAATATCATATTTGTGTTTTCAGAAGGTCTTAGGCAACTTGTGTGAGTCTGTTCTATGCCCCTCCTCCATTTGGTCATGACAGACAGGTTGAGAACCACTGTTCTTAAGTGTAAGTGATATTAATTTATTCTATGGAAACAAAAGTAAAAACCAGAAAATAAGCATGCTTGTAACGCAGCGGGGAGAACTCATATAATAACAGAAATTAGATAATACAGGCTCCTGGAAGTAGGCAGAGTCAACATGAGAGCAACCAACATATTTGTGTTTCCTTTCTTCGATTGACTGACTTTAAGTTTGTGAATGTTTTGCATGTGCATTTTGTCTGTGTAGCATGTGCTCCGAATACTCAAGACACAATTAGTATATCAAATGATTCCTAAGAAGGAAGGAAGGAGAGGGCCCTGGTTTTGAAAAGCGTTGATCCAGTAATGTAGGGGACTACAAGGACAGAGAAATGGGAGGGGGTGATTGAGGATATTTTCTAGTTCCATCCATTTGCCTAAAAATTTCATATATTCATGTTGTTTAATAGCTGAGTAGTACTCCATTGCGTATATGTACCATATTTTCTGGGCCCATTCCTCTACGGAAGGACATCTCAGTTCTTTCCAGCTTCTGTTTATTAAAAATAAGGATGCTATGAACATAGTGGATCATGTGTCCTTATTCCACGTTGGAGCATCTTTTGGGTATATGCCCAGGAGTGGTATAGCTGGATCTTCAGGTAGTACTATATCTTGATTTCTGAGGAACTTCCAAACTGATTTACAGATTGGTTTTATGATGATCAGCAATGCTTCTTACCTTATTTTGTTGAATCTTCTCTGTGGCCTATTGCTTGACGATGCAGAGTATGTTTTGGTGTGTAAGTTTTTCATGTAAGTAGCATATACCATCCTCAAGCCTGGTACTGAAAGGCAAAAGTAGACTGCTATGTTATGAGCTTCATGGAGATGTCAGCAATAACAAATGTGTGGAGACCTTATTTGTTATGTCATGAAAGTCGATGAGGCTTCCCATTTGCCTTGCAGCATCAAGTCCATTTTCAACACTCACATTTTCTAAATTTATTAGGTCGAATCAATGGGTTTTCTGAGTGTCCTAGCTAGGCTAGCATTAGGGAATTTGATCACTTGCTTTGTGACCAAATCTTCTGGGTAAAACCCCTTCACAGCTTGGAATGAATCCTTCAAACTTTTCCAGTTACTCCTACTGTAACTAGATGATGGTTTATATTAGTCACTCTTTATTGCTGTCATAAAATACCATGGGAAAGACAACTTGTAGAAGAAAGGGTGTGTTTGAAGTGGGGCTCATGGTTCCAGTTGGATATACACATCACCATCATGGTTCAGGCAGACAGGCACAGTACTGAGGCAGCAGCTGAGAGATCACACCTTCACCCACAGAGGAAAGAGAGCACTTTGTGGTAATGAGACCAGTCTACTGACATCTTAAAGGCCATTCCAATGACATATATCTTATAAAAAGGCCACAACTCCTAATCTTTTCCAAAATAGTTCAGCCATCTGGAGAGCAAGCATTATATGATCTTATGGGGCTGTTGACATTCAAGCTGCTACAGAGGTGCTGGATCGGGTCATTATGTACACCCTCCCAGTGTAACAGACTTCATGGTGTTGCAGGATATTTGATCATGCTGTGCTTGTGCTTTTTTGTGTTGTTTACTCAGTAAACTCATTTCTAGCTATTGTGTAGCTCAGCCTTTGCACAGAACTTTAATCCCTCTAGCCTAAATACAGACACTTCCTTAGGAAACACCTTTAATCCTAAACAATCAAGGTAAAATTAGTTTGTAGAATGAAGCACCTTGTTTGCAAAAGAGATCTAATTGCATGGCAGAGAAAGTGATGTATCAGAGAAAGAGTTGACAGAACAGGACATTCCCAATGCTCTCAAGGAGAAAGAGGAAAGGGAAGCTATTTGAAGTATAGTGTAGAGAAAGAGACAGAATTAAAGACAGAAAAAGATTGAGTGAGTGAGTGAGAGGGGAGAGCACAGATGAGAGGACAGGAGAGAACAAGGGAGGAGAGGGGAGGAGAAATGAGAAGAGAGGAGAGGAGAGGAGAGGAGAGGAGAGGAGAGGAGAGGAGAGGAGAGAGGAGAGGAGAGGAGAGGAGAGGAGAGGAGAGGAGAGGAGAGGAGAGGAGAGGAGAGGAGAGGAGTGGAGGCATCTTTTCCCCTGGAGCCTTTTAGAGAAACATATTGAAGAGCAAACCAACAAGACACAGGTAAAGGCAAAATGAAACAGATTTTGAAGGAATCAGAAGATTAGAAAAATTGCTGGTTAGTTTGAGGCCAAGCAGAGCAAAACATCAGAGGCCAAGAGAGAATCCAAACTAAGTCAGTTAGCATGGAGAGGAGCTTTGAGCTAGAACACCTGAATTGAACCTTTGAGCAAGAGATAAAGAACCAGAAATAATTGTGTACTTCTTCAGCAGTAAGTATGAGAGCCCTGAAATATACTAGGTCTATACTAAATTTTACAGAGGCTACAACCTTCCAGGACTAGACCTAGGTTAGCACTTGGAGGCAATAATCCTCAGAGATTACAATCTCACCTAGTGAATAAAAGGTACAAAATCCATACTAGGAACTTAACAATTCCCTACTGCTGTAAGTAGTGACATACTTTGTTCACGCATTTCAATATTCAGCTCCACTGTTCTGATGTCCCAGGTACTGAATGGGCAACTGTGAAAGGCCGGTCACTGGGGAAGGGTGAATATGGTGCAGAAGAGAGAGGTTCATTTTGTTCCCAAAGCACCTCACTGTCCCATTCTCTTAATCTGGCTGGAATTCCAATTTCAGGTCTAAAGACAGGAGAGGACACCTTTTGTACTTTCTTTTATATCTTTCCATTTTACAGAGAATGATATTTTGTAGCAAAGAGCAGAAGAAAGGAAAGCATGAATCTAAGCAGGTCCCCATCAAAGATTTCTAGAAACTCTGGGTCTTTTACTCAAGCAGAAAGGAAACAGAGGTTGCTGAATATCAGTGAGTGTAGCTAGTGATGAAGTTGGTTTGAATACAGAATCATTTTGGGGACTATAAATCAAGATTCTGACATTAGCAGACAGGTGATAAAATGAACAAAATCAGTGAAAAATTTCAATCTCAAGTAACATTGCCAATTTTCCTTACAGGTTGGAGGAAGAAAAGGAGAAAATTTCCATCATGCACCCCAGGAGCATAGAATTTCTGTGCCTGAGGCTCCTGTTGATGTTGAGCCAATGCCTTCCACCAGTGCTGCTCATATTGGCACAACTATGGATATTGAGCCCACTCCTTCCACCAGTGCTGCTGACAGCGATTTTTGTGGAAGGAGGAGCTTTTCTACCACTCCCAGCGAAAACCTTGAGTTTTCTGAATGGGCAAAGAGAGAAATCTTGCTGTTGAACATGGAAATTGAGGCAGCTTCATCCCAAAGTGCTGCTGCCAATGGCGCTACTGCTGATATGGAGCCAATTGCTTCCACCAGTGCTGCCAGCAGCAGAGCTCCTGCTGACACTGAAATAACTCCTTCCCAATGTGCTGCAGACAGTGCGGCTATTGCATACATTAAACCCACTTTTTTCATAGGTTCTTCTGACAGTGCTGAGTCAGACGAGACATATGACTCAGAAACAGATAGCGATACTGAGTTGGATTTAATAAGTTATTTAGCCGATTACACGGAGCATGCAAGGGACATGCCGTGTGCTGACCCAGAGCCTACTCCTCCTGGTCTCAGCACTTGTTATTCCATAGACTCTACTGAAAGTGTCAACCTGAACATTTTGACCTTCCTCAGAGCAGAAGACAAGTATGATAGGTTTTCTTTAGTTGAGGAAGCCACTCCTGCTCCTGACCTAGATGAACATCTGGCCCCTACTCAGGATGCCGAAGTATTTTATGATGCTTTAGTGTCAGCTGAGCACACTGTCCATAGTAGGAGCACTGACAGGGTGCCTGGGTTTCTCCTGGACCCACAGATGCTACTGATGCTATTTATGCCCTTCCTGTGGCTTTTGACACAACTCTTATCAATAATGACAGGACTGGGAAATCACATTCGACAAGTGTGGCATGAAGGAAATGTTGAAGGCCCTCCCACTAACAAAAAAGGGTCAGGTAAGTTAGAGCACAGCAGTTGCTAAAATAGATGAACTTTTATTTGGTATTATTATTATTACTATTATTATTTTTATTATTATTATTGTTATTATTACTTTGATGCTTCTATCTGGCTACTTAAGAATTACCTAGAACCAGAGAAAATTGTTTTCTTTTGTCAATTTACTGAAAATTCTTCACATAATGTATCAAAACTTGTTTAGACCAACTCAACTGACCATGTAATGTTGATTGGGACTCGGTTGTCTCCCATTCTGGAATGAGGACATTTTTTTTCACTACCAGGGAAATCCTTGTGTTTTCTGAATGGCTAAGCAGAGAAATCTTCCTGTTAAACATTAGTGTCTATTTATCTTTGTTCTTCTGAACTCTGACTTGTAATGATAGCATCACCCTGGAAACAAGCATTCCAAAAGAAACAACATCTGAGAATAGAATTAACAAAATAAACCTCCACCTTCTCACAGTATCTCATTACTTTGATCCCATTGATAATGACTCTGATGCTACTGATGCTGACAATACCACCAATGTTGTGTCTGATGATACTATTGATGCTTCTTGATTTCCTTCTAGATGCTGCTGCAGCTGATCCTTAGACCCTCGAAGCATGGGTCAGAACACACTAAAAACATCATGATGCAGTGTGTGCAGAAAAATTTTGTAATATGTGTATATATAGAAATTTTAAAATAAAATGTTTTAGCATAAAATAGACTGAAGTCAAAATTTATTGTTTCATTGAAGTCTCAGTTTATCCATGTGATGTTTTCTGGAAAAAAACTTTCATTTATTTTTATTTTTTACTTGTTTAGTTACATCCTGCTCACTGCCCCCTCCCAGTCTGCATCTCCTGCAATCCTTGAAATGTTTACCTTCCCCTTGTCCCCTGCATGGGTGGTGGTTGCCTGGTTATCTCCCAGCACTGGAACATGTTGTCTCTGTGAGGCTAGGTACTTTCTCTTCCACTGAGTCAGTCAAGGCAGACAGGCTAGAATAACGTATCCCCCAGACAAGCAATGGTCTTTGAGATAGCCCCTGTTCCACGTGTTTGGTGCCCCATGAAGACCAAGCTGCACATCTGCACCTATGTGCATGGCTTAGGGTCAGAATGTGTATGTTCTTTGGTTGGTGGTCCAGTCTCTGAGAGCCCAAAGGGTGTGGAATTCCTATCCCCTTATGTACTGCAATCCTCCTTCTTATTCTTCCATAAGAGTCTCCATGTTCCATCCAATGTTTAGCTGTGACTATCTACATCTGTAAGAAAGCTGCTGGGTGGATCCTCTCATAGGATACCAATGGCTAGTCTCCTGTCTGTAAGCATAACAGAGAATCAGGGATTTTTGTCAGGATAGTGTCAGGGATTTTTTTCTTGTCCATGGGATGGGTCTCAGTTTGGTTGGCCATTCCCTCAGTCTCTGCTCCATCCCCTGTTCCTGCATCTCTTGTAGACAGGAAAGGTTTTAGGTTGAAAGTTGTGTGGGTTGGTTGATGTCACTATTGCTCCACTGAGGTTCCTGCCTAGCCAGAAGAGGCAGCCTCCCAGGCTCCATATCCCCAGTGCTGTGAGTCACAGCTAAGCACACCCACATTGATACTTGTGTGCCTCCCCTAGCCCAGGTCTCTGTCTCTTTCTGAAGTTGCCGCCTCCTTTCCACCCCTGTCAGTTGCAGATTTAAATTCATTATCATGGACAGTGAACCATCCTCTCTCTTACTATCTCCTTTCCCACCCAATTCCTTCCATCCATCTGCCTTACATGACCATTCCATACAATCAAACAACCTTCCTTGTGCCCTTCTTCTTCTCCAGCCTTCTTGTGTCTGTGGAGTGTAGCATAGGATCCTGTATTTCATGGGATGCACCGTAGAGGGGAGAGGTCATTTTTAGGCTCCTTTTCACTGAGCCCTCTGGATTATATACCTGCTCTAGGCTCCCAAGTATATGCGATGGGCATACTTTAAGACAGCAGCTCCTAGGCCTTCTATCCCAAAGCAAAACAAAAGATTCAGTTTATAAGTACTTTCCCATTGTCTCTTAAAACATTTTATTCGATATGTTAATGTGCTATATTTAAAGAAATTACATACATTTTACTTTTTTGTACATGCTTAAATTTTGTAGATTTTGCTGCTGTCTATTTTCTATTCACTGTGTGCTAGAATTAAGTGCTGAATCCCCTGAAATTGGAGTTATGGAGAGTTGTGACCTGCCCTGTGGGTGATAGTAATCAAATCTGAGTGCTCTTATGGGATATACACATATCGTGTCAATTTTTTTAGGTCATTCCCACAGCCTGTCAGACACAGTAACAACTACAGCTTGTCTCTCATCCATAGAAAATACCCACATACTGTCAGTCATTCATAGGAAATCCCCATGGTCTGAACTCACTGTTAAGTGGATATTAGCCTAGAATCTTGGAACACCAAAGACACAATCCACATACCAAATGATGTCTGACCAGAAGGAAGGAGTGGACTCTGGATCTGGAAAGGTCAATGCATCAGTGTAGGAGAACTCCAGAACGGGGAAGTGGGAAGGGATGGATGGGGGAACAGGGGGACTGAAAAGGGCATATGGAACCTTTGGGGGGCAGGTAACCATGATAAGGGAAATGAAATGTAAATGAGAGCTTCCCATCCAGCCGGTAGCAGGTGAGCCAGACCTAGCCAGCTGCCAGGTGCTCAGACCCTGCCGGCGGAACCAGGTACCAGAGACAGCCCGAGTTTAAGACCTCCGGGGACTCACGTCTGGGGCAGGAGCTGTGCACAGACTAGCGGTTTGGAGTACAGCGGCCGTGCCTGCGCTCTGTGCTCACAGGCCAGACGCCGAACCCCCTGCAGGCAGCGCCATCTTGTCTGCAGCTTCCCACCCAGCCGGTAGCAGGTGAGCCAGACCTAGCCAGCTGCCAGGTGCTCAGACCCTGCCGGCGGAACCAAGATAAGCAACAATTCTTGTTTATTAAGAAGAGTGAGGACCAGCGATAGCGGCAGGCCTCCATATTGCAAACAGGACACAGCTGGAAAGGTGCAGGTAGAGACTCCGTCTGGGACTAGAACAGGGAGAGCTGCTAAGCTCTCACCCACAGGCGGGTCCAGGCACCTAGGCTCTGCAGCACATCCCTGCGAGGTTAGGCCGTGCACCGAGGCAGCCGGAACCACCCAGCTCCCCAGGACCCCGGACCAGAGATAGCGGCAGGCCTCCATATTGCAACCAGGACACAGCTGGAAAGGCACAGGTAGACAGATTCCATCAGGGGCTACCACGTCGGGGGATCTGCTAGGCTCTCGCTACTAGGCAGGCCCAGCAACGCCTGCCGAGGCTCTGCTGCACTCCCCCACACTTCCCGGAGACCTCAGGCCGTGCACAAAGTCAGCGGGTGGCAGCCAGCTCGTGATCCCGTTGAGCAGCAATCACGCATAACCACCAGTAGAGAAACAACAGGTAAGCCCAGCCTCACAGGAGATTCAAACACCAGCCAGTGACAACAAGGTCAACTAACACCAGAAATAACCAGATGGCAAAAGGTAAACGAAGGAATGTCACTAACAGAAATCAAGGCAACATGACAGCATCTGAACCCAGTTCGCCAACAACAGGAAGCCCTGGATACCCCAAAACACCAGAAAAACAAGACTTGGATATAAAATCACTGGTCAGGATGCTGGTAGCTGAACACATAGAAAAATCTCGTAAAGAAATAGAAGAGAAAATGGATCAAAAGTTAGAAGCCTTTACAAGGCAAATACAAAAATCACTTCAAGAAATGCAGGAGAAGATGGATCAAAAAGAAGAAGACAATAAGGAGGAAAGACAAAAATCACTTAAAGAAATACAGAAGAACGTGGGCCAACAAGTAGAAGCTATGAAAGAGGAAACACAAAAATCTATTAAAGAAATACATGAAAACACAATCAAGCAAGCGAAAGATCTGAGCACATCCATCCAGGTACTAAAAACAGAAGTAGAAACAACTAAGAAATCGCAGAGGGAGACAACATTGGAGATAGAAAACCTTGGGAAGAAATCAGGAGCCATAGATGCAAATATCAACAATAGAATACAAGAGATAGAAGACAGAATATCAGAAGCCGAAGATACCATAGGAACCATTGATTCAACAGTCAAAGAAAATACTAAATGCAAAAAGGCTGTAACCCAAAACATCCAGGAAATCCAGGACACAATGAGAAGACCAAACCTAAGGATTATAGGTATAGACGAGAATGAAGATGTACAAGTTAAAGGGCCAGCAAATATCTTCTACAAAATTATGGAAGAAAACTTCCCCAACCTAAAGAGAGAGATGCCCATGAATATACAAGAAGCATACAGAACCCCAAACAGACTGGATCAGAACAGAAATACATCCCGTCACATAATAATCAAAACTCCAAATGTACTAAACAAAGAAAGAATATTAAAGGCAGCAAGAGAAAAAGGCCAATTAACTTATAAAGGAAGACCTATCAGAATAACACCAGACTTCTCACCTGAGACCATGAAAGCTAGAAGATCCTGGGCAGATATAATGCAAACTCTAAGAGAACACAAACTTCAGCCAAAACTACTTTACCCAGCAAAGCTCTCAATCGCCATAGATGGAGACATCAAGGTATTCCATGACAAAACCAAATTTGCACGATATCTTTCCACAAATCCAGCCCTACAAAGGATAATAGGGGGAAAACACCAAGACAAGGACGGAAACTACACCCGGGAAGAAGCAAGATAGAAACCCCCTCTCATCAAACCCAAAAGAAGGTAACCTCTCGAATATAAAAAATAAATAAAATAAATAAATATAATTTCAAAAATGTCTGGAGGAAATAATTACTATTCCTTAATATCTCTTAACATCAATGGACTCAATTCCCCAATAAAAAGACATAGATTAACAGACTGGATACGGAAACAGGACCCTACATTTTGCTGCATACAGGAAACACATCTCAGTGTCAAAGACAAACACTGCCTTAGAGTAAAAGGCTGGAAGACAATTTTACAAGCAAATGGTCTCAGGAAACAAGCTGGAGTAGCCATTCTAATATCAGATAAAATCGACTTCCAACCTAAAATCATCAAAAGAGACTCAGAAGGTCACTTCTTGCTGGCCAAAGGGAAAATCCACCAAGAAGAGCTCTCAATACTGAACATCTATGCTCCAAATGCAAGGGCACCCTCATTCGTAAAAGAAACCTTACTAAAGCTTAAAGCACACATTACACCTAGCACAATAATTGTGGGTGACTTCAACACACCACTCTCCTCAATGGACTGATCAGGAAAGCAGAAACTAAACAGGGACACAGTGAAACTAATTGAAACTCTGGACCAATTGGATTTAACAGATATATATAGAACATTTCATCCTAAAGCTAAAGAATATACCTTTTTCTCAGCTCCACATGGTACCTTCTCCAAAATAGACCATATAATTGGTCACAAGACAGATGTCAACAAATACAAGAAGATCGAGCTAATCCCATGCCTCCTATCAGATCACCATGGAGTAAGAGTGGTCTTCAATAACAACAAAAACAACAGAAAGCCCACATACACATGGAAACTGAACAATACTCTACTCAATGACACCTTGGTCAAGGAAGAAATAAAAAAAGAAATCAAAGACTTTTTAGAATTCAATGAAAATGAAGGTACAACCTACCCAAATCTATGGGACACAATGAAAGCAGTGCTAAGAGGAAAACTCATAGCTCTAAGTGCATCCAAAAAGAAACTGGAGAGAGCATATACTAGCAGCTTAATGGCACACCTTAAAGCCCTGGAAGAAAAACAAGTTAATTCACCCAGGAGGAGTAGAAGACAAGAAATCATCAAACTCTGGGCTGAAATCAATCAAATAGAAACAAAGAGAACCATACAAAGAATCAACAAGACCAGGAGCTGGTTCTTTGAGAAAATCAACAAAATAGATAAACCCTTAGCCAGACTAACCAAAGGACACAGAGACAGTATACAAATTAACAAAATTAGAAATGAAAAGGGAGACATAACAACAGAAACCAAGGAAATTCAAAAGATCATCAGATCCTACTACAAAGGTCTATACTCAAAACAACTGGAGAATCTGGAGGAAATGGACAATTTCCTAGACAGATATCAAATACCAAAATTAAATCAGCATCAAGTAGATCAGCTAAATAGTCCCATAACCCCTAAAGAAATAGAAGGGGTTATAGAAAGCCTCCCAACCAAAAAAAGTACGGAACCAGATGGTTTTAGTGCAGAATTCTACCAGACCTTCAAAGAAGACTTAACACCAATACTTTTCAAACTATTCCACAAAATAGAGACAGAAGGGACACTGCCCAACTCATTCTTCGAAGCCACAATTACGCTAATACCTAAACCACAAAAAGATCCAACAAAGAAAGAGAACTACAGGCCAATTTCTCTTATGAATATAGATGCAAAAATACTAAATAAAATTCTTGCTAACCGAATCCAAGAGCACATCAAAACGATCATCCACCATGATCAAGTAGGCTTCATCCCAGGGATGCAGGGATGGTTCAATATACGGAAATCCATCAATGTAATCCACTACATAAACAAACTGAAAGAAAAAAACCACATGGTCATCTCATTAGATGCTGAAAAAGCATTCGACAAAATTCAGCATCCTTTCATGCTAAAAGTCTTGGAAAGAGCAGGAATTCAAGGCCCATACCTACACATAGTAAAAGCAATCTACAGCAAACCAGTAGCCAACATCAAAATAAATGAAGAGAAACTTGAAGCATTCCCACTAAAATCAGGGACTAGACAAGGCTGCCCTCTCTCTCCATATCTTTTCAATATAGTACTTGAAGTTCTAGCAAGAGCAATTAGACAACATAAGGAAGTCAAAGGGATACAAATTGGAAAGGAAGAAGTGAAACTATCATTATTTGCAGACGATATGAAAGTTTACCTAAGCGACCCAAAAAACTCCACCAGAGAACTTCTACAGCTGATAACTTCAGCAAAGTGGCAGGCTATAAAATTAACTCAAGCAAGTCAGTGGCCTTCTTGTACTCAAAGGACAAGCAGGCAGAGAAAGAAATTAGGGAAATAACACCCTTCACAATAGCCACAAACAACATAAAGTATCTTGGCGTAACTCTAACCAAACAAGCGAAAGATCTGTACAACAGGAACTTCAAGTCCTTGAAGAAAGAAATCGAAGAAGACCTCAGAAGATGGAAAAATATTTCTTGCTCCTGGATTGGCAGGATCAATATAGTAAAAATGGCCATCTTGCCAAAAGCAATATACAGATTCAATGCGATCCCCATCAAAATCCCAACTCAATTCTTCATAGATCTAGAAAGAGCAATTCTCAAATTCATCTGGAGCAACAAAAAACCCAGGATAGCTAAAACTATTCTCAACAATAAAAGGACTTCTGGGGGAATCAATATCCCTGACCTCAAGCAGTACTACAGAGCAATTGTGTTAAAAACTGCATGGTATTGGTATAGCAACAGACAAGCAGATCAATGGAACAGGATTGAAGACCCAGAAATTAACCCACAGACTTATGGTCACTTGATCTTTGATAAAGGAGCCACAACCATCCAGTGGAATAAAGATAGCCTTTTCAACAAATGGTGCTGGTTCAACTGGAAGTCAACATGCAGAAGAATGCGAATTGACCCACTCTTATCTCTTTGCACTAAGATCAACTCCAAGTGGATCAAGGACCTCCACATAAAACCAGACACACTGAAACTATTAGAAAAGAAACTTGGGAAGACCCTGGAGGACTTGGGCACAGGGGAAAAGTTCCTGAACAGAACACCAATAGCTTATGCTCTAAGATCAAGAATCGACAAATGGGACCTCATAAAATTACAAAGTTTCTGCAAAGCAAAGGACACTGTCAGAAGGACAAAACGGTAACCAACAAAGTGGGAAAAGATCTTCACCAACTCCACATCCGACAGAGGGCTAATATCCAATATATACAAAGAACTCAAGAAGTTAGACCGCAAAGAAACAAATAACCCTATCAAAAAATGGGGCACAGAGCTGAACAAAGAATTTTCACCAGAAGAAATTCGGATGGCCGAGAAACACCTTAAAAGATGTTCAACATCATTAGTCATCAGGGAAATGCAAATCAAAACAACCCTGAGATTCCACCTCACACCAGTCAGAATGGCTAAGATTAAAAACTCAAGAGACAACAAGTGCTGGCGAGGATGTGGAGAAAGAGGAACACTCCTCCACTGTTGGTGGGATTGCAAAATGGTAAAACCACTCTGGAAATCAGTTTGGCGGTTCCTCAGAAAATTGGGCATGTCACTTCCAGAGGACCCTGGCATACCACTCCTGGGCATATACCCAGAGGATTCCCCTGCATGCAATAAGGACACATGCTCCACTATGTTTATAGCAGCCTTGTTTATAATCGCCAGAAATTGGAAGGAGCCCAAATATCCCTCAAAGGAGGAATGGATTCAGAAAATGTGGTATATTTATACAATGGAATACTACTCAGCAATTAAAAATAATGAATTCATGCAATTTGTAGGTAAATGGTTAGACCTGGAAAATATCATCCTGAGTGAATTAACCCAATCACAAAAGAATGCACATGAAATGCAATCACTGATAAGTGGATATTAATGAGCCCAGAAGCCCTAAATACTCAAGACACTAATAGCAAGTCAAATGATTCCCAAGAAGAAGAAAGGAGAGGACCCTGGGCCTGTAAAGATTGCATCCAGTTTAGTAAAGAAACCGAGGGGGGAGGGGGAATGATTGGGGAACAGTTGGGGGAGGGAGAGGAACTATCGGAACTATGGTGGGTGGGAACTGGGAGAGGGGAAAGCCTTTGGAATGTAAACATAAAATATAGAAAATAAAAAAAAATAAAAAAATAAAAAAAAAAAAAATCACAAAAAAAGAAAAAGAAAAAAAAATTGTTTCCCAAACCGAAAAAAAAAGAAATGTAAATGAATATATCCAATAAAAATGCAAAATGTTCATAATGAGAAGCATCTAGAAAATCCAAGGCACAATAAACATATAGAATCCTAAAGTACTCCAAAGAGATTGGACCAGAAAAAATCCTGTCATATAATAGTCGAAACACCAAATGCACAAAACAAAGAAAGAATATTAAAAGGAGACAGGGGAAAAAGTCAAGTAACATAAAAAGGAAGATCTATCAGAATTATACCAGACTTCTCACCAGAGGCTATGAAAGCCAGAGATCCTGGGCATGTGTCACACAGACAGACCCTAATGGACCACAAATGCCAGCCCAGACTACAATATCCAGCAAAACTCTCAACACAGATGGACAAAACCAAATTTACACAATATCTTTCTACAAATGCAGTCCTACAAAGGATAATAGATGGAAAATGCCAACACAATGAGGGAAACTACACCCTACAAAAAACAAGACAGTTATCTTCTTTAAGGAAACACAAAAGAAGACACAGACATAAAAATAAGATAAAAAAAATAACAGGAAGCAACAACACTATTCTTTAATACCTTTTACCAACCCTAATAAGATGTTTTTATTAGATATATTCTTTACATTTCAAATGATTTCCCCCTTTCTGGTTTCCCCTTCCCCAAAAGTCTCATAAGCTCTCTCTCCTACCCCTTTCCCCCAATCAACCCCTCCCACTTCTCTGTCCTGGTATTCGCCTACACTGCTGCATAGAGCCTTTCCAGGACCAGAGATCCCTCCTTCCTTCCTTGTGCATCATTTGATATGTGAATTGTGTCTTCAGTATTCTGAGCTTCTGGGCTGAGAAGCACCTAAAGAAATGTTCAACATCCTTAGTTATCAGGGAAATGCAAATCAAAACCACCCTGAGATTTCACCTCACACCAGTCAGAATGACTAAGATCAAAAAATCAGGAGACAGCAGGTGCTGGCAAGAATGTGGAGAAAGAGGAACACTCCTTCACTGCTGGTGGGAATGCAAGCTGGTACAACCCTTGCATGCTATCTGACCAACATGGACAAAGGATGGTCTTCAATAGAAACAAATACAACAGAAAGCTCACAGACACATGGAAGCTGAACAGTGCCCTACTCAATGATAACTTGGTTAACGAAGAAAAAAGAAGTTAAACACATTTAAGAATGAAAACAAAGGCTCAACATACCCAAACTTATGGCACACAATGAAAATACTAAGAAGAAAACTCATAGCTCTCAGTGCCTCCAAAAAGGAACTGGAGAGAGCATGCATTAGCACACTGACAGTATACCTCAAAGCTCTAGAACCAAAAGAAGCAAATACACCCAAGAGAAGTAGATGGCAGGAAATAATCAAATTCAGGGCTGAAATCAACCAAGTAGAAACAAAAAGAACTATAGAAAAGAATCAACAAATCTAGGAGATGGTTCTTTGAGAAAATCAACTAGATAGAGAAAACTTTAGCCAGAGTAACCAAAGTACACAGAGGCAGTATCCAAATTAACAAAATCAGAAATGAAAATGGAGATATAACCACAGGAACTGAGGAAATTAGAAAATCATCAAATCCTATTTGAAAGGACTATATTCAGCTAAGCTGGAAAAGCAGGATGAAATGGAAAATATTCTAGACAAATACTAAATACAAACGTTAAATCAGGATCAGATAAAAGATCTAAACTGTCCCATATCCTTATAGGGATAGAAACAGTTGTTAAAAGTCTCCCAAGCAAAAATGCACAGGACCAAAAGCGTTTAGTGCAGAATTGTATCAGGAAGACCTAATACTCATACTCTTCAAATTATTCCACAAAATAGAATCAGAAGGAACAATACCCAATTCATTCTTTGAAATCACAGTTAAGCTGATACCAAAACCACACTAAGACCCAAGAAAGAGTATGTCAGACCAATTTCCCTTGTGAATATCAATGTAAAAATATTCAATAAAATTCTCAAAAACTGAATCTAAGAACACTTCAAATGATCATCATGATCAAGCAAGCTTCCTCCCAGGGATGCAGGGATGGTTCAATATATGGAAATCCATCAATGTAATCCACTACATAAACAAACTCAAAGAAAAGAAGCACATGGTCATTTCATTAGATGCTGAAAAAGAATTTGACAACGTGCAGCATCCCTTCATGCTAAAAGACTTGGAGAGATCAGGAGTTCAAAGCCCATACCTAAATATAGTGAAAGCAGCATACACCAAACCAGTAGCCAACATCAAACTAAATGGAGAGAAACTTGAAGCAATCCCACTAACATCAGGGACTAGACAAGGCTGCCCTCTCTCTCCCTATCTACTCTGTATAGTACTTGAAGGTCTAGATACAATTACACAACAAAAGGAAGTCAAAAGGATACACATTGGAAAGCAAGAAGCCAAAATATCGCTATTTGCAGATGATAGAATAGTATACATAAGTGACCCCAAAAATTGCACCAGAGAACTTCTACAGCTGACAACTTCAGCAAAGTAACTGGATATACAATAAACTCTAACAAATCAGTAGTCTTCCTATACTCAAAGGATAAACAGGCTGAGACAGAAATTAGGGAAATGCCACCCTTCACAGTAGTCACAAACAAAATAAAATATCTTTGTTTCACACTTACTTATTAAGTGAAATATATAAAATATCTTTCTGTGACTCCAATCCAGTCAGTGAAAGATTTGTATGACACGAACTTTAAGACTCTGTAGAAAGAAACTGAAGAAGCCCTCAAACAAGGAAGATCTCCCATTGTGGGCTTGTGGATGGTCAGGATTATTATAGTAAAAAACGACCATTCTGCCAAAAGCAGTCTACAGATTCAATGCAATCCCTATCCAAATTTCCACTCAATTCTTCATAGTGTTAGAATGAGCAATTCTCAAAATAATTTGATTTAAGAAAAAATCCAGGATGGTGAAAACAATTCTCAACAATAAAAGAAATTCTGGGGGAATCTTCATCCCTGACTTCAAGTTGTAGTACATAGCAATAGTGATAAAAACTGCGTGGCATTGGTACAGTGTCAGGCAGGAAGATTCAGAAATGACCCCCACATAACTCTGGTTACTTGATAGTTCAAAAGGCGCTAAAACCAACCAGTAGAAATAAGGTCGCATTTTCAGCAAATTGTGGTGGTTCAACTGTCAGTCAACATGTAGAAGAATGCAAATTGATCCTTTCTTATCTCCCTGTAGGCAAATGCCAGGTCAGGAAGAAGGGAGTCAGAGGGTGGATGGGAGACCACCCTCATAGAAACAGGGGGATGGGGATGGGATGGGATGGGACGTTTCCTTAGGGGAGAACTGGAAAGGGGAAAACATTTGATGTGTAAATAAAGAAAATATCCAATACAAAAGAGAGAAAAAAGAGCCATTACAAAAAAGGATAACAAATAAAGAAAAGCACATAGCCTGGCAATCAGCCACAGGGACACCAACAGCCTTTTAGTCAGGAAACAGTCTGGTCAGTCATCCATAGGACACAGACATTGCTTGTCAGTCATTCTTAGGAATAGCTAAGAACCTGTCTTGTATGTATAGGAAATGATCTCAGCCTAGCAATAATGTGTAGGCATCTGCCACAGTCAGTTACCAAGGGAAAACTCATACAGCCAGTCAATTATCCAAAGTAAACACCAATAACAGGTCTATCTTGGAAGCAAAATTCAGGCAGTCAGTCAATCATCTATAGGAAATGTCTACAAAGTATCATGCTCAGAAAATGACCTCATTTTATTAGCTATGGGAAGGAAACACCCATAGCCTGTCAATCATCCATAGTAAACACCCACCATCTGTCACTCATACATGGTATTGGAACACAGCCTGTTAATCATCTATGGGAAATGCTCTCAGCCTGTCAATCCCCCAGAGGACACACCTACAGATAATCAATCATTTCAAGGGTAAGGGTACAGCTGTGTTTGTCATCCAGAGGAAAAGGCCACAGCCTGTGATTTGTCCAGAGGACAAGGCTCAAGCCTGTCAGTCATCCATATTAAACAACCACAGTCTGTCAATCATCCACCTATGTGTGGGCCACATACACTGAAGTGGAAACTTCTAGTTCTTTGACATCCAGTTATGTCAAAAGATGGTTTGCTGCTGCACACAGGTAAAAGGATGTCTTGCTAAAGCAAACATGTGAGAGAATGTTTACCTGAAGCAGACACAGGTGAAAAGATGTTTTGGTGGAACAGACACAGGAAAGAATGTTTACCTGAGGCAAACACAGATGAAAGGATGTTTTGATATAGCAGATATGAGTAAGGACCTTCGCCGTAGGAGTATAAATATGACCCCACACAGAGTGGGGCCTGAGCACTGAGCCTTGGTTTGGGTTCCTCTGCCTGGTTATAGCTTTGTTTGAGTCACAGACAATTCAAGGAAGGCTGAGCACTCTGAGCTAGGTCCAACAACAACTCTACTACAATGAGTGTAACTTGAATGTGGCTTCACAAAGCGCATTCAGGGTGGAAAACAGGATCACATTAGGAGATAGTATTCTTACTGCAGCTTTTCACTGACTCTTTGCCAGGCAGACTTCTTCAAGTTAACTTGAATCGGCTACATATGTTTTCCTACTTGAGGTTTTGATGTTCTTTGCCTGGAACATACTCTTCTGTCTCTTTTCCCTGATTCACACAAGTTTGCTTTAAGTTCTCCCTAGAAATGTTACTCCTTCATAAATACACTCCCTGGATCTACTCTATTCCTCTCACACCAAAAGCCCCTGACTTCAGGCTCCCTAGGCAGCTTTTCTTTATGAAACTTCTGGGGGATACTCATCATGGCTGTGATTATATTTCATTGCAATGGATTTGTAATCGACTGTTTACAATCTTGATGTTTTTATCCCTTTCTGGTGGATATCTGAGCAGTCCCACTGATGTCCACATCCTCAAATTCCCTAATGGAACTAAACTCCAGCATACTTGGTGAATTTGACTGGATAGTGGAGAACCTTTAAAAAGTGGAGGGCTATTCCTATAAAACCTGAAAATCAAGGGAACTAAATCATTTTCTAACAGCAATTAACAGAAGGACATGGCTGCGGACATTTTAGGAGATGCTAAGGGATCTCAGAACATTCCAGTTTTGTCTTATGAATTTTGATGGTCACTATTTTTTACCTTGGAAGTAGGAAATATGCTTGACTTCATTGTACAGAATAGTACTTCCTGAACAGTACTCCAAAAGTACAGAAAATCAAAGCAAAATTTTATAAATCAGATCTTATGAAATTAAATAGTTTCCATGAATCAGAGAACACCATGATTTGAATGAGACAGATGCCTCTACCATGGGTCAAAATCTTATGAGCTCCTTTTAAAAAATAAGTATATTTACAATATAAACACAAGTAAAATATTATGTATTAAGCGCCACCTCTCCTACGTAGCATTCAAGATATGCAATGTACTCTTCATGCCACCAGAACAGAAATGCAAACACGATTATCCCAAAGCTACAAACATTTCCAACTAAAATAGTGACTTGCCTGTGAGATATTCTGGTGCAGTAGTGGAACAAAGGTTATGGAAATAATTATATCCCCTGATTTTTTCAAAACACACTCCATGTTACAGAAAATGTGGTACATTTAGGCAATGGAGTACTACTCAGCTATTAAATACAATGACTTGAGGAAATTCTTAGATAAATGGACAGAACTAGAAAATATCTTCCTGAGTTAGGTAACCCAATCACACATACATGGTATGTACTCACTGATAAGTGGATATTAGCCCAGAAGCTTGGAATACCCAAGATACAATTCATAGACCACATGAAGCTCAAGAAGAAGGAAGATCAAAGTATAGATATTTCTGTCCTTCCTAGAAGGGGGAACAAAATACCCACGGGAGGAGATACAGAGACAAAGTGTGGAGCAGAGTCTGAGGGAAAGGCCACCTAGAGAGTGCCCCACTTGGGAATCTATCCCATACACAGTTACCTAGCCCAGATGCTATTATGAATTCTAAGAAATGCTTTCAGACAGGAGCCTGATATAGCTGTCTCCTGGTAGCCTCTGCCAGAATCTGACAAATACAGAGGCTTGCAGCCAGCCATTGTATTGAAGACAGGGTCCCCAATGGAAGAGGTAGAAAAAGGACTGAAGGTGTTTGCAACCCTATAGGAGGAACAATAATATCAACCACCCACACCCCCTAGGCCCCCGGAGCTCTCAGGGACTAAACCACCAACCAAAGAGTATATATGGAGTGACCCATGGCTGCACCTTATTTGTAGCAGAGGATGGCCTTGTCGGACATCAATGGGAGGAGGGGCCCTTGGTTCTGTGAAGGCTTGATGCCCCAGTGTAGGGTAATGCCAAGGCAGGGAAGTGGGAGTAGTTGGGTGGGTAGAGGAACATTCTCATAGAAGCAGAAAGAGGGGGGATGGGATAGGGGTTTGGGGGTTGGAACTGGGAAAGGGGAAAATATTTGAAATGTAAATAAAGAAAATATCCTATAAAACGATAAAAAGTATATTTCTTTCTATTTAATAAGAAGCTTCCTATTTTTCAATGTACTACAAATATACATAAATATTCATATACGTACATAAAATCCAAAATTAAAAAATTATAATGTCAATCTAAAAAACAAATAAAAAACCAACAAATGTGTCTATCACAATATTTTACAACTACATTAATTAGTCACAGAATTTGAAAATGTGTGCCTAAAATGCTGCCCTCTACTTTCTTTTGTTGTTGTTGTTGTTGTTGTTGTTGTTGTTGTTTTTTCGAGACAGGGTTTCTCTGTGTAACCCTGGCTGTCCTGGAACTTACTCTGTAGACCAGGCTGGCCTCGAATTCAGAAATCCACCTCCCTCTGCCTACCAACTCTGCTATGTTCTTAATTTCAATGATACAACAGCAGGTTCCATTATGAATATGATTATGCAAAAATTTATAGGTGATATGTCTTTAGAAATACCCACTAATATAGGATAGTAAAAATTTGATGTGAGTTCTAAAATGCTGCAATCTTTTTTCTTTTATTTTTTTATTGGATATATACTATGTTTACATTTCATTTCCCTTTTTCTGGTTCCCTGCCCCCCAAAGGTCCCACATGCCCATTTCCATCCCCGTGTTTCCCCATCCACCCCTTCCCACTTCCCTGTTCTGGTATTCCCCTACACTGATGCTTTGAGCCTTTCCAGAACCAGGGTCTACTTCCTTCTTGTCGGACATCATTTGGTATGTGGATTGTGTCTTTGGTGTCCCAAGGTTCTAGGCTAATAACCACTTATCAGTGAGTGCATACCATGGGTATTCTTTTAAGACTGGGTTACCTCACCTAGTATGATATTCTCCAGTTCCATCCATTTCTCTAAGACTTTCATGAATTCATTGTTTCTAATGGCTGAATAGTACTCCATTGTGTATATATACCACATTTTTTGTATCCATTCTTCTGTTGAGGGACATCTGGGTTCTTTCCAGCTTCTGGCTATTATAAATAAGGCTTCTATGAACATAGTGGAGCATGTATCCTTATTGCATGCTGGCGAATCTTCTGGATATATGTCCAGGAGTGGTATGGCTGGGTCCTCCGGAAGTATCGTGTCCATTTTCCTGAGGAACCTCCAGGCTGATTTTCAGAGTGGTTGTAACAAATTGGAGTCACACCAGCAGTGGAGGAGTGTTCCTCTTTCTCCACATCCTCACCAACTCCTGCTGTCTCCTGAGTTTTTAATCTTAGCCATTCTGACTGATGTGAGGTGAAATCTCAGGGTTGTTTTGATTTGCATTTCTCTAATGACTAATGTTGTTGAACAATTTTTAAGGTGTTTGTCAGCCATCCGAATTTCTTCAGGTGAAAAGTCTTTGTTTAGCCCTGTACCCCCCTTTTTGATAGGTTTACCTGGTTTTCTGGGGTCTAACTTTTTGAGTTCTTTGTATACATTTGATATTAGCCAAGAAGGAATGGGTGAGAGGAACACCCCTAAAATGCAACTAAGTGGTGAGGCTTGATGAGGAAGGTAAGGTAAGGTAGGAGGCTACCATGACAACAGAGGAACAAGAAGGAAAGGAACAAAAACTCCATCAAGACTGAGTAAGTGGCCCCAGTGTCTAAGAGGAAGGAGATGGGCTGCTCAGATACCATGATGACTACCCAGGCTCTCTTTTGTTGCTGGAAGTAGTTGGATCAGGGAGCTCAGGCCTCTTCAGTCATCCATAAGCAAGCCTAGGTCATCAGCTGGAAGGTTACCTGAGAGTCATCTCCCTCTGTCCTGAGTCGCACAAGAGCACGTGATAGCCCAATAACCCTCCTGATGGCACCTAGGTCATGGCCCTTTTGAATTGCAAGGGTTAGGGCAAGCCTTCATCCCATGACCTTGTTGATCACTTTTGTATCAGGATCTGGTTGGTCCCTGAGTCTCAGAAGCCCAGGAATCCTGGGCAGTGTCTGGGATGGTCACTCAGCCTTTGCCAGCATATGCTATTTTTGTCTGTAGGCCTTTTCAACTCTTATGGTACTTTTTGCAGGTGAGTGCCAAGATTTCGTCCTGTGCAGGTATAGGTCCCCCCTCTAAACATCTTAGTTTGGCTTTAAAATGTTGGGTTAGCTCTAGGAAAAGGAGTAAGTCATCAGGATTTGCTTACCTTCTGGGTTTTCAGGGTCTAAATTCTTATATTGTAATAGGGCCTTTGTAATGAGCTCTAAAAATCAAGATTGGTTTTCTTGTTTATCTTAGATGACCTCTTGGAGTTTTTCAAAATTTGCTGATTTTAGGGCTGCTCTACTGAGACCATCCAGGAGGCAGGTTATGAATCTATCTCTGACTAAAATAACACTTTGGGAATTATAATTTCATTGAGGATCCTGGTCACATACTGTTTCAGATCTGATTGGATATGTTGGAATTGTTTGATGAGTCATGTCTGCATGTATTCTAGGGGAGGAGTCTGGAGAGGTCGAGCCAGGAAAAGTCAAGCTAAGATTGAGTAATATACTGAAATTCTTTAATGGAGGACGAAGAGTCAGAGGTATAGGATCCCAGTCTGTGTTCTGTTTGGGAAAGTTCACATAGTGAGAAGGGGACATGTACTCTGATTGGACCATCTTCCCCAGCAACTTCCCTTAAAGGAAGGACTGATGCTGGGTTGGGTTGGGTGGGGGAGGGGAGAAGCAGGGGGTTTAACTGTAGACTTTGAAGGAGTGGTGGGAGGGCTGAAAACAGGTACAGTGTAGCATGATTGGAGCGGCCTGCTGCTGGGCCAGGAGGAGAGGAGGAGTCTTGAGAGGTCGTACAAGGAGGCTCTGGGGAAGTCCGGTGAGAAGAGGAAGCTGAGGAGGCTGGGGTCTTAGAAGAGGTTGCGGAGACAAGTCTGCAGCGGTAAGGGGGTGGTTCCTTAACTGGATTGACGATTGTAGTGTCATCTGGTAGAGCTTTCATAGCTAGAAGAAGTTGAATTGGGATACAAGGATTGCAGAGAGAGGGTTTGGAGGGAAGATAGGTAAAAGTTTGGGCATAAGGGACCTCTTCCATTTTCTGGACCACTCGCAGTACAGGTGAAGATCCCTTAAAATGATAGATTCAAATGTGCCATTAAATGTTCATTTGGAATCATTAAGTTTGGACACCCTCAAGTCGGGTGTTAGTTTTAGAGTTTTGAGATTTTCCGGGAGATTTCTCAGAGGAGAACCTTTAGGCATGGCAGAAGACGCCAGATATGCTAGTGGCTATGAGAGACTGGGACACACCGGAAAACGCGATTTACCTAAGCTTAGGCCTTTTTTCTACAGCATAAAGAGAAAACCGCTTCATGAGAAGCGTTTCAGAGAGGGAGGGGTCACAGGAGGGTCGAAGTCATGAACTCGGGCATTGGCTGCGAGGCTGGTCATAGGGACTGTAGAAAGTCCATTCCCCGAGCCCATGGAGGGTGGATGTAATCTCTGTGGAGAAGGGGCCCTGCCAGACAACCTGAACGAAAACCTTACTAATCATCTGATGCCTGTGTGAAGGTTTTGGTGATCTGGTGTCAGGAAATGTGAGACTATGCAGCTTGTTGACCTGTCTGGATGAGGTCCTGTGGGGTTTAACCCACGTGGCAGAGGGCAGACTGCGTGGTGGAGTTCTGTGTACCCCGCAACAGCAGTGGTGGTGGTGCTCGCAGTGATAGTGGTCCTCGCTTCGGTGGTCATCAGTGAGTTTAGGCACCTATGTTAGATGAAAAGCAGAGTACTCCTGGACAGATCACTCTGAGCCAGCACAGTTCTCATGTGGGAGGTCTTTATTGAAAGAGTAACTCCTGAAGAGGGGGTGAGGGAAAGAAGAGAAAGACTGACAGAGAGAGAGAGAGAGAGAGAGAGAGAGAGAGAGAGAGAGAGAGAGAGAGAGTCCAATCTCCTTCCTGCAGGGTCTCTTGGTGTCCACTTTCAGCCCATCTCACTGTCATGTCTGACTCTCCACTCCTGTGTATGTCAGTCACTGTGTATCAGCGTCAGGCTCTGCCCATGTCCCCGCCTCTTCCTTTAGCTTGTGTCTTCACTGTTGATATGATTATTTACTCTTTATTATGGCTTTTTCTTCATATTCTTTGAGCTGTATATATTTGTATTGTCTCTTTGGGAATTCCACATATATTTATCTTATTTACCCCTTTCTCCCAAACTCCTCCTAGACCTTCCCTTGTCTCAAATTCCCATCTGATTCCTGTAGTGTGTGATCCTCTTCCTGTCTGTTTTCCTGTGTGTCCACCAGAAGAAGAGCTTCCTCCATCAGCTGCAGTGGGGCAGCTTTGGCTGTATGAGGAAAGAAGAGGAGTGAATCCTTTCTGAAAATCTCATCTTCCAAAAGGAGAGTTGTTGGGATAGTTAAACTTGAGGAGGTGAAAGCCAGGGAGAGCATGAAGAAAATCCTTACAGGCTTCACATTATTAAAATCCAATAGTCACAAGAATAACCCAGTTGCTGTTTACTGAGGGCATTTGTTGTAACCTCCTTCCCTTCACCAGTACATGCTTCACTGAGAGTCTAAAAGGGGATGTTGTCTCTGTTCTGACGATGCTCTGACAATGCAGTCAGCTTTTCAGAGTCACACCAAAGAATCTGCATAAGATTAAGATCCAAACCCTATCCTCAATCATTCTTTTCACCATCCTCCCAATAAACTCCATCTCGACACAATGTGACACAGGGGTCAGCAAAGAGAATAGGTTTTCTGAGTTCACACTATCTCACCCAAGATGTTCCAGGGCATTGCTGATCCAAAAATCAGACGCTGAGATGCCTGCCCTCTGACATGGAAACCAGCAAGGGCAAGAGCATCTCCATCTGTCTCCCAACTCCTTGTCCCATTCTAATGTTGTGCTATCCTGTGGAGGATCATGGGACTCAGTCTGGACATACTTTGGGACCTTTGCTCCTGCCACCTGATTTGAGAAACAATTCTCCCATCTTCCTTTTCCTTACTCAAGAGAACAAAGGGGACAGCAGGAGCTCAGGGCAGACCCACCCCAGGCACTGGCCAGTAAGCATAATGTGATGGATTAATACTGACTCTGCTGGGTAATTACTCAATTTTTCTCCATCCCAAGACAACAAACACCTTTCCTATGTCTGCCTCTGCCCTCTGCCCTTTGTCCCTTTTTTTCAGGTTTGAGAGTCCAGAAGTATTGAATACTTTTCGCTGTATGCCAATACAGGTTCTGCTAGCCTGATATGCCTCTAAGTTGGAGGCTGAGTCAGCCTGTAACTCCAAGAACCTGCCATCAGAGCCTGCCAAGCCCAAAGGGTCTCCTCCTCCATGGTAAGCTGAGAACAGTCACCCCTCCACATCACTGACTTCTTCTCATAGTCCTGAATGCAACCATCTAGGCTCATTCTGGACCTTGTCTACCAGTAGTGAGTCTTTCATGTTCTTTTGGCATGGCATCTCTTCCAAGGACCTCTTAAGTATCACAGTATACAGTGTGGGCCATTGCTGTCTCAACCTGATACCTTGACTTTCTTACATCTACCTGGCTTTAGAATTCTCCAAGATAATCTGTTTCCATTGGTGAAGCCCATCTCCTCAATCAGTCCTACTAAGCGTAGTTCCCACATGGCCCTCCAATCCAATCCCAATGTTTCCTTTGCTTCTTCTATTTTTCAAGACAGAGTTTCTCTGTGTAGTTCTGGCTGTCCTGGAACTCAGTCTGTAGACCAGGTTGGCCTCGAACTCAGAAATCCACCTGCCTCTGCCTCACAAGTGCTGGGATTACAGGCGTGTGCCACCACACCCGGCTCTTTCCTTTGCTTCTTAACGTGATGACTTCAATGTGGTTGATGATGAATTTCCCCCAGTGTTACAAAGTTGTGAAACAGCGTCGCCCCAGAGAGGAAATCTTACTGCAATGCGCCATGCTCAAAATTTGGTAAGTGTGAGTAAATCACCAGTGAATACTCTTGTGGGGAGACCAGTAATGGGGTGTGTGTGTGTGTGAATGAGAACACAGGTCGTGATACATATGTAAGAATAGCTCACCGAAAAATGCATTCCCTTGTATGCTAATCATAGCATTATGAAGATGTAAAGAATATGCAGGAGACTCAGTGTGGCCTTGCATTCTTTCCAGTTCCTATCCTGCCCCCTCCCCATAGTCCACTGTGCTGCCCAAGAATTTACTCAAGCCACACACCACGTTCCATTCTTCTGTTTTCTTCTTATTTCGTGGATACCA
The DNA here is from genome assembly GCA_964023405.1 of Apodemus agrarius. Classification (NCBI taxonomy): domain Eukaryota; kingdom Metazoa; phylum Chordata; class Mammalia; order Rodentia; family Muridae; genus Apodemus; species Apodemus agrarius. The sequence continues at coordinate 17,602,641 of OZ030005.1, forward strand.
GGAATCACTCCAAAAGGTGATGCAACACAGCCTTAGCTATGACGTTCCCTTTTTAATGAGAATCCCAGAAGCAGAAAAATCAGAGTGAACAGCATGGACAAAGGTTCAAGGCCTTTAGCCTGAGGGTCTCTAAGTCATGTGCTCCCTTTCACCCTCTCTGTCCTTTCTGTAGTGTCCCCATAGGAGAATGGAAGCCTTGATAACACAACAGTTTCTGAAATGTCCCAGGAAGGGCAAGCCTCTGCTCAGGGCATAAATAGTACAGCCTTGGCAGTGGGGGATGGGGTGGGTTTTGATAAATTAGAAGCCACGGGTCTGTGACCCTCAAACTAGGTTTGGTTTTTATTTCTCTGATTGTGTATAATTCCAAACTCTTTTTTTAAAATTTATTTATTTATTTATTTATTTATTTATTTATTTATTCCCGTATTCACTTTACATTCTGCTCACTGTCCCCTCCTCATTACCACAATCCTTCCCCTATTTCCCCTGCTCTTCTCCTCTGAGGGGCGGGGTCCCTCTGTGTATCCCCTCACCCTGGCACTTCAAGTCTCTGAAAGGCTCTGCAATCCTTTCCCACTGGGCACAGACAAGGCAGTCGAGCTAGTAGAACACATCCCATGTGCTGGCAACAGTTTTTGGGGTAGTCCCTGCTCCAGATGTTCATAATGCACATGAAGACCAAGTTGCACATGTGGTATGTATGTTCATGCAGGCCTAGGTCCAGCCCCTGTATGTTCTGCGTATTGGACATATGTTTTCCTTTGTTTGGAGAATTGTCTGCTCAGTTCATTTATCCACATATTGTTTGGCAAATTCTTTTCCCACCCATTATGTATCTGTTCTCTTCACTTTGCCAACTGTGTTCCACGCTGGGCAGAAGATCTCTCAACTTCATGTAATCTTATTTTTCAATTGTGAACATAATTTTTCTCTCTCTCTCTGAATTTACTGCACTGAATTTAATATATATAAAAAATAATTATATTTTAGAGAGTTATTGTATATCTTAATAATTTGGTGTGCTCTCACTACATTTTCTTCTGGAAGTTCAGAATTTGTTATTAAAAATGTTGTATTACAGTTTTGAACTTGTGCATGTGTGTGTGTTTGTCAAATTGATACAGTGTGTGTGTGTATGTGTGGGTCTGTGTGTGTGTGTGTGTGTGTGTGTGTGTGTGTGTATCAAAGGAAAGCTGTGGCAGCCAGTTCTTTCCGTTCATCATGTTTCTGAGGACTAACTTAGGCCATCATGCCTACTGCAAGCTTCTTTATCCACTGTGCAATTCAATCGGGTTTTATGAATATGCTAAGTCCTACCATAAAGATATTTAGACATCCATATTTATTTTATACAGGATCCTCATGGAGACAACCTAGGTGCCCCTCCAGATGAAGGAAATGAAACCACGGCAACGGTAGGAACATGGAAGAATATAGCAACTACTAAGTTTAAGCAAAGTGTCCCACACTCACAAAGACCAGAGCTGTGCTTCTTATAAGAAGAAACCCTAGACCTGTGTGCACATATGGGGTTGTAGATCTTGAAATTAGAAAGAGAGAAACAGCTATCATGAGAGCACATTGCAATGGGGGAGAAAGAATAACAGAATGTGTGTTCCATACGGGGAGTGGGGAAATGACCGAGCAGGAAGATAGAGGGGATGGACAGAAGAGTGAGAGGGAGGCCAGTGAGCAAGCTATGTGCAGCTGTACCATAGTGAGGCTCATTATTTTGTATGCTCAGGTTTTAGTTACACTCTTCTTTATTTTTGAGAGAGAATTTATACGTGTGCAATGAAATATGATCACACCCACTCATTTTCTTCTTCCAAATCTCACCAAATTTTCTCTCCCACAGTCATCTCTTCTTTTTTGATAACCCATTAAATTAGAGCTGCTCATGTGTGAATGGGTGTGTAGGGGGCCATTCACTGAGCATGGGAAACCCACCAGTGGGAACACCCCTCGCCAAAGAATTGTTAGCTCTCCTCCATCAGCTCTCAACTGCCAATAGCTCTTCATTAAGTCATAGGGTTTGGGGTGCACTTGCCCCAGTTATGCCAGAGTTGGCTGAGTTAATCTTATCCAGGTCTTCGGTAAGTAACACAGCTGTTGTGAGTTTATGAGTGCTTCAGTGTCATGACCTGAATCACGTCTGTGTGGAGGCAGAGGAAACTGTTGTGGAAGATGCCTCTAGGACCTACCCCATTAACCTTCCTTGGCAACTTTCTGGAACTGGACCTAAAGAAGTTTTATGATTCCTTCTCAAATGTAGTACTGGGCATAGAGATGGTGCATTTGGGTTGTGGAGCATGCCCGGAGTGACTCAGATTCTGAGGCAGAGGACTGACTAGGTCAGGATGCAGGCATAGTTTAGTGGTTTGATACCAGTTCAAAATGCATCTATATACCTGACGTCAGGACATGGGACCTTCCAGGAATGGCCTCTCTAAATTTTCCCTTTCCCAGATCAAGGAGCAGTATGGCCCTGTGTTCAACTCTCCTCTGAGACCTCAACCTGCTGTGATGCCATGGGTAAATGATGCCATGACGGAGGCTGTGGTGGACCCGGCTGAGTCATTCAGTGGCCGTGGAGAGCAAGCTTTCTTTGACTGGTTCTTCAAAGGCTATGGTGAGAATGACAGCACATGTGGGAACTAGGCCTGACAGATGTGTAGTGGCAGGTTCCATGGCCTTCCCTGAGTCACCTGCCCACTCAAAGCCCTCTCTCTTGTCTTTGATACACTTTCCAGTTCAATGTTAATTTGCTCTGTGGCCTTTTCTAGATTGTTGTAGCATTCTGTTTTCCCTGGATTTCTGTGGTTCTCTACCTCTCCCCCAAGTATCCTGCTTGGTATCCCTTTTCTGATCTTACAACCTTTATTATTATTATTATTATTATTATTATTATTATTATTATTATTATTTTATTCATTTATATTTCAAATGATCCCAGTTACCTCTCATAACCCTCTCATTCCTTCCTTTGCCATTTACACTTCAAAAGATGTCCCATTTCCTGGTCTCCCCCCCCCTCCAGAAGTCTCATAACCCATCTCCCTACCTCCTGTTCCCCAACCAACCCTCTCCTGCTTCCCTGTTCTAGCATTCCCTCACACTGCAGCATGGAGTCATTCTGGGACTAAGGGCCTCTCCTTCCTTTAATGTCCAACAAGGCTATCCTCTGCTGTCTATGTGTCTGGAGACATGGGTAAGTCCATGTGCACTCTGGTTGATGGTTTTGTCCCCAGGAGCCCTGGGAGTACTGAGTGGCTCATATTGTTGTTCCTCCTATGGCACTGCATACCCCTTCAGCTCATTGGGTCCTTTCTGTAGCTCCCCCATTGGGGACCCGGTGCTCAGTGTAATGGCTGGCTGAGAGTGTCCCCTTCTGTATTTGTCATGCACTTGCAGGTGACAGGTATATCCGGCTCTGGTCAGCAAGTTCCTGTGGACATTGATAATAGTGTCTGGGATTTGTAAACTGTATATGGGATGGATCACTCGGTCGTGTAGTCTCTGCATGGTCCTTCCCTCAGACTCTCGTCCACACTTTGTCTTTGTATCTCCTTCTGTGGGAATTCTGTTCCCACTTCTAAGAAAGACCAGAGTATCCATACATTGTTCTTCCTTCTTTTTGAGCATTATTTTATATGTGAATCGTTTCTTGGGTATTCTAAGCTTCTTGGCTATTATCCACTATCAGTGAGTGAATACAATGTGTGTTCTTTTTTGATTGGGTTTTCTCACTCAGCATGATATTTTCCTGTTCCACCCATTTGCCCAAGAATTTCAGGAATTCATTGGTTTTAATAGCCAAGTAGTTTTCCATTGTGTAATTATCCCACACTTTTTCTGTATCCATTCCTCCATGGAGGAACATCTGGGTTCTTTCCAGCTTCTGGCTATTACTAATAGGGCTGCCATGACCATACTGTAGCAAGTGTTTTTATTACACACTGGAGAATTTTCTGGGTAAATGCCCAGGAGTGGTTTAATAGGGTCCTCTGGTAGCATTCTGCTCAGTTTTCTAAGGAACAACCACACTAATTTCCAGAGTGGTTGTACCAGCTTGCAATCCCACCAGAAGTGGAGGAGTGTTCCTCTTTCTCCACATCCTCACCAGCACCTGCTGTCTCCTGAGTTTTTGTGCTCCTTGGCCATTTGAGATTTCTCAGTGGAGAATTCTTTGTTTAACTCTATACCCCATTTTAATAGGGTTATTTGTTTCCCTGGAGTCTACCATCTTGAATTCTTTGTATATTGGATATTAGCCAACTATTGGATGTAGGATTGGTAAAGATCTTTTCCCAATCTGTGGGTTGTTCTTTTGTCCTATTGACAGTGTCCTTTGCCTTACAGAAGCTTTTCAATTTCATGAGGTTCTATTTTTAGATTATTGATCTTAGAGCATGAGCCATTGGTGTTCTGTTCAGGAAAATTTCCCCTGTGACCATACGTTTCAGGCTCTTTCCCTCTTTCTCTTCTATTAGATTTAGCATATCCGGTTTTATATAAAGATCCTTGATACATTTGGAGTTGAGCTTTGTACAGGGGGAATAAGAAGAGATCGATATGTATTCTTCTACATGCTGGCAGCCAGTTGAGCCAGCACCATTTGTTGAAAATGATGTATTTTTTCCCACTGGATGGTTTTGGCTTCTCTGTCAAAGATCAAGTGACCATAGGAGTGACCATAGGTATGTGGGTTTATTTCCGGGTCTTCAATTCTAGTCCATTGATCTGCCTGTCTCTGTACCAATCATGTGGTTTTAATTACTATTGCTCTGTAGTACATCTTGAGGTCAGGGATGGTGATTCCACTAGAAGTTCTTTTATTGTAGAGAATAGTTTTCACTATCCTGTGATTTTGTTATTCCAATGAATTTGAGAATTGCTCTTTCTATCTCTGTGAAGAATTGAGTTGGAAGTTTGATGGGGATTGCAATGAATGTGTAGATTGCTTTTGGTAAGATGCCCATTTTTTCTATGTCAGTCGTGCCCATCCATGAGTGTCTGAGAGCTTTCCATCTTCTGAGGTCTTCCTCAGTTTCTTTCTCCAGAGTCTTGAAGTTTTTGTCATACAGATCTTTCCCTTGCTTGCTTAGAGTCACACCAAGATATTTTATATTATTTATGACTACTGTGAAGGGTGTCCTTTCCCAAGTTTCTTTCACAGCCTGTTTATCCTTTAAGCAGAGGAAGGCTACTGATTTGTTAATTTTATATCCAGCCACTTTGCTGAAGTTGTTTATCATCTATAAGTGTTCTCTGATGGAATTTTTTGGGATGATGATGTATACTATCATCACACAAATAGTGTTATCTTGACTTCTTCCTTCCCAGTTTGTATCTCTTTTATCTCCTTTTGTTGTCTAATTGCTCCGGTTAGAACTTTGAGTACTTATATTGAACAGATAGGTAGAGAGTAAGCAGCCTTATATTGTCCCTGATTTTAGTGGGGTTGCTTCAAGTTTCTTTCCATTTAGTTTGATGTTGGCTATTGGATTTCTGTATATTGCTTTTATTATGTTTAGGATGGACCTTGAATTCCTAATCTGTCCAATACTTTGTACATGAAGAGGGTGTCTTTGTTAGGGTTTTACTTCTGTGAACAGACACTATGACCAATGCAAGTCTTATAAAGGACAACATTTAATTGGGGGCTGGTTTAAAGGTTCAGTGATTCATTCCATTATAAAGGAGGGAGCATGGTAGTGTCCAGGCAGGCATGGTAGAGGCAGAGGTGAGAGTTCTACATCTCCATCTGAAGGCTGCTAGTAGAAGACTCATTTCCAGGTTGCTAGGATAAGAGTCTTATAGCTCCAACATGCAGTGACACATCTACTCCAACAGGACAACACCTCCCTGGGCCAAGCATCTTCAAACCATGACATTCCATTCCAGCCACTTTGCTTGTTTAGGTATGGCCCCCATAGGCTTCTTCAGACATATGAACCTATGGGGGAGAAACCTAAACATAGCATAACGCAAAAATACATTTAGTCCAACTTCCAAAGTCCCCATAGTGTATAGCAGCCTCAACAATGTTAAAAGTCCAAAGTTCAAAGTCTCTTCTGGGATTCATATGGTCACTTAACTGTAATCCCAAAGCAAGACAGGAAATTAGCTAGGTCTACTCCAAACTCTCTATCTCTGTGTCTGGTGTCAAAACTGACTTCACATCTCCAACTCTTTTTTTATCTTTGTTGACTGTAAGCACCTTCTTTCACCTTGGCTAGTTCCACTCCCTGTTAGCAGCTTTCCTCAGCAGATAGGTCATGGCTCTGGCATCTTGAACATCTTGCCATCTCCTATACAACTTCAACGTTACAACATTTTGTTTCAATGTCTAAAATCCACCCATGATCTTCTGGCCTCCTCCAAAGGGCTGGTATCCCTTTTCAAGTTCTGCCCTCTGTAGCACTCTAAGCTCATGTAGATCCACTCACCCTATGGTACTGGCATGTCCAATACACTGGGGTTTTCTGTTGCAAGTAGGCTTCACCAATATGCTCTCAATAGGCTCTTTTCATAGTGCCAAACCTCAACTCCTTTGCATGACCCCTTCAGTCCTGGGCAATCAACTGAAATTGGGGCTCCACTTTCACCAGTGGCCACCCATGGCCTCTCACAATGTCAAGTCTCATGCCTTCAAAACCAGAACCACCTGGGTGACTCTTACACATTACCAAGTACAAATGCTACAGGAGGTACAACCTTGGCTATCTCTGGAACACAGTTTCTTTGTGCTTTCAGAAAACACTTCTCAGAAGTTTACACCTCAGTAATATTGGTCTCATCTTTTTTTTTTATCATTTTTTTTTATTTTCTATATTCTTTGTTTACATTCCAAAGGCTTTCCCCTTTCCCAGGTACCCCCCACCATAATTTCTTAGCTCCAGCTAACCAACATCAAATCTCCCAGTAATTCTTCTATTCTGGATTCTAAATCCAGGGTCACGCAGCTAAAGCTGCTGAGTTCTGCTGATTGATGGTGCTGGAACATGGGCTATTTGTTGTATTACACTATCACTAGCTTTCAGTTTTATGTTTCCTTCACTGCCGAATCTTGGCTGTCCTGAAGCTTGCTCCATAGACTGACTTTCTGTTGGTGATGTTAGCATCTGTGACTCTTGCTTTCTTTCATAGGTTTTCCATCTCCAGGTTTGTCTTCCGTTGTGTAAGCTTGCGTGGGGCCTCACACCCATTTGCAGGTCTATTTCCCATCTTTGAGAAATAAGAAGGACTTATATGATCTGTATTTCCATGGATCAAATGTTAGGCTGGGGAGAGAATCAGAGGCGTAGAGCACTTGCTGCACAAGTGTGAGCAGCTGATGTAGAATCACCAGAATTCATCTGAAAAACTATAAAAGACCATGGCTGCCTGGAACCTCACGATTCAAGGATGGAGACATGCAGATACTGGGAGCTTGCTAGACATTAGCTAAGTTCAACAGCAGACTCTGTCTCAAATGAATAGGGCAGTGATTGATAAAAGATACCAAATGTTTTCTGACTGCCTGATATATACTTATCGGCGCGGGCACCCTCAGGCACACAGAATCAATCAGCACCCTATTGTGCATACACACATGCACACACACACACACACACGCATGACTGCTGGCACTCATGCTCAAATAGGCGCATACATGTGTGCAAAGGACATGCAGCCATGCTCTCACAAATGCATGCCTGCAGAAGAAGAATTTCCTCCAAGGGCATCTTCAAATTGTCAAAAAGTAGGATGCTCTCATGGCCAATTCTGATTCTCCATCTTTCAGAAACTCCTCACTTTCTTCACCCCCTCATTTCTATCTTCTCTACTTCTCTCCCCTTTCTTACTCTCTCCACCATCTGTCTTCTTTTTAAAAACATCATTACTATTTTAAATAATTTCCAACCAGGTTGATAGCAAAGGTGCAGAGTTTCACCCAGGGAAAGGCCAAGTAAGAAGGATTTTATGTTTGTTTTTTTGGGGGATATGGGGGAAGCGAGCACTTGGGGAGAGCCTTGATTGATCAGACTCTCCCTTCCCACCTTTAATCTGATCCCAAGACAAGTGAATCCTGGGAAACTCCCAGTAGTGTCTGAAAGAGTGCTATGTGGAATTAAAATCAATGTCCCTCTCCCTGTAGGAGAAGAAGAACCCCCAAACTCATTTTCCCAAGAGGAATCTGTTGATGACCACACTGAACCTTTTCTTCATGGACAGAGATGGTCAGCACAACCATGTGCTTCAACTTCTTGCTCCTCATGAAGCACCCTGAAGTTGCAGGTAAAGTTGAGGGAGACAGGGGCAGTGGAAGCCACAGACCCTTACACCATGCTGGAAATAGGCTATCCCAACCACAGTTCTCCAAGATATCTGGGATTTAAGATAATCACTGAGGGAAGTTGTTGTGATAGGCACTCATTGTGAATGCCGGTCATCATCTGACTGGCTTCTCCAGGTCCGTAGCATATTTTTAAAGCTATTTTCAGAATTCTGAAGAAATGCAACAAATGGCAAAGCTGTGAGGTATTTTTCCTAATCATGAAGCAAGTAAGGAGTAGCTACAGTGTAGAGGAGTGGAGGGTTGAGCAGGATTTGCTGCAGTGCCCAGGTCATTGTCCAGGGTTTCCTTTTATGGGTTCAGAAGGACAAAGGGTTGATTGCTAAATGTGGGGTGTGGGTGGTTTTGTGTTTTGATTGTCAGGCTTTAGTAATGTAAGCCTTTGTTAACTGGACTTGCCATTTCCCACAATACATGTACTTATATAATCACGAGCATGTCTAATTCCAGGCAGGCAAAAGATGGAAAAGGTTGTTTTCTCCAAAAGTTCACTCAGAAATACAATTTGCCTTACTCAGCATGCACCTAAGACCCGCTGAGGCTGGGTTGGTCCACTCCCTCTAGTTCTGTGTTATGTTCAATGGTATTGCTATGGTAGTGTTCCGTATGGTGATGTGCCGTTTTAGAGAATGGTGTGTCTGGGACTCAGTGTTGGAAGGAATCCTGAGGTACTAATCTATCCCTGCAAACTACCCATCTCATGCTGCATCTCACTTGTATTTAAAACACTGAGAAGGCCTGAACTGATTTGGAAACTGCTCCTCTCAATCATACAAGGTCCTTTGCTCATTTTTCTCTGGGCAATCTGTAAATCTCTCCTGCTAATGCATCTGATTCTGACCCAAGAAAGTTAATGGGATCCTATTCCAGCACCTTATATGGCTAACATCTACTGCAAATGGTCTATAACATGTCACCCATAATTCCACATCACTATATTTTTTTGCATATTTAATGTGTCTTTCCTTTCTCAACATATCAACACATCTTCTCTTCTCAGCTATGGTGCATAAGGAGATTAACCAGGTGACAGGCAGGAACCAACAGCCTAAGTATGAGGATAGAATGCAGACACCTTACACAAAGGCTGTAGTCCATGAGTTCCAGAGATATGGAGACATAATTCCTCTTGGTGTGGCTCCTAGAACTACCAAGGATATCAAGTTTTGGGGCATCCTCATGGCCAAGGTACTTCCCTGCCTAGCCTGAGAGTCTTCGTTCCATTCCTCTTGACCCAGCAGTCCATCCCCAGTCAGAGTTTTACACACTTCCTTCCTTCTCAATGAAACTTTTGCTCCTTCAGCATGGCCTTTAAACTGTCCTGAATCCTGGGTCTCCCTGTTTTCCAGGTATCAACCCCATGTTTAGCAAACTACTATGGTAAGGACCATGAGTCCGTTTCTTTAGAATTTTGTTACTTATGTTTAAGAGTCTCACTTCCTCCAACCAGGCTGCTGAGAGACACAAACCCCCAAGTCCTGTACCAGGGAGTGTGAACTTCTTCCTGGTCCCACAACCTCCTCAATTGACAGGCATGAGCTTGCTCATTCCCTAACATTCTGTTCCAAGAGAAGGTGAGTCTCTCAACTGACCTTTCCCAAGAACTTGAGGCACCACTGCTCCAGAGAACCTGACACATTTGGCAAACACTTCCCCCTTAGCTTAGCCCCTCTCCTCTTTCTCCTCTTCCTTCCAGTCTTGTGAGCCATGAGGATGCTCATCTATCATCTTGCCTTATCAGTCTAACAGCTCCTGCCTTCCAGGGCACTGATATATTGCCTATATTGGATCCTTTGCTGAAAGATCCCAAGTATTTCTCCAATCCCAATGACTTTCACCCTCAGCCCTTTCTGGATGACAGGGGGCAGTTTTAGCAGAGAAATGCATTTATGCTCTTTTCTGTTTGTAAGGGCCCCCTACTCACACACACAGGGCTAACACTTCCTGGCTCTCCTTCTGAAGAGTAGTCTTGTATCTTTATCCCCCTTTGATCTTACTGTTGGAGTCTATATTGCAAACAACCAAGTGGACTGGCGTCAACGGAAAGGCATGGTCGACCCCTTTTCAGAGATGGAAAAAATCAAGGCTCAGGCTGAATCTGAGTTGTTCCCAGGTCACACAGACAGGTCTTCTCGCTATCTGAAGGTGGTAACAGAATAGCCACATTTGAGAGCCTATTTGTTAGGGGTGGATGTAGACTTCCAATTGTGCCAACCTATCATGGGTTCCCTTACAGCACATGCAAGGGCAATGGAGATTCAGGAAGTTTATTAGGACTACAATGCTGTGCAGGGGCCAGCCCCAGCAGGAGGTATTCTTTCTTGTAGTCTCTTCTTGAGGCAGAGGCGGGGGAAGAGCTTTGGAGAGCGTAAGACTTGGCCTTATGAGATATTTACAGTTGCTATATAATAAAAAGTGTACGTTTCTAAGTTTAAGTTCCTATGCTATTATAGTAGAGCTGCGTTCTGTGTTCCTCTGAGGTCAGAGACTGCAGTCTCAGGCACTTAGTACCTCATCTCAAAACAGCAGGAGATGCAGTAAATAGCCTTTGTACTATCTCAGCAGCAACTGCTGATCTCTTCTAATCTGCTGGTTTTAACCTGCAATTTTTTTGGTTGTTTTTTTTTTAATTTAAAAAATATTTAATGCTTCTTCAAAATATACAAGAAAGAAAATAATTAATGTATAATAGATGAATAGTTGAGATGGAGAACAAGAAAGTAGTAACTCCAGCTCCAGCGGATTCATTACTTGCAGATTCTTGTCTCTATAACCACTATATGCACATGTATGTTCACCTACACATAGGTGCACACATATATAAAAACTTAATAAAATAAAATTGTTTTAAAATACAGGCTTAAAAGCAACACAAATAAATAACATTGATATATATTATATATGTGTGTGTATGCATACATACACAAGTGTGTGTGTGTGTGTGTGTGTGTGTGTATGTGTGTGTGTGTGTGTACGTGTACGATTATTATCAAGGTATAAACATCCACAAATCTAGAGATAAGTTTCTTTTAAAATGAAGCAACTACTTTCCACAGATTTATGCAAATATATTGAATCAGAATAGCAGGGTGGAAGTTCACTGACTATAAGTTTATATATATTTTGACATTTAGAATCATGTTAGTATTTTACATATTCAAAGAATAAAGTAGAACCAACCTGAGAGAATGAATGTAAATATCATCCTTAAGTACTCTCCAAGAAAATACCAGATAATTACAAAAGAAAAACATAACACAGAATGGTAGTTCAAAATATCACAATAAAAGGATCTATGGATATCAATAAAGAACAAACAGTATAAGCCCCATTCTCTTCTTCAGTGACAAAACAGAAATCACTTAGATACTGTTTCCACCAAGATTGCATTAATGAATCCTAGGCAGGTGACTTAGCAGGTGGGAGTGGTTGCTATGCAAGCCTGAGGACTTGAGTTCAAATCCCCAGTAGTCACTGAAACCAAAAATGGCCACATGTGTGCCTGCAACTCTAATACTATAGGGAGTAGAGACAGGAGAGTGGCTGAGGCCTGCAGGCTGCCAGCCTAGTTCACCCTGTCTTAAAGGAATACAGTAAAAAGGGACAGAGCAGGACAACCATCACCCTCCTATGGCTTCTGCATTAGCTACAAAAAGGCTTCAAACCTTTTTTTTCCTTTTTCTTTTTTATAAATTTTTATTTTCTATATTCTATGATTACATTCCAAAGGTTTCCCCTTTCCCAGTTACCCCCCACCATATGTCCCATAATTCCTCTCCCCCCGCCTGCTGCTCCCCACTCATATCCCCCCCACCCCTCCCCACCCCACCCCGATTTCTCTGTTCTTGGTATACAATACTGGATCCAATCTTTACAGGACCAGGGTCCTCTCCTTTCTTCTTCTTGGGAGTCATTTGACTTGCTAATTGTGCCTTGAGTATTTAGGGCTTCTGGGCTCATTAATATCCACTTATCAGTGATTGCATTCATGTGTATTCTTTTGTGATTGGGTTAGCTCACTTAGGATGATAGTTTCCAGATCTAACCATTTACCTACAAATTGCATGAGTTCATTATTTTTAATTGCTGAGTAGTACTCCATTGTATAAATATACCACATTTTCTGTATCCATTCCTCTTTTGAGGGATATCTGGGCTCCTTCCAATTTATGGCTATTATAAACAAGGCTGCTATAAACATAGTGGAGCATGTGTCTTTATTGTATGCAGAGGAATCCTCTGGGTATATGCCCAGGAGTGGTATGCCAGGGTACTCTGGAAGTGACATGCCCAATTTTCTGAGGAACCGCCAAACTGATTTCCAGAGCGGTTTTACCATTTTGCAATCCCACCAACAGTGGAGGAGTGTTCCTCTTTCTCCACATCCTCGCCAGCACCTGTTGTCTCTTGAGTTTTTAATCTTAGCCATTCTGACTGGTGTGAGGTGGAATCTCAGGGTTGTTTTGATTTGCATTTCCATGATGACTAATGATGTTGAATATCTCTTAAGGTGTATATTGGCCATCCAAATTTCTTCTGGTGAAAATTCTTTGTTTAGCTCTGTACCCCATTTTTTGATAGGGTTATTTGGTTCTTTGGGGTCTAACTTCTTGAGTTCTTTGTATATATTGGATATTAGCCCTCTGTCAGATGTGAGGTTGGTGAAGATCATTTCCCACGTTGTTGGTTGCCGTTTTGTCCTTCTGACAGTGTCCTTTGCCTTACAGAAACTTTGTAATTTCATGAGGTCCCATTTGTCAATTCTTGATCTTAGAGCATAAGCTATTGGTGTTCTGTTAGGAACTTTGCCCCTGTGCCCATGTCCTCCAGGGTCTTCCCAAGTTTCTTTTCTAATAGTTTCAGTGTGTCTGGTTTTATGTAGAGGTCCTTCATCCACTTGGAGTTGATCTTAGTGCAAGGAGATAAGAGTGGGTCAATTTACATTCTTCTGCATGTTGACCTCCAGTTGAACCAGTACCATTTGTTGAAAAGGCTATCTTTTTTCCACTGGATGGTTGTGGCTCCTTTATCAAAGATCAAGTGACCATAAGTCTGTGGGTTCATTTCTGGGTCTTCAATCCTATTCCATTGATCTACCTGCCTGTTGCTGTACCAATACCATGCAGTTTTTAACACAATTGCTCTGTAGTACTGCTTGAGGTCAGGGATATTGATTCCCCCAGAAGTCCTTTTATTGTTGAGAATAGTTTTAGCTATTCTGGGTTTTTTGTTGCTCCAGATGAATTTGAGAATTGCTCTTTCTAGATCTATGAAGAATTGATTTGGGATTTTAATGGGGATTGCATTGAATCTGTATATTGCTTTTGGCAAGATGGCTATTTTTACTATATTGATCCTGCCAATCCAGGAGCAAGAAATATTTTTCCATCTTCTGAGGTCTTCTTCAATTTCTTTCTTCAAGGACTTGAGGTTCCTGTCATATAGATCTTTTGCTTGTTTGGTTAGAGTTACGTCAAGGTACTTTATGTTGTTTGTGGCTATTGTGAAGGCTGTTATTTCCCTAACTTCTTTCTCAGCCTGCTTGTCCTTTGAGTACAAGAAGGCTACTGATTTGCTTGAGTTAATTTTATAACCAGCCACTTTGCTGAAGTTGTTTATCAGCTGTAGAAGTTCTCTGGTGGAGTTTTTTGGATCGCTTAAGTAGACTATCATATCATCTGCAAATAATGATACTTTGACTTCTTCCTTTCCAATTTGTATCCCTGTGACTTCCTTATGTTGTCTAATTGCTCTCGCTAGAACTTCAAGAACTATGTTGAAAAGATATGGAGAGAGAGGGCAGCCTTGTCTAGTCCCTGATTTTAGTGGGATTGCTTCAAGTTTCTCTCCATTTATTTTGATGTTGGCTACTGGTTTGCTGTAGATTGCTTTTACTATGTGTAGGTATGGGCCTTGAATTCCTGCTCTTTCCAAGACTTTTAGCATGAAAGGATGCTGAATTTTGTCGAATGCTTTTTCAGCATCTAATGAGATGACCATGTGGTTTTTTTCTTTTAGTTTGTTTATGTAGTGGATTACATTGATGGATTTCCGTATATTGAACCATCCCTGCATCCCTGGAATGAAGCCTACTTGATCATGGTGAATGATCGTTTTGGTATGCTCTTGGATTCGGTTGGCAAGAATTTTATTTAGTATTTTTGCATCAATATTCATAAGAGAAATTGGCCTGTAGTTCTCTTTCTTTGTTGGATCTTTTTGTGCTTTAGGTATCAGCTTAATTGTGGTTTCGAAGAACGAGTTGGGCAGTGTCCCTTCTGTCTCTATTTTGTGGAATAGTTTGAAGAATATTGGTGTTAAGTCTTCTTTGAAGGTGGTAGAATTCTGCACTAAAACCATCTGGTCCCGTACTTTTTTTGGTTGGGTGGCTTTCTATATCCCCTTCTATTTCTTTAGGGGTTATGGGACTGTTTAGCTGGCCTACTTGATGCTGATTTAATTTTGGTATTTGGTACCTGTCTCGGAATTTGTTCATTTCCTCCAGATTCTCCAGTTGTTTTGAGTATAGGCCTTTGTAGTAGGATCTGATGATCGTTTGAATTTCCTCCGTTTCTGTTGTTATTTCCCCCTTTTCATTTCAAATTTTGTTAATTTGGATACTGTCTCTGTGCCCTTTGGTTAGTCTAGCTAAGGGTTTATCTATCTTGTTGATTTTCTCGAAGAACCAGCTCTTGGTTTTGTTGATTCTTTGTATGGTTCTCTTTGTTTCTACTTGATTGATTTCAGCCCTTAGTTTGATGATTTCCTCTCTTCTACTCCTCCTGAGTGAGTTAGCTTCTTTTTGTTCCAGGGCCTTCAGGTGTGCTCTTAAGCTGCTAGTGTATGCTATCTCCAGTTTCTTTTTGGAGGCACTCAGGGCTATGAGTTTTCCTCTTAGCACTGCTTTCATTGTGTCCCAAAGATTTGGGTAGGTCGTACCTTTATTTTCATTGAAGTCTAAAAAGTCTTTGATTTCTTTCTTTATTTCTTCCTTGACCAAGGTGTCATTGAGTAGAGTATTGTTCAGTTTCCATGTGTATGTGGGCTTTCTGTTGTTCTTCTTGCTATTGAAGACCACTTTTACTCCATAGTGATCCGCTAGGAGACATGGGATTAGTTCGGTCTTCTTGTATTTGTTGAGGTCTGTCTTGTGACCAATTATATGATCAATTTTTGAGAAGGTACCATGCGGTGCTGAGAAAAAGGTATAGTCTTTTGCTTTAGGATGGAATGTTCTATATATATCTATTAAATCCAATTGGTCCAAAGCTTCAATTAGTTTCACTGTGTCCCTGCTTAGTTTCTGTTTTCCTGATCGGTCCATTGAGGAGAGTGGAGTGTTGAAGCCACCTACAATTATTATGTTAGGTGCGATGTGTGCTTTAAGCTTTAGTAAAGTTTCTTTTACGAATGAGGGTGCCCTTACATTTGGCGCATAGATGTTCAGTATTGAGAATTCTTCTTGGTGGATTTTCCCTTTGACAAGCAGGAAGTGACCTTCTGTGTCTCTTTTGATGACTTTAGGTTGGAAGTCAATTTTATCTGATATTAGAATGGCTACTCCAGCTTGTTTCCTGGGACCATTTGCTTGTAAAACTGTCTTCCAGCCTTTTACTCTAAGGTGGTGTTTGTCTTTGACACTGAGATGTGTTTCCTGTATGCAGCAAAATGTAGGGTCCTGTTTCCGTATCCAGTCTGTTAGTCTGTCTTTTTATTGGGGAATTGAGTCCATGGATATTAAGAGATATTAAGGAATAGTAATTATTACTTCCTGACATTTTGGGCATTATTATTATTATTATTATTATTATTATTATTATTATTGTATTTGAGTGGTTCTCTTCTTTTGGGTTGGATGAGATGGGGTTTCTATCTTGTTTCTTCTGGGGTGTTGTTTCCCCCCTTGTGTTGGTATTTTTCCCCTATTATCCTTTGTAGGGCTGGGTTTGTAGATAAGTATCGTGCAAATTTGGTTTTGTCGTGGAATATCTTGGTTTCCCCATCTATGGCAATTTAGAGTTTTGCTGGGTATAGTAGTCTTGGCTGAAGTTTGTGTTCTCTTAGGGTCTGCATGAGGTCTGCCCAGGATCTTCTAGCTTTCATGGTCTCAGGTGAGAAGTCTGGTATAATTCTGATAGGTCTTCCTTTATATGTTACTTGTCCTTTTTCTCTTACTGCCTTTAATATTCTTTCTTTGTTTAGTACATCTGGGGTTTTGATTATTATGTGACGGGAAGTATTTCTGTTCTGGTCCAGTCTATTTGGGGTTCTATAGGCTTCTTGTATATTCATGGGCATCTCTCTCTTTAGGTTGGGGAAGTTTTCTTCCATAATTTTGTAGAAGATATTTGCTGGCCCTTTAAATTGTAGATCTTCATTCTCATCTATCCCTATAATCCTTAGGTTTGGTCTTCTCATTGTGTCCTGGATTTCCTGAATGTTTTGGGTTACCAGCTTTTTGCATTTTGCATTTTCTTTAATTGTTGAATCCATGGTTCCTATGGTATCTTCAGCATCTGAGATTCTGTCTTCTATCTCTTGTATTCTATTGTTGATATTTGCATCTATGACTCCTGATGTCTTCCCAAGGTTTTCTATCTCCAACGTTGTCTCCCTTTGCAATTGCTTAGTTGTTTCTACTTCTGTTTTTAGATTCTGTATGGTTTTGCTCAGATCTTTCAGTTGCTTGTTTGTGTTTTCCTGTAATTCTTTAAGGGATTTTTGTGTTTCCTCTTTTATGACTTCTACTTGTTGACCCATGTTCTCTTGTATTTCTTTAAGTGATTTTTGTTTCTCCCCCTTATTGGGATTCATTTTTTGCTCTATATTCTCCTGGATTTCTTTAAGTGATTTTTGTGTCTGCTTTGTATGGGCTTCTAGCTTTTGATCTACTTTCTCCTCTATTACTTTAAGAAATTTATCTAAGTGATCCTCAATCTGCATCTTTACCAGTGATTTTAGATCTGAGTCTTGTTTTTCTGGTGTGTTGAGATATCCGAGATTTAATTGTGTTTGCCTTGTAATGGCTTCTAGCTTTTGATCTATTTTCTCATGTATTACTTGAAGAGATTTATCTAAGTGTTCCTCTATCAGCATCCTGACCAGTGATTTTAGAACTGAGTCTTGTTTTTCTGGTGTTTTGGGGTATCCCAGATTTATTGCTGTCGGGGAACTGGGTTCGAATGCCGCCATACTGCCTTGATTTCTGTTAGTAGCGATCTTACGTTTGCCTTTTGCCATCTGGTTAACTCTGGTGTTAGTTGGTCCTGTAGTTACTAGCTGGTGCTTGACCCTCCTGTGGGTTCGTAAGGCTATTTCCCAGCGACTGGGACACCTGAACCACTGCCCTGCAGGGCTCCTGCTCACAGATTGCTGACAGGTGGCCTGAGTCCCCTGAGGTCTTAAACTCAGGATATCCCACGTACTTGGTTCTGCCTGTTGGGCAGCTGCTCTGCACTGCTCCTGCTCAGGGTTTGCTGTCTGGTATCCTGTTTCCCCAAGGGTCTTAAAGTTGGGATATCTCAGTTATCTGGTTCCGCCTGCTGGTCCAAAGCTGCTGGGAAGCTGGCTGAGGCTGGCTCCCCCGCTGCCAGCTGGATGGGAAGCTGGTTCCGCCAGCTGGGTTTGAGCACCTGGGAAGCTGGCTGGGTCCGGCTTCATTGCCACTGGCTGGATGGGAAGCTGCAGGCAAGATGGCTCTGCCTGCAGGGAGTTCGGGGTGTGGCCCAAGAGTGCAGAGCACAGGCTCAGCCGCTGTGCCCCAAACCGCTACTCTGTGCGCAACTCCCGCTCCAGGCCTGAGTCCCTGAAGGTCTTAAACTCGGGCTATCTTGGGTACCTGGTTCCGCCGGCTGGGTCTGAGCACCTGGGAAGCTGCCTGGGTCCAGCTTCCCCGCCACCAGCTGGATGGGAAGCTGCAGGCAAGATGGCTCTGCCTGCAGGGCTGTTTTTTGTTTTTGAGACAGGGTTTCTCTGTGTAGTCCTGGCTGTCCTGGAACTCACTCTGTAGACCAGGCTGGCCTCGAACTCAGAAATCCACCTGCCTCTGCCTCCCAAGTGCTGGGATTAAAGGCGTGTGCCACCATGCCCGGCTTAACCTGCAACTTTTAACCTGCTAGTTGGAAGTAGAGGGAAGAAAAAGGTACACTTAAAAGAGTTACTATAGCATTTATTATTAAGTTGTAAAAAGTTTCCTATAAAAGCTATCTAAGGGGAAAAGCAGGAAGATCTTACATGGGGGGAACAGGAAAAATTTTCTAAGTGTGGCAGGATAAAAAATTCCTACTCAAAGTGGGGAAAGGCAAAAAGAGATAGAAAATCCTTTCTTCTTCGTCTTCAGTACTTGTACATGTCTCAGAATACATGATCACATGGTACAATGTTCATTCCAAGTTCACAGTAAAAAATCAAATTAAAAACTGAGATAGGTGTATACAACAGAGAATGTTTACATGCATATCCATTAGGAGTAATTGTCTAGCTAAAGATTTATCACCTGTCACTGCTGCACAGGTTCACTGAAGGTTTAAAACCATAAATTACTAGTGAAATTTTGTATAGATGAATCCAGTCAATATCTCATCTTCTGTCCTAGCACCTATAATAAATCTTCAGTTCCCTTTTCATGACCTCTGGTTAATTGTTTAACAACATCCTAGAATGTGCTCTGAGTAGGAGAAAGTCTGGTTTCCATCTCAGAGCAATTAACTTGTGACACTTGGGAGACTAGCAGAGTTATCATTGCAGCTTTGACTATCAGAAAAGGACCCAATAGCATTCCTATTATAAAAAAGCTTAATAATCACAGATATATAAATTTAGGAATTCTTATAGGTCATCATTAAACTTAAGTCTTCTGTCTACATAGCATCACTATAAGACAGTGCATCTTCGTGAATCTGTAGTGATCTGCTCCAAAGGAGTGTGCTATTACTTATTATTATACGTATTTAAGAATAACCAGAGGAAAAGCATATTAATAGCAGGAATCTTTCCTAAAATGAGTCCCTTCCATTCTTGTTTAATAAGGGCTCACCTGTTGCAGATCATATAATAATCTGAAGCAGGCCAGGAACCCCCTATTCCATCCCCCTCCCCCTATTTCTATGAGGGCGATTTTCCTCCCACCCACTCCTGCCTCTCCTCCCTTGCATTCCCTTACACTGGTGTATCGAGCCTTCACAGGACCAAGGGCCTCTCATCCTATTCAAGCCTATCCTTTGCCATCCTCTGCTACATATGCAGCTGGAGCCATGGGTCCCTCCTTGTGTACTCTTTGGTTGGTAGTTTAGTCTCTGGGAGCTCTGGGGGTTGTCTGGTTGGTGGATATTATTGTTCTTCCTATGGGGTTGCAAAACTCTTAGGTCCTTCAGTTCTTTTTCTAACTCCTCCATTGTGGATGCCATGCTCAATCCAATGGTTGGCTGCAAGCATCTGCCTCTGTTATTGCAGGCTCTGACAGAGCCTCTCACTCGATAACTATATCAGGCTCCTTGATCTACAGAACCATCTTGGTCTCCAGAGCTAGGTTCTGGACAGCCAGGGCTACACACACATTCTCCCTCGGTGTCTGTGTCTGTGCCTATGTCTGTGTCTGTGTCTGTGTCTGTGTCTCTGTGTCAGTGTCCCTGTGCCTGTGCCTGTCTGTGTCTGTATCTTTGTGTGTCTGTGTGTATGTGTGTGTCAGTCTGTCTCTTTCAAACCAATCACTAAATCAGACAAAAATCCCCAGAACCAAAAATCAACAAGAGCTGCAGCAGCAGCCACTACCACAATACCCAACAGAATGAGAAATGTAAAGCAGAAGTTGGAGTGGGACCCACAGAAACCCCCACTTATCATGGGCTATTGGGAAGGACATTGTATTGATGTGCTATACAACCTGAATTCAAGCTCCTATTTTGGGAAGTAACAATTCTGTCATCAAAGAGGGATGTGTTGAGCTGGGCTTAACAATCTGATAGGTGGTAGACTCTGGAGGAATGAAGAGTAACTTCTAATGGCCACAGGATGTCTTCTCAAAGATAATTCTTTTTAAAAAAAAATTGGGTGATGGGTGCATAATTTTAATGACATACTTGGAGAGCACTACTCAATTGTGTACTTTCAAAGAATGAACTTAGTACATAAATGTATTACATACTTGGGCTCGTGCCACTGCAGTCTGATTCAGGCATAAATAGAACATTAGCATAGCACCATTGTGACCTCACAGCCATGTCACAGTGGTGGTGCTAGCACAGCCGTACTGGTGTATACTGAAGTACAGTGCAGTTGAGACTGAACCTGCTGGACTCTCTAGCATTTTTCTCAAAGATTTATCTGTTTTGTTTTATTATCGAATTTGTAAGACAGTGATCAGCTAAAAGGAGGGGGAGAGAGGGAAAGTAGGCCCTCCGAGGCCCTAGGCCTCCATAATGGAGGGAGATCTTAGGCATGATGCCCAGACAAGAAACGTCCCCCAAAGAGGACGTTGGTATACCCGTCTGTGGCCTTCATGTCTGGGCTATAGATGCATGCGTCGTCAAATAAGAAACAAATATCCTCTCTACCTGATCGGGTATGACCCCACAGGCCCCTTGCAACGAGCGGCCAGTGTGGGTGACATGGACACCACTGAAAGATTACTTCACTACGGGCAACATCATGTTGACGAATCTGATAGGAGGAGCAGGTAATGGGCATTGGAGTTGGTGAGGGGAAGGGGGTGGACAGAGTGGGGTGGGACCTGTCAGGACACTCAGAGCCAAGCAGGTAGGAAAATCAACTTCCAGGCCTACATCCTAATGGAGAAGAGATGGCATGCTCATGTTCATTTTCATTGGGTCCCCTGCATTGTCTACTTGTTTAGTGCTCCTAGACATATGAGACCTGCACAGCCTGGAACAGCAGCTCCTAGGCCTTAGTCAAACTACATCATTTTATTTTTTATATACACTTAAATTTTTAGACAAACACACAAAGAAACTCACTCACACACACTCACACACACAGAGAGAAGCACACACAGACACAGGTCTTGTGCCTATGTGCATTTTTGGTGTGCCATGTGTGATAGAATCAAGTGCTTGATCCCTTGGAACTGGAGCTACTGGCAGTTGTGAGCTGCCATGTGTATGCTAGCAATCAAACCTGAGTATCCTAGAAAACAAAACTAGAGCTGTTAACTACCAAGCCACCTGTCTATATTTGTCTTTATAGGCCATTATAAATACTATTATTCAACAATGCACAGTTTATCATAAGATAAATTGTCAACTTTAATGCAAAAAATCACTGAGAAATCTTAGAGCAATATCAAATACCCATGTTTGCTAATGGATCAAAGTCATTTTGAACTGAACCTGTACCCTAGGTACATGTTGTGTGTGCATTGATACACAAGTGAAGGAAAGAGATGGACATTGTCTTTCTCTCACTTTCTTGTGTCCCACACATGTGGAGCTCAGTGTGTGATGGTCAGAGGACTTGCCAGTGGACAGTTGTCTTCGGCAGCATTGTGGGTTCTGGGGACTGACCTGATGGCCTGCATCAGGCTTCCCTGTGGGTTCCATCACATGGTCCCTCAGTTTTAGAGACATGGATATTCATTCACATCCATGGCATGTTTAATTTATTTTCTTGGAGCACATTGATTCTCACACTTGCAGGCAAGTAAGCTTTGGGGATCCCCTTATCCCCATATCTGCACTCAGGTTTTCAGGGCAAGTGGATTACCAATTGAATTCTACCAATCACCCCAGCCCCTCATTCTTATATCCTATTTTTATTCCATTATAGTATATGAAGGAGAATCAAGGACATAATAGTAGATTTTCTGTAGTCTACATGATTCTTGATTGTTTGTAGTTCTAAGGGGCTAATGAGTCTTAAAATTCAAGTTTCATATAAGTAATAGAATAAATTATAAATTATACTTTGAAGATAGTCTCTTGCTTATTGAATGTTTTCTTTATAAAGGCTGAATTGTCAAACTGTAGATTTTCAGTTAGTCCATTTATTCCCCCACACATAACTTAGATATCTACTGTATAGAATACAAATTCTACTCTCTTTCTAGATCTTCCCATTCTTAGACCATTATGTTTCTCTGCCCAGTCAAACTTCCTTATATTCGATATATTTAAATATTAAATGAAATGAACCATACTCTTTGGAGCCCTAGTTATATTTTGCTTAAACCCTTCTGAACATCAAGCACTGGAGCTAGGAAAGCATAAATTTCTACTCTGTGATGACAAAAGATACTCAGATTCATTTGACAAGAGTATCCAAGAGAGATACTCTTCTAGGAATAAAACTGTATAGCTTAGTATAATGTCAGTATTAATCTGTCTACACAGTTTTCTATACCTTCTATATAATTTTATGGCCTGGGAACATAGTTCAGTGGTAGAGAGTACTTGCCATGCATACTTCAGACTAGTTTCAATCAATCCCAGCACTATTTTAAAAAAAAATCCTTTAAATTTGTAATGTAAAAGCACACAGACACAAATTCTCCAGAGCTGGGTGATAGTGGTAGAGCAGGCCTTTAATCCTAGCATTTTGGAGGCAGAGGCAGGCGGATCTCCAAGTTCAAGAACAGCCTGTCCTACAGAGCTAACCACCAGGGTTATACAGAGAAACCCTGTCTAGAAAAGAAAATATTTACTCATTTAAAAATAACTTTGAAACTGCCCACAGTGGCGCATACCCTCGCTCTAGCTCACACCAAGCTGGAGGGGAGCAGCACTGGAGCCCAGGAGTCGGGTCAGCCTAAGCAACATAGCAAAACCCTGTCTCTTGATAGTAACAACTTTCACACCCAGAGAGATGGCTCAGCAGTTCAGAGCACTGGCTGCCCTTGCTGTAGATCCAGATTCAATCTCCAGCACACACATGGCAGCACACAGCCATCTGAAACTACTGCTCCCGGATATCCAGCTCCCTCTACTGACCTCTGTGGGCACTGCACTCAAGTTATAAATAGAGATATTTGCAGACAAAACATCATACATATTAAATTTTTAAAAATTAAACTAATAATTTCCAAATAATGAAAAGATTTATTGAGAAAGGTAGCATAGTATTTCCTTTTCTCCAAAAATGTAATGTCTGACTTAATGAAGATAAAGACTCTCATCTGTTAGTTTATAGTCTGTAGAAGACAACTTTTTATTCATGGGATGAAAAAGAAATATGTTACTAGCTGTTTAGGAAAGACAGTTTGACAAAGGGTCATTTGGGAATCCTTCCCTAAAAGCCAATACCTAGCCAAATGTAGGAGTTCACATCAATCATAAGCACTTGAGAGCCTGAGGCAGGAGGATTGCCATGAGGTCAAGGCCATCTTGGGCTACAGAATGAGAGTCTTAAATCAAACAACACAGTCTATTCCTTCTCCGTCACAAGCATTGTACTTCACTGTGTGAGATGGGTGCCAACTGCACTCGGAACCTTGCGTGACTCGTAAGTATTTAGTGTAAATGCAGGAATTCTATGCTAGGCCCCAGTCTGCTATGCTTCACAGTGGACAGAGAATGGCTCCACCCTGGAGCTTTATCTTCTTCCCAAGTTTACTAAGGCTTCTGCTCTTTAAGCTGACCTGCTCCTGGCATAACCTGCACCTTTCCTCCTGTCCACAGGCGAGGCAGGGCAGGCAAGTGTCCATGAGGTTTTAAGACTCAGGAATGATGAGAGAGAGCCTGTGTGCCTAATTAGATGTCCCTTCTCTCCGCCCTTCCTTCTGCAGTCCTACTTTAAAGATGCTTTCTTCCCTAGCTCCAGTCTTCCCCAGGACAGACTTCTGCATGTTGGGTGGGCAGTGTGGAATAAAGAAGGAAGGAGGGCATCTTCCTTTTGCCCTTTACCTAGGAAATCAGCAGGTATACAAACAATTATATATTTTTCACTAATGTTTATACAACACACTGAGTCTTTTTTAGCAATATAAATAATTTCTTTTAAATAGGGGAGATAGTAAAATCAATGGTTTTATTTTTCAGATACAGGCTGAAACTTTTGATTGTTAATATGTTCAGGAAACTCTAAGAAAATGTTTCATATAGGCCTATCCTGAAAACTTTCTATTTACATAGTTAAAATTGTTCCTCTGTATTTTTATGAGGAGTGTCTCACTTGAATGTTCTTGTGTATCTACAAATAAAACCTCTCGTCTCTAATTAAAAAAATAAATGAAATGTAGAAATGAAAATACATCAAAGAAATGATGACTGAGGCTTTAGAATTTTGTTTGTTGATAAAAATTTACTTAGATACAAGTGATCTGTACATTTTCCATTTCTGTTTGGATTGTGCCATATTTTATTTAATAAAAGTCACATCGGGTATATGCATACCCTTTTATTTTGTAGATAAAGAAAGTTAAATTTATTGCCAATTATTGTTGCAAAATAATAGACATGATTAATGAAATTCCAATGTTAGTGAGGCTAAAATGTGAATGAAAAAGGAAAATAACCCCAGTGTCACTGGCCACTATTTAGTATGAGTTAGGAGGATTATCATGTTCAAGACCTGGTGGGTGAAGAGAGGTATTTTTTTTCTTTTTTGATTTATTTGGTTTCTTGGAGACAGGGTTTCTCTGAATAGCCCTGACTGTCCTGGAACTCACTCTGTAGACCAGACTGGCCTCGAACTCAGAAATATGCCTGCCTCTGCCTCCCAGAATGCTGGAACTACAGGCATGTGCTACCATTGCCCAGCTAAGAGAAATCTTTATCATGACTAGCAAAGGCTGAACTCTTAGGAGCTATAAATGCTTCTATTGTTGTAGCAGAGTTCTTGCCCATCCAAATGGAAGCATCAGAGCCCCCCTGTGTACGATAGCTACTATGTTTAATCTCCATTCTTTGGATTGGAAAATGGAGTCATGAGGCTCATAGAAATCCCAAGGAGGAACTATTAAATACCAGATAGTAGAGTAGGATTTAAATTCAAGCTGAGATCAATTTACTGGGAACTTTTCTATGATTCAGACAGGCTGCTTTTTGCAGGATGAAAGTCTTAAGAATGCTGCCTTAAACG
Organism: Apodemus agrarius; assembly: GCA_964023405.1. NCBI lineage: Eukaryota > Metazoa > Chordata > Mammalia > Rodentia > Muridae > Apodemus > Apodemus agrarius. The sequence goes on from OZ030005.1 coordinate 17,628,013, forward strand.
GGTCATCCAGGCACTATATCCCTAGCACAGCAAATGAACATCTGAGTAGACATAAACAAATAAGAATCCTCCAGTTCCTTTCTTATATCAGAAGGAAATTACCTTCATACTATGTGGTACTTAAAAATGATTGGACTCTTATTTAGCATTCAGAAATGTCTTTTCCATTTGCAGGACATCCCTCCATTATGCATGTGCTCACAACCATCCAGACGTGGTATTACTATTATTGGAAAATAAGTCCAACATTAACATCCGGGATGATGAAGGCTGCACACCCTTGATTAAGGTAGCTATTGGTCATCTGTTTCAGTATGAAATGGATTAGAGGTTGTCCTTGTTTGGTTCTGTTGCTGTGATAAAACACTGACCAAAAGCAAGTCAGGAAAGGAAATGGTTATTTGGCTTACATTTACAAGTCACAGTTCATTCTCAAGGGGAACGAGGGCACGAGCTCAAATCAGGAACCAGAGGGAAGAGCTAAACTAGAGATTATGGGAGAATTGAGCTTTTCTGTGACTTTTACCAAGGCTTGTGTGCGTTATTTTCATACAACTGAGGACTTTCTCCCAGGTGTGCCCACACCCAAAACCATGGGCCTTGCTACCTCCTCCTACATCAAAAATATATTCCACATAGTTGCCCAGAGGCAAGTCTGATAGGGGTAGTTCCTCAAGTGAGGATCCTTCCAGGTGTGTTAGCCTATGTCAAACTGGCAAAGAGAACAAAAACTATCCAAACAACTAATCTCTGCAGTCCACCAGCCAACCAGCACAGACCTGAATTCTCAGAAAATCTAAGTGTGTTGGCAGAACCCTTAAATTCTGCCACTTGTAAAAAGATGCTTTTGGGAGATCATAAAAGTAGGCAGGCTCGGGGTACTTAAGAAGACTTTGTGTCAAAATAGAGAGAAAATGTGCATCACTGACACTCTGTGTTTGATTTACGGGAAACTATTCAGTGAGATGGTAGAAATGTCTCTCCTGGATTCCTTGAATTGAAGATGTATTTTCTTGTCGAATTTCCACAGGCAGCTCAGCGAGACAATTTCATTTGTGTTTCTGTATTGCTCAACTACAAAGCTGATCCAAATGTGATGGATTTCAGTGGGTATACAGCCTTCCACCATGCTGTATCCAGGGGTAACATACCAATAGTCAAAATGCTTTTGAAGCACAACGTAGATATTGAAGCCAAAACACAGGTAAAGTTCACTCAACTTCATTCCCAGTGCATTTCAAGCAGTGACACTCACATCTATTTTCTACATGCAGAAGCTCTAGCATTCATACTGAGTATGTACACAGGAATGCTGTTTTCTCCAAATATGTTTTTCATATTTTTTGTAGTTAGTTAAAAAAAAAAGCACAGCATAGCATATTTTTGTCTCAGAATGGGCTTTGATTTTAACATTCAAAATTAAAGTGTTTAGGACCACACACATCACATATACACAGACAATAAAATAAATTCATTTCATGTTAAATGATTGTAGAATAAATAGAAATGTGTTGTTGCAAATAAGGTACTGATGTGGGTTTGATTCAGGGATGAGAATAGAGTGGAAAATGAGAGAGGTGACAGGCAAATTAGGACATTTGATCATTGGAGAAAATATGAGAAATCATTTAATTTTAAAAACTTTGATATACATAAGAGATGCTACTGAGCTTATGAGATTATTCTTAGTTTAGCGAAAAAATATATTTGAAATACAGTATGAGAAACTCTGCTCCATACACCTCTTGAGCACACTCCTTCAACGGGGACATATCAAACTTTACATTCTGTATCAGGGCTGTATCAATGGAGGGCCTACTCCATCGAGGTAAGACCGGAACCAGTGAGTGTTTGGGGAGAGTTCTGGAAGGGAGTGTTGTTCATAGACAGTGTTGGACAAGGAAAAGGTGTGTCAAAGTGAAGAAGACAGCTGTGTGTGGGACAGTGCAACAGGTGTTGTAGGATAAATGAACCCTTGTAACACACTGTGTTTGTGCTCATAAAATCTGTGATGAATTTTCATTGAGAAACAACTCATTTTGTAAATTGCAATATTCTTTCCTTTACAGTATGGCTTGACCCCGCTGCAGCTGGCAGCCTATGAACAGAATCCTGAAATGGTAAAATTTTTAGAAGCGATGTGTGCAAAGGCACATGCACCAAAAGAGAGAAATGGGTACAGTTTCTTCTTTTCTTCAATCTTAGTACTGTTCTTGAGGGTGACAATTGCTTAAGTCAGAAATACTAAAATGATAGGAAGATGGCGAGAAACTCGGAGACACATAGTTAGAAAGCTTAGCACACGTGAAGTAGGAGCTGGAAAAGAGACTGTTTCAACACAACACAAGAATAGCACACACCAGGGATCTCTACCTAGTTCAGTAGTTCACCTCATGAACCATCAACCAAGCTAAAGGATAAAGTAGATCATTTGTTACTCGACTGTCATATTTTTGCTTTGGACAGTGTTTGTCAGTGAATTAAGTGCCATAGGTCCTTGGTAAGTGTTCTATCATGGATGAACACCAATAGTCCCTAATTCTGAAATTTTATATCCTATGACCCCGAAGATGACAGCATTACCCCAGGTAACAAATAGTGTTTCCTAATGATCTGTTTGAGTTTTGAAATGTCCAACCCAGCAGAAAAGGAACTTTCACTGGAAGATGTTCTTTAACTGTCATAGTATAAGAACCCAGCAACCTTGGTTATTCCACAGTTTGATACTTTTCTTCCCCATTTCAGATGGAGTTTTGAAGGTGGATATATAATTAGTTCATTTCTTTCCACAGAGTCTGGTACTTTAGCATTTAAAATCTTGTCCTGAATTTTGTGAATATTTAGCTCTGAAACAGGTTGTTCTTACAATGCTATATGCCCTTTCCATATGAAATTCACTTATTTATGCTTGATTTTCTGTTTAGTACACATGTATACCTGTTTATGATGAGCCATTATTCCCATATAATATCTCTGTGCTCTAAGATGAGCCTTGGGAGAGGTAGTTCACTCTCATTTCAAACCTTTAATGTTTTTTTTAAAAACTTAATTTAATTTTATTTAGTTAACATTACATCTAGCTCACTGACCCCCTCCTAGTCATCCCATCCTACAGTATTTCTCCATCCCTCCTCCTCTTCACCTCAGTTTGGGATCCCCTGTATATCCCCACCATGGCACTTCAAGTTTCTGCAAGGGTAGGCACTTCCACTCTCTCTGAGGCAAGACAAGGCAGCTCAGCTAGAAGGATATACCCCATGTACAGGCAACAGCTTTATCGATAGCCCCAGTCCCAGTTAATTGGTATCTATAGGAAGACTTAGCTGTACATCTGCTACTTATGTGTCGGGAGGTGTCTGTCCAGTGCATGTTTTTTCTATGGTAGGTGGTTCAGTCTCTGAGAGCCCTAAGTGTCCAAGTTATCTGATTCTGTTGGTCAAACTCTGGAGTTCCTATCTCCTTCAGGCCTGGAATCCTTCCTCCTAGGCTTTCATAAGTGTCAACAAACATATCATGTCGAGCATGCCCTATCTTGTCTTTAATTCTTGTTAAAGTGTGTTTTGTTTGTTTGTATGTGTGTATGGGGTGTATGAGCACTTTTGATTGTATTTAATTAAGTGCTTAGTATCCCTCATGTTTTCTTTTGAGAAAAGCTGGGAAGGATAGCAGTCATCAATCAAAGTCAAGTGCTGAAATATAAGTTCAACATTGTTTGTCTATTCCTGTTGGCCCCATGAATTTCATCTGAGATCTCTGGAAGTGGAAGTTACAGAGATCTCTATGAGTTAAAGCCAACATGGTCCAGGGAGCAGATTTCAAACCAGCATGCCCTGTAGTGAGATCCTGTTTCAAAAAATATTGTTAGTAACCAATACAATAGAGTAGGGACTCAAACATAAAGTACTTAATACACTTGCGAAATGTTTTTCTTAGGAATAGCACAATAATGATAACTTTTAATTCTATGTCACAGGACAAAGACACCAGCCCAGAAAGCCAGAGTGAAGCATGTCAGCTTCAGTAAAGGTAATGTGTTTACAATGAATAAAGATATACTATATAGTAGCTGGTCCTATTACCCTAAATAAGAGTAGAGATTTTAGTTCCTCTCCCACTGAGACCACAAGGCAGCTCTACTAGCAGAAAGGAATCCAAATGCATCCAATAGTGTATGACAGTCCTCGCTTCAGTTTATAGAGAACCCACAGGAAGACCAAGCTGCACATCTGCTACGTAAGGGGAGGATGTCTATGTGTAGCCTGTGCATGCTCTTTCATGGTTGGTTCAATCTCTGAGAGCCCTCATGGGCCCAGGTTAGTTGATTCTGTAGGTTTTCTTGTGGTGTCCCTGAATCCTCAAATCACACTGCCCTCCTTTGTGTTCAATGTCCTTCTGCAACTCTTCCACAAGACTCTCCAAACTCCACTTGATCATTTGGGTGTGGGTACGTACATCTGTTTCCATCTTATGTTGGATGAAGCCTCTCAGAAGAGTAATCTTTGGCTCCTGTCTGCAAGCATAGCAGAATATCATTAATGGAGACAAAGATTGGCTCTCTCCCATAGGGTGTGTCTCAATTTTGGCCAGTTAATTGGTGGCTATTCCCTTAATCTCTGTTCCATTTTAATCACTGAATATCTTGTAGGTAAGATGAATTTTGGGTTGATGCTATTGTGAGTGTGTTGGTATTCTCCTCCTTTCACTGGAAGTCCCTCCTGGTATCTTTCCTCCCTGTTACTACCTATACCTGCTCCCACATTAGTTCCCCTTCCCATCTCCCAAAAATCCCCCCCTAAATGGATCCCTGATGCCTATTTTATTTTCCATTCTGTGTGAGATTCAAGCATCTACCTTGGGCCCTCATTTTGTAGCTTCTTTAGGTCTGTGGATTTTAATTAGCATGATTATTCTGTACTATATGGGTAAAAAAGTATTCACTTCTAAGTGAATACTTACCGCATCTGCATTTCTGGGTCTGTATTGCCACACTCAGGTGAGTATTTTAAATCCCATTCATTTGCCTTCAAATTTCATGGATTCCTTGTTTCAATAGATGAATGATATTTCATTTTGTAAAGATGCCACATTTTTCTAATGCATTTTTCAGTTGAAGTCCATCCTGGTTGTTTTCTGTTTCTGGCTTTTTTTAATTTATTTTTTATTTACATTTTTAAAATTTTTCTGTATTCTTTTTTTTTTAATTGTGAAGGCTTTCCCCATTTTCCAGTTTCCCCTTCACCCTTTGTCCCATAAGTTCTCTTCCCCACCCACCAACCCCTCCCCTGCCTTCTTTCTGTTCTGTTACTCTCCTAAAAAAAAAAAACTGGATGCAGTCTTTTCAGGATCAGTATCGTCTCCTTCCTTCCTTCTTGGGAATCTTTTCATTTGCTAATTATGCCTTGAGTATTCAGAGCTTCTGGGCTCATTAATATCCACTTATCAGTGATTGCATTTCATGTGTATTCTTTTGTGATTGGGTTAACTCACTTAGGATGATATTTTCCAGATCCAACTATTTGCCTACAAATTGCATGAATTCATTATTTTTGATTGCTAAGTAGTATTCCATTGTATAAATATATCACATTTTCTGTATCCATTCCTCCTTTGAGGGACATCTGGGCTCCTTCCAACTTCTGGCTATAATAAATAAGGCTGCAGTGAACATTGAGGAGCATGTGTCTTAATTGTATGCTGGGGAATCCTCTGGGTATATGCCCAAGAGTGGTATGATAGGGTCTTCTGAAAGTGCCATGCCCAATTTTCTGAGGAACCACCAGACTGATTTCCAGAGCGGTTGTACCATCTTGCAATCCCACCAACAGTGTATGAGTGTTCCTCTTTCTCCACATCCTCGCCAGCACCTGTTGTTTCTTAAGTTTTTAATCTTAGCCATTCTGACTGTTGTGAGGTGGAATCTCAGGGTTGTTTTGATTTGCATTTCCCTGATGACTAATGATGTTGAATATCTCTTTAGGTGCTTCTCAGCCATCCGAATTTCTTCTGGTGAATATTCTTTGTTTAGCTCTGTTCCCCATTTTTTGATAGGGTTCTTTGGTTCTTTGGGATCCAACTTCTTGAGTTCTTTTTATATACTGGATATTAGCCCTCTGTCAGATGTACGGTTGGTGAAGATCTTTTCCCAATTTGTTCATGGCTGTTTTGTCCTTCTGACAGAGTCCCTTGCCTTATAAAAACTTTGTAATTTTGTGAGGTCCCATTTGTCAATTCTCAATCTTAGAGCATAAGCTATTGGTGTTCTGTTCAGGAACTTTCCCCCTGTGCCCATGTCCTCCAGGGTCTTCCCAAGTTTCTTTTCTAATAGTTTCAGTGTGTGTGGTTTTATGTGGAGGTCCTTGATCCACTTGGATTTGGTCTTAGTACAAGGATATAAGAGTGGGTCAATTTGCATTCTTCTGCATGTTGACCTCCAGTTGAACCAGCACCATTTGTTGAAAAGGCCATGTTTTTTCCATTATATGGTTGTAGCTCCTTTGTCAAAGATCAAGTGACCATAAGTCTGTGGGTTCATTTCTGGGTCTTCAATTCTATTCCATTGATCTACTTGCCTGCCGCTGTTCCAATACCATGCTGTTTGTAACACAATTACTCTGTAGTACTGCTTGAGGTCAGGGATATTGATTCCCCCAGAAGTCCTTTTATTGTTGAGAATAGTTTTAGCTATCCTAGGATTTTTGTTATTCCAGATGAATTTGAGAATTGCTCTTTCTAGATCCATGAAGAATTGATTTGGGATTTTGATGGGGATAGCATTGAATCTGTAGATTGCTTTTGGCAAGATGGCCATTTTTACTATATTGATCCTGCCAATCCAAGAGCCTGAAATATATTTCTACTTCCTGAGGTCTTCTTCGATTTCTTTCTTCAAGGACTTGAAGTTCCTGTCATACAGATGTTTCACTTGTTTGTTTAGAGTCATGCCAAGATACTTTATATTGTTTGTGGCTATTGTGAAGGGTGTTATTTCCCTAACTTCTTTCTCAGCCTGCTTGTCCTTTGAGTACAGGAAGGCTACTTATTTGCTTGAGTTGATTTTATAACCAGCCACTTTGCTGAAGTTGTTTATCAGCTGTAGAAGTTCTCTGGTGGAGTTTTTTGGGTTGCTTAAGTATACTATTATATCATCTGCAAATAATGATAGTTTGACTTCTTCCTTTCCAATTTGTATCCCTTTGACTTCCTTATGTTGTCTAATTGCTCTCACTAGAACTTCAAGAACTATATTGAAAAGATATGGAGAGAGAGGGCAGCCTTGTCTAGTCCCTGATTTTAATGGGATTGCTTCAAGTTTCTCTCCATTTATTTTGATGTTGGCTACTGGTTTGCTGTATATTGCCTTTACTGTGTTTAGGTATGGGCCTTGAATTCCTGTTCTTTCCAGGACTTTTAGCATGAAAGGATGCTGAATTTTGTCAAATGCTTTTTTAGCATCTAATGAGATGGCCATGTGGGTTTTTTTTTCTTTTAGTTTTTTATGTAGTCAATTACATTGATGGATTTCTGTATATTGAACCATCCCTGCATCCCTGGGATGAAGCCTACTTGATCATGGAGAATGATTGTTTTGATGTGCTCTTGGATTCGGTTGGCAAGAATTTTATTTCGTATTTTTGCATCAGTATTCATAAGGGAAATTGGTCTGTAGTTCTCTTTCTTTGTAGGATCTTTGTTGGTTTTCTTATCATCGTAATTGTGGCTTTGTAGAACGAGTTGGGCAGTGTTTCTTCTGTTTCTATTTTGTAGAATAGTTTGATAAGTGTTGGTTGGTGTTAGGTCTTCTTTGAAGGTCTGATAGAATTCTGCACTAAAACCATCTGGACCCATACTTCTTTTGGTTGGGAGACTTTCTATAACCCCTTCTATTTCTCTATGGGTTATGGGACTGTTTAGCTGATCTAATTGATCCTGGTTTAATTTTGGTATTTGGTATCTGTCTCAGAAATTGTTCATTTCCTCCAGATTCTCCAGCTGTGTTGAGTATAGGCTTTTGTAGTAGGATCTGATGATTTCTTGAATTTCCTCAGTTTCTGTTGTTATATCCCCCTTTTCATTTCTAATTTTGTTAATTTGGATACTGTCTCTGTGCCCTTTGGTTAGTCTGGCTAAGGGTTTATCTATCTTGTTGATTTTCTCGAAGAACCAGCTCTTGGTTTTGTTGATTCTTTGTATGGTTCTCTTCATTTCTACTTGATTGATTTCGGCCCTTAGTTTGATGATTTCCTGCCTTCTACTCCTCCTGGGTGAATTAGCTTCTTTTTGTTCCAGGGCTTTCAGGTGTGCTCTTAAGCTGCTAGTGTATGCTCTCTCCAGTTTCTTTTTGGAGGCACTCAGGGCTATGAGTTTTCCTCTTAGCACTGCTTTCATTGTGTCCCATAGATTTGGGTAGGTTGTACCTGCATTTTCATTAAATTCTAAAAAGTCTTTTATTTCTTTCTTTATTTCTTCCTTGACTAAGGTGTCGCTGAGTAGAGTATTCTTCAGTCTCCATGTGTATGTGGGCTTTCTGTCGTTTTTGTTGCTATTGAAGACCACTCTTACTCCATAGTTATGTGATAGGAGGCAGGGGAGTAGTTCAATCTACTTTTATTTGTTGACATCTGTCTTGCGACCAATTATATGATCGATTTTGGAGAAGGTACCATGCGGAAAATGTGTATTCTTTTGCTTTAGGATGAAAAGATATATATATATTCCAATTGGTCCAAAGTTTCACTTAGTTTCAGTGTGTCCCTGTTTAGTTTCTGCTTTCCTTATCGGTACATTGAGGAGAGTGGGGTGTTGAAGTCACCCACAATTATTGTATTAGGTGCAATGTGTGCTTTAAGCTTTAGTAAAGTTTCTTTTATGAATGAGGGTGCCCTTGCATTTGGAGCATAGATGTTCAGTATTGAGAGTTCTTCTTGGTGGATTTTCCCTTTGACCAGCAAGAAGCGACATTCTGGGTCTCTTTTGATGACTTTAGGTTGAACGTCAATTTTATCTGATATTAGAATGGCCTCCCCGGCTTGTTTCCTGAGATCATTTGCTTGTAAAATTGTCTTCCAGCCTTTTACTCTAAGGTAATGGCTTTTACAAATAAAGGTTTTAGCCGGCTGGTGTTGGCGCATGCCTGAAATCCCAGTCCCTGGGAGGCAGATGCAGGTGGATTTCTGAGTTCGAGGCTAGCCTGGTCTACAGAGTGAGTTCCAGGACAGCCAGGGCTACACAGAGAAACCCTGTCTCGAAAAACCAAAAAAAAATAAAAGAATAAAAAAATAAATAAAAAATAAAAAAATAAAAAAACCAAAAACAAGCAAACACAAAAACAAAAACAAAACCAATAAAGAAATAAAGGATTTATGAACATAGTTGAGGAACTGTCATTGAGGTGTTATGGTGGAGCATCTTTTGGATCTATGTCGGGGAATGGTATAGCTTTGGTTTTTTTTAGTGATGTGTGTTGAATGGAATCTCAGAGTTGATTTGATTTAGCAGCTCTTGGTTTTGTTGATTGTTTGAATTGTTTTCTTTGTCAGTTGACTATTTCATGCCATCTACTCCTCTGGAGTGTGCTTGCTTCTGTTTTTTTTTCTTCAGATTGCAGATGTGCTGTTAGATTACTAGTATGAAGTCTCTCCAAGTTCTTTGGAATGGACAAAGTTCTATGAACTTTCCTTTGTGCACTGCTTTTGTTGTGTCCCATAAATCTGGACTTTGTGCCTTCATCATTTTCATTGAATTCTAGAAAGTCTTTGATTGGTTCTTTCTCCAATGGTCATTGATCATAGAGCATAGAAGAGAGAGCATAGGATTATTATTTTTTGGGAAGACCAATCAATTTGGTGTTCTGTAAGCTTCTTCTATGTTGATAGGCATTTGTTTTTTAGCTTGGGTGAATTTTTCTATGATTTTCTTTCAAATATTTTCTTGTCCTTGCAGCTGGTACTGTCCTCACTCTTGTCCATTCCCATTATTCTCAGTAGGATTTTTCAGTGACTCAGAATATCTGAATACTTTGAGTCAGTGATTTTTTTTTAGATTTAACATTTTCTTTGGTTGATGTACTAGTTTCTTTTATCATATCATCTATACCTGAGATCGACTCTTCCATTGTTTTTATTCTGTTGGCTGTGCTTCTGTTCCTGTTTTCTTTCTTAGGTTTTCCATCTCCAAGTTTCCCTCTGTGTTTTCTTTACTGCTTCTTGGACCATTCGCAGGTATTGAATTGTTTTATTCATTTTCTTCGCCTGCTTGATTGTAATTTCCATTTTATTTAAGGGATTTGTAAATTTTGCCTTTACATTTCTTTATCATCTTCATAAGATTGGATTTAATGATATTTTATTGTGCTTTGATCAAGTTAGGATATCCAGAGCTTGTTATACTAGGATACCTGGTCTCTGATGTGACATATTGAAATAGCTCTCATTGTTTGTGTTCTTAGGGTGACCTTTAGCAAACTGCTTATCCCTGGGTGTTTCTGGTGCAGGAGTCCTGAGGTTGGCTGCCTTTGTCTGCACATTGGAAATCAGGGAACAGTGTATATCTCCTGGAAATTGGGCAGAGCATTCTGAGACGAGGTCTAACTTGGATGTTCCTGGTGCAGCAGGCCTGCTTATGTTGGGTTAAATTGTGGCCAAAGAATGGCACTCAGGGGACAGCTTGCAGCTCAGCTCTGGGTTTTACTCTTTTTAGCAAAAGGATTGAAGCATGGTCTCACTAAATGTATCTCTGTTTGTCTAGGTAATCTCTGCAATCCATCTGCTTTTGCCTCCTCAATGTTCAGATTCAAATAGTATGCTACGAGACTCAATCTATAATTCTTTCCAGAACCATCAGCCTAGGGTTATAAAGAATCACAAGAAGTTATTTTTGAAACAACTGATTTTTCTGTTCAGGATTTTGCTCTCTATCAGTCTGAGAGAGATCATTTAAGTTCATCCCAATTATTTGTGTGTGTATTTATTTTTAGGCATTAATGTTTGATAAACTACTGTCATATTTGATTTGAAATATACAGAGAATGGAATAGCTCTATGTGAAGTAATTTGCTACAAATGAATACTTAATCTAGAATAGTCTCTAGATTTGTCTCATAGAAATTGATACTAACAATGAGTCTGAACATTTTTATATGTAAGTTTTTTGTATAGTTGTAATAATATATATTTTGTTTTTAGTTTCAGAAGTCTTTTATTTTAAAGATGAAAGGCCTTTGTCCCGGTAAGGTTTAACAATACAGTAATAGTAGGTAAATTCAAAGAGAATTAGCAAATTTATGGTGGGAGTACTTTGAGACCTTTGTCTTACAAGTTCCACAGTATTATGCATATATTATTTGCTTGAAAACTTGCTCATTTTGGTTCATATGAATATGTACATTATGTCCCCCCACCGTTTCCAAGAACCAACTCTACAGTTTGGAAAAAGAGCCTGCTGGCTTTATTTCCGCCCATGTCTGTCCATCTAAGCTTCTTTGGCTTTGCAAAGCCTTACTGGATTCATTTGTGAGATAAGACCCACACTAGTTGCTATCATTCAGGCATTTTCTTGTCTGAAAGTTTACATAAATCGGGGTGGTTCTCCATTTCCAGTCATTACTACAGAATACCAACACATTTCTTTCCTCCTCTGACAACCAGCTTTACATGCAGAGGACCATTTTGTCAGGTGTAGCATCTTCCATAGTAAGTGGAAGACACCCATGTCTTCCAGATGCTCCATCCATCAATGATCTGTTCCCATGAACTGTTTTCCACAATAATGAATCCTTTTACTGTCAATAGATTATCTGAATGACACTGTAACTAATATTTACCTCTCTACAAGGTTGGCTTTTGTCTTCCACATCAGTTGGACATGAACATAGAGGTGAAGGCCCATCCATTGCTGTTTAGACACTGTGTTGGTAGACAATTTAAAGTTGTATTTCAAGCTAATTCTGTGCTCATTATGAATAATTACTTCCACAAGAGAGGACAATTATATTGACAATGTTTGAAAATTCCCCAAATCATCAAAGCTAATGTTCAAAGTGAATATTCAAAAGTTTTCAGTACTTAAAACTATTCAGACTCCTTGCAAAATACACACATTAACTGCTATTTGGAATTCTGAACAGTTCCACTGTAAAACCACAAGTGTTCACTAGGTTTGATTGACCTTTTCTCTTGTCATTATCTTATTGAATCATAGAAATGCTTGTTTGGCCCAGAAACAGGCAGATTGTGATTTCAGGATTCATTCATGCATGAGTTATGAAGGAGCAGCTTGAACACTGGTAATGCTGTGGTGGGATTTTAAGAGTTCTGGAAATCTACTTGATGATACAGAAACCAACCTCTTGGGTGGTAACATCATAGTCAGTGAAATATGCACAAAGCACCATGAGAAGAAGGTACTGTGCTGCTCCAGGGGCAAAGACTGACGCTGAGTCAATAGAGTAAAAATACCAGTCAGTACAGCTTTCACAACAAAGGCTGAAGAGGTACTAGTGACTGTGTGTGTGTGTGTGTGTGTGTGTGTGTGTGTGTGTATGTGTGTGTTTGTATGCGCGTGCATTTTTCTTTATCTGTGCACGGTTTCTTGGGCTATTTATCGTGGGTTAAATTCTCCCCTATATTCCACATTAGGAAACGTTGCAAGGAAAGTGTCTCCAAATGTAATCAACGGGTTGAAGAACAAATTAATAGTTTTTCATTTGTAATGGAATATAAATTAGGATGTCAAACAACAAAGAATTCAAAGCCATTCATTACTGTTTTATATGACTGTTAAATATATTTTAATAGTAAGAAAAATAAAGTAAGACCACAAGGACAGCTGAAATCCATCCTGAAAGACACTTTGCAGCCTAATTCAGGCAAGATGAAGGGTAAGTATTATACTGATTCTACCTTAATTATAAAAAGAGTTTTGTTCCTGCTATGATAGTAAGGAAATCAAGAATTCCAGTAGTTATATCCTTTCTTAATTTGCTGCCAAACATTTTTAGGATTCAGATTTATTTAATGAATTATATCTAAGAAATTTTAAATTCAATGATATCACCTGTAATATGTGTGTTTATTTTAAACAATGTACTGATGTATCATCTTTCATAAGTTAAAAGATTTTTCACCTATTCCATGATGTGGGTCCTCTCTAATCACATAACAGCAATTGACTTTTTATGAAATGGATGTTTTTTACGTTTTTATAATAGATACATCGTATTGTTGGCTACATATTGTTATATGTGTCAGTGTCCATAAAATGTGATCATGTCAAGAAAACAAAAATAGAGTATTCAATTACTTTCACTATAATTTTCAAGGACTAAATATCATTACGGCCATCTGGATTTTATCCTTGATAGAATTTCTCAGTTTCATGTTATTTGATAATTCATATTTTATCTTCTGATTATATTTTATTTTCTTCCATTCAAATGTGAATATCTTCACATTATAAATAACTGTTTCACTCGGGAACGTTTTAAAAAATGTATTGTGGCTGACTTTTGTTGCTTGTGCTGGAGAATGAAAACTGCTATTCTAAGCATTCTATGCAAACAGCTTGCATATGAACTTCTTTGACAGAACCTTTTCCTGAAGCTTTGTTAATTATCAAATGTATAGTGATACTTGGCTTATATGCTACAAGACATAATATACAGAAAAAACTGCCACAGTAGAAGGAAGGTTGAGAATATCACATCATTCTGTAGTGTACAGCATGGAGTGCCCCATTCATTATTTCTGGATATGATCCTCACAATGGGAGAAACAACACAGAGTTTATGGTTTCAGCAACTGTTACCACAGCTTCTTATACCTACTTTGCCTTTGGAAAGCACCAGCCAGAGAATAGTTTAGAGGAATCTAAATGACCCTCTTTACATAAGCATGAGGCAAAATAGCATTAGTGTAATGTGAGTGAGTTTCTGTTAATTTCTTTCTGTGCTGGAGCTTTCTTTGTGGTGATAAGGATTGACAGAGGCCCCTCACATGCCTAGTATAAGGTCTACCGCAGAGCCACTTTTTCAGCCCATTACTTAGTGGGAAAAATGCTCTGCTCTGGCCATGGGTAATGCACAGGAAGTACAGTGGAGTCTTGCATACTATAAAGGAAGCATACAAGAATTGTTCATGTTTTAGCTTGTTTGGGGGGCAGGCTTTTTATACAGAGTGATACTTGAGTTCCTCAGTGTTTTGTATGTGGAAATAAGTTTAAAAACATTTCATGTGAGGCATTACTCCATTGAATTGCTTCTTTGTGCCTAAGTATATTCCATGCTTCTCTTACTGGAGTAATAGTTCAGTTCACATAGCTACAAAGGTGTCTTTCCATGGGAGGCAATGGAAGGATGCTGAACATCTTTGCACTGCGCATGAGCTGGGACCAGTGCTAGAACTGAGGGCCTTTAGCATCACCCTCAGATCTCATGTAGAGCAATTCACTGATCTCTCTGGAACCGTGTCACACTTACAGCCGGAATTGCTGTGTAAAGGTCTTGGGTCTCTTATGTTTGGCTGTTTTGCAATGATAGTCACCATAGACTGAGATTCCCAGTTGTTAGGAAAGAATATTCCTCCACAGTGAAGTAAGTTCAAGTCAATACTTGGAGAAGCCCCTTCACTTCTGTACAAGTTGGGTAAGCTCACTAAGAGATCTGCCAGCATCCCTAGGCCAGAGACAAAAAAACAGCAAAGGAAACACGAACTTATCCTTTTAACAGTTCACTATGGGATAATAATTCAGACTAAGGTGAGTCTTCTTGTGTCTGATAGTAGTCACCATCATAAGTATTTTGCACAATAATTTATCAAAAGTAGTAACTTTTGATAAGGATTTCAATTTGTATTTTAAAAATAGAAGAAAAAGGAAAGGATGATTTCCCCATATATTTAGTGCTTACAAATCAATATTCAGTTTAAAGGCTTTCCATAAATGGTTTCAAAGCTGATAGGGTCTCAAAAATAGCCTTGGCACATGATAGTCATGTATCCTACAGTTGTTTAATGACAAATTATGCCTCTCTCTTTTGTAGATAGTGATCAAATGACAAGACCATCACTGTGGTAAGAATGTGTGCATTTTCCTATATATTAATCTGTAGAACACACAACATTCAGGACCTGTCTTTGCCTCTGTGAGACAATTTCAGCTTCTTTATTTCTTCTGAAATCACAAGCTGAATAGCTATGTATAGGGCAAACCAAGTTCATATTACTGATTGTATCTCTCACACAGCATGAAATGCTGACAAGTATTCATACCTAGGGAGATGATCCAGTGGATAATATGCTTGCCATGCATGTGTGAGAATGGGAATTTGGAAGCCCAGAATGCACATGAGGTCAGATGGCCTCATGTGCTACAGTATCCTGAGGCACTTATGGTGAGACAGGAGGTGATGACAGAGAATCCCTTAATTTTTCCTGGATAGTTACCCTAGGGATTTCATTCATGAACAAGAGATCCAGCCACAAAACTAATGCTGAAAGAAGGTTGCATGTTTTCATTCTAAAGGTTCCCTGAAAAACCTATCATTGTTGTTCCTAGGTGTATAAAAGGGGAAAATGTCAGACACACTTCCCATAACAAGGTAAAATGCTTCTTTGTGACATTAATTTTCTTATGAATTCTGTCTTCATTCAGCCTTAGTCTAACTATCCCAGTTTTATATGGGAACGTGCTTCAGAGGCAACCATATTGTAGATGTGGAACTTTCTGTAAATTGCAAGTGAGCAGTAAGTCCTTATAGGTAATGGTGGCCCAATAAGAGAATGGACTTAAAAGACAGTGAGTGGAAGACTGAGTGCAGTTCTCATAATAGAATATGTTTGATGATTGACAAAGTATTGTTTGGAGAAATGAATACACCTTAGACTGATTTAAATATGTGACTGTGATAATAGACCAGCACACATTTTAATAAGTCCAGATATTTCAATGATCCAGGAATCTCCAAAGTGCCTTTATTCTCAGCACAATATCCATAAGTTTTATCTATCCTTGGACACTCCTATTTTGTTATCATATATGAGAGCATCGCTGGTTTCTCTCTTTCATCTGCATTTAGACTGAGGTAAAATAGTGGATGTTTAGCAATATGTAATATGTTCATGAAATTTGCATTATGAAGAATTAGAGCTTTATCTATTTGATTTTTATAAGGGCTGTAGATGCACGTGTTGTCAAAGAAGAAGCAAATATCCCCTCTACCTGATTGGGTATGACCCCAAAGGCCCCTTGCAGCGAGCGGCCAGTGTGGGTGACCTGGATACCATTGATAGATTACTTCAATCTAGTCAACATCATGTCGATGAATCTGATAGGAGGAGCAGGTAATGGGCATTGGAGTTGTTAAGGGGAAGGGGGTGGATAGACTAGGGTGGGACCTGTCAGGATACTCAGAGCCAAGCAGGTAGAAAAATCAACTTCCATGCCTACATCCTAATGGAGGAGAGATGGCATGCTTAGGTTCATTTTCACTGGGTCCCCTGCACTGTCTACTTGTTTAGTGCTCCTAGACATAGGAGACCTGCACAGCCTGGAACAGCAGCTCCTAGTCCTTAGTCAAACTACATCATTTTATTTTTTATATACACTAAAAGTTTGTTGACAAACAAACAAAGAAACTCACACAAACACACAGAAGCACACAGAGACACAGGTGTTGTGCCTATGTGCATTTTTGGTGTGCCATGTGTGATAGAATCAAGTGCTTGATCCCTTGGAACTGGAGCTACTGGCAGTTGTGAGCTGCCATGTGTGTGCTAGCAATCACACCTGAGTATCCTAGAAAACAAAACTAGAGCTGTTAACAACCAAGCCACCTGACTAAATTTGTCTTTATAGGCCATTAATAAATACTATTATTCAACGATAGACAATTTATCATAAGATAAATTGTCAACTTTCATAAGATAAATTGTCAACTTTCATGCAAAAAAAATTACTGAGAAATCTTAGATCAATATCAAATACCCATGTTTGCTAATGGATTGAAGACATTTTGAACTCTGACCCTGTACCCCCATACTCACCCTAGGTGCATGTGTGCATTGATACACAAGTGAAGGCAAGAGATGGACGTTATCTTTCCTCTCACTTTCCTGTGTCCCACACATGTGGAGCTCAGTGTGTGATGGTCAGAGTACTCGCCAGTGGACAGTTGTCTTCGGCAGCTTGTGGGTTCTGGGGACTGACCTGATGGCCTGCATCAGGCCTCCCTCTGGGTTCCATCACATGGTCCCTCAGTTTTAGAGACATGGTTATTCATTCACATCCATGGCATGTTTAATTTATTCTCTTGGAGCACATTGATTCTCACACTTGCAGGCAAGTAAGCTTTGGGGATCCCCGATCCCCATATCTGCACTCAGGTTTTCAGGGCAAGTGGATTACCAATTGAGTTCTACCAATCACCCCAGCCCCTCATTCTCATTACCTATTTTTATTCTGTTCTAGTTTATGAAGGGGAACCAATGACATAACAGTAGATTTTCTGTAGTCCACATGATTTTTGATTATTTTGTTGTTCTAAGGGCCTAATGAGTCTTCAAATTCAAGTTTCATATAAGTAATAGAAGAATACATTATAAATTATACTTTCAAGATATTGTCTTGCAGCCGGGTGGTCGTGGCGCATGCCTTTAATCCTAGCACTTGGGAGGCAGAGGCAGGCGGATTTCTGAGTTCGAGGCCAGCCTGGTCTACAGAGTGAGTTCCAGGATGGCCAGGGCTACACAGAGAAACCCTGTCTCGAAAAACCAAAAAAAAAAAAAAAAGATATTGTCTTGCTTATTGCATGTTTTCTTTAAAAAGGCTGAATTGTCAAACTGTAGATTTTCAGTTAGTCTATTTGTTCCCCACACATAATTTAGATATCTACTGTATAGAGTACACATTATACTCTCTTTCCAGATCTTCCCATTCTTAGAACATTATGTTTCTCTGCCCAGACAAAGTTTCTTATATTCGATAAATTTAAATATTAAATGAAATGAACCATACACTTTGGAGCCCTAGGTTTTTTTTGTTTGTTTGTTTGTTTTGGTTTTTTTTTGGTTTTTTTTGTTGTTGTTTTTTGTTTGTTTTGGTGTTTTTTTTGTTTGTTTGTTTGGTTGGTTGGTTTTTTGAGACAGGGTTTCTCTGCCACAATTTAGTGCCTGGATCATCATGGATACTGTATCTATTACCTAAGGTCTAGGTTGTGCTCCTGCTGGTACCAGGTATAGAAACACTATTCATTGGCACTAAATAAATGAAATGTAGAGCCCAGCGGCAGCGTGTGCTGGCTGCCAGGGAATGAGGAGTAGGCCGGGGGCATCGCTCTGAGTTCCAGAATGAAAGAAGTAGTTAATCTTGACGTTATAAAAGAAGAATGGTTTGTGAAACAGGACCTCCTGACAGTCAACCATCAATGATAATCAACAAAAGGACTGTGAATATTCTTTTGACAGCCTTTTTGAGGCAGCAGGGAAGCCTGGTGCCAAATGTTTGTCCCCAACTAAACAGAAGAAACAGGTTGATGCATATATAAAATTGTGGAAACAGGGATTCACTGTCAAAGATGATTTTAGAAGTTATTGTGATGGTGCAAGTCAGCAGTTTCTGAACTCCATCGAAAAGGGTGAATTACCTTCAGAATTACAGGGAGTTTCTATAAAGAGGAGGTGGGTGTTAAAGTGGAAGATAAAAAAAATGAAGTATATATGTGTACAAAGCCTGTGTTCCAGCCCTTCTCAGGACAGGACCACAGACTAGGAAGTGGTACATGGTGAATCGTTTCTAAAGCAAAGAGTGAGGAAGTTGACAATAAAAGAACTTTGTCTGCTGTCTCACTGAACAACTTGGAGCCCATTACCAGGATCCAGATCTGCTTAGCCAACGGGGAAAGGACTGTCCAAAGATTTAATGTTTCTCCCAGGGTGAGCCACATCAAAGACTTCATTGAAAAGTACCAAGGATCTCAGAGAAGTCTTCGTTTTGCCCTGGCAACAGCTCTTTCTTTTCTCAGATTTCTGAGAAATGCTCACTTCGGAAGAAGCAGATTTGCAGAATGCTGTAGTAATTCAGAGACTCCAAAAATCTGCCAAGCCTTTTAGAAAACTTTGATAGTTTTTATTTTTGAGAGATGGGAGAAATGGTGGATGGAATTAGACATGCAAAAGTGGGAGTCGAGTCGGTGTGACTAGGAGTGTGGTTTGAGGGCTTTATAATCCTTATTTGGGTTTCAGCCATCACATGCTGGGAGAGTGACATGACTGTAAGGCAGAGGCAGAGCACTTTCTCAACAGGCTATTGAGAAAAAATACCTATTTTCAAATACTAGTTAGCCAATATGATATATTAATAGCTGTATCAATCTTAATGTGGTCAAAATTAGCGCCGGGCGTGGTGGCACACGCCTGTAATCCCAGCACTTGGGAGGCAGAGGCAGGCAGATTTCTGAGTTCGAGGCCAGCCTGGTCTACAGAATGAGTTCCAGGACAGCCAGGACTACACAGAGAAACCCTGTCTCGAAAAACAAAACAAAAACAAAAAAATTATCTTCATCTCCAAAATTAGCAGAGTATTCAAGTAGCTACATCAGCCTCAGCGTTCAAATATTTCCAAAAAGCAGATATTTATATAAATGTTAGCTGTCTCAGTTTTTAAATAGCAATACATTAAAATATTGTACATGACATATTGGAAGCATCGATGTCATTATTATATTGCCTGTGCTTCATCCTCAGAGCTTTGCAGTTTCTACTCTGTGATGACAAAAGATACTCAGATTCATTTGACAACAGTATCCAAGAGAAATACTCTTCTAGTATTAAAATTGTGTAGCTTAGTATAATGTCAGGATTAATTTGTCTATACAGTTTTCTATACCTTCTATATAATTTTATGGCTTGGGAACATAGTTCAGTGGTAGAGAGTATTTGCCATGCATACTTCAGACTAGTTTCAATCAATCCCAGCACTATTTAAAAAAATCCTTAAATTTGTAATGTAAAAGCACAATACACAAATTCTCGAAAGCTGGGTGATAGTGGTAGAACTGGCCTTTAATCCTAGCATTTTGGAGGCAGAGGCAGGCAGATCTCCAAGTTCAAGGACAGCCTGTCCTACAGATCTAACCACCATGGTTATGTAGAGAAACCCTGTCTAGAAAAGAAAATATTTACTCATTTAAAAATAACTTTGAAGCCGGGTGTGGTGGCCCATGCCTTTAATCCCAGCACTTGGGAGGCAGAGGCAGGCGGATTTCTGAGTTCGAGGCCAGCCTGGTCTACAGAGTGAGTTCCAGGACAGCCAGGGTTACACAGAGAAACCCTGTCTCGAAAAACCAAAAAACCAAACAAACAAACAAAAAAACAAACAAAAACAAACAAACAAACAAACAAAACTTTGAAACTGCCTACAGTGGTGCGTGCCCTCTCTCTAGCTCACACCAAGGTGGAGGGGAAGAGCACTTGAGCCCAGGAGTCGGGTCAGCCTAAGCAACATAGCAAAACCCTGTATCTTGATAGTAACAACTTTCACACCCGGAGAGATGGCTCAGCCATTCAGAGCACTGACTGCCCTTGCTGTAGATCCAGATTCAATCTCCAGCACACACATGGCAGCACACAGCCATCTGAAGCTACTGCTCCCGGATATCCAGCTCCCTCTACTGACCTCTGTGGGCACTGCACTCGTTATAAGTAGACATACTTGCAGACAAAACATCATATATATTAAAATTTTAAAAATTAAACTAAAGATCCAACAAAGAAAGAGAACTACAGACCAATTTCTCTTATGAATATCCATGCAAAAATACTAAATAAAATACTTGCCATCCGAATCCAAGAGCACATCAAAATGATCATTCACCATGATCAAGTGGGCTTCATCCCAGGGATGCAGGGATGGTTCAATATATGGAAATCCATCAATGTAATCCACTACATAAACAAACTAAAAGACAAATCCACATGGTCATCTCCTTAGATGCCGAAAAAGCATTCGACAAAATTGAGCATCCTATCATGCTAAAAGTCTTGGAAAGAGCAGGAATTCAAGGCCCATACTTAAACATAGTAAAAAGCAATCTACAGCAAACCAGTAGCCAACATCAAAATAAATGGAGAGAAACTTGAACCAATCCCACTAAAATCAGGGTCTAGACAAGGATGCCCTCTCTCTCCATATCTTGTCAATATAGTACTTGAAGTTCTAGTGAGAGCAATTAGACAACATAAGGAAGTCAAAGGGATACAAATTGGAAAGGAAGATGTCAAACTATTATTATTTGCAGACGATATGATAGTTTACTTAAGAGACCCAAAAAACTCCACCAGAGAACTTCTACAGCTGATAAACAACTTCAGCAAAGTGGCTGGTTATAAAATTAACTCAAGCAAATCAGTAGCCTTCTTGTACTCAAAGGACAAGCAGACTGAGAAAGAAGTTAGGGAAATAACACCCTTCACAATAGCCACAAACAACATAAAGTACCTTGGAGTAACTCTAACCAAACAAGCAAAAGATCTGTACGACAGGAACTTCAAGTCCTTGAAGAAAGAAATCAAAGAAGACCTCAGAAGATGGAAAGATTACTTGCTCCTGGATTGGCAGGATCAATATAGTAAAAATGGCCATCTTGCCAAAAGCAATATACAGATTCAATGCAATCCCCATCAAAATCCCAAATCAATTCTTCATAGATCTAGAAAGAGCAATTCTCAAATTCATCTGGAGCAACAAAAAACCCAGGATAGCTAAAACTATTCTCAACAATAAAAGGACTTCTGGGGGAATCAATATCCCTGACCTTAAGCAGTACTACAGAGCAATTGTGTTAAAAACTGCATGGTATTGGTACAGCAACAGGCAAGTGGATCAATGGAATAGGATTGAAGACCCAGAATTTAACCTACAGACTTATGGTCACTTGATCTTTGATAAAGGAGCCACAACCATCCAGTGGAAAAAAGATAGCCTTTTCAACAAATGGTGCTGGTTCAACTGGAGGTCAACATGCAGAAGAATGCGAATTGACCCACTCTTATCTCTTTGCACTAAGATCAACTCCAAGTGGATCAAGGACCTCTACATAAAACCAGACACACTGAAACTATTAGAAAAGAAACTTGGGAAGACCCTGGAGGACATAGGCACAGGGGGAAAGTTCCTGAACAGAACACCAATAGATTATGCTCTAAGATCAAGAATTGACAAATGGTACCTCATAAAATTACAAAATTTCTGCAAGGCAAAGGACACTGTCAGAAGGACAAAACGGCAACCAACAAAGTGGGAAAAGATCTTCACCAACCCCACATCCGACAGAGGGCTAGTATCCAATATATACAAAGAACTCAAGAATTAGACCCCAAAGAACCAAATAACCCTATCAAAAAATGGGGTACAGAGCTAAACAAAGAATTTTCACCAGAAGAAATTCGGATGGCCAAGAAACACCTTAAAAAATGTTCAACAACATTAGTCATCAGGGAAATGCAAATAAAACAACCCTGAGATTCCACCTCACACCAGTCAGAATGGCTAAGATTAAAAACTCAAGAGACAACAAGTGCTGGTGAGGATGTGGAGAAAGAGGAACACTCCTCCACTGTTGGTGGGATTGCAAAATGGTAAAACCGCTCTGGAAATCAGTGTGGCGGTTCCTCGGAAAATTGGGCATGTCACTTCCAGAGGACCCTGGCATACCACTCCTGGGCATATACCCAGAGGATTCCCCTGCATACAATAAAGACACATGCTATACTATGTTTATAGCAGCCTTGCTTATAATAGCCAGAAATTGGAAGGAGCCCAAATATCCCTCAAAAGAGGAATGGATACAGAAAATGTGGTATATTTATACAATGGAATACTACTCAGCAATTAAAAATAATGAATTCATGCAATTTGTAGGTAAATGGTTAGACCTGGAAAATATCATCCTGAGTGAGTTAACCCAATCACAAAAGAATACACATGAAATGCAATCACTGATAAGTGGATATTAATGAGCCCAGAAGCCCTAAATACTTAAGGCACAATTAGCAAGTCAAATGATTCCCAAGAAGAAGGAAGGAGAGGACCCTGGGCCTGAAAAGATTGGATCCAGTTTTGTAGAGAAACCGTGGGGGGAGGGGGAATGATTGGGGAATAGTTGGGGGGAGAGGAATTATGGGATGTATGGTGGGGGTGAACTGGGAAAGGGGAAAGTCTTTGGAATGTAAACATAGAATATAGAAAATAAAAATTAAAAAAATTAAACTAATAATTTCCAAAGAGTGAAAAGATTTATTGAGAAAGGTAGCATTGTATTTCCTTTTCTCCAAAAATGTAATGTCTGACTTAATGAAGATAAAGATTCTCATCTGTTAGTTTATAGTCTGTAGAAGACAACTTTTTATTCATGGGAATGAAAAAGAAATATGTTACTATCTGATTAGGAAAGACAGTTTGACAAAGGGTCATTTGGGAATCCTTCCCTGAGGGCTAATACCTAGCCAAATGTAGGAGTTCACATTGATCATAAGCACTTGAGAGGCTGAGGCAGGAGGATTACCATGAGGTCAAGGCCATCTTGGGCTTCAGAATGAGCGTCTTAAATCAAAACAACAACCTCTACTCCTTCTCCGTCACAAGCATTGCACTTCACTGTGTGAGATGGGTGCCAACTGCACTCGGAACCTTGCGTGACTCGTAAGTATTTAGTGTAAATGCAGGAATTCTATGCTAGGCCCCAGTCTGCTATGCTTCACAGTGGACAGAGAATGGCTCCACCCTGGAGCTTTATCTTCTTCCTAAGTTTACTAAGGCTGCCGCTCTTTAAGCTGACCTGCTCCTGGCATAACCTGCACTTGCCTCCTGTCCACAGACGAGGCAGGGCGGGCAAGTGTCAATGAGGTTTTAAGACTCATTAATGACGAGAGGGAGCCTGTGTGTATAACTAGAGGTGCCATCTCCCCGCCCTTCCTTCTGCAGTCCTAATTTGAAGATGCTTTCTTCCCTAGCTCAGTCTTCCCCAGGCCAGACTTCTGCTTGTTGGGTGGGCAGTGTGGAATAGAGAAGGAAGGAGAGCATCTTCCTTTTGCCCTTTACCTAGGAAATCAGCAGGTATACAATAGAAAAATTAAATATTTGTCAATAGTGTATACACAACATTCTCAGAGCCCTTTTTAGCAATATAAATAATTTCTTTTAAATAGGGGAGATGGTAATATCAATAGTTTTATTTTTCAGATACAGGCTAAAAGTTTTGATTGTTAATATGTTCATCAATCTCTAAGGAAATGTTTCATATAGGCCTATCCTGAAACCTTTCTATTAACAAAGTTATAATTGGTCCTCTGTATTTTTATGACAAGTGTCTTACCAGAATGTTTCTTGTGTATCTACAAATAAAGCCTCTAGTCTTTAATTAAAAAAATAAATGAACTGTAGAAATGAAAAAAACATCAAAGATATGATGACCTAGAGTTTAGAATTTTGTTTGTTGTTAAAAATTTACATAGTTACAAGTGATCTGTATAATTTCCATTTCTGTTTGGATTGTGCCATATTTTATTTAATAAAAGGCACAATGGGTTTCAAGATATCTTTTTATTTTGTAGAGTAATAAAGTTAAATATATTGCCAATTATTGTTGCAAAATAATAGAAATGATTAATGAAATTCCAATGTTAGTGAGGCTAAAATGTGATTGAAAGAGAAAGATAACCCCAGTGTCACTGGCCACTATTTAGTATGAGTTAGGAGGATTATCATGTTCAAGACCTGGTGTGTGAAGAGAGGTATATTTTTGGTTTTTTGTTTTATTTGGTTTCTTGGAGACAGGGTTTCTCTGTATAGCGCTGAGTGTCCTGGAACTCACTCTGTAGACCAGGCTGGCCTCGAACTCAGAAATATGCCTGCCTCTGCCTCCCAGAATGCTGGAACTACAGGCATGTGCTACCATTGCCCAGCTCAGAGAAATCTTTATCATGACTAGCAAAGGCTGACCTCTTGGGAGCTGTAAGTGCTTATCTTGTTGTAGCAGAGTTCTTGCCCATCCAAATGGACACATCAGAGCCCCCCTGTGTACAATAGCTACTATGTTTAATCTCCATTCTTTGGATTGGAAAATGGAGTCATGAGGCTCATAGAAATCCCAAGGAGGAACTATTAAATACCAGATAGTAGAGTAGGATTTAAATTCAAGCTGATATCAATTTACTGGGAACTTTTCTATGATTCAGACAGGCTGCTTTTTACAGGATGAAAGTCTTAAGAATGCTGCCTTAAACGGGTCATCCAGGCACTATATCCCTAGCACAGCAAATGAACATCTGAGTAGACATAAACAAATAAGGAAACTCCAGTTCCTTTCTTATATCAGAAGGAAATTACCTTCATACTATGTAGTACTTAAAGGTGATTGGACTCTTATTTAGCATTCAGAAATGTCTCTTCCATTTGCAGGACATCCCTCCATTATGCATGTGCTCACAACCATCCAGACGTGGTATTACTATTATTGGAAAATAAGTCCAACATTAACATCCGGGATGATGAAGGCTGCACACCCTTGATTAAGGTAGCTATTGGTCATCTGTTTCAATATGAAATGGATTAGAGGTTGTCCTTGTTTGGTTTCTGTTGCTGTGATAAAACACTGACCAAAAACAAGTCAGGAAAGGATATGGTTATTTGGCTTACATTTACAAGTCACAGTTCATTCTCAAGGGGAACGAGGGCAGGAGCCCAAATCAGGAACCAGAGGGAAGAGCTAAACTAGAGATTATGGGAGAATTGAGCTTTTTTGTGACTTTTACTAAGGCTTGTGCAGGTTATTTTCATACAACTGAGGACTTTCTACCAGGTGTACCCACACCCTAAAACCCTGGGCCTTGCTACTTCTATCTACATCAAAAATATATTCCACATAGTTGCCCAGAGGCAAGTCTGAGGGGGTAGTTCCTTAAGTGAGGATCCTTGCAGGTGTGTTAGTCTATGTCAAACTGGCAAAGAGAACAAAATCTAAGCAAACAACTAATTTCTGCAGTCCAACAGCCAACCAGCACAGACCTGAATTCTCAGAAAATTTAGGTGTGTTGGCAGAACATTTCAATTCTACCACTTGTAAAAAGATGTGGTGGGAAGAGTATAAGATTGGGCAAGCCTGGGGTACTTAACAAGACTTTGTGTCAAAATAGAGAGATAATGTGCATAACTGAAACTCTGTGTTTGATTTATGAGAAACTTTTCAGTGTGATGGTAGAAATGTCTCTCTTGGATTCCTTGAATTGAAGATGTATTTTGTTGAATTTCCACAGGCGGCTCAGCGAGACAATTTCATTTGTGTTTCTGTATTGCTCAACTACAAAGCTGATCCAAATGTGATGGATTTCAGTGGAAATACAGCCTTCCACCATGCTGTATCCAGGGGTAACCTACAAATAGTCAAAATGCTTTTGAAGCAGAACATAGATATTGAAGCCAAAACAAAGGTAAAGTTCACTCAACTTCATTCCCAGTGCATTTCTAGCAGTGACACTCACATCTATTTTCTACATGCAGAAGCTCAAACATTCTTACTGAGTCTGTTCACAGGAATGCTGTTTTCTCCAAATATGTTTTTCACATATTTCGTAGTTAGTTAAAAAAAGCACAGCATAGCATATTTTTGTCTCAGAATGGGCTTTGATTTTAACATTCAAAAATAAAGTGTTTAGGCCCACACACACATTACATACAGACAATAAAATAAACTCATTTCACTTTAAATGATTGTAGAATAAATAGAAATGTGTTGTTGCAAAGAAGGTACTGATGTGGGTTTGACTCAGGGATGAGAGTCGACTGGAAAACGAGAGAGGTGACAGGCAAATTGGGACATTTAATCATTTAATTTTTAAAAACTTTGATATACATAGGAGATGCTACTGAGCTTGTGAGATTATTCTTAGTTTAGCAAAGAAATATATTTGAAATACAGTATGAGGAACTCTGCTCCTCACACCTCTTGAGCACACTCCTTCAACAGGGACATAGCAAACTTTACTCTCTGTATCAGGGCTGTGTCAATGGAGGGCCTACAAAATCGAGGTAAGACCAGAAACATTGAGTGTTTGGGGAGAGTTCTGGAAGGGAGTGTTGTTCATAGACAGTGTTGGACAGGGAAAAAGTGTGTCAAAGTGAAGAAGACAGCTGTGTGTGGGACAGTGCAACAGGTGTTGTAGGATAAATGAACCCTTGTAACACTTACACTGTGTTTATGCTCATAAAATCTGTGATGAATTTTCATTGAGAAACAACTCATTTTGTAAAATGCAATTTTCTTTCCTTTACAGTATGGCTTGACCCCGCTGCAGCTGGCAGCCTATGAACAGAATCCTGAAATGGTAAAATTTTTAGAGGCGATGTGTGCAAAGGCACATGCACTGAAAGAGATAAATGGGTACAGTTTCTTCTTTTCTTCAATCTTAGTGCTGTTCATGAGGGTGACGACTGCTTAAGTCAGAAATACTAAAATGATAGGAAGATGGCGAGAAACTCGGAGACACATAGTTAGAAAGCTTAGCACATGTGAAGTAGGAGCTGGAAAAGAGACTGTTTCAACACAACACAAGAACAGCACACACCGGGGATCTCTACCTAGTTCAGTAGTTCACCTCATGCACCATCAATCAAGCTGAAGGATAAGGTAGATCATTTGTTACTCAACTGTCATATTTTTGCTTTGAACAGTGTTTGTCAGTGGATTAAGGGCCATAGGTCCTTGGTAAGTGTTCTATCATGGATGAACACCGATAGTCCCTAAATCTGAAATTTTATATCCTATGACCCCGAAGATGACAGCATTACCCAAGGTATCAAATAGTGTTTCCTAATGATCTGTTTGAGTTTTGAAATGTCCAATCCAGCAGAAAAGGAACTTTCACTGGAAGACGTTCTTTAACTGTCATAGTATAAGAACCCAGCAACTTTTGGGATTCCGCAGTTTGACATTTTTCCCCATTTCAAATGGAGCTTTCAAAGTAGGTATATAAGTAGTTCATTTCTTTCCACAGAGTCTGGTACTTTAGCATTTAAAATCTTGTCCTGAATTCTGTGAATGTTTAGCTCTGAAACAGGTTGTTCTTACAATGCTATATGCCCTTTCCATATGAAATACACTTTTTTATGCTTGAATTTTCTGTTTAGTCCATATGTATACCTGTTTATGTTGAGCCATTATTCCTATATCATATTTCTGTGCTTTAAGGTGAGCCTTGGGAGAGGTAGCTCACTCTCATTTCAAACCTTTAATGCATTTTGTTAAAAACTTAATTTAATTTTATTTAGTTCACATTACATCTAGCTCACTGACCCCCTCCTGGTCATCCCATCCTACAATCTTTCTCTGTCCCTGCTCCTCTTCACCTCCGATCATTTTGGGATCCCCTGTATGTCCCCACCATGGCACTTCAAGTTTCTGCAAGGGTAGGTACTTCCACTCTCTCTGAGGCCAGACAAGGCAGTTCAGCTAGAAGGATATACCCCACGTATAAGCAACAACTTTATCAATAGCCCCAGTCACAGTTGATTGGTATCTATATGAAGACTTAGCTGTATATCTGCTACATATATGTCGTGTGGTGTCTGTCCACACCACAGTGAGTGCATGTTTTTTCTATGGTAGGTGGTTCAGTCTCTGAGAGCCCTAAGTGTCCAGGTTATCTGATTCTGTTGGTCATCCTCTGGAGTTCCTATCTCCTTCAGGCCTGGAATCCTTCCTCCTAGTCTTCCATAAGTGTCAACAAGCATATCATGTTGAGCATGCCCTATCTTGTCTTTAATTCTTGTTATAAGTGTGTTTTGTTTCTTTGTATGTGTGTGTGGGTTGTATGAGCACTTTTGATTGTGTTTTATTAATAGGTTAGTATCCCTCATGTTTTCTCTTGAGAAAAGCTGGGAAGGATAGCAGTCATCAATCACAGTCAAGTGATGAAATATGAATTCAAGATTGTTTGTCTATTCCTTTTGGCCCATGTATTTCAACCCGGATCTCTGGAAGTAGAAGATATAGAGATCTCTATGAGTTAAGGCCAACATGGTCCATAGAGCAGATTTCAGACCAGCATTCCCTATAGTGAGATCCTGTTTCAAAAAAATCTTGTTAGTAACCATCTACAGTACGATAGGGTAGGGACTCAAGCATGAAGTACTTAATACACTTGCTAAATGTTTTTCTTACGAATTGCACAATAATGATATCTTTTAAACCTATGTCACAGGACAGAGACAGCAGCCCAGAAAACCAGAGTGAAGCATGTCAGCTTTAATGAAGGTAATGTGTTTATAATGAATATAGATATAGTATATAGTAGCTGGTCCTATTACCCTAAATAAGAGTAGAGATTTTAGTTCCTGTCCCACTGAGACCAGACAAGGCAGCTCTACTAGCAGAAAGGAATCCAAATGCATCCAACAGTTTATAACAGTCCTCACTTCAGTTTTTAGAGAACCCATATGAAGACCAAGCTGCACATCTGCTACATAAGGGGAGGATGTCTATGTGTAGCCCATGCATGCTCTTTCATGGGTGGTTCAATCTCTGTGAGCCCTCATGGGCCCAGGTTAGTTGATTCTGTAGGTTTTCTTGTGGTGTCCTTGACCCCTCAAATCACACTGTCCTCCTTTGTGTTCAATGTCCTTCTGAAACTCTTCCACAAGACTCTCCACTTAATCATTGGCTATGGGTGCAAACATCTGTTTCCATTGTATGCTGGATGAAGCCTCTCAGAAGAGTAATCTTTGGCTCCTGTCTGCAAGCATAGCAGAATATCATTAATGGTGACAAAGATTGGCTCTCTCCCACAGGGTGTGTCTCAAGTTGGGCCAGTTAATGGGTGGCTATTCCCTTAATCTCTGTTCCATTTTAATCCATGAATATCTTGTAGGCAAGATGAATTTTGGGTTGTTGCTTTTGTGAGTGTGTTGGTATTCTCCTCCTTTCACTGGAAGTCCCTCCTGGTATCTTTTCTCCCTGTTACTACCTATACCTGCTCCCACATTAGTTCCCCTTCCCATCTCCCAAAAATTTCCCTCCCTAAATGGATCCCTGATGTCTATTTTATTTTCCATTCTGTGAGAGATTCAAGCATCTACCTTTGGGCCCTCTTTTTACAGCTTCTTTAGGTCCGTGGATTTTAGCATGATTAATCAGTACTATATGGGTAAAAAAGTATTCACTTCTAAGTGAGTACATTCCACATCTGCATTTCTGGGTCTGTATTGCAACACTCAGGATGAAATTTTTAAATCCCATTCATTTGCCTTCAAATTTCATGGATTCCTTGTTTTAATAGATGAATGATATTTCATTTTGTAAAGATGCCACATTTTCCTAATCCATTTTTCAGTTGAAGTCCATTCTGATTGTTTTCTCTTTCTGGCTTTTACAAATATATGTTTTAGCCAGGCAGTGTGGCACATACCTGTAATCCCAGTACTTGGGAGGCAGAGGCAGGTGGATATCTGAGTTCCAGGCCAGCCTGGTCTACAGAGTGATTTCCAGGACAACCAGGGCTACACAGAGAAACCCTGTCTCAAAAAAACAACGAACAACAACAACAGCAAAAACAACAAAACAAAACAAAACAAAACAAAACAAAACAAAACAAAACAAACACAAAAAAAACATAAAAGTTTTATGACCATAGTTGAGGAACTGACATTGAGGTGGTATGGTGGAGCATCGTTTGGATATATGCCCGGTAGTGGTATAGCTCCGTCTTTGCTTTAATGATGTGTGTAGAATGGAATCTCAGAGTTGATTTGATTTAGCAGTTCTTGGTTTTGTTGATTCTTTGTATTGTTTACTTTGTTTCTATGTTGACTATTTCATGCCATCTACTCCTCTGGAGTGTGCTTGCTTCTGTTTTTTTTTTCTTCAGATTGCAGATGTGCTGTTAGATTACTAGTATGAAGTCTCTCCAAGTTCTTTGGAATGGACAAAGTTCTATGAACTTTCCTTTGTGCACTGCTTTTATTGTGTCCCGTAAATCTGGATACTTTGTGCCTTCATCATTTTCATTGAATTCTAGAAAGTCTTTGATTTCTTCTTTCTCCAGTGGTCATTGAGCATAGAGCATAGAAGAGAGAGCATAGGATTATTATTTCTTGGGAAGACCAATCAATTTGGTGTTCTGTAAGCTTCTTCTATGTTGATAGGCATTTGTTCTTTAGGTTGGGTGAATTTATTTCTATGATTTTCGTTCAAATATTTTCTTGTCCTTGTAGCTGGTACTGTCTTCACTCTTGTCCATTCCCATTATTCTCAGTAGGATTTTTCAGTGACTCAGAATATCTGAATACTTTGAGTCAGTGATTGTTTTTAGATTTAACATTTTCTTTGGTTGGTGTACTAGTTTCTTTTATCATATCATCTATACCTGAGATCGACTCTTCCATTGTTTTTATTCTGTTGGCTGTGCTTTTGTTCCTGTTTTCTTTCTTAGGTTTTGCATCTTGAAGTTTCCCTCTGTGTTTTCTTTACTGCTACTTGGGCCATTTGCAGGTATTGAATTGTTTTATTCATTTTCTTTGCCTTCTTGATTGTATTTTCCAGTTTATTTAAGGGATTTGCAAATTTTGCCTTTACATTTCTTTATCATTTTCATAAGATTGGATTTAATGACATTTTATTGTGCTTTGATCAAGTTAGGATATCCAGAGCTTGTT
The DNA here is from genome assembly GCA_964023405.1 of Apodemus agrarius. NCBI lineage: Eukaryota > Metazoa > Chordata > Mammalia > Rodentia > Muridae > Apodemus > Apodemus agrarius. Next base: position 17,659,702 of record OZ030005.1, read on the forward strand.
ATACTAGGATACCAGGTCTCTGATGTGACATATTGAAATAGCTCCCATTGTTTATGTTCTTAGGGTGGCCTTTAGCCAACTGCTTATCCCTGGGTGTTTCTGGTGCAGGAGTCCTGAGGTGGGCTGCCTTTGCCTGGACATTGGAAATCAGGGGACAGTGTATATCTTCTGGAAAATGGGCAGAACATTCCTGGATGAGGTCTAACTTGGATGTTCCTTGTGCAGCAGGCCTGCTTTTGTTGGATTAAATTGTGGCCAAAGAATGGCACTTAGGGGACAGCTTGCAGGACAGCTATGGGTTTTACTCTTTTTAGCAGAGGGGTTGAGTCATGGTCTCACTAAATATAGCTCTGTTCATCTAGGTAATCTCTGTAACCCATCTGCTTTTACTTCCTATCAATCCGTAGTTCTTTCCAGAACCATCACCCGAGGGTTAAAAAGAATCACAAGAAGTCATTTTTGAAACATCTGATCTTTCTGTTCAGGATTTTGCTCTCTATAAGTCTGAGAGAGTTCATTTAAGATCATCCCAATTGTTTGTGTGTAAATTTATTTTTAGGCATTAATGTTTGATAAACAACTGTCATCTGTGATTTGAAATATACAGAGAATTGAATAGCTCTATGTGAAGTAATTTTCTACAAATGAATATTTATTCTAGAATAGTCTCTAGATTTGTCTCATAGAAATTGATATTAACAATGAGTCTGATCATTTTTATATGTAAGTTTTTTGTATAGTTGTAATAAAATATATTTTGTTTTTAGTTTCAGAAGTCTTTTATTTTAAAGATGAAAGGCCTTTGTCCAGGTAAGGTTTAACAATACAGTAATAGTAGGTAAATTCAAAGAGAATTAGCAAATTTATGGTGGGAGTACTTTGAGACCTTTGTCTTACAAGTTCCACAGTATTATGCATATATTATTTGCTTGAAAACTTGCTCATTGTGGTTCATATGAACATATACATTATATTCCCCCACCATTTCCAAGAACCAACTCTACAGTTTGGAAAAAGAGCCTGCTGGCTTTATTTCCGCCCATGTCTGTCCATCTAAGCTTCTTTGGCTTTGCAAAGCCTTACTGGATTCATTTGTGAGATAAGACCCACACTAGTTGCTATCATTCAGGCATTTTCTTGTCTGAAAGTTTACATAAATCGGGGTGGTTCTCCATTTGCAGCCATTACTACAGAATACCAACACATTTCTTTCCTCCTCTGACAACCAGCTTTACATGCAGAGGACCATTTTGTCAGGTGTAGCATCTTTCATAGTAAGTGGAAGACACCCATGTCTTCCAGAATGCTCCATCCATCAATGATCTGTTCACACGATCTGTTTTCCACAGTAATGAGTCCTTTTACTGTCAATAGATTATCTGAATGACACTGTAACTAATATTTACCTCTCTACAAGGTTGGCTTTTGTCTTCCACATCAGTTGGACATGAACATAGAGGTGAAGGCCCATCCATTGCTGTTTAGACACTGTGTTGGTAGACAATTTAAAGTTGTATTTCAAGCTAATTCTGTGCTCATTATGATTAATTACTTCCACAAGAGAGGACAATTATATTGACAATGTTTGAAAATTCCCCAAATCATCAAAGCTAATGTTCAAAGTGAATATTCAAAAGTTTTCAGTACTTAAAACTATTCAGACTCCTTGCAAAATACACACATTAACTGCTATTTGGAATTCTGAACAGTTCCACTGTAAAACCGCAAGTGTCCACTAGGTTTGATTGACCTTTTCTCTTGTCATTATCTTATTAAATCATAGAAATGCTTGTTTGGCCCAGAAACAGGCAGATTGTGATTTCAGGATTCATTCATGCATGAGTTATGAAGGAGCAGCTTGAACATTGTGAAAGCTGTGATGGGATTTTAAGAGCTGGAAATCTAATTGATGATCCAGAAATCAACCCCTTGGGTGGTAACATCATAGTCAGTGAATATGCACAAAGCACCATGAGAGAAGGTACTGTGCTGCTCCAGGGGCAAAGACTGACACTGAGTCAATAGAGTAAAAATACCAGTCAGTACATCTATCACAAGACAGGCTGAAGAGGTACTAGAGACTCTGTATGTGTGTGGAGGGGTGTGTTTTTCTGTATGTGTGCACGGTTTTGGGGATATTTAAATTCTCCCCTATATTCCACATTAGGAAAAGTTGTAAGGAAAGTGTCTCCAAATGTAATCAACTGGTTGAAGAACAAATTAATAGTTTTTAATTTGTAATGGAATATAAATTAGGATATCAAACAACAAAGAATTCAAAGCCTTTCATTATTGTTTTATGACTATTAAATATATTTTAATAGTAAGAAAAATAAAGTAAGACCACAAGGACAGCTGAAATCCACCCTGAAAGACTCTACCCAGTTTAATACTGGTAAGATTAATGGTAAGTATTATACTGATTCTATTTTTTTGATAGTTTGATTAATTCATATATTTTTGGATATATTGTATATTTATAATTCGTTTCCCATTTTCTGGTTCCCACCCCCCAAAGGTCCGACATGCCCCTTCCCTTCCCCCTGCTCCCTCATACACCCCTGCCCAATTCCCTGTTCTGGTATTCCCCTACACTGATGCTTTAATCCTTTCCAACACCAGTGTCCACGCCTTTCTTCTTCTCAGATATCATTTGGTATGTTTTCTTCCATAATTTTGTTGAAGATATTTGCTGGCCCTTTAAGTTGTAGATCTTCACTCTCATCTATCCCTATAATCCTTAGGTTTGGTCTTCTCATTGTGTCCTGGATTTCCTGGATGTTTTGGGTTACAAGCCTTTTGCATTTTGCATTTTATTTGACTGTGGAGTCAATGGTTACTATGGTATCTTCAGCATCTGAGATTCTTACCTCTATCTCTTGTATTCTGTTGTTGATATTTGCATCTACAACCCCTGTTTTCTTCCCAAGGTTTTCTATCTCCAAAGTTGCCTCCTTTTGTGATTTCTTAGTTGTTTCTACCTCTGTGTTCAGATCTTGGATGGTTTTGCTCAGTTCCTTCATTTGTTTGTTTGTGTTTTCTTGAAATTCTTTAAGAGATTTTTGTGTTTCCTCTTTCATGACTTCTGCCTGTTGGTTCAAGTTCTCCTGCATTTCTTTAAGTGATTTTCTCATTTCCTCCTTATTAGCTTCTGTCTGTTGGTCCATATTCTCCTGGAGTTCTTTAAGTGGTTTTTGTGTTTACATTGTAAGAGCTTCTACCCTCAGATCTCATGTAGAGTAACTCACTGATCTTTCTGGAACTTTGTCACACTCACAGCTGGAATTGCTGTGTAAACATCTTGGGTCTCTTATGTTTGGCTGTGTTGTAATGATAGTCACCATAAACTGAGATTCCCAGTTCTTAGGAATGAATATTCCTCCCCAGTGAAGGAAGTTCAAGTCAATACTTGGAGAAGCTCCTTTCATTTCTGCACAAGATGGGTAAGCTCATTAAGAGATCTGCCAGCATCCCTAGGCCAGAGACAAAAAGCAGCAAAGGCAACACGAACTTATCCTTTTAACAGTTCACGATGGGATAATAATTCAGACTAAAGTGAGTCTTCTTATGTTTGATAGTGGTCAGCGTCATAAGTATTTTGCACAACAATTTATCAAAAGTACTAACTTTTGATAAGGTTTTCAATTTGTATTTTAAAAATAGTAGAAAAAGGAAAGGAAGATTTCCCCATGTATTTAGTGCTTACAAATCAATATTCAGTTTAAAGACTTTTCATAAATGGTTTCAAAGCTGATAGGGTCTCAAAAAATAGCCTTGACACATGATAGTCATGTTTTCTACAGTTGTTTAATGACAAATTATGCCTCTCTCTTTTGTAGATAGTGATCAAATGACAAGACCATCACTGTGGTAAGAATGTGTGCATTTTACAATATATTAATCTGTAGAAAACAAACATTCAGGACCTGTCTTTGCCTCTGTGTAAGACAATTTCAGCTTCTTTATTTCTTCTGAAATCACAAGCTGAATAGCTATGTATAGGGCAAACCAAGTTCATATTACTGATTGTATCTCTCACACAGCATGAAATGCTGACAAGTATTCACAGCTAGTGAGATGATCCTGTGAATAAATTGCTTGCCATGCATGTGTGAGAATGGGAATTTGGAAGCCCAGAATCCACATGAGGTCAGATGGCTTCATGTGCTACAGTATCCTGAGAACCTTATGGCGAGACAGGAGGTGATGACAGAGAATCCCCTAAATTTTCCTGGATAGTTACCCTAGGGTTTTCATTCATGAACAAGAGATCCAGCCACAAAACTAAGGTTGAAAGAAGGTTGCATATTTTCATTCTAAAGGCTCCCTGACAAACCTAACATTGTTCTTCCTAGGTGTATAAAAGGGGACAATGTCAGGCACACTTCCTGTAACAAGGTAAAATGCTTCTTTGTGACATTAATTTTTTTATGAATTCTGTCTTCATTTAGCCATAGTCTAACTATCCCCGTTTTATATGGAAAGGTGCTTCCTTTCCATATTGTAGATGTGGAACTTTCTGTAAATTGCAAGTGAGCAGTAAGTCCTTATGGGTAGTGGTGCCCAATAAGAGAATGGACTTAAAAGACAGTGAGTGGAAGACTGAGTGCAGTTCTCACCTAATAGAAGATGTTTGATGGTTGACAAAGTATTGTTTGGAGAGATGAATACACCGTAGACTGATTTAAATATGTGACTGTGATAATAGACCAGCATACATTTTAATAAGTCCAGATATTTCAATGATCCAGGAATCTCCAAAGTGCCTTTATCCTCAGCACAATGTCCATAAGTTTTATCTATCCTTGGACACTCCTATTTTGTTATCATATATGAGAGCATTTCTGGTGTCTCTCTTTCATCTGCATTGAGACTGATATGAATTGATTCTCGGCCTTTTGGCTAAGATCAAGTGTAGTCTGAGATGAAATAGTGGATGTTAAGCAATATGTAATATGTTCATGAAATTTGCGTTATGAAGAATTAGAGCTTTGTCTATTTGATTCTTATAAGGGTATGTTCAAAGTTCTTCATCTAGTTAAACAATAAGTGTCTTTTGTCAATTAGCCAGCATTTCTAGAAGCAGAGAGTCAATTACTACACAGCTCCATTTCAGTTCTTCATTTTGTGTTTTAAAATAATGTACACTTATATTACACTTATATTCTCTGTGCCACATTCAAGTGCTTAAAATATTGCAGTGTTTTCCTGAGATATTTCCATATTCAGTTTGAAGCTACTTCATCACTATGAGCTGTAGGAGGTTGGGAAACCTGGTTCTGTATAACCTGTATCCCTAGAGTGAGGGGCTGTGAGAATGATACATGGCATTTTAATGATTTTTGAATGTGACTCAGTGGACCAATGTGTTTCTGTCAAGCTTCTCCATAGGTACTATGATATGTATTGCACTGGCAATTTAATTGGCATTTATTTATAAATGGACAAATGTGCATTTTGTGCCCTCCAAAAGTGGAAGATAAGGACTGTCAAGATGTTTTATTAATATTAATGATCATCTTATAAAAGATGTAGAAAGTTTGACACATTATGAATTGAGCTTAGTCTTCACCAGAAGAACAAGATCCTGTTTCTTAATTCATGATTTTCTCATCCTCTAGACTAGCATAAATATTTTTATATCTTGAGGATATTGTAGCAATTTTTAAATAGATTGGCATATTGGGAGACAGTTCACGTTTATTAATGCTTGTTTACATTTCATGTGTTAATATCCTGTGATTACTAAGGAATAAACTTGATTTGAAAGCATGCATGCCAAAACAAAAGAGTTAATTCAAGATGCAAACAAAAAGTTAACCCCCTTCTTTTGCACTGCAGAAAGAATCTTGCAAAACTTTACATAGACTACAGAAGCGGATGCGGAAAGTTTTTAGTAAATCTGAAGTTTATGTATGTTCTCAGGAAGACCCAATACCTGACAGTTGTGAAGACAAAGCATCCGTAATGGTAATTCTCCCTAGTTTGATAAGTAACATATTTTCTTGTTGTGAAGGGGAATGATGGGTGTGTGCCTATGCCTTGAGTACTGCAAATAGTATCAGAGAAGAGAAACCCAGCCTTGAACGTTCCCTTCAACTCCTTCATATCCTCACTCCTTGCCAGTCACTGTGTTAGGCAGTGCTTCTCAACTTCTCCTATGCTGTGAGCCTGGAATAGAGTTCCTCATGTTGTGGTGACTCCCAACCATAAAATTGGTTTTGTTGCTACTCCATAACTCTAGGTTGGATAGTGATATCAGTTGTAATATCATATTTGTGTTTTCAGAAGGTCTTAGGCAACTTGTGTGAGTCTGTTCTATGCCCCTCCTCCATTTGGTCATGACAGACAGGTTGAGAACCACTGTTCTAAAGTGTAAGTGATATTAATTTATTCTATGGAAACAAAAGTAAAAACCAGAAAATGAGCATGCTTGTAACACAGCAGGGAGAACTCATATAATTGCAGAAATTAGATAATACAGGCTCCTGGAAGTAGGCAGAGTCAACATGAGAGCAACCAACATATTTGTGTTTCCTTTCTTCGATTGACTGACTTTAAGTTTGTGAATGTTTTGCATGTGCATTCTGTCTGTGTAGCATGTGCTCTGAATACTCAAGACACAATTAGTATATCAAATGATTCCTAAGAAGGAAGGAAGGAGAAGGCCCTGGTCTTCAAAAGACTTGATCCAGTATTGTAGGGGAGTACAAGGACAGAGAAATGGGAGGGGGTGATTGAGGATATTTTCTAGTTCCATTCATTTGCCTAAGAATTTCATATATTCGTTGTTTTTTAAAAGCTGAGTAGTACTCCATTGTGTATATGTACCATATTTTCTGGGCCCATTCCTCTACGGAAGGACATCTCAGTTCTTTCCAGCTTCTGTTTATTAAAAATAAGGATGCTATGAACATAGTGGATCATGTGTACTTATTCCATGTTGGGGCATCTTTTGGGTATATGCCCAGGAGTGGTATAGCTGGATCTTCAGGTAATACTATATCTAGATTTCTGAGGAACTTCCAAACTGATTTACAGATTGGTTTTATGATGATCAGCAGTGCTTCTTACCTTATTTTGTTGAATCTTCTCTGTGGCCTATTGCTTGATGATGCAGAGTATGTTTTGGTGTGTAAGTTTTTCATGTAAGTAGCATATACCATCCTCAAGCCTGGTACTGAAAGGCAAAAGTAGACTGCTATGTTATGAGCTTCATGGAGATGTCAGCAATAACAAATGTGTGGAGACCTTATTTGTTATGTCATGAAAGTCGATGAGGCTTCCCATTTGCCTTGCAGCATCAAGTCCATTTTCAACACTCACATTTTCTAAATTTATTAGGTCGAATCAATGGGTTTTCTCAGTGTCCTAGCTAGGCTAGCATTAGGGAATTTGATCACTTGCTTTGTGACCAAATCTTCTGGGTAAAACCCCTTCACAGCTTGGAATGAATCCTTCAGACTTTCCCAGTTACTCCTACTGTAACTAGATGATGGTTTATATTAGTCACTCTTTATTGCTGTAATAAAATACCATGGGAAAGACAACTTGTAGAAGAAAGGGTGTGTTTGAAGTGGGGCTCATGGTTCCAGTTGGATATACACATCACCATCATGGTTCAGGCAGACAGGCACAGTACTGAGGCAGCAGCTGAGAGATCACACCTTCACCCACAGAGGAAAGAGAGCACTTTGTGGTAATGAGACCAGTCTACTGACATCTTAAAGGCCATTCCAATGACATATATCTTATAAAAAGGCCACAACTCCTAATCTTTTCCAAAATAGTTCAGCCATCTGGAGAGCAAGCATTATATGATCTTATGGGGCTGTTGACATTCAAGCTGCCACAGAGGTGCTGGATCGGGTCATTATGTACACCCTCCCAGTGTAACAGACTTCATGGCGTTGCAGGATATTTGATCATGCTGTGCTTGTGCTTGTTTGTGTTGTTTACTCAGTAAACTCATTTCTAGCTATTGTGTAGCTCAGCCTTTGCACAGAACTTTAATCCCTCTAGCCTAAATACACAGACACTTCCTTAGGAAACACCTTTAATCCTAAACAATCAAGGTAAAATTAGTTTGTAGAATGAAGCACCTTGTTTGCAAAAGAGATCTAATTGCATGGCAGAGAAAGTGATGTATCAGAGAAAGAGTTGACAGAACAGGACATTCCCAACGCTTTCAAGGAGAAAGAGGAAATGGAAGCTATTTGAAGTATAGTGTAGAGAAAGAGACAGAATTAAAGAGAGAAAAAGATAGAGTGAGTGAGAGGGGAGAGCACAGATGAGAGGACAGGAGAGAACAAGGGAGGAGAGGGGAGGAGAAATGAGAAGAGAGGAGAGGAGAGGAGAGGAGAGGAGAGGAGAGGAGAGGAGAGGAGAGGAGAGGAGAGGAGAGGAGAGGAGGCATCTTTTCCCCTGGAGCCTTTTAGAGAAACATATTGAAGAGCAAACCAACAAGACACAGGTGAAGGCAAAATGAAACAGATTTTGAAGGAATCAGAAGATTAGAAAAATTGCTGGTTAGTTTGAGGCCAAGCAGAGCAAAACATCAGAGGCCAAGAGAGAATCCAAACTAAGTCAGTTAGCATGGAGAGGAGCTTTGAGCTAGAACACCTGAGTTGAACCTTTGAGCAAGAGATAAAGAACCAGAAATAATGGTGTACTTCTTCAGCAGTAAGTATGAGAGCCCTGAAATATACTAGGTCTATACTAAATTTTACAGAGGCTACAACCTTCCAGGACTAGACCTAGGTTAGCACTTGGAGGCAATAATCCTCAGAGATTACAATCTCACCTAGTGAATAAAAGGTACAAAATCCATACTGGGAACTTAACAATTCCCTACTGCTGTACGTAGTGACATACTTTGTCATGCATTTCAAAATTCAGCTCCACTGTTCTGATATCCCAGGTACCGAATGGGCAACTGTGAAAGGCCGGTCACTGGGGAAGGGTGAATATGGTGCAGAAGAGAGAGGTTCAGTTTGTTCCCCAAAGCACCTCACTGTCCCATTCTCTTAATCTGGCTGGAATTCCAATTTCAGGTCTAAAGACAGGAGAGGACACCTTTTGTACTTTCTTTTATATCTTTCCATTTTACAGAGAATGATATTTTGTAGCAAAGAGCAGAAGAAAGGAAAGCATGAATCTAAGCAGGTCCCCATCAAAGATTTCTAGAAACTCTGGGTCTTTTACTCAAGCAGAAAGGAAACAGAGGTTGCTGAATATCAGTTAGTGTAGCTAGTGATGAAGTTGGTTTGAATACAGAATCATTTTGGGGACTATAAATCAAGATTCTGACATTAGCAGACAGGTGATAAAATGAACAAAATCAGTGAAAAATTTCAATCTCAAGTAACATTGCCAATTTTCCTTATAGGTTGGAGGAAGAAAAGGAGAAAATTTCCATCATGCACCCCAGGAGCATAGAATTTCTGTGCCTGAGGCTCCTGTTGATGTTGAGCCAATGCCTTCCACCAGTGCTGCTCATATTGGCACAACTATGGATATTGAGCCCACTCCTTCCACCAGTGCTGCTGACAGCGATTTTTGTGGAAGGAGGAGCTTTTCTACCACTCCCAGCGAAAACCTTGAGTTTTCTGAATGGGCAAAGAGAGAAATCTTGCTGTTGAACATGGAAATTGAGGCAGCTTCATCCCAAAGTGCTGCTGCCAATGGCGCTACTGCTGATATGGAGCCAATTGCTCCCACCAGTGCTGCCAGCAGCAGAGCTCCTGCTGACACTGAAATAACTCCTTCCCAATGTGCTGCAGACAGTGCGGCTATTGCATACATTAAACCCACTTTTTTCATAGGTTCTTCTGACAGTGCTGAGTCAGACGAGACATATGACTCAGAAACAGATAGCGATACTGAGTTGGATTTAATAAGTTATTTAGCCGATTACACGGAGCATGCAAGGGACATGCCGTGTGCTGACCCAGAGCCTACTCCTCCTGGTCTCAGCACTTGTTATTCCATAGACTCTACTGAAAGTGTCAACCTGAACATTTTGACCTTCCTCAGAGCAGAAGACAAGTATGATAGGTTTTCTTTAGTTGAGGAAGCCACTCCTGCTCCTGACCTAGATGAACATCTGGCCCCTACTCAGGATGCCGAAGTATTTTATGATGCTTTAGTGTCAGCTGAGCACACTGTCCATAGTAGGAGCACTGACAGGGTGCCTGGGTTTCTCCTGGACCCACAGATGCTACTGATGCTATTTATGCCCTTCCTGTGGCTTTTGACACAACTCTTATCAATAATGACAGGACTGGGAAATCGCATTCGACAAGTGTGGCATGAAGAATATGTCGAAGGCCCTCCCACTAACAAAAAAGGGTCAGGTAAGTTAGAGCACAGCATGCTAAAATAGATGAACTTTTATTTCGTATTATTATTATTATTACTATTATTATTTTTATTATCATTATTATGGTTATTATTACTTTGATGCTTCTATCTGGCTACTTAAGAATTACCTAGAACCAGAGAAAATTGTTTTCTTTTGTCAATTTACTGAAAATTCTTCACATAATGTATCAAAACTTGTTTAGACCAACTCAACTGACCATGTAATGTTGATTGGGACTCGGTTGTCTCCCATTCTGGAATGAGGACATTTTTTTTCACTCCCAGGGAAATCCTTGTGTTTTCTGAATGGCTAAGCAGAGAAATCTTCCTGTTAAACATTAGTGTCTATTTATCTTTGTTCTTCTGAACTCTGACTTGTAATGATAGCATCACCCTGGAAACAAGCATTCCAAAAGAAACAACATCTGAGAATAGAATTAACAAAATAAGCCTCCACCTTCTCACAGTATCTTATTACTTTGATCCCATTGATAATGACACTGATGCTACTGATGCTGACAATACCACCAATGTTGTGTCTGATGATACTATTGATGCTTCTTGATTTCCTTCTAGATGCTGCTGCAGCTGATCCTTAGACCCTCGAAGCATGGGTCAGAACACACTAAAAACATCATGATGCAGTGTGTGCAGAAAAAGTTTGTAATATGTGTATATGTAGAAATTTTAAAATAAAATGTTTTAGCATAAAATAGACTGAAGTCAAAATTTATTGTTTCATTGGAGTCACAGTTTATCCATGTGATGTTTTCTGGAAAAAAAACTTTCATTTATTTTTATTTTTTACTTGTTTAGTTACATCCTGCTCACTGCCCCCTCCCAGTCTATATCTCCCGCAATCCTTGAAATGTTTACCTTCCCCTTGTCCCCTGCATGGGTGGTGGTTGCCTGGTTATCTCCCAGCACTGGAACATGTTGTCTCTGTGAGGCTAGGTACTTTCTCTTCCACTGAGTCGGTCAAGGCAGACAGGCTAGAATAACGTATCCCCCAGACAAGCAATGGTCTTTGAGATAGCCCCTGTTCCACGTGTTTGGTGCCCCATGAAGACCAAGCTGCACATCTGCTACCTATGTGCATGGCTTAGGGTCAGAATGTGTATGTTCTTTGGTTGGTGGTCCAGTCTCTGAGAGCCCAAAGGGTGTGGAATTCCTATCCCCTTATGTACTGCAATCCTCCTTCTTATTCTTCCATTAGAGTCTCCATGTTCCATCCAATGTTTAGCTGTGACTATCTACATCTGTAAGAAAGCTGCTGGGTGGATCCTCTCATAGGATACCAATGGCTAGTCTCCTGTCTGTAAGCATAACAGAGAATCAGGGATTTTTGTCAGGATAGTGTCAGGGATTTTTTTCTTGTCCATGGGATGGGTCTCAGTTTGGTTGGCCATTCCCACAGTCTCTGCTCCATCCCCTGTTCCTGCATCTCTTGTAGACAGGAAAGGTTTTAGATTGAAAGTTGTGTGGGTTGGTTGATGTCACTATTGCTCCACTGAGGTTCCTGCCTAGCCAGAAGAGGCAGCCTCCCAGGCTCCATATCCCCAGTGCTGTGAGTCACAGCTAAGCACACCCACATTGATACTTGTGTGCCTCCCCTAGCCCAGGTCTCTGTCTCTTTCTGAAGTTGCCGCCTCCTTTCCACCCCTGTCAGTTGCAGATTTAAATTCATTATCATGGACAGTGAACCCTCCTCTCTCTTACTATCTCCTTTCCCACCCAATTCCTTCCATCCATCTGCCTTCCATGACCATTCCATACTATCAAACAACCTTCCTTGTGCCCTTCTTCTTCTCCAGCCTTCTTGGGTCTGTGGAGTGTAGCATAGGATCCTGTATTTCATGGGATGCACCGTAGAGGGGAGAGGTCATTTTTAGGCTCCTTTTCACTGAGCCCTCTGGATTATATACCTGCTCTAGGCTCCCAAGTATATGCGATGGGCATACTTTAAGACAGCAGCTCCTAGGCCTTCTATCCCAAAGCAAAACAAAAGATTCAGTTTATAAGTACTTTCCCATTGTCTCTTAAAACATTTTATTTGATATGTTAATGTGCTATATTTAAAGAAATTACATACATTTTACTTTTTTGTACATGCTTAAATTTTGTAGATTTTGCTGCTGTCTATTTTCTATTCACTGTGTGCTAGAATTAAGTGCTGAATCCCCTGAAATTGGAGTTATGGAGAGTTGTGACCTGCCCTGTGGGTGATAGTAATCAAATCTGAGTGCTCTTATGGGATATACACATATCGTGTCAATTTTTTTAGGTCATTCCCACAGCCTGTCAGACACAGTAACAACTACAGCTTGTCTCTCATCCATAGAAAATACCCACATACTGTCAGTCATTCATAGGAAATCCCCATGGTCTGAACTCACTGTTAAGTGGATATTAGCCTAGAATCTTGGAACACCAAAGACACAATCCACATACCAAATGATGTCTGACCAGAAGGAAGGAGTGGACCCTGGATCTGGAAAGGCCAATGCATCAGTGTAGGAGAACTCCAGAACGGGGAAGTGGGAAGGGATGGATGGGGGAACAGGGGGACTGAAAAGGGCATATGGGACCTTTGGGGGGCAGGTAACCATGATAAGGGAAATGAAATGTAAATGAATATATCCAATAAAAATGCAAAATGTTCATAATGAGAAGCATCTAGAAAATCCAGGGCACAATAAACATATAGAATCCTAAAGAACTCCAAAGAGATTGGACCAGAAAAAATCCTGTCATATAATAGTCGAAACACCAAATGCACAAAACAAAGAAAGAATATTAAAAGGAGACAGGGGAAAAAGTCAAGTAACATAAAAAGGAAGATCTATCAGAATTATACCAGACTTCTCACCAGAGGCTATGAAAGCCAGAGATCCTGGGCATGTGTCACACAGACAGACCCTAATGGACCACAAATGCCAGCCCAGACTACAATATCCAGCAAAACTCTCAACACAGATGGACAAAACCAAATTTACACAATATCTTTCTACAAATGCAGTCCTACAAAGGATAATAGATGGAAAATGCCAACACAATGAGGGAAACTACACCCTACAAAAAACAAGACAGTTATCTTCTTTAAGGAAACACAAAAGAAGACACAGACATAAAAATAAGATAAAAAAAATAACAGGAAGCAACAACACTATTCTTTAATACCTTTTACCAACCCTAATAGGATGTTTTTATTAGATATATTCTTTACATTTCAAATGATTTCCCCTTTTCTGGTTTCCCCTTCCCCAAAAGTCTCATAAGCTCTCTCTCCTACCCCTTTCCCCCAATCAACCCATCCCACTTCTCTGTCCTGGTATTCGCCTACACTGCTGCATAGAGCCTTTCCAGGACCAGAGATCCCTCCTTCCTTCCTTGTGCATCATTTGATATGTGAATTGTGTCTTCGGTATTCTGAGCTTCTGGGCTGAGAAGCACCTAAAGAAATGTTCAACATCCTTAGTTATCAGGGAAATGCAAATCAAAACCACCCTGAGATTTCACCTCACACCAGTCAGAATGACTAAGATCAAAAAATCAGGAGACAGCAAGTGCTGGCAAGAATGTGGAGAAAGAGGAACACTCCTCCACTGCTGGTGGGAATGCAAGCTGGTACAACCCTTGCATGCTATCTGACCAACATGGACAAAGGATGGTCTTCAATAGAAACAAATACAACAGAAAGCTCACAGACACATGGAAGCTGAACAGTGCCCTACTCAATGATACCTTGGTTAACGAAGAAAAAAGAAGTTAAAGACATTTAAGAATGAAAACAAAGGCTCAACATACGCAAACTTATGGCACACAATGAAAATACTAAGAAGAAAACTCATAGCTCTGAGTGCCTCCAAAAAGGAACTGGAGAGAGCATGCATTAGCACACTGACAGTATACCTCAAAGCTCTAGAACAAAAAGAAGCAAATACACCCAAGAGAAGTAGATGGCAGGAAATAATCAAACTCAGGGCTGAAATCAACCAAGTAGAAACAAAAAGAACTATAGAAAAGAATCAACAAATCTAGGAGCTGGTTCTTTGAGAAAATCAACTAGATAGAGAAACCTTTAGCCAGAGTAACCAAAGTGCACAGAGGCAGTATCCAAATTAACAAAATCAGAAATGAAAATGGAGATATAACCACAGGAACTGAGGAAATTAGAAAATCATCAAATCCTATTTGAAAGGACTATATTCAGCTAAGCTGGAAAGACAGGATGAAATGGAAAATTTTCTAGACAAATAATACCAAAGTTAAATCAGGATCAGATAAAAGATCTAAACTGTCCCATATCCTTATAGGGATAGAAACAGTTGTTAAAAGTCTCCCAAGCAAAAATTCTCAGGAACAAAATGGTTTAGTGCAGAATTGTATCAGGAAGACCTAATACTAATACTCTTCAAATTATTCCACAAAATAGAAACAGAAGGAACAATACCCAATTTATTCTATGAAATCACAGCTAATCTAATACCAAAACCACACTAAGACCCAAGAAAGAGTATGTCAGACCAATTTCCCTTGTGAATATCAATGTAAAAATATTCAATAAAATTCTCAAAAACTGAATCTAAGAACACTTCAAAATGATCATCATGATCAAGCAAGCTTCCTCCCAGGGATGCAGGGATGGTTCAATATATGGAAATCCATCAATGTAATCCACTACATAAACAAACTCAAAGAAAAGAAGCACATGGTCATTTCATTAGATGCTGAAAAAGAATTTGACAACGTGCAGCATCCCTTCATGCTAAAAGTCTTGGAGAGATCAGGAGTTCAAAGCCCATACCTAAATATAGTGAAAGCAGCATACACCAAACCAGTAGCCAACATCAAACTAAATGGAGAGAAACTTGAAGCAATCCCACTAACATCAGGGACTAGACAAGGCTGCCCTCTCTCTCCCTATCTACTCAGTATAGTACTTGAAGGTCTAGATACAATTACACAACAAAAGGAAGTCAAAAGGATACACATTGGAAAACAAGAAGTCAAAATATCACTATTTGCAGATGATAGAATAGTATACATAAGTGACCCCAAAAATTGCACCAGAGAACTTCTACAGCTGACAACTTCAGCAAAGTAGCTGGATATACAATAAACTCAAACAAATCAGTAATCTTCCTATACTCAAAGGATAAACATGCTGAGACAGAAATTAGGGAAATGCCACCCTTCACAGTAGTCACAAACAATATAATATATCTTTGTTTCACTCTTACTCATTAAGTGAAATATATAAAATATCTTTCTGTGACTCCAACCCAGTAAGTGAAAGATTTGTATGACACGAACTTTAAGACTCTGTAGAAAGAAACTGAAGAAGCCCTCAAACAAGGAAGATCTCCCATTGTGGGCTTGTGGATGGTCAGGATTATTATAGTAAAAAACGACCATTCTGCCAAAAGCAGTCTACAGATTCGATGCAATCCCTATCCAAATTTCCACTCAATTCTTCATAGTGTTAGAATGAGCAATTCTTAAAATAATTTGATTTAAGAAAAAATCCAGGATGGTGAAAACAATTCTCAACAATAAAAGAAATTCTGGGGGAATCTTCATCCCTGACTTCAAGTTGTAGTACAGAGCAATAGTGATAAAAACTGCATGGCATTGGTACAGTGTCAGGCAGGAAGATCCAGAAATGACCCCACATAACTCTGGTTACTTGATAGTTCAAAAGGCGCTAAAACCAACCAGTAGAAATAAGGTCGCATTTTCAGCAAGTTGTGGTGGTTCAACTGTCAGTCAACATGTAGAAGAATGCAAATTGATCCTTTCTTATCTCCCTGTAGGCAAATGCCAGGTCAGGAAGAAGGGAGTCAGAGGGTGGATGGGAGACCACCCTCATAGAAACAGGGGGATGGGGATGGGATGGGACATTTCCTTAGGGGAGAACTGGAAAGGGGAAAACATTTGATGTGTAATAAAGAAAATATCCAATACAAAAAAGAGAAAAAGGGGCCATTACAAAAAAGGATAACAAATAAAGAAAAGCACATGGCCTGGCAATCAGCCACAGGGACACCAACAGCCTTTTAGTCAGGAAACAGTCTGGTCAGTCATCCATAGGACACAGACATTGCTTGTCAGTCATTCTTAGGAATAGCTAAGAACCTGTCTTGTATGTATAGGAAATGATCTCAGCCTAGCAATAATGTGTAGGAATCTGCCACAGTCTGTCAGTTACCAAGAGAAAACTCATACAGCCAGTCAATTATCCAAAGTAAACACCAATAACAGGTCTATCTTGGAAGCAAAATTCAGGCAGTCAGTCAATCATCTATAGGAAATGTCTACAAAGTATCATGCTCAGAAAATTACCTCATTCTATTAGCTATGGGAAGGAAACACCCATAGCCTGTAAACACCCACCATCTGTCACTCATACATGGTATTGGAACACAGCCTGTTAATCATCCATGTGAAATGTTCTCAGCCTGTCAATCCCCCAGAGGACACCCCTACAGATAATCAATCATTTCAAGGGTAAGGGTACAGCTGTGTTTGTCATCCAGAGGAAAAGGCCACAGCCTGTGATTTGTCCAGAGGACAAGGCTCAAGCCTGTCAGTCATCCATATTAAACAACCACAGTCTGTCAATCATCCATAGGATGTGCCCACACCCACCTATGTGTGGACCACATACACTGAAGTGGAAACTTCTAGTTCTTTGACATCCAGTTATGTCAAAAGATGGTTTGCTGCTGCACACAGATAAAAGGATGTCTTGCTAAAGCAAACATGTGAGAGAATGTTTACCTGAAGCAGACACAGGTGAAAAGATGTTTTGGTGGAACAGACACAGGAACGAATGTTTACCTGAGGCAAACACAGATGAAAGGATGTTTTGATATAGCAGATATGAGTAAGGACCTTCGCCGTAGGAGTATAAATATGACCCCACACAGAGTGGGGCCTGAGCACTGAGCCTTGGTTTGGGTTCCTCTGCCTGGTTATAGCTTTGTTTGAGTCACAGACAATTCAAGGAAGGCTGAGCACTCTGAGCTAGGTCCAACAACAACTCTACTACAATGAGTGTAACATGAATGTGGCTTCACAAAGCGCATTCAGGGTGGAAAACAGGATCACATTTGGAGATAGTATTCTTACTGCAGCTTTTCACTGACTCTTTGCCAGGCAGACTTCTTCAAGTTAACTTGAATCGGCTACATATGTTTTCCTACTTGAGGTTTTGATGTTCTTTGCCTGGAACATACTCTTCTGTCTCTTTTCCCTGATTCACACAAGTTTGCTTTAAGTTCTCCCTAGAAATGTTACTCCTTCATAAATACACTCCCTGGATCTACTTTATTCCTCTCACACCAAAAGCCCCTGACTTCAGGCTCCCTAGGCAGCTTTTCTTTATGAAACTTCTGGGGGATACTCATCATGGTTGTGATTATATTTCATTGCAATGGATTTGTAATCGACTGTTTACAATCTTGATGTTTTTATCCCTTTCTGATGGATATCTGAGCAGGCCCACTGATGTCCACATCCTCAAATTCCCTATTGGAACTAAACTCCAGCATACTTGGTGAAGTTGTCTGGATAATGGAGAACCTTTAAAAAGTGGAGGGCTATTCCTATAAAACCTGAAAATCAAGGGAACTAAATCATTTTCTAACAGCAATTAGCAGAAGGAAATGGCTACGGACATTTTAGGAGATGCTAAGGGATCTCAGAACATTCCAGTTTTGTCTTATGAATTTTGATGGTCACTCTTTTTTACCTTGGAAGTAGGAAATATGCTTGACTTCATTGTACAGAATAGTACTTCCTGAACAGTACTCCAAAAGTACAGAAAATCAAAGCAAAATTTTATAAATCAGATCTTATGAAATTAAATACTTTCCATAAATCAGAGAACACCATGATTTGAATGAGACAGATGCCTCTACCATGGGTCAAAATCTTATGAGCTCCTTTTAAAAAATAAGTATGTTTACAATATAAACACAAGAAAATATTATGTATTAAGCGCCACCTCTCCTAAGTAGCATTCAAGATATGCAATGTACTCTTCATGCCACCAGAACAGAAATGCAAACACGATTATCCCAAAGCTACAAACATTTCCAACTAAAATAGTGACTTGCCTGTGAGATATTCTGGTGCAGTAGTGGAACAAAGGTTATGGAAATAATTATATCCCCTGATTTTTTCAAAACACACTCCATGTTACAGAAAATGTGGTACATTTAGGCAATGGAGTACTACTCAGCTATTAAATACAATGACTTGAGGAAATTCTTAGATAAATGGACAGAACTAGAAAATATCTTCCTGAGTTAGGTAACCCAATCACACATACATGGTATGTACTCACTGATAAGTGGATATTAGCCCAGAAGCTTGGAATACCCAAGATACAATTCATAGACCACATGAAGCTCAAGAAGAAGGAAGATCAAAGTATAGATATTTCTGTCCTTCCTAGAAGGGGGAACAAAATACCCACGGGAGGAGATACAGAGACAAAGTGTGGAGCAGAGTCTGAGGGAAAGGCCACCTAGAGAGTGCCCCACTTGGGAATCTATCCCATACACAGTTACCTAGCCCAGATGCTATTATGAATTCTAAGAAATGCTTTCAGACAGGAGCCTGATATAGCTGTCTCCTGGTAGCCTCTGCCAGAATCTGACAAATACAGAGGCTTGCAGCCAGCCATTGTATTGAAGACAGGGTCCCCAATGGAAGAGGTAGAAAAAGGACTGAAGGTGTTTGCAACCCTATAGGAGGAACAATAATATCAACCACCCACACCCCCTAGGCCCCCGGAGCTCTCAGGGACTAAACCACCAACCAAAGAGTATATATGGAGTGACCCATGGCTGCACCTTATTTGTAGCAGAGGATGGCCTTGTCGGACATCAATGGGAGGAGGGGCCCTTGGTTCTGTGAAGGCTTGATGCCCCAGTGTAGGGTAATGCCAAGGCAGGGAAGTGGGAGTAGTTGGGTGGGTAGAGGAACATTCTCATAGAAGCAGAAAGAGGGGGGATGGGATAGGGGTTTGGGGGTTGGAACTGGGAAAGGGGAAAATATTTGAAATGTAAATAAAGAAAATATCCTATAAAACGATAAAAAGTATATTTCTTTCTATTTAATAAGAAGCTTCCTATTTTTTCAATGTACTACAAATATACATAAATATTCATATACGTACATAAAATCCAAAATTAAAAAATTATAATGTCAATCTAAAAAACAAATAAAAAACCAACAAATGTGTCTATCACAATATTTTACAACTACATTAATTAGTCACAGAATTTGAAAATGTGTGCCTAAAATGCTGCCCTCTACTTTCTTTTGTTGTTGTTGTTGTTGTTGTTGTTGTTTTTCGAGACAGGGTTTCTCTGTGTAACCCTGGCTGTCCTGGAACTTACTCTGTAGACCAGGCTGGCCTCGAATTCAGAAATCCACCTCCCTCTGCCTACCAACTCTGCTATGTTCTTAATTTCAATGATACAACAGCAGGTTCCATTATGAATATGATTATGCAAAAATTTATAGGTGATATGTCTTTAGAAATACCCACTAATATAGGATAGTAAAAATTTGATGTGAGTTCTAAAATGCTGCAATCTTTTTTCTTTTATTTTTTTATTGGATATATACTATGTTTACATTTCATTTCCCTTTTTCTGGTTCCCTGCCCCCCAAAGGTCCCACATGCCCATTTCCATCCCCGTGTTTCCCCATCCACCCCTTCCCACTTCCCTGTTCTGGTATTCCCCTACACTGATGCTTTGAGCCTTTCCAGAACCAGGGTCTACTTCCTTCTTGTCGGACATCATTTGGTATGTGGATTGTGTCTTTGGTGTCCCAAGGTTCTAGGCTAATAACCACTTATCAGTGAGTGCATACCATGGGTATTCTTTTAAGACTGGGTTATATGATATTCTCCAGTTCCATCCATTTCTCTAAGACTTTCATGAATTCATTGTTTCTAATGGCTGAATAGTACTCCATTGTGTATATATACCACATTTTTTGTATCCATTCTTCTGTTGAGGGACATCTGGGTTCTTTCCAGCTTCTGGCTATTATAAATAAGGCTTCTATGAACATAGTGGAGCATGTATCCTTATTGCATGCTGGCGAATCTTCTGGATATATGTCCAGGAGTGGTATGGCTGGGTCCTCCGGAAGTATCGTGTCCATTTTCCTGAGGAACCTCCAGGCTGATTTCCAGAGTGGTTGTACCAGATTGCAGTCACACCAGCAGTGGAGGAGTGTTCCTCTTTCTCCACATCCTCACCAACTCCTGCTGTCTCCTGAGTTTTTAATCTTAGCCATTCTGACTGATGTGAGGTGAAATCTCAGGGTTGTTTTGATTTGCATTTCTCTAATGACTAATGTTGTTGAACAATTTTTAAGGTGTTTGTCAGCCATCCGAATTTCTTCAGGTGAAAAGTCTTTGTTTAGCCCTGTACCCCCCTTTTTGATAGGTTTACCTGGTTTTCTGGGGTCTAACTTTTTGAGTTCTTTGTATACATTTGATATTAGCCAAGAAGGAATGGGTGAGAGGAACACCCCTAAAATGCAACTAAGTGGTGAGGCTTGATGAGGAAGGTAAGGTAAGGTAGGAGGCTACCATGACAACAGAGGAACAAGAAGGAAAGGAACAAAAACTCCATCAAGACTGAGTAAGTGGCCCCAGTGTCTAAGAGGAAGGAGATGGGCTGCTCAGATACCATGATGACTACCCAGGCTCTCTTTTGTTGCTGGAAGTAGTTGGATCAGGGAGCTCAGGCCTCTTCAGTCATCCATAAGCAAGCCTAGGTCATCAGCTGGAAGGTTACCTGAGAGTCATCTCCCTCTGTCCTGAGTCGCACAAGAGCACGTGATAGCCCAATAACCCTCCTGATGGCACCTAGGTCATGGCCCTTTTGAATTGCAAGGGTTAGGGCAAGCCTTCATCCCATGACCTTGTTGATCACTTTTGTATCAGGATCTGGTTGGTCCCTGAGTCTCAGAAGCCCAGGAATCCTGGGCAGTGTCTGGGGATGGTCACTCAGCCTTTGCCAGCATATGCTATTTTTGTCTGTAGGCCTTTTCAACTCTTATGGTACTTTTTGCAGGTGAGTGCCAAGATTTCGTCCTGTGCAGGTATAGGTCCCCCCTCTAAACATCTCAGTTTGGCTTTAAAATGTTGGGTTAGCTCTAGGAAAAGGAGTAAGTCATCAGGATTTGCTTACCTCCTGGGTTTTCAGGGTCTAAATTCTTATATTGTAATAGGGCCTTTGTAATGAGCTCTAAAAATCAAGATTGGTTTTCTTGTTTATCTTAGATGACCTCTTGGAGTTTTTCAAAATTTGCTGATTTTAGGGCTGCTCTACTGAGACCATCCAGGAGGCAGGTTATGAATCTATCTCTGACTAAAATAACACTTTGGGAATTATAATTTCATTGAGGATCCTGGTCACATACTGTTTCAGATCTGATTGGATATGTTGGAATTGTTTGATGAGTCATGTCTGCATGTATTCTAGGGGAGGAGTCTGGAGAGGTCGAGCCAGGAAAAGTCAAGCTAAGATTGAGTAATATACTGAAATTCTTTAATGGAGGACGAAGAGTCAGAGGTATAGGATCCCAGTCTGTGTTCTGTTTGGGAAAGTTCACATAGTGAGAAGGGGACATGTACTCTGATTGGACCATCTTCCCCAGCAACTTCCCTTAAAGGAAGGACTGATGCTGGGTTGGGTTGGGTGGGGGAGGGGAGAAGCAGGGGGTTTAACTGTAGACTTTGAAGGAGTGGTGGGAGGGCTGAAAACAGGTACAGTGTAGCATGATTGGAGCGGCCTGCTGCTGGGCCAGGAGGAGAGGAGGAGTCTTGAGAGGTCGTACAAGGAGGCTCTGGGGAAGTCCGGTGAGAAGAGGAAGCTGAGGAGGCTGGGGTCTTAGAAGAGGTTGCGGAGACAAGTCTGCAGCGGTAAGGGGGTGGTTCCTTAACTGGATTGACGATTGTAGTGTCATCTGGTAGAGCTTTCATAGCTAGAAGAAGTTGAATTGGGATACAAGGATTGCAGAGAGAGGGTTTGGAGGGAAGATAGGTAAAAGTTTGGGCATAAGGGACCTCTTCCATTTTCTGGACCACTCGCAGTACAGGTGAAGATCCCTTAAAATGATAGATTCAAATGTGCCATTAAATGTTCATTTGGAATCATTAAGTTTGGACACCCTCAAGTCGGGTGTTAGTTTTAGAGTTTTGAGATTTTCCGGGAGATTTCTCAGAGGAGAACCTTTAGGCATGGCAGAAGACGCCAGATATGCTAGTGGCTATGAGAGACTGGGACACACCAGAAAACGCGATTTACCTAAGCTTAGGCCTTTTTTTCTACAGCATAAAGAGAAAACCGCTTCATGAGAAGCGTTTCAGAGAGGGAGGGGTCACAGGAGGGTCGAAGTCATGAACTCGGGCATTGGCTGCGAGGCTGGTCATAGGGACTGTAGAAAGTCCATCCCCTGAGCCCATAGAAGGTGGATGTAATCTCTGTGGAGAAGGGGCCCTGCAAGACAACCTGAACGAAAACCTTCCTAATCATCTGATGCCTGTGTGAAGGTTTTGGTGATCTGGTGTCAGGAAATGTGAGACTATGCAGCTTGTTGACCTGTCTGGATGAGGTCCTGTGGGGTTTAACCCACGTGGCAGAGGGCAGACTGCGTGGTGGAGTTCTGTGTACCCCGCAACAGCAGTGGTGGTGGTGCTCGCAGTGATAGTGGTCCTCGCTTCGGTGGTCACCAGTGAGTTTAGGCACCTATGTTAGATGAAAAGCAGAGTACTCCTGGACAGATCACTCTGAGCCAGCACAGTTCTCATGTGGGAGGTCTTTATTGAAAGAGTAACTCCTGAAGAGGGGGTGAGGGAAAGAAGAGAAAGACTGACAGAGAGAGAGAGAGAGAGAGAGAGAGAGAGAGAGAGAGAGAGAGGAATGAGAGAGAGGGGGGAGAGAGAGATAGGAGAGAGAGAGAGGAGAGAGAGATAAAGGAGAGAGAGAGAGAGAGAGAGAGAGAGAGAGAGAGAGAGAGAGAGAGAGAGAGTCCAATCTCCTTCCTGCAGGGTCTCTTGGTGTCCACTTTCAGCCCATCTCACTGTCATGTCTGACTCTCCACTCCTGTGTATGTCAGTCACTGTGTACCAGCGTCAGGCTCTGCCCATGTCCCCGCCTCTTCCTTTAGCTTGTGTCTTCACTGTTGATATGTTTATTTACTCTTTATTATGGCTTTTTCTTCATATTCTTTGAGCTGTATATATTTGTATTGTCTCTTTGGGAATTCCATATATATTTATCTTATTTACCCCTTTCTCCCAAACTCCTCCTAGACCTTCCCTTGTCTCAAATTCCCATCTGATTCCTGTAGTGTGTGATCCTCTTCCTGTCTGTTTTCCTGTGTGTCCACCAGAAGAAGAGCTTCCTCCATCAGCTGCAGTGGGGCAGCTTTGGCTGTATGAGGAAAGAAGAGGAGTGAATCCTTTCTGAAAATCTCATCTTCCAAAAGGAGAGTTGTTGGGATAGTTAAACTTGAGGAGGTGAAAGCCAGGGAGAGCATGAAGAAAATCCTTACAGGCTTCACATTATTAAAATCCAATAGTCACAAGAATAACCCAGTTGCTGTTTACTGAGGGCATTTGTTGTAACCTCCTTCCCTTCACCAGTACATGCTTCACTGAGAGTCTAAAAGGGGATGTTGTCTCTGTTCTGACGATGCTCTGACAATGCAGTCAGCTTTTCAGAGTCACACCAAAGAATCTGCATAAGATTAAGATCCAAACCCTATCCTCAATCATTCTTTTCACCATCCTCCCAATAAACTCCATCCAGACACAATGTGACACAGGGGGCAGCAAAGAGAATAGGTTTTCTGAGTTCACACTATCTCACCCAAGATGTTCCAGGGCATTGCTGATCCAAAAATCAGACGCTGAGATGCCTGCCCTCTGACATGGAAACCAGCAAGGGCAAGAGCATCTCCATCTGTCTCCCAACTCCTTGTCCCATTCTAATGTTGTGCTATCCTGTGGAGGATCATGGGACTCAGTCTGGACATACTTTGGGACCTTTGCTCCTGCCACCTGATTTGAGAAACAATTCTCCCATCTTCCTTTTCCTTACTCAAGAGAACAAAGGGGACAGCAGGAGCTCAGGGCAGACCCACCCCAGGCACTGGCCAGTAAGCATAATGTGATGGATTAATACTGACTCTGCTGGGTAATTACTCAATTTTTCTCCATCCCAAGACAACAAACACCTTTCCTATGTCTGCCTCTGCCCTCTGCCCTTTGTCCCTTTTTTTCAGGTTTGAGAGTCCAGAAGTATTGAATACTTTTCGCTGTATGCCAATACAGGTTCTGCTAGCCTGATATGCCTCTAAGTTGGAGGCTGAGTCAGCCTGTAACTCCAAGAACCTGCCATCAGAGCCTGCCAAGCCCAAAGGGTCTCCTCCTCCATGGTAAGCTGAGAACAGTCACCCCTCCACATCACTGACTTCTTCTCATAGTCCTGAATGCAACCATCTAGGTTCATTCTGGACCTTGTCTACCAGTAGTGAGTCTTTCATGTTCTTTTGGCATGGCATCTCTTCCAAGGACCTCTTAAGTATCACAGTATACAGTGTGGGCCATTGCTGTCTCAACCTGATACCTTGACTTTCTTACATCTACCTGGCTTTAGAATTCTCAAGATAATCTGTTTCCATTGGTGAAGCCCATCTCCTCAATCACTCCTACTAAGCGTAGTTCCCACATGGCCCTCCAATCCAATCCCAATGTTTCCTTTGCTTCTTCTATTTTTCAAGACAGAGTTTCTCTGTGTAGTTCTGGCTGTCCTGGAACTCAGTCTGTAGACCAGGTTGGCCTCGAACTCAGAAATCCACCTGCCTCTGCCTCACAAGTGCTGGGATTACAGGCGTGTGCCACCACACCCGGCTCTTTCCTTTGCTTCTTAACGTGATGACTTCAATGTGGTTGATGATGAATTTCCCCCAGTGTTACAAAGTTGTGAAACAGCGTCGCCCCAGAGAGGAAATCTTACTGCAATGCACCATGCTCAAAATTTGGTAAGTGTGAGTAAATCACCAGTGAATAGTTTTGTGGGGAGACCAGTAATGGGGTGTGTGTGTGTGTGTGAATGAGAACACAGGTCGTGATACATATGTAAGAATAGCTCACCGAAAAATGCATTCCCTTGTATGATAATCATAGCATTATGAAGATGTAAAGAATATGCAGGAGACTCAGTGTGGCCTTGCATTCTTTCCAGTTCCTATCCTGCCCCCTCCCCATAGTCCACTGTGGTGCCCAAGAATTTACTCAAGCCACACACCACGTTCCATTCTTCTGTTTTCTTCTTATTTCGTGGATACCAGGAATCACTCCAAAAGGTGATGCAACACAGCCTTAGCTGTGACGTTCCCTTTTTAATGAGAATCCCAGAAGCAGAAAAATCAGAGTGAACAGCATGGACAAAGGTTCAAGGCCTTTAGCCTGAGGGTCTCTAAGTCATGTGCTCCCTTTCACCCTCTCTGTCCTTTCTGTAGTGTCCCCATAGGAGAATGGAAGCCTTGATAACACAACAGTTTCTGAAATGTCCCAGGAAGGGCAAGCCTCTGCTCAGGGCATAAATAGTACAGCCTTGGCAGTGGGGGATGGGGTGGGTTTTGATAAATTAGAAGCCACGGGTCTGTGACCCTCAAACTAGGTTTGGTTTTTTTTTTTTGATTTTTTTTATTGTATATATTCTATATTTACAATTCATTTCCCTTTTTCTGGTTCCCCACCCCCAAAGGTCCCACATGTCCTTTTCCCTCCCCCTGTTCCCGCATCCACCCCCTCCCACTTTACTGTTCTTGTACTCTCCCACAATGATGTTTTGGTCCATTCTAGCACCAGTGTCCACTCCTTTCTTCTTGTGAGACATCACTTGATATGTGATTTGTGTCTTTAGTGTTCTAAGCTTCTAGGCTAATATCCACTTATAAGTGACTGTATACCATGGGTATTCTTTTGAGACTGGGTCACCTCACTTAGTATGACATTCTCCAGCTCCATCCATTTCTCTAAGAATTTCATGAATTCATTGTTTCTAATGGCTGTATAGTACTCCATTGTGTATATATACCACATTTTTTGTATCCATTCTTCTGTTGAGGGACATCTGGGTTCTTTCCAGCTTCTGGCTATTATATATAAAGCTGCTATGAACATAGTGGAGCATGTATCCTTATTGCATGCTGGTGAATCTTCTGGGTATATTCCCAGGAGTGGTATGGCTGGGTCCTCCGGAAGTATCACGCCCAGTTTTCTGAGGAACCGCCATACTGATTTCCAGAGTGGTTGTACCAGCTTGCATTCCCACCAGCAGTGGAGGAGTGTTCCTCTTTCTCCACATCCTCGCCAACACCTGATGTCTTCTGAGTTTTTAATCTTAGCCATTCTGACTGGTGTGAGGTGAAATCTCAGGGTTGTTTTAATTTGCATTTCCCTAATGACTAGTGATGTTGAACATTTTTTAAGGTGTTTCTCAGCCATTCGAATTTCTTCAGGTGAAAAGACTCTGTTTAGCTCTGTACCCCATTTTTGGATAGGGTTATTTGGTTTTCTGGGGTCTAACCTCTTGAGTTCTTTGTATACATTGGAGATTAGCCCTCTGTCAGATGTGGGGTTGGTGAAGATTTTTTCCCAATTTGTTGGTTGCCGATTTATCCTTTTGACAGTGTCTTTTGCCTTACAGAAACTTTGTAGTTTTATGAGGTCCCATTTGTCTATTCTTGCTCTTAGAGCATAATCAATTGGTGTTCTGTTCAGGAATTTTTCCCCTGAGCCAATGTCCTCAAGGGTCTTCCCCAGTTTCTTTTCTATTAGTTTTAGTGTGTCTGGTTTTATGTGGAGGTCTTTGATCCACTTGGAGTTGAGCTTAGTGCAAGGAGATAAGAGTGGTTCAATTCTCATTCTTCTGCATGTTGACCTCCAGTTGAGCCAGCACCATCTGTTGAAAAGGCTATCTTTTTTCCACTGGATGTTTTCAGCTCCTTTGTCGAAGATCAATTGGCCATAGATGTGTGGGTTCAATTCTGGGTCTTCGATCCTATTCCATTGATCCGCTTCCCTGTCACTGAACCAATACCATGCAGTTTTTAATACCACTGCTCTGTAATATTGCTTGAGGTCCGGGATATTGATTCCCCCAGAAGTTCTTTTGCTGTTGATGATAGTTTTAGCTATTCTGGGTTTTTTGTTATTCCAGGTGAATTTGAGAATTGCTCTTTCTAGCTCTATGAAGAACTGAGTTGGGATTTTGATGGGAATTGCATTGAATCTGTATATTGCTTTGGGCAAGATTGCCATTTTGACTATATTAGTCCTGCCAACCCACGAGCATGGAAGATTTTCCCATTTTCTGATGTCTTCTTCAATTTCCCTCTTCAGAGACGTGAAGTTTTTGTCGTATAAATCTTTCACATGTTTGGTTAGCGTCACTCCAAGATACTTTATATCATTTGTGGCTATTGTGAAGGGTGTCATTTCCCTAATTTCTTTCTCGGCCTGCTTATCCTTCGCGTATAGGAAGGCTACTGATTTACTTGAGTTGATTTTATAGCCAGCCACTTTGCTGAAGTTGTTTATCAGTTGCAGGAGTTCTCTGGTGGAGGTTTTTGGGTCACTTAAGTAAACTATCATATCATCTGCAAATAGTGATAGTTTGACTTCTTCCTTTCCGATTTGTATCCCTTTGACTTCCCTCTGTTGTCGAATTGCTCTAGCTAGTACCTCAAGTACTATATTGAAGAGATATGGCGAGAGGGGACAGCCTTGTCTAGTCCCTGATTTTAGAGGGATTGCTTCGAGTTTTTCTCCGTTTACCTTAATGTTGGCTACTGGTCTGCTGTATATTGCTTTTACTATGTTTAGATATGGGCCTTGAATTCCTGTTCTTTCTAGGACCTTTAGCATGAAAGGATGCTGAATTTTGTCAAATGCTTTTTCAGCATCTAATGAGATGACCATGTGGTTTTTTTCTTTGAGTTTGTTTATGTAGTGGATTACGTTGATGGATTTCCGTATATTGAACCATCCCTGCATCCCTGGGATGAAGCCAACTTGATCATGGTGAATGATCGTTTTGATGTGTTCTTGGATGTGGTTGGCAAGTATTTTGTTTAGTATATTTGCATCGATATTCATAAGAGAAATTGGCCTGTAGTTCTCTTTCTTAGTTGGATCTTTGTGAGGTTTTGGTATCAGGGTAATTGTGGCTTCATAGAATGAGTTGGGTAGTGTTCCTTCAGTTTCTATTTTGTGGAATAATTTGAAGAGTATCGGTATCAGGACTTCTTTGAAGGTCTGATAGAATTCTGCACTAAAACCGTCTGGTCCTGTGCTCTTTTTGGTTGGAAGACTGTCTATGACCCCTTCTATTTCTTTGGGGGTTATGGGTCTGTTTAGACGATCTATTTGATCCTGGTTTAATTTTGGTATTTGGTAGCTGTCGAGGAAATTGTCCATTTCCTCCAGATTCTCCAGTTGTGTTGAGTATAGGTTTTTGTAGTAGGATCTGATGATTTTTTGAATTTCCTCAGTTTCTGTTGTTATATCTCCCTTTTCATTTCTAATTTTGTTAATTTGAATACTGTCTCTGTGCCCTTTAGTAAGTCTGGCTAGGGGTTTATCTATCTTGTTGATCTTCTCAAAGAACCAGCTCCTGGTTTTGTTGATTCTTTGTATGGTTCTTTTTGTTTCAACTTGATTGATTTCAGCCCTGAGTTTGATGATTTCCTGTCTTCTACTCCTCCTGGGTGAAATTGCTTCTTTTTGTTCCAGAGCTTTCAAGTGCGCCATTAAGTTGCTGGTATATGCTCTCTCCTGTTTCTTTTTGGAGACACTCAGGGCTATGAGTTTTCCTCTAAGCACTGCTTTCATTGTGTCCCATAGATTTGGGTATGTTGTGCCTTCATTTTCATTAAGTTCTAAGAATTCTTTGATTTCTTTCTTTATTTCTTCCTGGACTAAGGTATCATTGAGTAGAATATTGTTCAGCCTCCAAGCGTATGGGGATTTTCTGTTGTTTTTGTTGCTATTGAAGAACACTCTTACTCCATGGTGATCTGATAAGAGGCATGGGATTAGTTCGATCTTTTTATATTTGTTGAGATCTGTCTTGTGTCCAATTATATGGTCGATTTTGGAGAAGGTACCATGAGGGGCTGAGAAAAAGGTATAGTCTTTTGCTTTAGGGTGAAATGTTCTATATATATCTGTTAAATCCAATTGCTCCAAAGTTTCGATGAGTTTCTCCGTGTCTCTGTTTAGTTTCTGTTTTCCTGGTCGGTCCACTGTAGATAGAGGAGTATTAAGGTCCCCCACAATCATTGTGTTAGGTGCAATGTGTGCTTTGAGCTTTAGTAAGGTTTCTTTTACAAATGAGGGTGCCCTTACATTTGGAGCGTAGATGTTTAGAATTGTGAGTTCCTCTTGGTGGATTCTTCCTTTGACTAGCAGGAAGTGACCTTCTGTGTCTCTTTTGATGACTTTGGGTTGAAAGTCAATTTTATCTGATATTAAAATGGCTATTCCAGCTTGCTTCCTGTGACCATTTGCTTGCAAAATTGTCTTCCATCCTTTTACTCTAAGGTAGTGTTTGTCTTTGACTCTGAGGTGTGTTTCCTGTAAGCAGCAAAATGTAGGGTCCTGTTTCCGTATCCAGTCTGTTAGTCTATGTCTTTTTATTGGGGAGTTGAGTCCATTGATGTTAAGAGATATTAAGGAATAGAGATTATTACTTCCTGACATTTTTTATGTTATTTTTGTTTTTGAGTAGTTATCTTCCTTTGAGTTTGATGGAAGAAGTTTACTGTCTTGCTTTTTCTTGGGTGCCATTTCCTTCCTTGTGTTGGAGTTTTCCTCCTATTATCCTTTGTAGAGCTGGGTTAGTGGAAAGATATTGTGTAAATTTGGTCCTGTCATGGAATATTTTGATTTCTCCATCTATGTTGATTGAGAGTTTTGCTGGGTATAGTAGTCTTGGCTGACATTTGTTTTCTCTTAGGGTCTGCATGAGGTCTGCCCAGGATCTTCTAGCTTTCATGGTTTCTGGAGAGAAGTCTGGTGTGATTCTGATAGGTCTTCCTTTATATGTTACTTGGCCCTTTTCTCTTACTGCCTTTAATATTCTTTCTTTGTTTAGTACATTTGGGGTTTTGATTATTATGTGACGGGAGGTGTTTCTGTTCTGGTCCAGTCTGTTTGGAGTTCTGTAGGCTTCTTGTACATTCATGGGCATCTCTCTCTTTAAGTTAGGAAAGTTTTCTTCCATAATTTTGTTAAAGATATTTGCTGGCCCTTTAAGTTGTAGATCTTCACTCTCATCTATCCCTATAATCCTTAGGTTTGGTCTTCTCATTGTGTCCTGGATTTCCTGGATGTTTTGGGTTACAAGCCTTTTGGATTTTGCATTTTCTTTGACTGTGGAGTCAATGGTTACTATGTTATCTTCAGCATCGGAGATTCTTATTTCTATCTCTTGTATTCTGTTGTTTATGTTTGTATCTACAACCCCTGTTTTCTTCCCAAGGTTTTCTATCTCCAAGGTTGCCTCCTTTTGTGATTTCTTAGTTGTTTCTACCTCTGTGTTCAGATCTTGGATGGTTTTGCTCAGTTCCATCATTTGTTTGTTTGTGTTTTCATGTAATTCTTTAATATATTTTTGTGCTCCCTCTTTCATGACTTCTGCCTGTTGTTTCAAGTTCTCCTGCATTTCTTTAACTGATTTTCTCATTTCCTCTTTATTGGTTTCTGTCTGATGGCCCATATTCTCCTGGAGTTCTTTAAGTGTTTTTTGTGTTTGGATTGTAAGAGCTTCTACTCTATTGATGTTCCCCTGCATTTCTTTAAGAGATTTGTTTATATCTTTTTTGTGTTCCTCTAGGAGCATCATGACCTGTGCTTTTATATCTAACTCTTGTTTTTCTGGTGTGCTGGGGTATCCTGGACTTGCTGTGGTTGGCGAATTGGGTTCAGATGGTGCCATATTGCCTTGATTTCTGTTAATAACGTTCCTACGTTTGCCTTTTGCCATCTCTTTATCTCTGGCGCTAGTTAGTCTTATTGTAGATGGCGCCCTGCTGAAAGCACAGCATGCCTGTCCCCAGGAGACAGATCCCTTCTGGCAGCTTGTCTGTGCTGGACTATGCTTGCTCTGAGTCCAGGTCCCTGACTCCAGCTGCTAGAGTGCCGAACTGTGCCCCGAGGCGGCCCAGTGGCCCCCTCGCTGCTAGTCCGCTCAGAGAGCTGGTCCCGGCCGGTAGTCTGCACCCTCAGCTGATCTTTCTGTGCCCGGATCTCCTGCAGAGCTAAGCTAAGCTATAACTCTGGCCACGCACCTGATTCCAGCCGCTCACTGCGTCCAGTGTGCCCGCTGTTTGCGTGCGGGGGTCTGGGGCAAGATGGCTGCCCCTGCTGAAAGCACCGCGTGTCCTTGGCTGAGCTGTTCATGCCCGGCTCTGCTGCTCCCTTCTGGCTGCGTTGACTGTGCTGGACTATGCTCGCTCTGAGTCCAGGCCCCTGACTCCAGCTGCTAGAGTGCCGAGCTGTGCCCCGAGGCGGCCCGGTGGCCCTTCGCTGCTAGTCCGCTCGGAGAGCTGGTCCCGGCTGCTAGTCTGCACCGGCAGCTGATCTTTCTGTGCCCGGATCTGCTGCAGAGCTAAGCTAAGCTATAACTCTGGCCACGCACCTGATTTCAGCCTCCTAGGTTTGATTTTTATTTCTCTGATTGTGTATAATTCCAAACTCTTTTTTTAAAATTTATTTATTTATTTATTTATTTATTTATTTATTTATTCCCGTATTCACTTTACATTCTGCTCACTGTTCCCTCCTCATTACCACAATCCTTCCCCTATTTCCCCTGCTCTTCTCCTCTGAGGGGCGGGGTCCCTCTGTGTATCCCCTCACCCTGGCACTTCAAGTCTCTGAAAGGCTCTGCAATCCTTTCCCACTGGGCACAGACAAGGCAGTCGAGCTAGTAGAACACATCCCATGTGCTGGCAACAGTTTTTGGGGTAGTCCCTGCTCCAGATGTTCATAATGCACATGAAGACCAAGTTGCACATGTGGTATGTATGTTCATGCAGGCCTAGGTCCAGCCCCTGTATGTTCTGCGTATTGGACATATGTTTTCCTTTGTTTGGAGAATTGTCTGCTCAGTTCATTTATCCACATATTGTTTGGCAAATTCTTTTCCCACCCATTATGTATCTGTTCTCTTCACTTTGCCAACTGTGTTCCACGCTGGGCAGAAGATCTCTCAACTTCATGTAATCTTATTTTTCAATTCTGAACATAATTTTTCTCTCTCTCTCTGAATTTACTGCACTGAATTTAATATATATATAAAATAATTATATTTTAGAGAGTTATTGTATATCTTAATAATTTGGTGTGCTCTCACTACATTTTCTTCTGGAAGTTCAGAATTTGTTATTAAAAATGTTGTATTACAGTTTTGAACTTGTGCATGTGTGTGTGTTTGTCAAATTGATACAGTGTGTGTGTGTATGTGTGGGTCTGTGTGTGTGTGTGTGTGTGTGTGTGTGTGTGTGTGTATCAAAGGAAAGCTGTGGCAGCCAGTTCTTTCCGTTCATCATGTTTCTGAGGACTAACTTAGACCATCATGCCTACTGCAAGCTTCTTTATCCACTGTGCAATTCAATCGGGTTTTATGAATATGCTAAGTCCTACCATAAAGATATTTAGACATCCATATTTATTTTATACAGGATCCTCATGGAGACAACCTAGGTGCCCCTCCAGATGAAGGAAATGAAAACACAGCAACGGTAGGAACATGGAAGAATATAGCAACTACTACGTTTAAGCAAAGTGTCCCACACTCACAAAGACCAGAGCTGTGCTTCTTATAAGAAGAAACCCTAGACCTGTGTGCACATATGGGGTTGTAGATCTTGAAATTAGAAAGAGAGAAACAGCTATCATGAGAGCACATTGCAGTGGGGGAGAAAGAATAACAGAATGTGTGTTCCATACGGGGAGTGGGGAAATGACCGAGCAGGAAGATAGAGGGGATGGACAGAAGAGTGAGAGGGAGGCCAGTGAGCAAGCTATGTGCAGCTGTACCATAATGAGGCTCATTATTTTGTATGCTCAGGTTTTAGTTACACTCTTCTTTATTTTTGAGAGAGAATTTATACGTGTGCAATGAAATATGATCACACCCACTCATTTTCTTCTTCCAAATCTCACCAAATTTTCTCTCCCACAGTCATCTCTTCTTTTTTGATAACCCATTAAATTAGAGCTGCTCATGTGTGAATGGGTGTGTAGGGGGCCATTCACTGAGCATGGGAAACCCACCAGTGGGAACACCCCTCGCCAAACAATTGTTAGCTCTCCTCCATCAGCTCTCAACTGCCAATAGCTCTTCATTAAGTCATAGGGTTTGGGGTGCACTTGCCCCAGTTATGCCAGAGTTGGCTGAGTTAATCTTATCCAGGTCTTCGGTAAGTAACACAGCTGTTGTGAGTTTATGAGTGCTTCAGTGTCATGACCATCACGTCTGTGTGGAGGCAGAGGAAACTGTTGTGGAAGATGCCTCTAGGACCTACCCCATTAACCTTCCTTGGCAACTTTCTGGAACTGGACCTAAAGAAGTTTTATGATTCCTTCTCAAATGTAGTACTGGGCATAGAGATGGTGCATTTGGGTTGTGGAGCATGCCCGGAGTGACTCAGATTCTGAGGCAGAGGACTGACTAGGTCAGGATGCAGGCATAGTTTAGAGGTTTGATACCAGTTCGCAATGCATCGATATACCTGACGTCAGGACATGGGACCTTCCAGGAATGGCCTCTCTAAATTCTCCCTTTCCCAGATCAAGGAGCAGTATGGCCCTGTGTTCAACTCTCCTCTGAGACCTCAACCTGCTGTGATGCCATGGGTAAATGATGCCATGACGGAGGCTGTGGTGGACCCGGCTGAGTCATTCAGTGGCCGTGGAGAGCAAGCTTTCTTTGACTGGTTCTTCAAAGGCTATGGTGAGAATGACAGCACATGTGGGAACTAGGCCTGACAGATGTGTAGTGGCAGGTTCCATGGCCTTCCCTGAGTCACCTGCCCACTCAAAGCCCTCTCTCTTGTCTTTGATACACTTTCCAGTTCAATGTTAATTTGCTCTGTAGCCTTTTCTAGATTGTTGTAGCATTCTGTTTTCCCTGGATTTCTGTGGTTCTCTACCTCTCCCCCAAGTATCCTGCTTGGTATCCCTTTTCTGATCTTACAACCTTTATTATTATTATTATTATTATTATTATTATTATTTTATTCATTTATATTTCAAATGATCCCAGTTACCTCTCATAACCCTCTCATTCCTTCCTTTGCCATTTACACTTCAAAAGATGTCCCATTTCCTGGTCTCCCCCCCCTCCAGAAGTCTCATAACCCATCTCCCTACCTCCTGTTCCCCAACCAACCCTCTCCTGCTTCCCTGTTCTAGCATTCCCTCACACTGCAGCATGGAGTCATTCTGGGACTAAGGGCCTCTCCTCCCTTTAATGTCCAACAAGGCTATCCTCTGCTGTCTATGTGTCTGGAGACATGGGTAAGTCCATGTGCACTCTCTGGTTGATGGTTTTGTCCCCAGGAGCCCTGGGAGTACTGAGTGGCTCATATTGTTGTTCCTCCTATGGCACTGCATACCCCTTCAGCTCATTGGGTCCTTTCTGTAGCTCCCCCATTGGGGACCCGGTGCTCAGTGTAATGGCTGGCTGAGAGTGTCCCCTTCTGTATTTGTCATGCACTTGCAGGTGACAGGTATATCCGGCTCTGGTCAGCAAGTTCCTGTGGACATTGATAATAGTGTCTGGGATTTGTAAACTGTATATGGGATGGATCACTCGGTCGTGTAGTCTCTGCATGGTCCTTCCCTCAGACTCTCGTCCACACTTTGTCTTTGTATCTCCTTCTGTGGGAATTCTGTTCCCACTTCTAAGAAAGACCAGAGTATCCATACATTGTTCTTCCTTCTTTTTGAGCATTATTTTATATGTGAATCGTTTCTTGGGTATTCTAAGCTTCTTGGCTATTATCCACTATCAGTGAGTGAATACAATGTGTGTTCTTTTTTGATTGGGTTTTCTCACTCAGCATGATATTTTCCTGTTCCACCCATTTGCCCAAGAATTTCAGGAATTCATTGGTTTTAATAGCCAAGTAGTTTTCCATTGTGTAATTATCCCACACTTTTTCTGTATCCATTCCTCCATGGAGGAACATCTGGGTTCTTTCCAGCTTCTGGCTATTACTAATAGGGCTGCCATGACCATACTGTAGCAAGTGTTTTTATTACACACTGGAGAATTTTCTGGGTAAATGCCCAGGAGTGGTTTAATAGGGTCCTCTGGTAGCATTCTGCTCAGTTTTCTAAGGAACAACCACACTAATTTCCAGAGTGGTTGTACCAGCTTGCAATCCCACCAGAAGTGGAGGAGTGTTCCTCTTTCTCCACATCCTCACCAGCACCTGCTGTCTCCTGAGTTTTTGTGCTCCTTGGCCATTTGAGATTTCTCAGTGGAGAATTCTTTGTTTAACTCTATACCCCATTTTAATAGGGTTATTTGTTTCCCTGGAGTCTACCATCTTGAATTCTTTGTATATTGGATATTAGCCAACTATTGGATGTAGGATTGGTAAAGATCTTTTCCCAATCTGTGGGTTGTTCTTTTGTCCTATTGACAGTGTCCTTTGCCTTACAGAAGCTTTTCAATTTCATGAGGTTCTATTTTTAGATTATTGATCTTAGAGCATGAGCCATTGGTGTTCTGTTCAGGAAAATTTCCCCTGTGACCATACGTTTCAGGCTCTTTCCCTCTTTCTCTTCTATTAGATTTAGCATATCCGGTTTTATATAAAGATCCTTGATACATTTGGAGTTGAGCTTTGTACGGGGGAATAAGAAGAGATCGATATGTATTCTTCTACATGCTGGCAGCCAGTTGAGCCAGCACCATTTGTTGAAAATGATGTATTTTTTCCCACTGGATGGTTTTGGCTTCTCTGTCAAAGATCAAGTGACCATAGGAGTGACCATAGGTATGTGGGTTTATTTCCGGGTCTTCAATTCTAGTCCATTGATCTGCCTGTCTCTGTACCAATCATGTGGTTTTAATTACTATTGCTCTGTAGTACATCTTGAGGTCAGGGATGGTGATTCCACTAGAAGTTCTTTTATTGTAGAGAATAGTTTTCACTATCCTGTGATTTTGTTATTCCAATGAATTTGAGAATTGCTCTTTCTATCTCTGTGAAGAATTGAGTTGGAAGTTTGATGGGGATTGCAATGAATGTGTAGATTGCTTTTGGTAAGATGCCCATTTTTTCTATGTCAGTCGTGCCCATCCATGAGTGTCTGAGAGCTTTCCATCTTCTGAGGTCTTCCTCAGTTTCTTTCTCCAGAGTCTTGAAGTTTTTGTCATACAGATCTTTCCCTTGCTTGCTTAGAGTCACACCAAGATATTTTATATTATTTATGACTACTGTGAAGGGTGTCCTTTCCCAAGTTTCTTTCACAGCCTGTTTATCCCTTAAGCAGAGGAAGGCTACTGATTTGTTAATTTTATATCCAGCCACTTTGCTGAAGTTGTTTATCATCTATAAGTGTTCTCTGATGGAATTTTTTGGGATGATGATGTATACTATCATCACACAAATAGTGTTATCTTGACTTCTTCCTTCCCAGTTTGTATCTCTTTGATCTCCTTTTGTTGTCTAATTGCTCCGGTTAGAACTTTAAGTACTTATATTGAACAGATAGGTAGAGAGTAAGCAGCCTTATATTGTCCCTGATTTTAGTGGGGTTGTTTCAAGTTTCTTTCCATTTAGTTTGATGTTGGCTATTGGATTTCTGTATATTGCTTTTATTATGTTTAGGATGGACCTTGAATTCCTAATCTGTCCAATACTTTGTACATGAAGAGGGTGTCTTTGTTAGGGTTTTACTTCTGTGAACAGACACTATGACCAATGCAAGTCTTATAAAGGACAACATTTAATTGGGGGCTGGTTTAAAGGTTCAGTGATTCATTCCATTATAAAGGAGGGAGCATGGTAGTGTCCAGGTAGGCATGGTAGAGGCAGAGGTGAGAGTTCTACATCTCCATCTGAAGGCTGCTAGTAGAAGACTCATTTCCAGGTTGCTAGGATAAGAGTCTTATAGCTCCAACATGCAGTGACACATCTACTCCAACAGGACAACACCTCCCTGGGCCAAGCATCTTCAAACCATGACATTCCATTCCAGCCACTTTGCTTGTTTAGGTATGGCCCCCATAGGCTTCTTCAGACATATGAACCTATGGGGGAGAAACCTAAACATAGCATAACGCAAAAATTCATTTAGTCCAACTTCCAAAGTCCCCATAGTGTATAGCAGCCTCAACAATGTTAAAAGTCCAAAGTTCAAAGTCTCTTCTGGGATTCATATGGTCACTTAACTGTAATCCCAAAGCAAGACAGGAAATTAGCTAGGTCTACTCCAAACTCTCTATCTCTGTGTCTGGTGTCAAAACTGACTTCACATCTCCAACTCTTTTTTTATCTTTGTTGACTGTAAGCACCTTCTTTCACCTTGGCTAGTTCCACTCCCTGTTAGCAGCTTTCCTTAGCAGATAGGTCATGGCTCTGGCATCTTGAACATCTTGCCATCTCCTATACAACTTCAACGTTACAACATTTTGTTTCAATGTCTAAAATCCACCCATGATCTTCTGGCCTCCTCCAAAGGGCTGGTATCCCTTTTCAAGTTCTGCCCTCTGTAGCACTCTAAGCTCATGTAGATCCACTCACCCTATGGTACTGGCATGTCCAATACACTGGGGTTTTCTGTTGCAAGTAGGCTTCACCAATATGCTCTCAATAGGCTCTTTTCATAGTGCCAAACCTCAACTCCTGTGCATGACCCCTTCAGTCCTGGGCAATCAACTGAAATTGGGGCTCCACTTTCACCAGTGGCCACCCATGGCCTCTCACAATGTCAAGTCTCATGCCTTCAAAACCAGAACCACCTGGGTGACTCTTACACATTACCAAGTACAAATGCTACAGGAGGTACAACCTTGGCTATCTCTGGAACACAGTTTCTTTGTGCTTTCAGAAAACACTTCTCAGAAGTTTTCACGTCAGTAATGTTGGTCTCATCTTAATCAGCACTAATTTCTTAGCTCCAGCTAACCAACATCAAATCTCCCAGTAATTCTTCTATTCTGGATTCTAAATCCAGGGTCACGCAGCTAAAGCTGCTGAGTTCTGCTGATTGATGGTGCTGGAACATGGGCTATTTGTTGTATTACACTATCACTAGCTTTCAGTTTTATGTTTCCTTCACTGCCGAATCTTGGCTGTCCTGAAGCTTGCTCCATAGACTGACTTTCTGTTGGTGATGTTAGCATCTGTGACTCTTGCTTTCTTTCATAGGTTTTCCATCTCCAGGTTTGTCTTCCGTTGTGTAAGCTTGCGTGGGGCCTCACACCCATTTGCAGGTCTATTTCCCATCTTTGAGAAATAAGAAGGACTTATATGATCTGTATTTCCATGGATCAAATGTTAGGCTGGGGAGAGAATCAGAGGCGTAGAGCACTTGCTGCACAAGTGTGAGCAGCTGATGTAGAATCACCAGAATTCATCTGAAAAACTATAAAAGACCATGGCTGCCTGGAACCTCACGATTCAAGGATGGAGACATGCAGATACTAGGAGCTTGCTAGACATTAGCTAAGTTCAACAGCAGACTCTGTCTCAAATGAATAGGGCAGTGATTGATAAAAGATACCAAATGTTTTCTGACTGCCTGATATATACTTATCGGCGCGGGCACCCTCAGGCACACAGAATCAATCAGCACCCTATTGTGCATACACACATGCACACACACACACACACACGCATGACTGCTGGCACTCATGCTCAAATAGGCGCATACATGTGTGCAAAGCACATGCAGCCATGCTCTCACAAATGCATGCCTGCAGAAGAAGAATTTCCTCCAAGGGCATCTTCAAATTGTCAAAAAGTAGGATGCTCTCATGGCCAATTCTGATTCTCCATCTTTCAGAAACTCCTCACTTTCTTCACCCCCTCATTTCTATCTTCTCTACTTCTCTCCCCTTTCTTACTCTCTCCACCATCTGTCTTCTTTTTAAAAACATCATTACTATTTTAAATAATTTCCAACCAGGTTGATAGCAAAGGTGCAGAGTTTCACCCAGGGAAAGGCCAAGTAAGAAGGATTTTATGTTTGTTTTTTGGGGGGATATGGGGGAAGCGAGCACTTGGGGAGAGCCTTGATTGATCAGACTCTCCCTTCCCACCTTTAATCTGATCCCAAGACAAGTGAATCCTGGGAAACTCCCAGTAGTGTCTGAAAGAGTGCTATGTGGAATTAAAATCAATGTCCCTCTCCCTGTAGGAGTAGAAGAACCCCCAAACTCATTTTTCCAAGAGGAATCTGTTGATGACCACACTGAACCTTTTCTTCATGGACAGAGATGGTCAGCACAACCATGTGCTTCAACTTATTGCTCCTCATGAAGCACCCTGAAGTTGCAGGTAAAGTTGAGGGAGACAGGGGCAGTGGAAGCCACAGACCCTTACACCATGCTGGAAATAGGCTATCCCAACCACAGTTCTCCAAGATATCTGGGATTTAAGATAATCACTGAGGGAAGTTGTTGTGATAGGCACTCATTGTGAATGCCGGTCATCATCTGACTGGCTTCTCCAGGTCCGTAGCATATTTTTAAAGCTATTTTCAGAATTCTGAAGAAATGCAACAAATGGCAAAGCTGTGAGGTATTTTTCCTAATCATGAAGCAAGTAAGGAGTAGCTACAGTGTAGAGGAGTGGAGGGTTGAGCAGGATTTGCTGCAGTGCCCAGGTCATTGTCCAGGGTTTCCTGTTATGGGTTCAGAAGGACAAAGGGTTGATTGCTAAATGTGGGGTGTGGGTGGTTTTGTGTTTTGATTGTCAGGCTTTAGTAATGTAAGCCTTTGTTAACTGGACTTGCCATTTCCCACAATACATGTACTTATATAATCACGAGCATGTCTAATTCCAGGCAGGCAAAAGATGGAAAAGGTTGTTTTCTCCAAACGTTCACTCAGAAATACAATTTGCCTTACTCAGCATGCACCTAAGACCCGCTGAGGCTGGGTTGGTCCACTCCCTCTAGTTCTGTGTTATGTTCAATGGTATTGCTATGGTAGTGTTCCGTATGGTGATGTGCCGTTTTAGAGAATGGTGTGTCTGGGACTCAGTGTTGGAAGGAATCCTGAGGTACTAATCTATCCCTGCAAACTACCCATCTCATGCTGCATCTCACTTGTATTTAAAACACTGAGAAGGCCTGAACTGATTTGGAAACTGCTCCTCTCAATCATACAAGGTCCTTTGCTCATTTTTCTCTGGGCAATCTGTAAATCTCTCCTGCTAATGCATCTGATTCTGACCCAAGAAAGTTAATGGGATCCTATTCCAGCACCATATATGGCTAACATCTACTGCAAATGGTCTATAACATGTCACCCATAATTCCACATCACATCATATTTTTTTGCATATTTAATGTGTCTTTCCTTTCTCAACATATCAACACATCTTCTCTTCTCAGCTATGGTGCATAAGGAGATTAACCAGGTGACAGGCAGGAACCAACAGCCTAAGTATGAGGATAGAATGCAGACACCTTACACAAAGGCTGTAGTCCATGAGTTCCAGAGATATGGAGACATAATTCCTCTTGGTGTGGCTCCTAGAACTACCAAGGATATCAAGTTTTGGGGCATCCTCATGGCCAAGGTACTTCCCTGCCTAGCCTGAGAGTCTTTGTTCCATTCCTCTTGACCCAGCAGTCCATCCCCCTTCAAAGTTTTACACACTTCCTTCCTTCTCAATGAAACTTTTGCTCCTTCAGCATGGCCTTTAAACTATCCTGAATCCTGGGTCTCCCTGTTTTCCAGGTATCAACCCCATGTTTAGCAAACTACTATGGTAAGGACCATGAGTCCGTTTCTTTAGAATTTTGTTACTTATGTTTAAGAGTCTCACTTCCTCCAACCAGGCTGCTGAGAGACACAAACCCCCAAGTCCTGTACCAGGGAGTGTGAACTTCTTCCTGGTCCCACAACCTCCTCAATTGACAGGCATGAGCTTGCTCATTCCCTAACATTCTGTTCCAAGAGAAGGTGAGTCTCTCAACTGACCTTTCCCAAGAACTTGAGGCACCACTGCTCCAGAGAA
Source organism: Apodemus agrarius (assembly GCA_964023405.1). Lineage (NCBI taxonomy): Eukaryota > Metazoa > Chordata > Mammalia > Rodentia > Muridae > Apodemus > Apodemus agrarius. The sequence continues at coordinate 17,701,393 of OZ030005.1, forward strand.
CCTGACACATTTGGCAAACACTTCCCCCTTAGCTTAGCCCCTCTCCTCTTTCTCCTCTTCCTTCCAGTCTTGTGAGCCATGAGGATGCTCATCTATCATCTTGCCTTATCAGTCTAACAGCTCCTGCCTTCCAGGGCACTGATATATTGCCTATATTGGATCCTTTGCTGAAAGATCCCAAGTATTTCTCCAATCCCAATGACTTTCACCCTCAGCCCTTTCTGGATGACAGGGGGCAGTTTTAGCAGAGAAATGCATTTATGCTCTTTTCTGTTTGTAAGGGCCCCCTACTCACACACACAGGGCTAACACTTCCTGGCTCTCCTTCTGAAGAGTAGTCTTGTATCTTTATCCCCCTTTGATCTTACTGTTGGAGTCTATATTGTAAACAACCAAGTGGACTGGCGTCAACGGAAAGGCATGGTCGACCCCTTTTCAGAGATGGAAAAAATCAAGGCTCAGGCTGAATCTGAGTTGTTCCCAGGTCACACAGACAGGTCTTCTCGCTATCTGAAGGTGGTAACAGAATAGCCACATTTGAGAGCCTATTTGTTAGGGGTGGATGTAGACTTCCAATTGTGCCAACCTATCATGGGTTCCCTTACAGCACATGCAAGGGCAATGGAGATTCAGGAAGTTTATTAGGACTACAATGCTGTGCAGGGGCCAGCCCCAGCAGGAGGTATTCTTTCTTGTAGTCTCTTCTTGAGGCAGAGGCGGGGGAAGAGCTTTGGAGAGCGTAAGACTTGGCCTTATGAGATATTTACAGTTGCTATATAATAAAAAGTGTACGTTTCTAAGTTTAAGTTCCTATGCTATTATAGTAGAGCTGCCTTCTGTGTTCCTCTGAGGTCAGAGACTGCAGTCTCAGGCACTTAGTCCCTCATCTCAAAACAGCAGGAGATGCAGTAAATAGCCTTTGTACTATCTCAGCAGCAACTGCTGATCTCTTCTAATCTGCTGGTTTTAACCTGCAATTTTTTTGTTTTTTTTTTTAATTTAAAAAATAATTAATGCTTCTTCAAAATATACAAGAAAGAAAATAATTAATGTATAATAGATGAATAGTTGAGATGGAGAACAAGAAAGTAGTAACTCCAGCTCCAGCGGATTCATTACTTGCAGATTCTTGTCTCTATAACCACTATATGCACATGTATGTTCACCTACACATATGTGCACACATATATAAAAACTTAATAAAATAAAATTGTTTTAAAATACAGGCTTAAAAGCAACACAAATAAATGACATTGATATATATTATATATGTGTGTGTGTATGCATACATACACAAGTGTGTGTGTGTGTGTGTGTGTGTATGTGTGTGTGTGTGTGTGTACGTGTATGATTATTATCAAGGTATAAACATCCACAAATCTAGAGATAAGTTTCTTTTAAAATGAAGCAACTACTTTCCACAGATTTATGCAAATATAATGAATCAGAATAGCAGGGTGGAAGTTCACTGACTATAAGTTTATATATATTTTGACATTTAGAATCATGTTAGTATTTTACATATTCAAAGAATAAAGTAGAACCAACCTGAGAGAATGAATGTAAATATCATCCTTAAGTACTCTCCAAGAAAATACCAGATAATTACAAAAGAAAAACATAACACAGAATGGTAGTTCAAAATATCACAATAAAAGGATCTATGGATATCAATAAAGAACAAACAGTATAAGCCCCATTCTCTTCTTCAGTGACAAAACAGAAATCACTTAGATACTGTTTCCACCAAGATTGCATTAATGAATCCTAGGCAGGTGACTTAGCAGGTAGGAGTGGTTGCTATGCAAGCCTGAGGACTTGAGTTCAAATCCCCAGTAGTCACTGAAACCAAAAATGGCCACATGTGTGCCTGCAACTCTAATACTATAGGGAGTAGAGACAGGAGAGTGGCTGAGGCCTGCAGGCTGCCAGCCTAGTTCACCCTGTCTTAAAGGAATACAGTAAAAAGGGACAGAGCAGGACAACCATCACCCTCCTATGGCTTCTGCATTAGCTACGAAAAGGCTTCAAACCTTTTTTTTCCTTTTTCTTTTTTATAAATTTTTATTTTCTATATTCTATGATTACATTCCAAAGGTTTCCCCTTTCCCAGTTACCCCCCACCATATGTCCCATAATTCCTCTCCCCCCGCCTGCTGCTCCCCACTCATATCCCCCCCACCCCTCCCCACCCCACCCCGATTTCTCTGTTCTTGGTATACAATACTGGATCCAATCTTTACAGGACCAGGGTCCTCTCCTTTCTTCTTCTTGGGTGTCATTTGACTTGCTAATTGTGCCTTGAGTATTTAGGGCTTCTGGGCTCATTAATATCCACTTATCAGTGATTGCATTCATGTGTATTCTTTTGTGATTGGGTTAGCTCACTTAGGATGATAGTTTCCAGATCTAACCATTTACCTACAAATTGCATGAGTTCATTATTTTTAATTGCTGAGTAGTACTCCATTGTATAAATATACCACATTTTCTGTATCCATTCCTCTTTTGAGGGATATCTGGGCTCCTTCCAATTTCTGGCTATTATAAACAAGGCTGCTATAAACATAGTGGAGCATGTGTCTTTATTGTATGCAGAGGAATCCTCTGGGTATATGCCCAGGAGTGGTATGCCAGGGTACTCTGGAAGTGACATGCCCAATTTTCTGAGGAACCGCCAAACTGATTTCCAGAGCGGTTTTACCATTTTGCAATCCCACCAACAGTGGAGGAGTGTTCCTCTTTCTCCACATCCTCGCCAGCACCTGTTGTCTCTTGAGTTTTTAATCTTAGCCATTCTGACTGGTGTGAGGTGGAATCTCAGGGTTGTTTTGATTTGCATTTCCCTGATGACTAATGATGTTGAATATCTCTTAAGGTGTTTATTGGCCATCCGAATTTCTTCTGGTGAAAATTCTTCGTTTAGCTCTGTACCCCATTTTTTGATAGGGTTATTTGGTTCTTTGGGGTCTAACTTCTTGAGTTCTTTGTATATATTGGATATTTGCCCTCTGTCGGATGTGAGGTTGGTGAAGATCATTTCCCACGTTGTTGGTTGCCGTTTTGTCCTTCTGACAGTGTCCTTTGCCTTACAGAAACTTTGTAATTTTATGAGGTCCCATTTGTCAATTCTTGATCTTAGAGCATAAGCTATTGGTGTTCTGTTTAGGAACTTTGCCCCTGTGCCCATGTCCTCCAGGGTCTTCCCAAGTTTCTTTTCTAATAGTTTCAGTGTGTCTGGTTTTATGTAGAGGTCCTTCATCCACTTGGAGTTGATCTTAGTGCAAGGAGATAAGAGTGGGTCAATTTACATTCTTCTGCATGTTGACCTCCAGTTGAACCAGTACCATTTGTTGAAAAGGCTATCTTTTTTCCACTGGATGGTTGTGGCTCCTTTATCAAAGATCAAGTGACCATAAGTCTGTGGGTTCATTTCTGGGTCTTCAATCCTATTCCATTGATCTACCTGCCTGTTGCTGTACCAATACCATGCAGTTTTTAACACAATTGCTCTGTAGTACTGCTTGAGGTCAGGGATATTGATTCCCCCAGAAGTCCTTTTATTGTTGAGAATAGTTTTAGCTATTCTGGGTTTTTTGTTGCTCCAGATGAATTTGAGAATTGCTCTTTCTAGATCTATGAAGAATTGATTTGGGATTTTAATGGGGATTGCATTGAATCTGTATATTGCTTTTGGCAAGATGGCTATTTTTACTATATTGATCCTGCCAATCCAGGAGCAAGAAATATTTTTCCAAATTCTGAGGTCTTCTTCGATTTCTTTCTTCAAGGACTTGAGGTTCCTGTCATATAGATCTTTCGCTTGTTTGATTAGAGTTACGTCAAGGTACTTTATGTTGTTTGTGGCTATTGTGAAGGCTGTTATTTCCCTAACTTCTTTCTCAGCCTGCTTGTCCTTTGAGTACAAGAAGGCTACTGATTTGCTTGAGTTAATTTTATAACCAGCCACTTTGCTGAAGTTGTTTATCAGCTGTAGAAGTTCTCTGGTGGAGTTTTTTGGATCGCTTAAGTAGACTATCATATCATCTGCAAATAATGATACTTTGACTTCTTCCTTTCCAATTTGTATCCCTTTGACTTCCTTATGTTGTCTAATTGCTCTCGCTAGAACTTCAAGAACTATATTGAAAAGATATGGAGAGAGAGGGCAGCCTTGTCTAGTCCCTGATTTTAGTGGGATTGCTTCAAGTTTCTCTCCATTTATTTTGATGTTGGCTACTGGTTTGCTGTAGATTGCTTTTACTATGTTTAGGTATGGGCCTTGAATTCCTGCTCTTTCCAAGACTTTTAGCATGAAAGGATGCTGAATTTTGTCGAATGCTTTTTCAGCATCTAATGAGATGACCATGTGGTTTTTTTCTTTTAGTTTGTTTATGTAGTGGATTACATTGATGGATTTCCGTATATTGAACCATCCCTGCATCCCTGGAATGAAGCCTACTTGATCATGGTGAATGATCGTTTTGGTATGCTCTTGGATTCGGTTGGCAAGAATTTTATTTAGTATTTTTGCATCAATATTCATAAGAGAAATTGGCCTGTAGTTCTCTTTCTTTGTTGGATCTTTTTGTGCTTTAGGTATCAGCTTAATTGTGGTTTCGAAGAACGAGTTGGGCAGTGTCCCTTCTGTCTCTATTTTGTGGAATAGTTTGAAGAATATTGGTGTTAAGTCTTCTTTGAAGGTGGTAGAATTCTGCACTAAAACCATCTGGTCCCGTACTTTTTTTGGTTGGGAGGCTTTCTATATCCCCTTCTATTTCTTTAGGGGTTATGGGACTGTTTAGCTGATCTACTTGATGCTGATTTAATTTTGGTATTTGGTACCTGTCTCGGAATTTGTTCATTTCCTCCAGATTCTCCAGTTGTTTTGAGTATAGGCCTTTGTAGTAGGATCTGATGATCGTTTGAATTTCCTCCGTTTCTGTTGTTATTTCCCCCTTTTCATTTCAAATTTTGTTAATTTGGATACTGTCTCTGTGCCCTTTGGTTAGTCTAGCTAAGGGTTCATCTATCTTGTTGATTTTCTCGAAGAACCAGCTCTTGGTTTTGTTGATTCTTTGTATGGTTCTCTTTGTTTCTACTTGATTGATTTCAGCCCTTAGTTTGATGATTTCCTCTCTTCTACTCCTCCTGAGTGAGTTAGCTTCTTTTTGTTCCAGGGCCTTCAGGTGTGCTCTTAAGCTGCTAGTGTATGCTATCTCCAGTTTCTTTTTGGAGGCACTCAGGGCTATGAGTTTTCCTCTTAGCACTGCTTTCATTGTGTCCCAAAGATTTGGGTAGGTCGTACCTTTATTTTCATTGAAGTCTAAAAAGTCTTTGATTTCTTTCTTTATTTCTTCCTTGACCAAGGTGTCATTGAGTAGAGTATTGTTCAGTTTCCATGTGTATGTGGGCTTTCTGTTGTTCTTCTTGCTATTGAAGACCACTTTTACTCCATAGTGATCCGCTAGGAGACATGGGATTAGTTCGGTCTTCTTGTATTTGTTGAGGTCTGTCTTGTGACCAATTATATGATCAATTTTTGAGAAGGTACCATGCGGTGCTGAGAAAAAGGTATACTCTTTTGCATTAGGATGGAATGTTCTATATATATCTATTAAATCCAATTGGTCCAAAGCTTCAATTAGTTTCACTGTGTCCCTGCTTAGTTTCTGTTTTCCTGATCGGTCCATTGAGGAGAGTGGAGTGTTGAAGCCACCTACAATTATTATTTTAGGTGCGATGTGTGCTTTAAGCTTTAGTAAAGTTTCTTTTACGAATGAGGGTGCCCTTACATTTGGCGCATAGATGTTCAGTATTGAGAATTCTTCTTGGTGGATTTTCCCTTTGACAAGCAGGAAGTGACCTTCTGTGTCTCTTTTGATGACTTTAGGTTGGAAGTCAATTTTATCTGATATTAGAATGGCTACTCCAGCTTGTTTCCTGGGACCATTTGCTTGTAAAACTGTCTTCCAGCCTTTTACTCTAAGGTGGTGTTTGTCTTTGACACTGAGATGTGTTTCCTGTATGCAGCAAAATGTAGGGTCCTGTTTCCGTATCCAGTCTGTTAGTCTGTCTTTTTATTGGGGAATTGAGTCCATGGATATTAAGAGATATTAAGGAATAGTAATTATTACTTCCTGACATTTTGGGCATTATTATTATTATTATTATTATTATTATTATTGTATTTGAGTGGTTCTCTTCTTTTGGGTTGGATGAGATGGGGTTTCTATCTTGTTTCTTCTGGGGTGTTGTTTCCCCCCTTGTGTTGGTATTTTTCCCCTATTATCCTTTGTAGGGCTGGGTTTGTAGATAAGTATCGTGCAAATTTGGTTTTGTCGTGGAATATCTTGGTTTCCCCATCTATGGCAATTTAGAGTTTTGCTGGGTATAGTAGTCTTGGCTGAAGTTTGTGTTCTCTTAGGGTCTGCATGAGGTCTGCCCAGGATCTTCTAGCTTTCATGGTCTCAGGTGAGAAGTCTGGTATAATTCTGATAGGTCTTCCTTTATATGTTACTTGTCCTTTTTCTCTTACTGCCTTTAATATTCTTTCTTTGTTTAGTACATCTGGGGTTTTGATTATTATGTGACAGGAAGTATTTCTGTTCTGGTCCAGTCTATTTGGGGTTCTATAGGCTTCTTGTATATTCATGGGCATCTCTCTCTTTAGGTTGGGGAAGTTTTCTTCCATAATTTTGTAGAAGATATTTGCTGGCCCTTTAAGTTGTAGATCTTCATTCTCATCTATCCCTATAATCCTTAGGTTTGGTCTTCTCATTGTGTCCTGGATTTCCTGAATGTTTTGGGTTACCAGCTTTTTGCATTTTGCATTTTCTTTAATTGTTGAATCCATGGTTCCTATGGTATCTTCAGCATCTGAGATTCTGTCTTCTATCTCTTGTATTCTATTGTTGATATTTGCATCTATGACTCCTGATTTCTTCCCAAGGTTTTCTATCTCCAACGTTGTCTCCCTTTGCAATTGCTTAGTTGTTTCTACTTCTGTTTTTAGATTCTGTATGGTTTTGCTCAGATCATTCAGTTACTTGTTTGTGTTTTCCTGTAATTCTTTAAGGGATTTTTGTGTTTCCTCTTTTATGACTTCTACTTGTTGACCCATGTTCTCTTGTATTTCTTTAAGTGATTTTTGTTTCTCCCCCTTATTGGGATTCATTTTTTGCTCTATATTCTCCTGGATTTCTTTAAGTGATTTTTGTGTCTGCTTTGTATGGGCTTCTAGCTTTTGATCTACTTTCTCCTCTATTACTTTAAGAAATTTATCTAAGTGATCCTCAATCTGCATCTTTACCAGTGATTTTAGATCTGAGTCTTGTTTTTCTGGTGTGTTGAGATATCCGAGATTTAATTGTGTTTGCCTTGTAATGGCTTCTAGCTTTTGATCTATTTTCTCATGTATTACTTTAAGAGATTTATCTAAGTGTTCCTCTATCAGCATCCTGACCAGTGATTTTAGATCTGAGTCTTGTTTTTCTGGTGTTTCGGGGTATCCCAGATTTATTGCTGTCGGGGAACTGGGTTCGGATGCCGCCATACTGCCTTGATTTCTGTTAGTAGCGATCTTACGTTTGCCTTTTGCCATCTGGTTAACTCTGGTGTTAGTTGGTCCTGTAGTTACTAGCTGGTGCTTGACCCTCCTGTGGGTTCGTAAGGCTATTTCCCAGCGACTGGGACACCTGAACCACTGCCCTGCAGGGCTCCTGCTCACAGATTGCTGACAGGTGGCCTGAGTCCCCTGAGGTCTTAAACTCAGGATATCCCAGGTACTTGGTTCTGCCTGTTGGGCAACTGCTCTGCACTGCTCCTGCTCAGGGTTTGCTGTCTGGTATCCTGTTTCCCCAAGGGTCTTAAAGTTGGGATATCTCAGTTATCTGGTTCCGCCTGCTGGTCCAAAGCTGCTGGGAAGCTGGCTGAGGCTGGCTCCCCCGCTGCCAGCTGGATGGGAAGCTGGTTCCGCCAGCTGGGTTTGAGCACCTGGGAAGCTGGCTGGGTCCGGCTTCCCTGCCACTGGCTGGATGGGAAGCTGCAGGCAAGATGGCTCTGCCTGCAGGGAGTACGGGGTGTGGCCCAAGAGTGCAGAGCACAGGCTCAGCCGCTGTGCCCCAAACCGCTACTCTGTGCGCAACTCCCGCTCCAGGCCTGAGTCCCTGAAGGTCTTAAACTCGGGCTATCTTGGGTACCTGGTTCCGCCGGCTGGGTCTGAGCACCTGGGAAGCTGCCTGGGTCCAGCTTCCCCGCCACCAGCTGGATGGGAAGCTGCAGGCAAGATGGCTCTGCCTGCAGGGCTGTTTTTTGTTTTTGAGACAGGGTTTCTCTGTGTAGTCCTGGCTGTCCTGGAACTCACTCTGTAGACCAGGCTGGCCTCGAACTCAGAAATCCACCTGCCTCTGCCTCCCAAGTGCTGGGATTAAAGGCGTGTGCCACCATGCCCGGCTTAACCTGCAACTTTTAACCTGCTAGTTGGAAGTAGAGGGAAGAAAAAGGTACACTTAAAAGAGTTACTATAGCATTTATTATTAAGTTGTAAAAAGTTTCCTATAAAAGCTATCTAAGGGGAAAAGCAGGAAGATCTTACATGGGGGGAACAGGAAAATTTTTCTAAGTGTGGCAGGATAAAAAATTCCTACTCAAAGTGGGGAAAGGCAAAAAGAGATAGAAAATCCTTTCTTCTTCGTCTTCAGTACTTGTACATGTCTCAGAATACATGATCACATGGTACAATGTTCATTCCAAGTTCACAGTAAAAAATCAAATTAAAAACTGAGATAGGTGTATACAACAGAGAATGTTTACATGCATATCCATTAGGAGTAATTGTCTAGCTAAAGATTTATCACCTGTCACTGCTGCACAGGTTCACTGAAGGTTTAAAACCATAAATTACTAGTGAAATTTTGTATAGATGAATCCAGTCAATATCTCATCTTCTGTCCTAGCACCTATAATAAATCTTCAGTTCCCTTTTAATGACCTCTGGTTAATTGTTTAACAACATCCTAGAATGTGCTCTGAGTAGGAGAAAGTCTGGTTTCCATCTCAGAGCAATTAACTTGTGACACTTGGGAGACTAGCAGAGTTATCATTGCAGCTTTGACTATCAGAAAAGGACCCAATAGCATTCCTATTATAAAAAAGCTTAATAATCACAGATATATAAATTTAGGAATTCTTATAGGTCATCATTAAACTTAAGTCTTCTGTCTACATAGCATCACTATAAGACAGTGCATCTTCGTGAATCTGTAGTGATCTGCTCCAAAGGAGTGTTCTATTACTTATTATTATACGTGTTTAAGAATAACAAGAGGAAAAGCATATTAATAGCAGGAATCTTTCCTAAAATGAGTCCCTTCCATTCTTGTTTAATAATGGCTCACCTGTTGCAGATCATATAATAATCTGAAGCAGGCCAGGAACCCCCTATTTCATCCCCCTCCCCCTATTTCTATGAGGGCGATTTTCCTCCCACCCACTCCTGCCTCTCCTCCCTTGCATTCCCCTACACTGGTGTATCGTGCCTTCACAGGACCAAGGGCCTCTCATCCTATTCAAGCCCATCCTTTGCCATCCTCTGCTACATATGCAGCTGGAGCCATGGGTCCCTCCTTGTGTACTCTTTGGTTGGTAGTTTAGTCTCTGGGAGCTCTGGGGGTTGTCTGGTTGGTGGATATTATTGTTCTTCCTATGGGGTTGCAAAACTCTTAGGTCCTTCAGTTCTTTTTCTAACTCCTCCATTGTGGATGCCATGCTCAATCCAATGGTTGGCTGCAAGCATCTGCCTCTGTTATTGCAGGCTCTGACAGAGCCTCTCACTCGACAACTATATCAGGCTCCTTGATCTACAGAACCATCTTGGTCTCCAGAGCTAGGTTCTGGACAGCCAGGGCTACACACACATTCTCCCTCTGTGTCTGTGTCTGTGTCTGTGTCTGTGTCTGTGTCTGTGTCTGTGTCTGTGCCTGTGCCTGTGCCTGTGCCTGTGCCTGTGCCTGTGCCTGTGTCTGTGTCTGTGTCTGTGTCTTTGTCTCTGTGTCAGTGTCCCTGTGCCTGTGCCTGTCTCGGTCTGTATCTTTGTGTGTCTGTGTGTATGTGTGTGTCAGTCTGTCTCTTTCAAACCAATCACTAAATCAGACAAAAATCCCCAGAACCAAAAATCAACAACAGCTGCAGCAGCAGCCACTACCACAATACCCAACAGAATGAGAAATGTAAAGCAGAAGTTGGAGTGGGACCCACAGAAACACCCACTTATCATGGGCTATTGGGAAGGACATTGTATTGATGTGCTATACAACCTGAATTCAAGCTCCTATTTTGGGAAGTAACAATTCTGTCATCAAAGAGGGATGTGTTGAGCTGGTGCTTAACAACCTGATAGGTGGTAGACTCTGGAGGAATGAAGAGTAACTTCTAATGGCCACAGGATGTCTTCTCAAAGATAATTCTTTTTAAAAAAAATTGGGTGATGGGTGCATAATTTTAATAACATACTTGGAGAGCACTACTCGATTGTGTACTTTCAAAGAATGAACTTAGTACATAAATGTATTACATACTTGGGCTCGTGCCACTGCAGTCTGATTCAGGCATGGATAGAACATTAGCATACCACCATTGTGACCTCACAGCCATGTCACAGTGGTGGTGCTAGTACAGCCGTACTGGTGTATACTGAAGTACAGTGCAGTTGAGACTGAACCTGCTGGACTCTCTAGCATTTTTATCAAAGACTTATCTGTTTTGTTTTATTATCGAATTTGTAAGACAGTGATCAGCTAAAAGGAGGGGGAGAAGGGAAAGTAGGCCCTCCGAGGCCCTAGGCCTCCATAATGGAGGGAGATCTTAGGCATGATGCCCAGACAAGAAACGTCCCCCAAAGAGGACGTTGGTACACCCGTCTGTGGCCTTCATGTCTGGGCTATAGATGCATGCGTCGTCAAATAAGAAACAAATATCCCCTCTACCTGATCGGGTATGACCCCACAGGCCCCTTGCAACGAGCGGCCAGTGTGGGTGACATGGACACCACTGAAAGATTACTTCACTACGGGCAACATCATGTTGACGAATCTGATAGGAGGAGCAGGTAATGGGCATTGGAGTTGGTGAGGGGAAGGGGGTGGACAGAGTGGGGTGGGACCTGTCAGGACACTCAGAGCCAAGCAGGTAGGAAAATCAACTTCCAGGCCTACATCCTAATGGAGAAGAGATGGCATGCTTAGGTTCATTTTCATTGGGTCCCCTGCATTGTCTACTTGTTTAGTGCTCCTAGACATATGAGACCTGCACAGCCTGGAACAGCAGCTCCTAGGCCTTAGTCAAACTACATCATTTTATTTTTTATATACACTTAAATTTTTAGACAAACACACAAAGAAACTCACTCACACACACTCACACACAGAGAGAGAAGCACACACAGACACAGGTCTTGTGCCTATGTGCATTTTTGGTGTGCCATGTGTGATAGAATCAAGTGCTTGGTCCCTTGGAACTGGAGCTACTGGCAGTTGTGAGCTGCCATGTGTGTGCTAGCAATCACACCTGAGTATCCTGGAAAACAAAACTAGAGCTGTTAACTACCAAGCCACCTGTCTATATTTGTCTTTATAGGCCATTATAAATACTATTATTCAACAATGCACAGTTTATCATAAGATAAATTGTCAACTTTAATGCAAAAAATCACTGAGAAATCTTAGAGCAATATCAAATACCCATGTTTGCTAAAGGATCAAAGTCATTTTGAACTGACCCTGTACCCTAGGTACATGTTGTGTGTGCATTGATACACAAGTGAAGGAAAGAGATGGACATTGTCTTTCTCTCACTTTTCTGTGTCCCACACATGTGGAGCTCAGTGTGTGATGGTCAGAGGACTTGCCAGTGGACAGTTGTCTTCGGCAGCATTGTGGGTTCTGGGGACTGACCTGATGGCCTGCATCAGGCTTCCCTGTGGGTTCCATCACATGGTCCCTCAGTTTTAGAGACATGGATATTCATTCACATCCATGGCATGTTTAATTTATTTTCTTGGAGCACATTGATTCTCAGACTTGCAGGCAAGTAAGCTTTGGGGATCCCCTTATCCCCATATCTGCACTCAGGTTTTCAGGGCAAGTGGATTACCAATTGAATTCTACCAATCACCCCAGCCCCTCATTCTTATATCCTATTTTTATTCCATTATAGTATATGAAGGAGAATCAATGACATAATAGTAGATTTTCTGTAGTCTACATGATTCTTGATTGTTTGTAGTTCTAAGGGGCTAATGAGTCTTAAAATTCAAGTTTCATATAAGTAATAGAATAAATTATAAATTATACTTTGAAGATAGTCTCTTGCTTATTGAATGTTTTCTTTATAAAGGCTGAATTGTCAAACTGTAGATTTTCAGTTAGTCCATTTATTCCCCCACACATAACTTAGATATCTACTGTATAGAATACAAATTCTACTCTCTTTCTAGATCTTCCCATTCTTAGACCATTATGTTTCTCTGCCCAGTCAAACTTCCTTATATTCGATATATTTAAATATTAAATGAAATGAACCATACTCTTTGGAGCCCTAGTTATATTTTGCTTAAACCCTTCTGAACATCAAGCACTGGAGCTAGGAAAGCATAAATTTCTACTCTGTGATGACAAAAGATACTCAGATTCATTTGACAAGAGTATCCAAGAGAGATACTCTTCTAGGAATAAAACTGTATAGCTTAGTATAATGTCAGTATTAATCTGTCTACACAGTTTTCTATACCTTCTATATAATTTTATGGCCTGGGAACATAGTTCAGTGGTAGAGAGTACTTGCCATGCATACTTCAGACTAGTTTCAATCAATCCCAGCACTATTTTTAAAAAAATCCTTTAAATTTGTAATGTAAAAGCACACCGACACAAATTCTCCAAAGCTGGGTGATAGTGGTAGAGAAGGCCTTTAATCCTAGCATTTTGGAGGCAGAGGCAGGCGGATCTCCAAGTTCAAGAACAGCCTGTCCTACAGAGCTAACCACCAGGGTTATACAGAGAAACCCTGTCTAGAAAAGAAAATATTTACTCATTTAAAAATAACTTTGAAACTGCCCACAGTGGCGCATACCCTCGCTCTAGCTCACACCAAGCTGGAGGGGAGCAGCACTGGAGCCCAGGACTCGGGTCAGCCTAAGCAACATAGCAAAACCCTGTCTCTTGATAGTAACAACTTTCACACCCGGAGAGATGGCTCAGCAGTTCAGAGCACTGGCTGCCCTTGCTGTAGATCCAGATTCAATCTCCAGCACACACATGGCAGCACACAGCCATCTGAAACTACTGCTCCCGGATATCCAGCTCCCTCTACTGACCTCTGTGGGCACTGCACTCAAGTTATAAATAGAGATATTTGCAGACAAAACATCATACATATTAAATTTTTAAAAATTAAACTAATAATTTCCAAATAATGAAAAGATTTATTGAGAAAGGTAGCATAGTATTTCCTTTTCTCCAAAAATGTAATGTCTGACTTAATGAAGATAAAGACTCTCATCTGTTAGTTTATAGTCTGTAGAAGACAACTTTTTATTCATGGGATGAAAAAGAAATATGTTACTATCTGATTAGGAAAGACAGTTTGACAAAGGGTCATTTGGGAATCCTTCCCTAAGGGCCAATACCTAGCCAAATGTAGGAGTTCACATCAATCATAAGCACTTGAGAGGCTGAGGCAGGAGGATTGCCATGAGGTCAAGGCCATCTTGGGCTACAGAATGAGAGTCTTAAATCAAACAACAAGGTCTATTCCTTCTCCGTCACAAGCATTGTACTTCACTGTGTGAGATGGGTGCCAACTGCACTCGGAACCTTGCGTGACTCGTAAGTATTTAGTGTAAATGCAGGAATTCTATGCTAGGCCCCAGTCTGCTATGCTTCACAGTGGACAGAGAATGGCTCCACCCTGGAGCTTTATCTTCTTCCCAAGTTTACTAAGGCTGCCGCTCTTTAAGCTGACCTGCTCCTGGCATAACCTGCACCTTTCCTCCTGTCCACAGGCGAGGCAGGGCGGGCAAGTGTCCATGAGGTTTTAAGACTCAGGAATGATGAGAGAGAGCCTGTGTGCCTAATTAGATGTCCCTTCTCTCCGCTCTTCCTTCTGCAGTCCTACTTTAAAGATGCTTTCTTCCCTAGCTCCAGTCTTCCCCAGGACAGACTTCTGCATGTTGGGTGGGCAGTGTGGAATAAAGAAGGAAGGAGGGCATCTTCCTTTTGCCCTTTACCTAGGAAATCAGCAGGTATACAAACAATTATATATTTGTCACTAATGTTTACACAACACACTGAGTCTTTTTTAGCAATATAAATAATTTCTTTTAAATAGGGGAGATAGTAAAATCAATGGTTTTATTTTTCAGATACAGGCTGAAACTTTTGATTGTTAATATGTTCAGGAAACTCTAAGAAAATGTTTCATATAGGCCTATCCTGAAAACTTTCTATTTACATAGTTAAAATTGTTCCTCTGTATTTTTATGAGGAGTGTCTCATAAATAAAGAATGTTCTTGTGTATCTACAAATAAAACCTCTCGTCTCTAATTAAAAAAATAAATGAAATGTAGAAATGAAAATACATCAAAGAAATGATGACTGAGGCTTTAGAATTTTGTTTGTTGATAAAAATTTACTTAGATACAAGTGATCTGTACATTTTCCATTTCTGTTTGGATTGTGCCATATTTTATTTAATAAAAGTCACATCGGGTATATGCATACCCTTTTATTTTGTAGATAAAGAAAGTTAAATTTATTGCCAATTATTGTTGCAAAATAATAGACATGATTAATAAAATTCCAATGTTAGTGAGGCTAAAATGTGAATGAAAAAGGAAAATAACCCCAGTGTCACTGGCCACTATTTAGTATGAGTTAGGAGGAATATCATGTTCAAGACCTGGTGGGTGAAGAGAGGTATTTTTTTTCTTTTTTGTTTTATTTGGTTTCTTGGAGACAGGGTTTCTCTGAATAGCCCTGACTGTCCTGGAACTCACTCTGTAGACCAGGCTGGCCTCGAACTCAGAAATATGCCTGCCTCTGCCTCCCAGAATGCTGGAACTACAGGCATGTGCTACCATTGCCCAGCTAAGAGACATCTTTATCATGACTAGCAAAGGCTGAACTCTTAGGAGCTATAAATGCTTCTATTGTTGTAGCAGAGTTCTTGCCCATCCAAATGGAAGCATCAGAGCCCCCCTGTGTACAATAGCTACTATGTTTAATCTCCATTCTTTGGATTGGAAAATGGAGTCATGAGGCTCATAGAAATCCCAAGGAGGAACTATTAAATACCAGATAGTAGAGTAGGATTTAAATTCAAGCTGAGATCAATTTACTGGGAACTTTTCTATGATTCAGACAGGCTGCTTTTTGCAGGATGAAAGTCTTAAGAATGCTGCCTTAAATGGGTCATCCAGGCACTATATCCCTAGCACAGCAAATGAACATCTGAGTAGACATAAACAAATAAGAATCCTCCAGTTCCTTTCTTATATCAGAAGGAAATTACCTTCATACTATGTGGTACTTAAAAATGATTGGACTCTTATTTAGCATTCAGAAATGTCTTTTCCATTTGCAGGACATCCCTCCATTATGCATGTGCTCACAACCATCCAGACGTGGTATTACTATTATTGGAAAATAAGTCCAACATTAACATCCGGGATGATGAAGGCTGCACACCCTTGATTAAGGTAGCTATTGGTCATCTGTTTCAGTATGAAATGGATTAGAGGTTGTCCTTGTTTGGTTCTGTTGCTGTGATAAAACACTGACCAAAAGCAAGTCAGGAAAGGAGATGGTTATTTGGCTTACATTTACAAGTCACAGTTCATTCTCAAGGGGAACGAGGGCAGGAGCCCAAATCAGGAACCAGAGGGAAGAGCTAAACTAGAGATTATGGGAGAATTGAGCTTTTCTGTGACTTTTACCAAGGCTTGTGCGGGTTATTTTCATACAACTGAGGACTTTCTCCCAGGTGTGCCCACACCCAAAACCATGGGCCTTGCTACCTCCTTCTACATCAAAAATATATTCCACATAGTTGCCCAGTGGCAAGTCTGATAGGGGTAGTTCCTCAAGTGAGGATCCTTCCAGGTGTGTTAGCCTATGTCAAACTGGCAAAGAGAACAAAAACTATCCAAACAACTAATCTCTGCAGTCCACCAGCCAACCAGCACAGACCTGAATTCTCAGAAAATCTAAGTGTGTTGGCAGAACCCTTAAATTCTGCCACTTGTAAAAAGATGCTTTTGGGAGATCATAAAAGTAGGCAGGCTCGGGGTACTTAAGAAGACTTTGTGTCAAAATAGAGAGAAAATGTGCATCACTGACACTCTGTGTTTGATTTACGGGAAACAATTCAGTGCGATGGTAGAAATGTCTCTCTTGGATTCCTTGAATTGAAGATGTATTTTCTTGTCGAATTTCCACAGGCAGCTCAGCGAGACAATTTCATTTGTGTTTCTGTATTGCTCAACTACAAAGCTGATCCAAATGTGATGGATTTCAGTGGGTATACAGCCTTCCACCATGCTGTATCCAGGGGTAACATACCAATAGTCAAAATGCTTTTGAAGCACAACGTAGATATTGAAGCCAAAACACAGGTAAAGTTCACTCAACTTCATTCCCAGTGCATTTCAAGCAGTGACACTCACATCTATTTTCTACATGCAGAAGCTCTAGCATTCATACTGAGTATGTACACAGGAATGCTGTTTTCTCCATATATGTTTTTCAGATTTTTTTGTAGTTAGTTACAAAAAAGCACAGCATAGCATATTTTTGTCTCAGAATTGGCTTTGATTTTAACATTCAAAATTATAGTGTTTAGGACCACACACATCACATATACACAGACAATAAAATAAATTCATTTCATGTTAAATGATTGTAGAATAAATAGAAATGTGTTGTTGCAAATAAGGTACTGATGTGGGTTTGATTCAGGGATGAGAATAGAGTGGAAAATGAGAGAGGTGACAGGCAAATTAGGACATTTGATCATTGGAGAAAATATGAGAAATCATTTAATTTTAAAAACTTTGATATACATAAGAGATGCTACTGAGCTTATGAGATTATTCTTAGTTTAGCAAAAAAATATATTTGAAATACAGTATGAGAAACTCTGCTTCATACACCTCTTGAGCACACTCCTTCAACAGGGACATAGCAAACTTTACATTCTGTATCAGGACTGTGTCAATGGAGGGCCTACTCCATCGAGGTAAGGCCAGAACCATTGAGTGTTTGGGGAGAGTTCTGGAAGGGAGTGTTGTTCATAGACAGTGTTGGACAGGGAAAAGGTGTGTCAAAGTGAAGAAGACAGCTGTGTGTGGGACAGTGCAACAGGTGTTGTAGGATAAATGAACCCTTGTAACACACTGTGTTTATGCTCATAAAATCTGTGATGAATTTTCATTGAGAAACAACTCATTTTGTAAATTGCAATATTCTTTCCTTTACAGTATGGCTTGACCCCCCTGCAGCTGGCAGCCTATGAACAGAATCCTGAAATGGTAAAATTTTTAGAAGCGAAGTGTGCAAAGGCACATGCACCAAAAGAGAGAAATGGGTACAGTTTCTTCTTTTCTTCAATCTTAGTGCTGTTCTTGAGGGTGACAATTGCTTAAGTCAGAAATACTAAAATGATAGGAAGATGGCGAGAAACTCGGAGACACATAGTTAGAAAGCTTAGCACACGTGAAGTAGGAGCTGGAAAAGAGACTGTTTCAACACAACACAAGAACAACAGCACACACCAGGGATCTCTACCTAGTTCAGTAGTTCACCTCCTGAACCATCAACCAAGCTAAAGGATAAAGTAGATCATTTGTTACTCGACTGTCATATTTTTGCTTTGGACAGTGTTTGTCAGTGAATTAAGTGCCATAGGTCCTTGGTAAGTGTTCTATCATGGATGAACACCGATAGTCCCTAATTCTGAAATTTTATATCCTATGACCCCGAAGATGACAGCATTACCCCAGGTAACAAATAGTGTTTCCTAATGATCTGTTTGAGTTTTGAAATGTCCAACCCAGCAGAAAAGGAACTTTCACTGGAAGATGTTCTTTAACTGTCATAGTATAAGAACCCAGCAACCTTGATTATTCCACAGTTTGATACTTTTCTTCCCCATTTCAGATGGAGTTTTGAAAGTGGATATATAATTAGTTCATTTCTTTCCACAGAGTCTGGTACTTTAGCATTTAAAATCTTGTCCTGAATTTTGTGAATATTTAGCTCTGAAACAGGTTGTTCTTACAATGCTATATGCCCTTTCCATATGAAATTCACTTATTTATGCTTGATTTTCTGTTTAGTACACATGTATACCTGTTTATGATGAGCCATTATTCCCATATAATATCTCTGTGCTCTAAGATGAGCCTTGGGAGAGGTAGTTCACTCTCATTTCAAACCTTTAATGTTTTTTACAAAACTTAATTTAATTTTATTTAGTTAATATTACATCTAGCTCACTGACCCCCTCCTAGTCATCCCATCCTACAGTATTTCTCCGTCCCTCCTCCTCTTCACCTCAGTTTGGGATCCCCTGTATGTCCCCACCATGGCACTTCAAGTTTCTGCAAGGGTAGGCACTTCCACTCTCTCTGAGGCAAGACAAGGCAGCTCAGCTAGAAGGATATACCCCATGTACAGGCAACAGCTTTATCGATAGCCCCAGTCCCAGTTAATTGGTATCTATATGAAGACTTGGCTGTACATCTGCTACTTATGTGTCGGGAGGTGTCTGTCCAGTGCATGTTTTTTCTATGGTAGGTGGTTCAGTCTCTGAGAGCCCTAAGTGTCCAAGTTATCTGATTCTGTTGGTCAAACTCTGGAGTTCCTATCTCCTTCAGGCCTGGAATCCTTCCTCCTAGTCTTTCATAAGTGTCAACAAACATATCATGTCGAGCATGCCCTATCTTGTCTTTAATTCTTGTTATAAGTGTGTTTTGTTTGTTTGTATGTGTGTATGGGGTGTATGAGCACTTTTGATTGTATTTAATTAAGTGCTTAGTATCCCTCATGTTTTCTCTTGAGAAAAGCTGGGAAGGATAGCAGTCATCAATCAAAGTCAAGTGCTGAAATATAAGTTCAACATTGTTTGTCTATTCCTGTTGGCCCCATGAATTTCATCCCAGATCTCTGGAAGTGGAAGTTACAGAGATCTCTATGAGTTAAAGCCAACATGGTCCAGGGAGCAGATTTCAAACCAGCATGCCCTGTAGTGAGATCCTGTTTCAAAAAATATTGTTAGTAACCAATACAATAGAATAGGGACTCAAACATAAAGTACTTAATACACTTGCGAAATGTTTTTCTTAGGAATAGCACAATAATGATAACTTTTAATTCTATGTCACAGGACAAAGACACCAGCCCAGAAAGCCAGAGTGAAGCATGTCAGCTTCAGTGAAGGTAATGTGTTTACAATGAATAAAGATATACTATATAGTAGCTGGTCCTATTACCCTAAATAAGAGTAGAGATTTTAGTTCCTCTCCCACTGAGACCACAAGGCAGCTCTACTAGCAGAAAGGAATCCAAATGCATCCAATAGTGTATGACAGTCCTCGCTTCAGTTTTTAGAGAACCCACAGGAAGACCAAGCTGCACATCTGCTACGTAAGGGGAGGATGTCTATGTGTAGCCCGTGCATGCTCTTTCATGGGTGGTTCAATCTCTGTGAGCCCTCATGGGCCCAGGTTAGTTGATTCTGTAGGTTTTCTTGTGGTGTCCCTGAATCCTCAAATCACACTGCCCTCCTTTGTGTTCAATGTCCTTCTGCAACTCTTCCACAAGACTCTCCAAACTCCACTTGATCATTGGGTGTGGGTACGTACATCTGTTTCCATCTTATGTTGGATGAAGCCTCTCAGAAGAGTAATCTTTGGCTCCTGTCTGCAAGCATAGCAGAATATCATTAATGGTGACAAAGATTGGCTCTCTCCCATAGGGTGTGTCTCAATTTTGGCCAGTTAATTGGTGGCTATTCCCTTAATCTCTGTTCCATTTTAATCCATGAATATCTTGTAGGTAAGATGAATTTTGGGTTGATGCTATTATGAGAGTGTTGGTATTCTCCTCCTTTCACTGGAAGTCCCTCCTTGTATCTTTTCTCCCTGTTACTACCTACAGCTGCTCCCACATTAGTTCCCCTTCCCATCTCCCAAAAATTCCCCCCCTAAATGGATCCCTGATGTCTATTTTATTTTCCATTCTGTGTGAGATTCAAGCATCTACCTTGGGCCCTCATTCTGTAGCTTCTTTAGGTCTGTGGATTTTAGCATGATTATTCTGTACTATATGGGTAAAAAAGTATTCACTTCTAAGTGAATACTTACCACATCTGCATTTCTGGGTCTGTATTGCCACACTCAGGTGAGTATTTTAAATCCCATTCATTTGCCTTCAAATTTCATGGATTCCTTGTTTCAATAGATGAATGATATTTCATTTTGTAAAGATGCCACATTTTTCTAATGCATTTTTCAGTTGAAGTCCATCCTGGTTGTTTTCTGTTTCTGGCTTTTTTTAATTTATTTTTTATTTACATTTTTAAAATTTTTCTGTATTCTTTTTTTTTAATTGTGAAGGCTTTCCCCATTTTCCAGTTTCCCCTTCACCCTATGTCCCATAAGTTCTCTTCCCCACCCACCAACCCCTCCCCTGCCTTTTTTCTGTTCTGTTACTATCCTAAAAAAAACTGGATGCAGTCTTTTCAGGATCAGTATCGTCTCCTTCCTTCCTTCTTGGGAATCTTTTCATTTGCTAATTATGCCTTGAGTATTCAGAGCTTCTGGGCTCATTAATATCCACTTATCAGTGATTGCATTTCATGTGTATTCTTTTGTGATTGGGTTAACTCACTTAGGATGATATTTTCCAGATCCAACTATTTGCCTACAAATTGCATGAATTCATTATTTTTGATTGCTAAGTAGTATTCCATTGTATAAATATATCACATTTTCTGTATCCATTCCTCCTTTGAGGGACATCTGGGCTCCTTCCAAATTCTGGCTATAATAAATATGGCTGCAGTGAACATTGAGGAGCATGTGTCTTAATTGTATGCTGGGGAATCCTCTGGGTATATGCCCAAGAGTGTTATGATAGGGTCTTCTGAAAGTGTCATGCCCAATTTTCTGAGGAACCACCAGACTGATTTCCAGAGCGGTTGTACCATCTTGCAATCCCACCAACAGTGTATGAGTGTTCCTCTTTCTCCACATCCTCGCCAGCACCTGTTGTTTCTTAAGTTTTTAATCTTAGCCATTCTGACTGTTGTGAGGTAGAATCTCAGGGTTGTTTTGATTTGCATTTCCCTGATGACTAATGATGTTGAATATCTCTTTAGGTGCTTCTCAGCCATCCGAATGTCTTCTGGTGAAAATTCTTTGTTTAGCTCTGTTCCCCATTTTTTGATAGGGTTATTTGGTTCTTTGGGATCCAACTTCTTGAGTTCTTTTTATATACTGGATATTAGCCCTCTGTCAGATGTACGGTTGGTGAAGATCTTTTCCCAATTTGTTGATGGCTGTTTTGTCCTTCTGACAGAGTCCCTTGCCTTATAAAAACTTTGTAATTTTGTGAGGTCCCATTTGTCAATTCTCAATCTTAGAGCATAAGCTATTGGTGTTCTGTTCAGGAACATTCCCCCTGTGCCCATGTCCTCCAGGGTCTTCCCAAGTTTCTTTTCTAATAGTTTCAGTGTGTGTGGTTTTATGTGGAGGTCCTTGATCCACTTGGATTTGATCTTAGTACAAGGATATAAGAGTGGGTCAATTCGCATTCTTCTGCATGTTGACCTCCAGTTGAACCAGCACCATTTGTTGAAAAGGCCATCTTTTTTCCATTATATGGTTGTAGCTCCTTTGTCAAAGATCAAGTGACCATAAGTCTGTGGGTTCATTTCTGGGTCTTCAATTCTATTCCATTGATCTACTTGCCTGCCGCTGTTCCAATACCATGCTGTTTGTAACACAATTACTCTGTAGTACTGCTTGAGGTCAGGGATATTGATTCCCCCAGAAGTCCTTTTATTGTTGAGAATAGTTTTAGCTATCCTAGGATTTTTGTTATTCCAGATGAATTTGAGAATTGCTCTTTCTAGATCCATGAAGAATTGATTTGGGATTTTGATGGGGATAGCATTGAATCTGTAGATTGCTTTTGGCAAGATGGCCATTTTTACTATATTGATCCTGCCAATCCAAGAGCCTGAAATATTTTTCTACTTCCTGAGGTGTTCTTCGATTTCTTTCTTCAAGGACTTGAAGTTCCTGTCATACAGATGTTTCACTTGTTTGTTTAGAGTCATGCCAAGATACTTTATATTGTTTGTGGCTATTGTGAAGGGTGTTATTTCCCTAACTTCTTTCTCAGCCTGCTTGTCCTTTGAGTACAGGAAGGCTACTTATTTGCTTGAGTTGATTTTATAACCAGCCACTTTGCTGAAGTTGTTTATCAGCTGTAGAAGTTCTCTGGTGGAGTTTTTTTGGGTTGCTTAAGTATACTATTATATCATCTGCAAATAATGATAGTTTGACTTCTTCCTTTCCAATTTGTATCCCTTTGACTTCCTTATGTTGTCTAATTGCTCTCACTAGAACTTCAAGCACTATATTGAAAAGATATGGAGAGAGAGGGCAGCCTTGTCTAGTCCCTGATTTTAATGGGATTGCTTCAAGTTTCTCTCCATTTATTTTTATGTTGGCTACTGGTTTGCTGTATATTGCCTTTACTGTGTTTAGGTATGGGCCTTGAATTCCTGTTCTTTCCAGGACTTTTAGCATGAAAGGATGCTGAATTTTGTCAAATGCTTTTTTAGCATCTAATGAGATGGCCATGTGGGTTTTTTTCTTTTAGTTTTTTATGTAGTCAATTACATTGATGGATTTCTGTATATTGAACCATCCCTGCATCCCTGGGATGAAGCCTACTTGATCGTGGAGAATGATCATTTTGATGTGCTCTTGGATTCAGTTGGCAAGAATTTTATTTCGTATTTTTGCATCAGTATTCATAAGGGAAATTGGTCTGTAGTTCTCTTTCTTTGTAGGATCTTTGTTGGTTTTGGTATCATCGTAATTGTGGCTTTGTAGAACGAGTTGGGCAGTGTTCCTTCTGTTTCTATTTTGTAGAATAGTTTGATAAGTGTTGGTTGGTGTTAGGTCTTCTTTGAAGGTCTGATAGAATTCTGCACTAAAACCATCTGGACCCATACTTCTTTTGGTTGGGAGACTTTCTATAACCCCTTCTATTTCTCTATGGGTTATGGGACTGTTTAGCTGATCTAATTGATCCTGGTTTAATTTTGGTATTTGGTATCTGTCCTGGAAATTGTTCATTTCCTCCAGATTCTCCAGCTGTGTTGAGTATAGGCTTTTGTAGTAGGATCTGATGATTTCTTGAATTTCCTCAGTTTCTGTCGTTATATCCCCCTTTTCATTTCTAATTTTGTTAATTTGGATACTGTCTCTGTGCCCTTTGGTTAGTCTGGCTAAGGGTTTATCTATCTTGTTGATTTTCTCAAAGAACCAGCTCTTGGTTTTGTTGATTCTTTGTATGGTTCTCTTCATTTCTACTTGATTGATTTCGGCCCTTAGTTTGATGATTTCCTGCCTTCTACTCCTCCTGGGTGAATTAGCTTCTTTTTGTTCCAGGGCTTTCAGGTGTGCTCTTAAGCTGCTAGTGTATGCTCTCTCCAGTTTCTTTTTGGAGGCACTCAGGGCTATGAGTTTTCCTCTTAGCACTGCTTTCATTGTGTCCCATAGATTTGGGTAGGTTGTACCTGCATTTTCATTAAATTCTAAAAAGTCTTTGATTTCTTTCTTTATTTCTTCCTTGACTAAGGTGTCGCTGAGTAGAGTATTCTTCAGTCTCCATGTGTATGTGGGCTTTCTGTCGTTTTTGTTGCTATTGAAGACCACTCTTACTCCATAGTTATCTGATAGGAGGCAGGGAGTAGTTCAATCTTCTTTTATTTGTTGACATCTGTCTTGCGACCAATTATATGATCGATTTTGGAGAAGGTACCATGCGGAAAATGTGTATTCTTTTGCTTTAGGATGAAAAGATATATATATATATATATATATATATATATATATATATATTCCAATTGGTCCAAAGTTTCACTTAGTTTCAGTGTGTCCCTGTTTAGTTTCTGCTTTCCTTATCGGTACATTGAGGAGAGTGGGGTGTTGAAGTCACCCACAATTATTGTATTAGGTGCAATGTGTGCTTTAAGCTTTAGTAAAGTTTCTTTTATGAATGAGGGTGCCCTTGCATTTGGAGCATAGATGTTCAGTATTGAGAGTTCTTCTTGGTGGATTTTCCCTTTGACCAGCAAGAAGTGACCTTCTGGGTCTCTTTTGATGACTTTAGGTTGAACGTCAATTTTATCTGATATTAGAATGGCCTCCCCGGCTTGTTTCCTGAGATCATTTGCTTGTAAAATTGTCTTCCAGCCTTTTACTCTAAGGTAATGGCTTTTACAAATAAAGGTTTTAGCCAGCTGGTGTTGGCACATGCCTGAAATCCCAGTCCCTGGGAGGCAGATGCAGGTGGATTTCTGAGTTCGAGGCTAGCCTGGTCTACAGAGTGAGTTCCAGGACAGCCAGGGCTACACAGAGAAATCCTGTCTCAAAAAACCAAAAATAAATAAATAAATAAATAAATAAATAAATAAAAACCAAAAACAAGCAAACACAAAAACAAAAACAAAACCAATAAACAAATAAAGGATTTATGAACATAGTTGAGGAACTGTCATTGAGGTGTTATGGTGGAGCATCTTTTAGATCTATGTCGGGGAATGGTATAGCTTTGTCTTTTTTTTAGTTATGTGTGTTGAATGGAATCTCAGAGTTGATTTGATTTAGCAGCTCTTGGTTTTGTTGATTGTTTGAATTGTTTTCTTTGTCAGTTGACTATTTCATGCCATCTACTGTTGCTACTATGTATCCAACCCAGTTCCCGGTAAAAGAAAGCTCAACTCAGCGGGTTAACAAAACAAGCTACAAGCCTGCTGGGCAGGCCTCCCACTCTACTACTCTGTTTCAATCTATTTTATCCCATACAACTTGCAGTTTCTCTAGGCCCAGAGCTTCTCTCCCTGCCGCCTCTCCGGTTCTCTAACCGTTTCTCTCTCCCCGTTTCTTCTCTTCGTTTCTTCTCCCTCCCGTTGCTCCTCCTCCTCCTGTTTTATACCCCATAGCTCCTCCCCTAGACTCTGCTCCTCCCACTTTCCTCCTGCCCAATCATTGGCTCAAGCCTTTATTTGAAAAGTCAAGGTGGGGAGACGGTTCACAAGGCAACTCCTCATCTGCAGCCCCTCTGAGGAGTGGAATTTACATCAAAGTACGAGCCCAGGGCTATCCACAACATTTCCCCCTTTCTGTCCAATTAAAAGACTCTTTTATCTCAGACATCAATTGAGCACAATTATTACCATTTTGTAATATATAGCATACAGGATAGACCTAACACCCAGTCAATCATTTTTTATCAATTAAGTAGTACCCCTGTCACCTATTGGAACTTAAAAGACTTATAATTCTACACCTGACTCAAGTACACTTTAGACTGTAACCCATCTGAAAACCATCCTCTCAAATCTGTATTATCTTTCTAAATGCTAACCAGCTTGGACTGGCTATAAGACTATTAGTCTTCAACCCCATCAGAAATCCAAGAATGACTAATATTACCTGAAAGTATGAGAAGCACAAAATATAGCTTCTAAAACTTAGCTAATTTATAGAGACCGCTGATCACCTGGACAGGCCCTATACACCAAAACGTTGGAGCATCAGTCTTCAGCCTTCTGGCCCAGGATCATCTGACAGACCTTGGTAATGCAGAATTTTTAAGGGCTGATTACTCTGTCTTGGCAGAGATTATCAGTCGACTATTCTGCAGTGTGTCCTTTTTTGGACAGTATTTGTCTGTAGATGAAATGAGGCAATTCTTGCCTGGTGACTGTCTCACCACAACTAAAGCAACTTCATTGATGCTCAAGTTCTTCTTTGAATTCAAGAAAGGGGTGCTGTCAGGAGCAGACAGGTCTCTAGTCAAAGATCTTTAATAAAGAAATGTCAATAAACATATTCTATGGAATTCTGACACCTTTGAAGACCATTTGTCTACCTAAGACATCTCTGAACTGTTAAGCCTTGACTATTCTTGGCTGTTTCTAATCAAAATAGCTCAGGAACACTCTTTTAACTAATTCATAACCACGAGTTTGCTATCTGGCCCTTAACTTGTATTATTTAATCAGCTAAAAGCAGTTTATACTAGCAGTTATAGAAGGACTGGGTCTAAGCCTTGTATTCTTAAATGTGTTATATAGGCACAATGCCTACATGGGAGTAACAATATTAATCCCAGTTTTATATCAATAGTAAATTCATACCAATGAAAACCTTAAATTTACATCAATTAAATTCTGAACCAATAGGCTTTGCATCAATTATAAAGACTTCTACCAATGTAAGATCTGGCTATGTAATTTTTTTGCTTAAAAATACATTTTCTCACCAATCCCTATTTGTCTACTTATATAATTTCTATGATATTACTATATCCCCCCTTTTCTTTTCCACCCACTTCTCCTTTACCTAAGAAAGAAGGATAGAGAAGAAGAAAGGAAAGGTAGAAATCCCTGAGTTTAAGTTCTTTAGTTTCCTCCCTGACCAAAGCTACATTTGTGACATATCCCTAAAATGATAACATATCTATAATTCCTAAAATAACCATAACCATCCACCCCACATAATGAACTGGGACGATGATTGTCTTCTGTCTGCTTCCAGCTGAATTGGGGCGAAGAATTCCCATTTGGGTGCCCAAAGGGAAATTTTGAAAACTATCTGGCATTATTTGCCTTCCAGTCACTATGTTTTGAGAAAGTTCGTGCCTCTATGTCAGATGACATCTCGACCATGACATTCTAAAAGGCTGGAGAGGCAAGTAGAGTTCTGGAAGCAAGTCTTTAAGAGAATCAGCTCTTTAAGAGAATCAGCTTTGATGTAGTTGAAACAGAGTCAAGTGTGAAGCTGGAATGGAAGGTCCCAAATCTCAGCATACTGGTGTGTGAATCTTTTCAGGGCTGTCTTTCTCTTCTTTCATCCCTATAGTATACAAAACTTAAAAGCAACAAGTAAACAGGTAAAGACATTCACACAGAGCATGCAGGGGGCACATATTGGCCAATTAAGATCAATAAAGAAAGACATCTGACTGCCTTTCCTCAGATTAGCTTGATCACTTGGTCAAACTAAAATGTAACTGTGTATCCATGTCCTCGTAAAGGATGTTTTGTAACACCCAATAAGTGTTAATGGCTGTTTATAGACATTTTAGTCTCAGCCAGTTCCAGAGCTGTCTCCATATACAGAGACATAAACATTACTACATATACATCACCTATTTTGTTGATTGTGTTAGTCTCCATTTTCTTCTCTGTCACCAAGGTCCTCAGGAGGTCTCCCTTTGTCATGTCTGATTTTTATCAACTTGGAAGGGACCCACAGCTTTTCTTTTCCTGTGGAAACATAGGCATAGCCCCTCCCCCAGCGTAACACATTTCCCATTCTCCATTCTGTTGTTAGAATATCCTTAATGTAAACAGGCTGGTTTAGTTCAATAGTTTGTTCCACAGTACAATGTCTTTCAGCAGTTGTGGTGTTTTGTTCATTGACATTTAAAAAATTATCTGGAGGTCTTTGTTGTATACTGACAGGATAGACTAAAGTTTGTTTTTTAATAACTTTTGGTTGGCTTATTCTACTTTTATCTTCTATCCCTCCCTGAGTATTTTCCTTTTCCTTGAGTTCCTGTATTTTCTGTTCAAGGTTCTGCCTCCAAATTTTGATCTTTTCTTTATATTGCAATTCTGATAGTCTACTGTCTATTTTATTCTGATTGATTAATTTTAAAAGGTTTTTCTCCAAGTCTAGCTTCCAATCCTCATTTTTTTCTCTCTGCTGCTCAGTCTGATCTGTGAACTGCTGCATCCTTTGTTCTAGCATCTTTTCTAACTCCTGTCTCCCACCTTCATTCTCCTCCTTCTGTCTCTTATTCTGTTCTATAATTTCCTGGGTCTTCAATTCTAGTGTTTCGAACTGCTGCATCCTTTGTTCTAGCATCTTTTCTAACTCCTGTCTCCCACCTTCATTCTCCTCCTTCTGTCTCTTATTCTGTTCTATAATTTCCTGGGTCTTCAATTCTAGTGTTTCGAACTGCTGCATCCTTTGTTCCAGCATCTTTTCTAACTCCTGTCTCCCACCTTCATTCTCCTCCTTCTGTCTCTTATTCTGTTCTATAATTTCCTGGGTCTTCAATTCTAGTGATTCGAACTGCTGCATCCTTTGTTCCAGCATCTTTTCTAACTCCTGTCTCACACCTTCATTCTCCTCCTTCTGTCTCTTATTCTGTTCTATAATTTTCTGGGTCTTCAATTCTAGTGTTTCGAACTGCTGCATCGTTTGTTCTAACATCTTTTCTAACTCCTGTCTCCTACCTTCATTCTCCTCCTTCTGTCTCTTATTCTGTTCTATAATTTCCTGTATCTTCTGTTCTAAACCTTGCTTCCATAATCTTAGCTTCTCTTTGTATTGTAATTCTAATATTCCAGCATCTGCCTTATTTTTACCTATGAAATCCCGAACCTTTATTTCTAGTGTTACTTGTAATCTCTTTTCTACGGCAAGGAATTTTTTGTCTAGGACTCTTGATATGACATAGTAAATCAAGAGAATAAGTACTGCAATACCAATGACTTTTTCCTCTAAATCCATTCCTGTCAAATCACTCAAAATATTATCACGTAGAGCCAAAACAGTCTTCATTGTTCTACTCATCTTTAGGTATCAAGATGCTATATATCCCTCTTATATTAATGAATTACCTGGTCCGGAACCCTTTCTATCTGCTGTCCGAGACGTTCAGGGCTTCTCAGGCAGCTAACGTTTTATCTCAGGTTTGTTAGGTTCTAAACAATACCTTGGGCAGCCATTTTGTTGCTACTATGTATCCAACCCAGTTCCCCGGTAAAAGAAAGCTCAACTCAGCGGTTAACAAAACAAACTACAAGCCTAGACTGGGCAGGCCTCCCACTCTACTACTCTGGAGTGTGCTTGCTTCTGTTTTTTTTCTTCAGATTGTAGATGTGCTGTTAGATTACTAGTATGAAGTCTCTCCAAGTTCTTTGGAATGTACAAAGTTCTATGAACTTTCCTTTGTGCACTGCTTTTGTTGTGTCCCATAAATCTGGACTTTGTGCCTTCATCATTTTCATTGAATTCTAGAAAGTCTTTGATTGGTTCTTTCTCCAATGGTCATTGATCATAGAGCATAGAAGAGAGAGCATAGGATTATTATTTTTTGGGAAGACCAATCAATTTGGTGTTCTGTAAGCTTCTTCTATGTTGATAGGCATTTGTTTTTTAGCTTGGGTGAATTTTTCTATGATTTTCTTTCAAATATTTTCTTGTCCTTGCAGCTGGTACTGTCTTCACTCTTGTCCATTCCCATTATTCTCAGTAGGATTTTTCAGTGACTCAGAATATCTGAATACTTTGAGTCAGTGATTTTTTTAGATTTAACATTTTCTTTGGTTGATGTACTAGTTTCTTTTATCATATCATCTATACCTGAGATCGACTCTTCCATTGTTTTTATTCTGTTGGCTGTGCTTCTGTTCCTGTTTTCTTTCTTAGGTTTTCCATCTCCAAGGT
The DNA here is from genome assembly GCA_964023405.1 of Apodemus agrarius. NCBI lineage: Eukaryota > Metazoa > Chordata > Mammalia > Rodentia > Muridae > Apodemus > Apodemus agrarius. The sequence goes on from OZ030005.1 coordinate 17,731,218, forward strand.
TCCCTCTGTGTTTTCTTTACTGCTTCTTGGACCATTTGCAGGTATTGAATTGTTTTATTCATTTTCTTCGCCTGCTTGATTGTATTTTCCATTTTATTTAAGGGATTTGTAATTTTTGCCTTTACATTTCTTTATCATCTTCATAAGATTGGATTTAATGATATTTTATTGTGCTTTGATCAAGTTAGGATATCCAGAGCTTGTTATACTAGGATACCTGGTCTCTGATGTGACATATTGAAATAGCTCTCATTGTTTGTGTTCTTAGGGTGACCTTTAGCAAACTGCTTATCCCTGGGTGTTTCTGGTGCAGGAGTCCTGAGGTTGGCTGCCTTTGTCTGCACATTGGAAATCAGGGGACAGTGTATATCTCCTGGAAATTGGGCAGAGCATTCTGAGACGAGGTCTAATTTGGATGTTCCTGGTGCAGCAGGCCTGCTTATGTTGGGTTAAATTGTGGCCAAAGAATGGCACTCAGGGGACAGCTTGCAGCTCAGCTCTGGGTTTTACTCTTTTTAGCAAAGGGATTGAAGCATGGTCTCACTAAATGTATCTCTGTTTGTCTAGGTAATCTCTGCAATCCATCTGCTTTTGCCTCCTCAATGTTCAGATTCAAATAGTATGCTACCAGACTCAATCTATAATTCTTTCCAGAACCATCAGCCTAGGGTTATAAAGAATCACAAGAAGTTATTTTTGAAACAACTGATTTTTCTGTTCAGGATTTTGCTCTCTATCAGTCTGAGAGAGATCATTTAAGTTCATCCCAATTATTTGTGTGTGTATTTATTTTTAGGCATTAATGTTTGATAAACAACTGTCATATTTGATTTGAAATATACAGAGAATGGAATAGCTCTATGTGAAGTAATTTGCTACAAATGAATACTTATTCTAGAATAGTCTCTAGATTTGTCTCATAGAAATTGATACTAACAATGAGTCTGAACATTTTTATATGTAAGTTTTTTGTATAGTTGTAATAAAATATATTTTGTTTTTAGTTTCAGAAGTCTTTTATTTTAAAGATGAAAGGCCTTTGTCCCGGTAAGGTTTAACAATACAGTAATAGTAAGTAAATTCAAAGAGAATTAGCAAATTTATGGTGGGAGTACTTTGAGACCTTTGTCTTACAAGTTCCACAGTATTATGCATATATTATTTGCTTGAAAACTTGCTCATTGTGGTTCATATGAATATGTACATTATGTCCCCTCACCGTTTCCAAGAACCAACTCTACAGTTTGGAAAAAGAGCCTGCTGGGTTTATTTCCACCCATGTCTGTCCATCTAAGCTTCTTTGGCTTTGCAAAGCCTTACTGGATTCATTTGTGAGATAAGACCCACACTAGTTGCTATCATTCAGGCATTTTCTTGTCTGAAAGTTTACATAAATTGGGGTGGTTCTCCATTTCCAGTCATTACTACAGAATACCAACACATTTCTTTCCTCCTCTGACAACCAGCTTTACATGCAGAGGACCATTTTGTCAGGTGTAGCATCTTCCATAGTAAGTGGAAGACACCCATGTCTTCCAGAATGCTCCATCCATCAATGATCTGTTCACACGATCTGTTTTCCACAGTAATGAGTCCTTTTACTGTCAATAGATTATCTGAATGACACTGTAACTAATATTTACCTCTCTACAAGGTTGGCTTTTGTCTTCCACATCAGTTGGACATGAACATAGAGGTGAAGGCCCATCCATTGCTGTTTAGACACTGTGTTGGTAGACAATTTAAAGTTGTATTTCAAGCTAATTCTGTGCTCATTATGATTAATTACTTCCACAAGAGAGGACAATTATATTGACAATGTTTGAAAATTCCCCAAATCATCAAAGCTAATGTTCAAAGTGAATATTCAAAAGTTTTCAGTACTTAAAACTATTCAGACTCCTTGCAAAATACACACATTAACTGCTATTTGGAATTCTGAACAGTTCCACTGTAAAACCACAAGTGTCCACTAGGTTTGATTGACCTTTTCTCTTGTCATTATCTTATTAAATCATAGAAATGCTTGTTTGGCCCAGAAACAGGCAGATTGTGATTTCAGGATTCATTCATGCATGAGTTATGAAGGAGCAGCTTGAACACTGGTAATGCTGTGGTGGGATTTTAAGAGTTCTGGAAATCTACTTGATGATACAGAAACCAACCTCTTGGGTGGTAACATCATAGTCAGTGAAATATGCACAAAGCACCATGAGAAGAAGGTACTGTGCTGCTCCAGGGGCAAAGACTGACGCTGAGTCAATAGAGTAAAAATACCAGTCAGTACAGCTTTCACAACAAAGGCTGAAGAGGTACTAGTGACTGTGTGTGTGTGTGTGTGTGTGTGTGTGTGTGTGTGTGTGTGTGTATGCGCGTGCATTTTTCTTTATCTGTGCACGGTTTCTTGGGCTATTTTTCGTGGGTTAAATTCTCCCCTGTATTCCACATTAGGAAACGTTGCAAGGAAAGTGTCTCCAAATGTAATCAACAGGTTGAAGAACAAATTAATAGTTTTTCATTTGTAATGGAATATAAATTAGGATGTCAAACAACAAAGAATTCAAAGCCATTCATTACTGTTTTATATGACTGTTAAATATATTTTAATAGTAAGAAAAATAAAGTAAGACCACAAGGACAGCTGAAATCCATCCTGAAAGACACTTTGCAGCCTAATTCAGGCAAGATGAAGGGTAAGTATTATACTAATTCTACCTTAATTATAAAAAGAGTTTTGTTCCTGCTATAATAGTAAGGAAATCAAGAATTCCAGTAGTTATATCCTTTCTTAATTTGCTGCCAAACATTTTTAGGATTCAGATTTATTTAATGAATTATTTCTAAGAAATTTTAAATTCAATGATGTCACCTGTAATATGTGTGTTTATTTTAAACAATGTACTGATGTATCATCTTTCATAAGTTAAAAGATTTTTCACCTATTCCATGATGTGGGTCCTCTCTAATCACATAACAACAATTGACTTTTTATGAAATGGATGTTTTTTACGTTTTTATAATAGATACATCGTATTGTTGGCTACATATTGTTATATGTGTCAGTGTCCATAAAATGTGATCATGTCAAGAAAACAAAAGTAGAGTATTCAATTACTTTCACTATAATTTTCAAGGACTAAATATCATTACGGCCATCTGGATTTTATCCTTGATAGAATTTCTCAGTTTCATGTTATTTGATAATTCATATTTTATCTTCTGATTATTTTTTTATTTTCTTCCATTCAAATGTGAATATCTTCACATTATAAATAACTGTTTCACTCGGGAACGTTTTAAAAAATGTATTGTGGCTGACTTTTGTTGCTTGTGCTGGAGAATGAAAACTGCTATTCTAAGCATTCTATGCAAACAGCTTGCATATGAACTTCTTTGACAGAACCTTTTCCTGAAGCTTTGTTAATTATCAAATGTATAGTGATACTTGGCTTATATGCTACAAGACATAATATACAGAAAAAACTGCCACAGTAGAAGGAAGGTTGAGAATATCACATCATTCTGTAGTGTACAGCATGGAGTGCCCCATTCATTATTTCTGGATATGATCCTCACAATGGGAGAAACAACACAGAGTTTATGGTTTCAGCAACTGTTACCACAGCTTCTTATACCTACTTTGCCTTTGGAAAGCACCAGCCAGAGAATAGTTTAGAGGAATCTAAATGACCCTCTTTACATAAGCATGAGGCAAAATAGCATTAGTGTAATGTGAGTGAGTTTCTGTTAATTTCTTTCTGTGCTGGAGCTTTCTTTGTGGTGATAAGGATTGACAGAGGCCCCTCACATGCCTAGTATAAGGTCTACCGCAGAGCCACTTTTTCAGCCCATTACTTAGTGGGAAAAATGCTCTGCTCTGGCCATGGGTAATGCACAGGAAGTACAGTGGAGTCTTGCATACTATAAAGGAAGCATACAAGAATTGTTCATGTTTTAGCTTGTTTGGGGGGCAGGCTTTTTATACAGAGTGATACTTGAGTTCCTCAGTGTTTTGTATGTGGAAATAAGTTTAAAAACATTTCATGTGAGGCATTACTCCATTGAATTGCTTCTTTGTGCCTAAGTATCTTCCATGCTTCTCTTACTGGAGTAATAGTTCAGTTCACATAGCTACAAAGGTGTCTTTCCATGGGAGGCAATGGAAGGTGATGCTGAACATCTTTGCACTGCACATGAGCTGGGACCAGTGCTAGAACTGAGGGCCTTTAGCATCACCCTCAGATCTCATGTAGAGCAATTCACTGATCTCTCTGGAACCGTGTCACACTTACAGCCGGAATTGCTGTGTAAAGGTCTTGGGTCTCTTATGTTTGGCTGTTTTGCAATGATAGTCACCATAGACTGAGATTCCCAGTTGTTAGGAAAGAATATTCCTCCACAGCGAAGTAAGTTCAAGTCAATACTTGGAGAAGCCCCTTCACTTCTGTACAAGTTGGGTACACTCACTAAGAGATCTGCCAGCATCCCTAGGCCAGAGACAAAAAACAGCAAAGGAAACACGAACTTATCCTTTTAACAGTTCACTATGGGATAATAATTCATACTAAGGTGAGTCTTCTTGTGTCTGATAGTAGTCACCATCATAAGTATTTTGCACAATAATTTATCAAAAGTAGTAACTTTTGATAAGGATTTCAATTTGTATTTTAAAAATAGAAGAAAAAGGAAAGGATGATTTCCCCATATATTTAGTGCTTACAAATCAATATTCAGTTTAAAGGCTTTCCATAAATGGTTTCAAAGCTGATAGGGTCTCAAAAATAGCCTTGGCACATGATAGTCATGTATCCTACAGTTGTTTAATGACAAATTATGCCTCTCTCTTTTGTAGATAGTGATCAAATGACAAGACCATCACTGTGGTAAGAATGTGTGCATTTTCCTATATATTAATCTGTAGAACACACAACATTCAGGACCTGTCTTTGCCTCTGTGAGACAATTTCAGCTTCTTTATTTCTTCTGAAATCACAAGCTGAATAGCTATGTATAGGGCAAACCAAGTTCATATTACTGATTGTATCTCTCACACAGCATGAAATGCTGACAAGTATTCATACCTAGGGAGATGATCCAGTGGATAATATGCTTGCCATGCATGTGTGAGAATGGGAATTTGGAAGCCCAGAATGCACATGAGGTCAGATGGCCTCATGTGCTACAGTATCCTGAGGCACTTATGGTGAGACAGGAGGTGATGACAGAGAATCCCTTAATTTTTCCTGGATAGTTACCCTAGGGATTTCATTCATGAACAAGAGATCCAGCCACAAAACTAATGCTGAAAGAAGGTTACATGTTTTCATTCTAAAGGTTCCCTGAAAAACCTATCATTGTTGTTCCTAGGTGTATAAAAGGGGAAAATGTCAGACACACTTCCCATAACAAGGTAAAATGCTTCTTTGTGACATTAATTTTCTTATGAATTCTGTCTTCATTCAGCCTTAGTCTAACTATCCCAGTTTTATATGGGAACGTGCTTCAGAGGCAACCATATTGTAGATGTGGAACTTTCTGTAAATTGCAAGTGAGCAGTAAGTCCTTATAGGTAATGGTGGCCCAATAAGAGAATGGACTTAAAAGACAGTGAGTGGAAGACTGAGTGCAGTTCTCACCTAATAGAAGATGTTTGATGGTTGACAAAGTATTGTTTGGAGAAATGAATACACCTTAGACTGTTTTAAATATGTGACTGTGATAATAGACCAGCACACATTTTAATAAGTCCAGATATTTCAATGATCCAGGAATCTCCAAAGTGCCTTTATTCTCAGCACAATGTCCATAAGTTTTATCTATCCTTGGACACTCCTATTTTGTTATCATATATGAGAGCATCTCTGGTTTCTCTCTTTCATCTGCATTTAGACTGAGGTGAAATAGTGGATGTTTAGCAATATGTAATATGTTCATGAAATTTGCATTATGAAGAATTAGAGCTTTATCTATTTGATTTTTATAAGGGTTGTAGATGCACGCATTGTCAAAGAAGAAGCAAATATCCCCTCTACCTGATTGGGTATGACCCCAAAGGCCCCTTGCAGCGAGCGGCCAGTGTGGGTGACCTGGATACCATTGATAGATTACTTCAATCTAATCAACATCATGTCGATGAATCTGATAGGAGGAGCAGGTAATGGGCATTGGAGTTGTTAAGGGGAAGGGGGTGGATAGACTAGGGTGGGACCTGTCAGGATACTCAGAGCCAAGCAGGTAGAAAAATCAACTTCCATGCCTACATCCTAATGGAGGAGAGATGGCATGCTTAGGTTCATTTTCACTGGGTCCCCTGCACTGTCTACTTGTTTAGTGCTCCTAGACATAGGAGACCTGCACAGCCTGGAACAGCAGCTCCTAGTCCTTAGTCAAACTACATCATTTTATTTTTTATATACACTAAAATTTTGTTGACAAACACACAAAGAAACTCACACAAACACACAGAAGCGCACAGAGACACAGGTGTTGTGCCTATGTGCATTTTTGGTGTGCCATGTGTGATAGAATCAAGTGCTTGATCCCTTGGAACTGGAGCTCCTGGCAGTTGTGAGCTGCCATGTGTGTGCTAGCAATCACACCTGAGTATCCTAGAAAACAAAACTAGAGCTGTTAACAACCAAGCCACCTGACTAAATTTGTCTTTATAGGCCATTAATAAATACTATTATTCAAAGATGGACAATTTATCATAAGATAAATTGTCAACTTTCATGCAAAAAAAATTACTGAGAAATCTTAGATCAATATCAAATACCCATGTTTGCTAATAGATTGAAGACATTTTGAACTCTGACCCTGTACCCCCATACTCACCCTAGGTGCATGTGTGCATTGATACACAAGTGAAGGCAAGAGATGGACGTTATCTTTCCTCTCACTTTCCTGTGTCCCACACATGTGGAGCTCAGTGTGTGATGGTCAGAGTACTCGCCAGTGGACAGTTTTCTTCGGCAGTATTGTGGGTTCTGGGGACTGACCTGATGGCCTGCATCAGGCCTCCCTCTGGGTTCCATCACATGGTCCCTCAGTTTTAGAGACATGGTTATTCATTCACATCCATGGCATGTTTAATTTATTCTCTTGGAGCACATTGATTCTCACACTTGCAGGCAAGTAAGCTTTGGGGATCCCCTTATCCCCATATCTGCACTCAGGTTTTCAGGGCAAGTGGATTACCAATTGAGTTCTACCAATCACCCCAGCCCCTCATTCTCATTACCTATTTTTATTCTGTTCTAGTTTATGAAGGGGAACCAATGACATAACAGTAGATTTTCTGTAGTCCACATGATTTTTGATTATTTTGTTGTTCTAAGGGCCTAATGAGTCTTCAAATTCAAGTTTCATATAAGTAATAGAAGAATAAATTATAAATTATACTTTCAAGATATTGTCTTGCAGCCGGGTGGTGGTGGTTCATGCCTTTAATCCTAGCACTTGGGAGGCAGAGGCAGGCGGATTTCTGAGTTCGAGGCCAGCCTGGTCTACAGAGTGAGTTCCAGGATGGCCAGGGCTACACAGAGAAACCCTGTCTCGAAAAACCAAAAAAAAAAAAAAAAGATATTGTCTTGCTTATTGCATGTTTTCTTTAAAAAGGCTGAATTGTCAAACTGTAGATTTTCAGTTAGTCTATTTGTTCCCCACACATAATTTAGATATCTACTGTATAGAGTACACATTATACTCTCTTTCCAGATCTTCCCATTCTTAGACCATTATGTTTCTCTGCCCAGACAAAGTTTCTTATATTCGATAAATTTAAATATTAAATGAAATGAACCATACACTTTGGAGCCCTAGGTTTTTTTGTTTGTTTATTTTGGGTTTTTTTGTTGTTGTTGTTTTGTTGTTGTTTTTTTGTTTGTTTTGGTGTTTTTGGTTTTTTTTTTTTTTTTTTTTTTTTTTGGTTTTTTGAGACAGGGTTTCTCTGCCACAATTTAGTGCCTGGATCATCATGGATACTGTATCTATTACCTAAGGTCTAGGTTGTGCTCCTGCTGGTACCAGGTATAGAAACACTATTCATTGGCACTAAATAAATGAAATGTAGAGCCCAGCGGCGGCAGCGTGTGCTGGCTGCCGGGGAATGAGGAGTAGGCCGGGGGCATCGCTCTGAGTTCCAGAATGAAAGAAGTAGTTAATCTTGATGTTATAAAAGAAGAATGGTTTGTGAAACAGGACCTCCTGATAGTCAGCCCTCAATGATAATCAACAAAAGGACTGTGAATATTCTTTTGACAGCCTTTTTGAGGAAGCAGGGAAGCCTGGCGCCAAATGTTTGTCCCCAACTAAACAGAAGAAACAGGTTGATGCATATATAAAATTGTGGAAACAGGGATTCACTGTCAAAGATGATTTTAGAAGTTATTGTGATGGTGCAAGTCAGCAGTTTCTGAACTCCATCAAAAAGGGTGAATTACCTTCAGAATTACAGGGAGTTTTTATAAAGAGGAGGTGTGTGTTAAAGTGGAAGATAAAAAAAATGAAGTATGTATGTGTACAAAGCCTGTGTTCCAGCCCTTCTCAGGACAGGACCACAGACTAGGAAGTGGTACATGGTGAATCGTTTCTAAAGCAAAGAGTGAGGAAGTTGACAATAAAAGAACTTTGTCTGCTGTCTCACTGAACAACTTGGAGCCCATTACCAGGATCCAGATCTGCTTAGCCAACGGGGAAAGGACTGTCCAAAGATTTAATGTTTCTCCCAGGGTGAGCCACATCAAAGACTTCATTGAAAAGTACCAAGGATCTCAGAGAAGTCTTCGTTTTGCCCTGGCAACAGCTCTTTCTTTTCTCAGATTTCTGAGAAATGCTCACTTCGGAAGAAGCAGATTTGCAGAATGCTGTAGTAATTCAGAGACTCCAAAAATCTGCCAAGCCTTTTAGAAAACTTTGATAGTTTTTATTTTTGAGAGATGGGAGAAATGGTGGATGGAATTAGACATGCAAAAGTGGGAGTCGAGTCGGTGTGACTAGGCGTGTGGTTTGAGGGCTTTGTAATCCTTATTTGGGTTTCAGCCATCACATGCTGGGAGAGTGACATGACTGTAAGGCAGAGGCAGAGCACTTTCTCAACAGGCTATTGAGAAAAAATACCTATTTTCAAATACTAGTTAGCCAATATGATATATTAATAGCTGTATCAATCTTAATGTGGTCAAAATTAGCGCCGGGCGTGGTGGCACACGCCTGTAATCCCAGCACTTGGGAGGCAGAGGCAGGCGGATTTCTGAGTTCGAGGCCAGCCTGGTCTACAGAATGAGTTCCAGGACAGCCAGGACTACACAGAGAAACCCTGTCTCAAAAAACAAAACAAAAACAAAAAAATTATCTTCATCTCCAAAATTAGCAGAGTATTCAAGTAGCTACATCAGCCTCAGCGTTCAAATATTTCCAAAAAGCAGATATTTATATAAATGTTAGCTGTCTCAGTTTTTAAATAGCAATACATTAAAATATTGTACATGACATATTGGAAGCATCGATGTCATTATTATATTGCCTGTGCTTCATCCTCAGAGCTTTGCAGTTTCTACTCTGTGATGACAAAAGATACTCAGATTCATTTGACAACAGTATCCAAGAGAAATACTCTTCTAGTATTAAAATTGTGTAGCTTAGTATAATGTCAGGATTAATTTGTCTATACAGTTTTCTATACCTTCTATATAATTTTATGGCTTGGGAACATAGTTCAGTGGTAGAGAGTATTTGCCATGCATACTTCAGACTAGTTTCAATCAATCCCAGCACTATTTAAAAATCCTTAAATTTGTAATGTAAAAGCACAATACACAAATTCTCGAAAGCTGGGTGATAGTGGTAGAACAGGCCTTTAATCCTAGCATTTTGGAGGCAGAGGCAGGCAGATCTCCAAGTTCAAGGACAGCCTGTCCTACAGATCTAACCACCATGGTTATGTAGAGAAACCCTGTCTAGAAAAGAAAATATTTACTCATTTAAAAATAACTTTGAAGCCGGGTGTGGTGGCCCATGCCTTTAATCCCAGCACTTGGGAGGCAGAGGCAGGCAGATTTCTGAGTTCGAGGCCAGCCTGGTCTACAGAGTGAGTTCCAGGACAGCCAGGGTTACACAGAGAAACCCTGTCTCGAAAAACCAAAACACCAACCAAACAAAAAACAAACAAACAAAAACAAACAAACAAACAAACAAAACTTTGAAACTGCCTACAGTGGTGCATGCCCTCTCTCTAGCTCACACCAAGGTGGAGGGGAAGAGCACTTGAGCCCAGGAGTCGGGTCAGCCTAATCAACATAGCAAAACCCTGTATCTTGATAGTAACAACTTTCACACCCGGAGAGATGGCTCAGCCATTCAGAGCACTGACTGCCCTTGCTGTAGATCCAGATTCAATCTCCAGCACACACATGGCAGCACACAGCCATCTGAAGCTACTGCTCCCGGATATCCAGCTCCCTCTACTGACCTCTGTGGGCACTGCACTCGTTATAAGTAGACATACTTGCAGACAAAACATCATATATATTAAAATTTTAAAAATTAAACTAAAGATCCAACAAAGAAAGAGAACTACAGACCAATTTCTCTTATGAATATCCATGCAAAAATACTAAATAAAATGCTTGCCATCCGAATCCAAGAGCACATCAAAATGATCATTCACCATGATCGAGTAGGCTTCATCCCAGGGATGCAGGGATGGTTCAATATATGGAAATCCATCAATGTAATCCACTACATAAACAAACTAAAAGAAAAATCCACATGGTCATCTCCTTAGATGCTGAAAAAGCATTCGACAAAATTCAGCATCCTATCATGCTAAAAGTCTTGGAAAGAGCAGGAATTCAAGGCCCATACTTAAACATAGTAAAAAGCAATCTACAGCAAACCAGTAGCCAACATCAAAATAAATGGAGAGAAACTTGAAGCAATCCCACTAAAATCAGGGTCTAGACAAGGCTGCCCTCTCTCTCCATATCTTGTCAATATAGTACTTGAAGTTCTAGTGAGAGCAATTAGACAACATAAGGAAGTCAAAGGGATACAAATTGGAAAGGAAGATGTCAAACTATTATTATTTGCAGACGATATGATAGTTTACTTAAGAGACCCAAAAAACTCCACCAGAGAACTTCTACAGCTGATAAACAACTTCAGCAAAGTGGCTGGTTATAAAATTAACTCAAGCAAATCAGTAGCCTTCTTGTACTCAAAGGACAAGCAGACTGAGAAAGAAGTTAGGGAAATAACACCCTTCACAATAGCCACAAACAACATAAAGTACCTTGGAGTAACTCTAACCAAACAAGCAAAAGATCTGTACGACAGGAACTTCAAGTCCTTGAAGAAAGAAATCAAAGAAGACCTCAGAAGATGGAAAGATTACTTGCTCCTGGATTGGCAGGATCAATATAGTAAAAATGGCCATCTTGCCAAAAGCAATCTACAGATTCAATGCAATCCCCATCAAAATCCCAAATCAATTCTTCATAGATCTAGAAAGAGCAATTCTCAAATTCATCTGGAGCAACAAAAAACCCAGGATAGCTAAAACTATTCTCAACAATAAAAGGACTTCTGGGGGAATCAATATCCCTGACCTTAAGCAGTACTACAGAGCAATTGTGTTAAAAACTGCATGGTATTGGTACAGCAACAGGCAAGTGGATCAATGGAATAGGATTGAAGACCCAGAATTTAACCTACAGACTTATGGTCACTTGATCTTTGATAAAGGAGCCACAACCATCCAGTGGAAAAAAGATAGCCTTTTCAACAAATGGTGCTGGTTCAACTGGAGGTCAACATGCAGAAGAATGCGAATTGACCCACTCTTATCTCTTTGCACTAAGATCAACTCCAAGTGGATCAAGGACCTCTACATAAAACCAGACACACTGAAACTATTAGAAAAGAAACTTGGGAAGACCCTGGAGGACATAGGCACAGGGGGAAAGTTCCTGAACAGAACACCAATAGATTATGCTCTAAGATCAAGAATTGACAAATGGGACCTCATAAAATTACAAAGTTTCTGCAAGGCAAAGGACACTGTCAGAAGGACAAAACGGCAACCAACAAAGTGGGAAAAGATCTTCACCAACCCCACATCCGACAGAGGGCTAGTATCCAATATATACAAAGAACTCAAGAATTAGACCCCAAAGAACCAAATAACCCTATCAAAAAATGGGGTACAGAGCTAAACAAAGAATTTTCACCAGAAGAAATTCGGATGGCCAAGAAACACCTTAAAAAATGTTCAACAACATTAGTCATCAGGGAAATGCAAATAAAACAACCCTGAGATTCCACCTCACACCAGTCAGAATGGCTAAGATTAAAAACTCAAGAGACAACAAGTGCTGGTGAGGATGTGGAGAAAGAGGAACACTCCTCCACTGTTGGTGGGATTGCAAAATGGTAAAACCGCTCTGGAAATCAGTTTGGCGGTTCCTCGGAAAATTGGGCATGTCACTTCCAGAGGACCCTGGCATACCACTCCTGGGCATATACCCAGAGGATTCCCCTGCATACAATAAAGACACATGCTATACTATGTTTATAGCAGCCTTGTTTATAATAGCCAGAAATTGGAAGGAGCCCAAATATCCCTCAAAGGAGGAATGGATACAGAAAATGTGGTATATTTATACAATGGAATACTACTCAGCAATTAAAAATAATGAATTCATGCAATTTGTAGGTAAATGGTTAGACCTGGAAAATATCATCCTGAGTGAGTTAACCCAATCACAAAAGAATACACATGAAATGCAATCACTGATAAGTGGATATTAATGAGCCCAGAAGCCCTAAATACTTAAGGCACAATTAGCAAGTCAAATGATTCCCAAGAAGAAGGAAGGAGAGGACCCTGGGCCTGAAAAGATTGGATCCAGTTTTGTAGAGAAACCGTGGGGGGAGGGGGAATGATTGGGGAATAGTTGGGGGGAGAGGAATTATGGGATGTATGGTGGGGGTGAACTGGGAAAGGGGAAAGCCTTTGGAATGTAAACATAGAATATAGAAAATAAAAATAAAAATAAATTAAACTAATAATTTCCAAAGAGTGAAAAGATTTATTGAGAAAGGTAGCATTGTATTTCCTTTTCTCCAAAAATGTAATGTCTGACTTAATGAAGATAAAGATTCTCATCTGTTAGTTTATAGTCTGTAGAAGACAACTTTTTATTCATGGGAATGAAAAAGAAATATGTTACTATCTGATTAGGAAAGACAGTTTGACAAAGGGTCATTTGGGAATCCTTCCCTGAGGGCTAATACCTAGCCAAATGTAGGAGTTCACATTGATCATAAGCACTTGAGAGGCTGAGGCAGGAGGATTACCATGAGGTCAAGGCCATCTTGGGCTTCAGAATGAGAGTCTTAAATCAAAACAACAACCTCTACTCCTTCTCCGTCACAAGCATTGCACTTCACTGTGTGAGATGGGTGCCAACTGCACTCGGAACCTTGCGTGACTCGTAAGTATTTAGTGTAAATGCAGGAATTCTATGCTAGGCCCCAGTCTGCTATGCTTCACAGTGGACAGAGAATGGCTCCACCCTGGAGCTTTATCTTCTTCCTAAGTTTACTAAGGCTGCCGCTCTTTAAGCTGACCTGCTCCTGGCATAACCTGCACCTTGCCTCCTGTCCACAGACGAGGCAGGGCGGGCAAGTGTCAATGAGGTTTTAAGACTCATTAATGACGAGAGGGAGCCTGTGTGTATAACTAGAGGTGCCATCTCTCCGCCCTTCCTTCTGCAGTCCTAATTTGAAGATGCTTTCTTCCCTAGCTCAGTCTTCCCCAGGCCAGACTTCTGCATGTTGGGTGGGCAGTGTGGAATAGAGAAGGAAGGAGAGCATCTTCCTTTTGCCCTTTACCTAGGAAATCAGCAGGTATACAATAGAAAAATTAAATATTTGTCAATAGTGTATACACAACATTCTCAGAGCCCTTTTTAGCAATATAAATAATTTCTTTTAAATAGGGGAGATGGTAATATCAATAGTTTTATTTTTCAGATACAGGCTAAAAGTTTTGATTGTTAATATGTTCATCAATCTCTAAGGAAATGTTTCATATAGGCCTATCCTGAAACCTTTCTATTAACAAAGTTATAATTGGTCCTCTGTATTTTTATGACAAGTGTCTTACCAGAATGTTTCTTGTGTATCTACAAATAAAGCCTCTAGTCTTTAATTAAAAAAATAAATGAACTGTAGAAATGAAAAAAACATCAAAGATATGATGACCTAGAGTTTAGAATTTTGTTTGTTGTTAAAAATTTACATAGTTACAAGTGATCTGTATAATTTCCATTTCTGTTTGGATTGTGCCATATTTTATTTAATAAAAGGCACAATGGGTTTCAAGATATCTTTTTATTTTGTAGAGTAATAAAGTTAAATATATTGCCAATTATTGTTGCAAAATAATAGAAATGATTAATGAAATTCCAATGTTAGTGAGGCTAAAATGTGATTGAAAGAGGAAGATAACCCCAGTGTCACTGGCCACTATTTAGTATGAGTTAGGAGGATTATCATGTTCAAGACCTGGTGTGTGAAGAGAGGTATATTTTTGGTTTTTTGTTTTATTTGGTTTCTTGGAGACAGGGTTTCTCTGTATAGCGCTGAGTGTCCTGGAACTCACTCTGTAGACCAGGCTGGCCTCGAACTCAGAAATATGCCTGCCTCTGCCTCCCAGAATGCTGGAACTACAGGCATGTGCTACCATTGCCCAGCTCAGAGAAATCTTTATCATGACTAGCAAAGGCTGACCTCTTGGGAGCTGTAAGTGCTTATCTTGTTGTAGCAGAGTTCTTGCCCATCCAAATGGACACATCAGAGCCCCCCTGTGTACAATAGCTACTATGTTTAATCTCCATTCTTTGGATTGGAAAATGGAGTCATGAGGCTCATAGAAATCCCAAGGAGGAACTATTAAATACCAGATAGTAGAGTAGGATTTAAATTCAAGCTGAGATCAATTTACTGGGAACTTTTCTATGATTCAGACAGGCTGCTTTTTGCAGGATGAAAGTCTTAACAATGCTGCCTTAAACGGGTCATCCAGGCACTATATCCCTAGCACAGCAAATGAACATCTGAGTAGACATAAACAAATAAGGAAACTCCAGTTCCTTTCTTATATCAGAAGGAAATTACCTTCATACTATGTAGTACTTAAAGGTGATTGGACTCTTATTTAGCATTCAGAAATGTCTCTTCCATTTGCAGGACATCCCTCCATTATGCATGTGCTCACAACCATCCAGACGTGGTATTACTATTATTGGAAAATAAGTCCAACATTAACATCCGGGATGATGAAGGCTGCACACCCTTGATTAAGGTAGCTATTGGTCATCTGTTTCAATATGAAATGGATTAGAGGTTGTCCTTGTTTGGTTTCTGTTGCTGTGATAAAACACTGACCAAAAACAAGTCAGGAAAGGATATGGTTATTTGGCTTACATTTACAAGTCACAGTTCATTCTCAAGGGGAACGAGGGCAGGAGCCCAAATCAGGAACCAGAGGGAAGAGCTAAACTAGAGATTATGGGAGAATTGAGCTTTTTTGTGACTTTTACTAAGGCTTGTGCAGGTTATTTTCATACAACTGAGGACTTTCTACCAGGTGTACCCACACCCTAAAACCCTGGGCCTTGCTACTTCTATCTACATCAAAAATATATTCCACATAGTTGCCCAGAGGCAAGTCTGAGGGGGTAGTTCCTTAAGTGAGGATCCTTGCAGGTGTGTTAGTCTATGTCAAACTGGCAAAGAGAACAAAATCTAAGCAAACAACTAATTTCTGCAGTCCAACAGCCAACCAGCACAGACCTGAATTCTTCAAAAATTTAGGTGTGTTGGCAGAACATTTCAATTCTACCACTTGTAAAAAGATGTGGTGGGAAGAGTATAAGATTGGGCAAGCCTGGGGTACTTAACAAGACTTTGTGTCAAAATAGAGAGATAATGTGCATAACTGAAACTCTGTGTTTGATTTATGAGAAACTTTTCAGTGTGATGGTAGAAATGTCTCTCTTGGATTCCTTGAATTGAAGATGTATTTTGTTGAATTTCCACAGGCGGCTCAGCGAGACAATTTCATTTGTGTTTCTGTATTGCTCAACTACAAAGCTGATCCAAATGTGATGGATTTCAGTGGAAATACAGCCTTCCACCATGCTGTATCCAGGGGTAACCTACAAATAGTCAAAATGCTTTTGAAGCAGAACATAGATATTGAAGCCAAAACAAAGGTAAAGTTCACTCAACTTCATTCCCAGTGCATTTCTAGCAGTGACACTCACATCTATTTTCTACATGCAGAAGCTCAAACATTCTTACTGAGTCTGTTCACAGGAATGCTGTTTTCTCCAAATATGTTTTTCATATATTTCGTAGTTAGTTAAAAAAAGCACAGCATAGCATATTTTTGTCTCAGAATGGGCTTTGATTTTAACATTCAAAAATAAAGTGTTTAGGACCACACACACATTACATATACACAGACAATAAAATAAATTCATTTCACTTTAAATGATTGTAGAATAAATAGAAATGTGTTGTTGCAAAGAAGGTACTGATGTGGGTTTGATTCAGGGATGAGAGTCGACTGGAAAACGAGAGAGGTGACAGGCAAATTGGGACATTTAATCATTTAATTTTTAAAAACTTTGATATACATAGGAGATGCTACTGAGCTTGTGAGATTATTCTTAGTTTAGCAAAGAAATATATTTGAAATACAGTATGAGAAACTCTGCTCCTCACACCTCTTGAGCACACTCCTTCAACAGGGACATAGCAAACTTTACTCTCTGTATCAGGGCTGTGTCAATGGAGGGCCTACAAAATCGAGGTAAGACCAGAAACATTGAGTGTTTGGGGAGAGTTCTGGAAGGGAGCGTTGTTCATAGACAGTGTTGGACAGGGAAAAAGTGTGTCAAAGTGAAGAAGACAGCTGTGTGTGGGACAGTGCAACAGGTGTTGTAGGATAAATGAACCCTTGTAACACTTACACTGTGTTTATGCTCATAAAATCTGTGATGAATTTTCATTGAGAAACAACCCATTTTGTAAAATGCAATATTCTTTCCTTTACAGTATGGCTTGACCCCCCTGCAGCTGGCAGCCTATGAACAGAATCCTGAAATGGTAAAATTTTTAGAGGCGATGTGTGCAAAGGCACATGCACTGAAAGAGATAAATGGGTACAGTTTCTTCTTTTCTTCAATCTTAGTGCTGTTCATGAGGGTGACGATTGCTTAAGTCAGAAATACTAAAATGATAGGAAGATGGCGAGAAACTCTGAGACACATAGTTAGAAAGCTTAGCACATGTGAAGTAGGAGCTGGGAAGAGACTGTTTCAACACAACACAAGAACAGCACACACCGGGGATCTCTACCTAGTTCAGTAGTTCACCTCATGCACCATCAATCAAGCTGAAGGATAAGGTAGATCATTTGTTACTCAACTGTCATATTTTTGCTTTGAACAGTGTTTGTCAGTGGATTAAGGGCCATAGGTCCTTGGTAAGTGTTCTATCATGGATGAACACCGATAGTCCCTAAATCTGAAATTTTATATCCTATGACCCCGAAGATGACAGCATTACCCAAGGTATCAAATAGTGTTTCCTAATGATCTGTTTGAGTTTTGAAATGTCCAATCCAGCAGAAAAGGAACTTTCACTGGAAGACGTTCTTTAACTGTCATAGTATAAGAACCCAGCAACTTTTGGGATTCCGCAGTTTGACATTTTTCCCCATTTCAAATGGAGCTTTCAAAGTAGGTATATAAGTAGTTCATTTCTTTCCACAGAGTCTGGTACTTTAGCATTTAAAATCTTGTCCTGAATTCTGTGAATGTTTAGCTCTGAAACAGGTTGTTCTTACAATGCTATATGCCCTTTCCATATGAAATACACTTTTTTATGCTTGAATTTTCTGTTTATTCCATATGTATACCTGTTTATGTTGAGCCATTATTCCTATATCATATTTCTGTGCTTTAAGGTGAGCCTTGGGAGAGGTAGCTCACTCTCATTTCAAACCTTTAATGCATTTTGTTAAAAACTTAATTTAATTTTATTTAGTTCACATTACATCTAGCTCACTGACCCCCTCCTGGTCATCCCATCCTACAATCTTTCTCTGTCCCTGCTCCTCTTCACCTCCGATCATTTTGGGATCCCCTGTATGTCCCCACCATGGCACTTCAAGTTTCTGCAAGGGTAGGTACTTCGACTCTCTCTGACGCCAGACAAGGCAGTTCAGCTAGAAGGATATACCCCACGTATAAGCAACAACTTTATCAATAGCCCCAGTCACAGTTGATTGGTATCTATATGAAGACTTAGCTGTACATCTGCTACATATATGTCGTGTGGTGTCTGTCCACACCACAGTGAGTGCATGTTTTTTCTATGGTAGGTGGTTCAGTCTCTGAGAGCCCTAAGTGTCCAGGTTATCTGATTCTGTTGGTCATCCTCTGGAGTTCCTATCTCCTTCAGGCCTGGAATCCTTCCTCCTACTCTTCCATAAGTGTCAACAAGCATATCATGTTGAGCATGCCCTATCTTGTCTTTAATTCTTGTTATAAGTGTGTTTTGTTTCTTTGTATGTGTGTGTGGGGGGGTTGTATGAGCACTTTTGATTGTGTATTATTAATAGGTTAGTATCCCTCATGTTTTCTCTTGAGAAAAGCTGGGAAGGATAGCAGTCATCAATCACAGTCAAGTGATGAAATATGAATTCAAGATTGTTTGTCTATTCCTTTTGGCCCATGTATTTCAACCCGGATCTCTGGAAGTAGAAGATATAGAGATCTGTATGAGTTAAGACCAACATGGTCCATAGAGCAGATTTCAGACCAGCATTCCCTATAGTGAGATCCTGTTTCAAAAAAAATATTGTTAGTAACCATCTACAGTACGATAGGGTAGGGACTCAAGCATGAAGTACTTAATACACTTGCTAAATGTTTTTCTTACGAATTGCACAATAATGATATCTTTTAAACCTATGTCACAGGACAGAGACAGCAGCCCAGAAAACCAGAGTGAAGCATGTCAGCTTTAATGAAGGTAATGTGTTTATAATGAATATAGATATAGTATATAGTAGCTGGTCCTATTACCCTAAATAAGAGTAGAGATTTTAGTTCCTGTCCCACTGAGACCAGACAAGGCAGCTCTACAAGCAGAAAGGAATCCAAATGCATCCAACAGTTTATAACAGTCCTCACTTCAGTTTTTAGAGAACCCATATGAAGACCAAGCTGCACATCTGCTACATAAGGGGAGGATGTCTATGTGTAGCCCATGCATGCTCTTTCATGGGTGGTTCAATCTCTGTGAGCCCTCATGGGCCCAGGTTAGTTGATTCTGTAGGTTTTCTTGTGGTGTCCCTGACCCCTCAAATCACACTGTCCTCCTTTGTGTTCAATGTCCTTCTGAAACTCTTCCACAAGACTCTCCACTTAATCATTGGCTATGGGTGCAAACATCTGTTTCCATTGTATGCTGGATGAAGCCTCTCAGAAGAGTAATCTTTGGCTCCTGTCTGCAAGCATAGCAGAATATCATTAATGGTGACAAAGATTGGCTCTCTCCCACAGGGTGTGTCTCAAGTTGGGCCAGTTAATGGGTGGCTATTCCCTTAATCTCTGTTCCATTTTAATCCATGAATATCTTGTAGGCAAGATGAATTTTGGGTTGTTGCTTTTGTGAGTGTGTTGGTATTCTCCTCCTTTCACTGGAAGTCCCTCCTGGTATCTTTTTTCCCTGTTACTACCTACAGCTTCTCCCACATTAGTTCCACTTCCCATCTCCCAAAAATTTCCCTCCCTAAATGGATCCCTGATGTCTATTTTATTTTCCATTCTGTGAGAGATTCAAGCATCTACCTTTGGGCCCTCTTTTTACAGCTTCTTTAGGTCCGTGGATTTTAGCATGATTAATCAGTACTATATGGGTAAAAAAGTATTCACTTCTAAGTGAGTACATTCCACATCTGCATTTCTGGGTCTGTATTGCAACACTCAGGATGAAATTTTTAAATCCCATTCATTTGCCTTCAAATTTCATGGATTCCTTGTTTTAATAGATGAATGATATTTCATTTTGTAAAGATGCCACATTTTCCTAATCCATTTTTCAGTTGAAGTCCATTCTGATTGTTTTCTCTTTCTGGCTTTTACAAATATACGTTTTAGCCAGGCAGTGTGGCACATGCCTGTAATCCCAGTACTTGGGAGGCAGAGGCAGGTGGATATCTGAGTTCCAGGCCAGCCTGCTCTACAGAGTGATTTCCAGGACAACCAGGGCTACACAGAGAAACCCTGTCTCAAAAAAACAACGAACAACAACAACAGCAAAAACAACAAAACAAAACAAAACAAAACAAAACAAAACAAACACAAAAAAAAATATAAAAGTTTTATGACCATAGTTGAGGAACTGACATTGAGGTGGTATGGTGGAGCATCGTTTGGATATATGCCCGGTAGTGGTATAGCTCCATCTTTGCTTTAATGATGTGTGTAGAATGGAATCTCAGAGTTGATTTGATTTAGCAGTTCTTGGTTTTGTTGATTCTTTGTATTGTTTACTTTGTTTCTATGTTGACTATTTCATGCCATCTACTCCTCTGGAGTGTCCTTGCTTCTGTTTTTTTTTCTTCAGATTGCAGATGTGCTGTTAGATTACTAGTATGAAGTCTCTCCAAGTTCTTTGGAATGGACAAAGTTCTATGAACTTTCCTTTGTGCACTGCTTTTATTGTGTCCCGTAAATCTGGATACTTTGTGCCTTCATCATTTTCATTGAATTCTAGAAAGTCTTTGATTTCTTCTTTCTCCAGTGGTCATTGAGCATAGAGCATAGAAGAGAGAGCATAGGATTATTATTTCTTGGGAAGACCAATCAATTTGGTGTTCTGTAAGCTTCTTCTATGTTGATAGGCATTTGTTCTTTAGGTTGGGTGAATTTATTTCTATGATTTTCTTTCAAATATTTTCTTGTCCTTGTAGCTGGTACTGTCTTCACTCTTGTCCGTTCCCATTATTCTCAGTAGGATTTTTCAGTGACTCAGAATATCTGAATACTTTGAGTCAGTGATTGTTTTTAGATTTAACATTTTCTTTGGTTGGTGTACTAGTTTCTTTTATCATATCATCTATACCTGAGATCGACTCTTCCATTGTTTTTATTCTGTTGGCTGTGCTTTTGTTCCTGTTTTCTTTCTTAGGTTTTGCATCTTGAAGTTTCCCTCTGTGTTTTCTTTACTGCTTCTTGGGCCATTTGCAGGTATTGAATTGTTTTATTCATTTTCTTTGCCTTCTTGATTGTATTTTCCAGTTTATTTAAGGGATTTGCAAATTTTGCCTTTACATTTCTTTATCATTTTCATAAGATTGGATTTAATGACATTTTATTGTGCTTTGATCAAGTTAGGATATCCAGAGCTTGTTATACTAGGATACCAGGTCTCTGATGTGACATATTGAAATAGCTCCCATTGTTTATGTTCTTAGGGTGGCCTTTAGCCAACTGGTTATCCCTGGGTGTTTCTGGTGCAGGAGTCCTGAGGTGGGCTGCCTTTGCCTGGACATTGGAAATCAGGGGACAGTGTATATCTTCTGGAAAATGGGCAGAACATTCCTGGATGAGGTCTAACTTGGATGTTCCTTGTGCAGCAGGCCTGCTTTTGTTGGATTAAATTGTGGCCAAAGAATGGCACTTAGGGGACAGCTTGCAGGACAGCTATGGGTTTTACTCTTTTTAGCAGAGGGGTTGAGCCATGGTCTCACTAAATATAGCTCTGTTCGTCTAGGTAATCTCTGTAACCCATCTGCTTTTACTTCCTATCAATCCATAGTTCTTTCCAGAACCATCACCCGAGGGTTAAAAAGAATCACAAGAAGTCATTTTTGAAACATCTGATCTTTCTGTTCAGGATTTTGCTCTCTATAAGTCTGAGAGAGTTCATTTAAGATCATCCCAATTGTTTGTGTGTATATTTATTTTTAGGCATTAATGTTTGATAAACAACTGTCATCTGTGATTTGAAATATACAGAGAATTGAATAGCTCTATGTGAAGTAATTTTCTACAAATGAATATTTATTCTAGAATAGTCTCTAGATTTGTCTCATAGAAATTGATATTAACAATGAGTCTGATCATTTTTATATGTAAGTTTTTTGTATAGTTGTAATAAAATATATTTTGTTTTTAGTTTCAGAAGTCTTTTATTTTAAAGATGAAAGGCCTTTGTCCAGGTAAGGTTTAACAATACAGTAATAGTAGGTAAATTCAAAGAGAATTAGCAAATTTATGGTGGGAGTACTTTGAGACCTTTGTCTTACAAGTTCCACAGTATTATGCATATATTATTTGCTTGAAAACTTGCTCATTTTGGTTCATATGAACATATACATTATATTCCCCCACCATTTCCAAGAACCAACTCTACAGTTTGGAAAAAGAGCCTGCTGGCTTTATTTCCGCCCATGTCTGTCCATCTAAGCTTCTTTGGCTTTGCAAAGCCTTACTGGATTCATTTGTGAGATAAGACCCACACTAGTTGCTATCATTCAGGCATTTTCTTGTCTGAAAGTTTACATAAATCGGGGTGGTTCTCCATTTCCAGCCATTACTACAGAATACCAACACATTTCTTTCCTCCTCTGACAACCAGCTTTACATGCAGAGGACCATTTTGTCAGGTGTAGCATCTTTCATAGTAAGTGGAAGACACCCATGTCTTCCAGAATGCTCCATCCATCAATGATCTGTTCACACGATCTGTTTTCCACAGTAATGAGTCCTTTTACTGTCAATAGATTATCTGAATGACACTGTAACTAATATTTACCTCTCTACAAGGTTGGCTTTTGTCTTCCACATCAGTTGGACATGAACATAGAGGTGAAGGCCCATCCATTGCTGTTTAGACACTGTGTTGGTAGACAATTTAAAGTTGTATTTCAAGCTAATTCTGTGCTCATTATGATTAATTACTTCCACAAGAGAGGACAATTATATTGACAATGTTTGAAAAATTCCCCAAATCATCAAAGCTAATGTTCAAAGTGAATATTCAAAAGTTTTCAGTACTTAAAACTATTCAGACTCCTTGCAAAATACACACATTAACTGCTATTTGGAATTCTGAACAGTTCCACTGTAAAACCGCAAGTGTCCACTAGGTTTGATTGACCTTTTCTCTTGTCATTATCTTATTAAATCATAGAAATGCTTGTTTGGCCCAGAAACAGGCAGATTGTGATTTCAGGATTCATTCATGCATGAGTTATGAAGGAGCAGCTTGAACATTGTGAAAGCTGTGATGGGATTTTAAGAGCTGGAAATCTAATTGATGATCCAGAAATCAACCTCTTGGGTGGTAACATCATAGTCAGTGAATATGCACAAAGCACCATGAGAGAAGGTACTGTGCTGCTCCAGGGGCAAAGACTGACACTGAGTCAATAGAGTAAAAATACCAGTCAGTACATCTATCACAAGACAGGCTGAAGAGGTACTAGAGACTCTGTATGTCTGTGGAGGGGTGTGTTTTTCTGTATGTGTGTACGGTTTTGGGGATATTTAAATTCTCCCCTATATTCCACATTAGGAAAAGTTGTAAGGAAAGTGTCTCCAAATGTAATCAACTGGTTGAAGAACAAATTAATAGTTTTTAATTTGTAATGGAATATAAATTAGGATATCAAACAACAAAGAATTCAAAGCCTTTCATTATTGTTTTATGACTATTAAATATATTTTAATAGTAAGAAAAATAAAGTAAGACCACAAGGACAGCTGAAATCCACCCTGAAAGACTCTACCCAGTTTAATACTGGTAAGATTAATGGTAAGTATTATACTGATTCTATTTTTTGATAGTTTGATTAATTCATATATTTTTTGGATATATTGGTATTTATAATTCGTTTCCCATTTTCTGGTTCCCACCCCCCAAAGGTCCGACATGCACCTTTCCTTCCCCCTGCTCCCTCATACACCCCTGCCCAATTCCCTGTTCTGGTATTCCCCTACACTGATGCTTTGATCCTTTCCAACACCGGTGTCCACTCCTTTCTTCTTCTCAGATATCATTTGGTATGTTTTCTTCCATAATTTTGTTGAAGATATTTGCTGGCCCTTTAAGTTGTAGATCTTCACTCTCATCTATCCCTATAATCCTTAGGTTTGGTCTTCTCATTGTGTCCTGGATTTCCTGGATGTTTTGGGTTACAAGCCTTTTGCATTTTGCATTTTATTTGACTGTGGAGTCAATGGTTACTATGGTATCTTCAGCATCTGAGATTCTTACCTCTATCTCTTGTATTCTGTTGTTGATATTTGCATCTACAACCCCTGTTTTCTTCCCAAGGTTTTCTATCTCCAAAGTTGCCTCCTTTTGTGATTTCTTAGTTGTTTCTACCTCTGTGTTCAGATCTTGGATGGTTTTGCTCAGTTCCTTCATTTGTTTGTTTGTGTTTTCTTGAAATTCTTTAAGAGATTTTTGTGTTTCCTCTTTCATGACTTCTGCCTGTTGGTTCAAGTTCTCCTGCATTTCTTTAAGTGATTTTCTCATTTCCTCCTTATTAGCTTCTGTCTGTTGGTCCATATTCTCCTGGAGTTCTTTAAGTGGTTTTTGTGTTTACATTGTAAGAGCTTCTACCCTCAGATCTCATGTAGAGTAACTCACTGATCTTTCTGGAACTTTGTCACACTCACAGCTGGAATTGCTGTGTAAAGATCTTGGGTCTCTTATGTTTGACTGTGTTGTAATGATAGTCACCATAAACTGAGATTCCCAGTTCTTAGGAATGAATATTCCTCCCCAGTGAAGGAAGTTCAAGTCAATACTTGGAGAAGCTCCTTTCATTTCTGCACAAGATGGGTAAGCTCATTAAGAGATCTGCCAGCATCCCTAGGCCAGAGACAAAAAGCAGCAAAGGCAACACGAACTTATCCTTTTAACAGTTCACTATGGGATAATAATTCAGACTAAAGTGAGTCTTCTTATGTTTGATAGTGGTCAGCGTCATAAGTATTTTGCACAACAATTTATCAAAAGTACTAACTTTTGATAAGGTTTTCAATTTGTATTTTAAAAATAGTAGAAAAAGGAAAGGAAGATTTCCCCATATATTTAGTGCTTACAAATCAATATTCAGTTTAAAGACTTTTCATAAATGGTTTCAAAGCTGATAGGGTCTCAAAAAATAGCCTTGACACATGATAGTCATGTTTTCTACAGTTGTTTAATGACAAATTATGCCTCTCTCTTTTGTAGATAGTGATCAAATGACAAGACCATCACTGTGGTAAGAATGTGTGCATTTTACAATATATTAATCTGTAGAAAACAAACATTCAGGACCTGTCTTTGCCTCTGTGTAAGACAATTTCAGCTTCTTTATTTCTTCTGAAATCACAAGCTGAATAGCTATGTATAGGGCAAACCAAGTTCATATTACTGATTGTATCTCTCACACAGCATGAAATGCTGACAAGTATTCACAGCTAGTGAGATGATCCTGTGAATAAAGTGCTTGCCATGCATGTGTGAGAATGGGAATTTGGAAGCCCAGAATCCACATGAGGTCAGATGGCTTCATGTGCTACAGTATCCTGAGAACCTTATGGCGAGACAGGAGGTGATGACAGAGAATCCCCTAAATTTTCCTGAATAGTTACCCTAGGGTTTTCATTCATGAACAAGAGATCCAGCCACAAAACTAAGGTTGAAAGAAGGTTGCATGTTTTCATTCTAAAGGCTCCCTGACAAACCTAACATTGTTCTTCCTAGGTGTATAAAAGGGGACAATGTCAGGCACACTTCCTGTAACAAGGTAAAATGCTTCTTTGTGACATTAATTTTTTTATGAATTCTGTCTTCATTTAGCCATAGTCTAACTATCCCCGTTTTATATGGAAAGGTGCTTCCTTTCCATATTGTAGATGTGTAACTTTCTGTAAATTGCAAGTGAGCAGTAAGTCCTTATGGGTAGTGGTAGCCCAATAAGAGAATGGACTTAAAAGACAGTGAGTGGAAGACTGAGTGCAGTTCTCACCTAATAGAAGATGTTTGATGGTTGACAAAGTATTGTTTGGAGAGATGAATACACCGTAGACTGATTTAAATATGTGACTGTGATAATAGACCAGCATACATTTTAATAAGTCCAGATATTTCAATGATCCAGGAATCTCCAAAGTGCCTTTATCCTCAGCACAATGTCCATAAGTTTTATCTATCCTTGGACACTCCTATTTTGTTATCATATATGAGAGCATTTCTGGTGTCTCTCTTTCATCTGCATTGAGACTGATACGAATTGATTCTCGGCCTTTTGGCTAAGATCAAGTGTAGTCTGAGATGAAATAGTGGATGTTAAGCAATATGTAATATGTTCATGAAATTTGCGTTATGAAGAATTAGAGCCTTGTCTATTTGATTCTTATAAGGGTATGTTCAAAGTTCTTCATCTCGTTAAACAGTAAGTGTCTTTTGTCAATTAGCCAGAATTTCTAGAAGCAGAGAGTCAATTACTACACAGCTCCATTTCAGTTCTTCATTTTGTGTTTTAAAATAATGTACACTTATATTACACTTATATTCTCTGTGCCACATTCAAGTGCTTAAAATATTGCAGTGTTTTCCTGAGATATTTCCATATTCAGTTTGAAGCTACTTCATCACTATGAGCTGTTGGAGGTTGGGAAACCTGGTTCTGTATAACCTGTAACCCTAGAGTGAGGGGCTGTGAGAATGATACATGGCATTTTAATGATTTTTGAATGTGACTCAGTGGACCAATGTGTTTCTGTCAAGCTGCTCCATAGGTACTATGATATGGATTGCACTGGCAATTTAATTGGCATTTATTTATAAATGGACAAATGTGCATTTTGTGCCCTCCAAAAGTGGAAGATAAGGACTGTCAAGATGTTTTATTAATATTAATGATCATCTTATAAAAGATGTAGAAAGTTTGACACATTATGAATTGAGCTTAGTCTTCACCAGAAGAACAAGATCCTGTTTCTTAATTCATGATTTTCTCATCCTCTAGACTAGCATAAATATTTTTATATCTTGAGGATATTGTAGCAATTTTTAAATAGATTGGCATATTGGGAGACAGTTCACGTTTATTAATGGTTGTTTACATTTCATGTGTTAATATCCTGTGATTACTAAGGAATAAACTTGATTTGAAAGCATGCATGCCAAAACAAAAGAGTTAATTCAAGATGCAAACAAAAAGTTAACCCTCTTCTTTTGCACTGCAGAAAGAATCTTGCAAAACTTTACATAGACTACAGAAGCGGATGCGGAAAGTTTTTAGTAAATCTGAAGTTTATGTATGTTCTCAGGAAGACCCAATACCTGACAGTTGTGAAGACAAAGCATCCGTAATGGTAATTCTCCCTAGTTTGATAAGTAACATATTTTCTTGTTGTGAAGGGGAATGATGGGTGTGTGCCTATGCCTTGAGTACTGCAAATAGTATCAGAGAAGAGAAACCCAGCCTTGAACGTTCCCTTCAACTCCTTCATATCCTCACTCCTTGCCAGTCACTGTGTTAGGCAGTGCTTCTCAACTTCTCCTATGCTGTGAGCCTGGAATAGAGTTCCTCATGTTGTGGTGACTCCCAACCATAAAATTGGTTTTGTTGCTACTCCATAACTGTAGGTTGGATAGTGATATCAGTTGTAATATCATATTTGTGTTTTCAGAAGGTCTTAGGCAACTTGTGTGAGTCTGTTCTATGCCCCTCCTCCATTTGGTCATGACAGACAGTTCTAAAGTTGAGAACCACTGTTCTAAAGTGTAAGTGATATTAATTTATTCTATGGAAACAAAAGTAAAAACCAGAAAATGAGCATGCTTGTAACACAGCAGGGAGAACTCATATAATTGCACAAATTAGATAATACAGGCTCCTGGAAGTAGGCAGAGTCAACATGAGAGCAACCAACATATTTGTGTTTCCTTTCTTCGATTGACTGACTTTAAGTTTGTGAATGTTTTGCATGTGCATTCTGTCTGTGTAGCATGTGCTCTGAATACTCAAGACACAATTAGTATATCAAATGATTCCTAAGAAGGAAGGAAGGAGAAGGCCCTGGTCTTCAAAAGACTTGATCCAGTATTGTAGGGGAGTACAAGGACAGAGAAATGGGAGAGGGTGATTGAGGATATTTTCTAGTTCCATTCATTTGCCTAAGAATTTCATATATTCTTTGTTTTTTAAAAGCTGAGTAGTACTCCATTGTGTATATGTACCATATTTTCTGGGCCCATTCCTCTACGGAAGGACATCTCAGTTCTTTCCAGCTTCTGTTTATTAAAAATAAGGATGCTATGAACATAGTGGATCATGTGTACTTATTCCATGTTGGGGCATCTTTTGGGTATATGCCCAGGAGTGGTATAGCTGGATCTTCAGGTAATACTATATCTAGATTTCTGAGGAACTTCCAAACTGATTTACAGATTGGTTTTATGATGATCAGCAGTGCTTCTTACCTTATTTTGTTGAATCTTCTCTGTGGCCTATTGCTTGACGATGCAGAGTATGTTTTGGTGTATAAGTTTTTCATGTAAGTAGCATATACCATCCTCAAGCCTGGTACTGAAAGGCAAAAGTAGACTGCTATGTTATGAGCTTCATGGAGATGTCAGCAATAACAAATGTGTGGAGACCTTATTTGTTATGTCATGAAAGTCGATGAGGCTTCCCATTTGCCTTGCAGCGTCAAGTCCATTTTCAACACTCACATTTTCTAAATTTATTAGGTCGAATCAATGGGTTTTCTGAGTGTCCTAGCTAGGCTAGCATTAGGGAATTTGATCACTTGCTTTGTGACCAAATCTTCTGGGTAAAACCCCTTCACAGCTTGGAATGAATCCTTCAGACTTTCCCAGTTACTCCTACTGTAACTAGATGATGGTTTATATTAGTCACTCTTTATTGCTGTAATAAAATACCATGGGAAAGACAACTTGTAGAAGAAAGGGTGTTTTTGAAGTGGGGCTCATGGTTCCAGTTGGATATACACATCACCATCATGGTTCAGGCAGACAGGCACAGTACTGAGGCAGCAGCTGAGAGATCACACCTTCACCCACAGAGGAAAGAGAGCACTTTGTGGTAATGAGACCAGTCTACTGACATCTTAAAGGCCATTCCAATGACATATATCTTATAAAAAGGCCACAACTCCTAATCTTTTCCAAAATAGTTCAGCCATCTGGAGAGCAAGCATTATATGATCTTATGGGGCTGTTGACATTCAAGCTGCCACAGAGGTGCTGGATCGGGTCATTATGTACACCCTCCCAGTGTAACAGACTTCATGGCGTTGCAGGATATTTGATCATGCTGTGCTTGTGCTTGTTTGTGTTGTTTACTCAGTAAACTCATTTCTAGCTATTGTGTAGCTCAGCCTTTGCACAGAACTTTAATCCCTCTAGCCTAAATACAGACACTTCCTTAGGAAACACCTTTAATCCTAAACAATCAAGGTAAAATTAGTTTGTAGAATGAAGCACCTTGTTTGCAAAAGAGATCTAATTGCATGGCAGAGAAAGTGATGTATCAGAGAAAGAGTTGACAGAACAGGACATTCCCAACGCTTTCAAGGAGAAAGAGGAAATGGAAGCTATTTGAAGTATAGTGTAGAGAAAGAGACAGAATTAAAGAGAGAAAAAGATAGAGTGAGTGAGAGGGGAGAGCACAGATGAGAGGACAGGAGAGAACAAGGGAGGAGAGGGGAGGAGAAATGAGAGGAGAGAGAGGAGAGGAGAGGAGAGGAGAGGAGAGGAGAGGAGAGGAGAGGAGAGGAGAGGAGAGGAGAGGAGAGGAGAGGAGAGGAGAGGAGAGGAGAGGAGAGGAGAGGAGGCATCTTTTCCCCTGGAGCCTTTTAGAGAAACATATTGAAGAGCAAACCAACAAGACACAGGTGAAGGCAAAATGAAACAGATTTTGAAGGAATCAGAAGATTAGAAAAATTGCTGGTTAGTTTGAGGCCAAGCAGAGCAAAACATCAGAGGCCAAGAGAGAATCCAAACTAAGTCAGTTAGCATGGAGAGGAGCTTTGAGCTAGAACACCTGAGTTGAACCTTTGAGCAAGAGATAAAGAACCAGAAATAATGGTGTACTTCTTCAGCAGTAAGTATGAGAGCCCTGAAATATACTAGGTCTATACTAAATTTTACAGAGGCTACAACCTTCCAGGACTAGACCTAGGTTAGCACTTGGAGGCAATAATCCTCAGAGATTACAATCTCACCTAGTGAATAAAAGGTACAAAATCCATACTGGGAACTTAACAATTCCCTACTGCTGTACGTAGTGACATACTTTGTTCATGCATTTCAAAATTCAGCTCCACTGTTCTGATATCCCAGGTACCGAATGGGCAACTGTGAAAGGCCGGTCACTGGGGAAGGGTGAATATGGTGCAGAAGAGAGAGGTTCATTTTGTTTCCAAAGCACCTCACTGTCCCATTCTCTTAATCTGGCTGGAATTCCAATTTCAGGTCTAAAGACAGGAGAGGACACCTTTTGTACTTTCTTTTATATCTTTCCATTTTACAGAGAATGATATTTTGTAGCAAAGAGCAGAAGAAAGGAAAGCATGAATCTAAGCAGGTCCCCATCAAAGATTTCTAGAAACTCTGGGTCTTTTACTCAAGCAGAAAGGAAACAGAGGTTGCTGAATATCAGTTAGTGTAGCTAGTGATGAAGTTGGTTTGAATACAGAATCATTTTGGGGACTATAAATCAAGATTCTGACATTAGCAGACAGGTGATAAAATGAACAAAATCAGTGAAAAATTTCAATCTCAAGTAACATTGCCAATTTTCCTTATAGGTTGGAGGAAGAAAAGGAGAAAATTTCCATCATGCACCCCAGGAGCATAGAATTTCTGTGCCTGAGGCTCCTGTTGATGTTGAGCCAATGCCTTCCACCAGTGCTGCTCATATTGGCACAACTATGGATATTGAGCCCACTCCTTCCACCAGTGCTGCTGACAGCGATTTTTGTGGAAGGAGGAGCTTTTCTACCACTCCCAGCGAAAACCTTGAGTTTTCTGAATGGGCAAAGAGAGAAATCTTGCTGTTGAACATGGAAATTGAGGCAGCTTCATCCCAAAGTGCTGCTGCCAATGGCGCTACTGCTGATATGGAGCCAATTGCTCCCACCAGTGCTGCCAGCAGCAGAGCTCCTGCTGACACTGAAATAACTCCTTCCCAATGTGCTGCAGACAGTGCGGCTATTGCATACATTAAACCCACTTTTTTCATAGGTTCTTCTGACAGTGCTGAGTCAGACGAGACATATGACTCAGAAACAGATAGCGATACTGAGTTGGATTTAATAAGTTATTTAGCCGATTACACGGAGCATGCAAGGGACATGCCGTGTGCTGACCCAGAGCCTACTCCTCCTGGTCTCAGCACTTGTTATTCCATAGACTCTACTGAAAGTGTCAACCTGAACATTTTGACCTTCCTCAGAGCAGAAGACAAGTATGATAGGTTTTCTTTAGTTGAGGAAGCCACTCCTGCTCCTGACCTAGATGAACATCTGGCCCCTACTCAGGATGCCGAAGTATTTTATGATGCTTTAGTGTCAGCTGAGCACACTGTCCATAGTAGGAGCACTGACAGGGTGCCTGGGTTTCTCCTGGACCCACAGATGCTACTGATGCTATTTATGCCCTTCCTGTGGCTTTTGACACAACTCTTATCAATAATGACAGGACTGGGAAATCGCATTCGACAAGTGTGGCATGAAGAATATGTCGAAGGCCCTCCCACTAACAAAAAAGGGTCAGGTAAGTTAGAGCACAGCATGCTAAAATAGATGAACTTTTATTTCGTATTATTATTATTATTACTATTATTATTTTTATTATCATTATTATGGTTATTATTACTTTGATGCTTCTATCTGGCTACTTAAGAATTACCTAGAACCAGAGAAAATTGTTTTCTTTTGTCAATTTACTGAAAATTCTTCACATAATGTATCAAAACTTGTTTAGACCAACTCAACTGACCATGTAATGTTGATTGGGACTCGGTTGTCTCCCATTCTGGAATGAGGACATTTTTTTTCACTCCCAGGGAAATCCTTGTGTTTTCTGAATGGCTAAGCAGAGAAATCTTCCTGTTAAACATTAGTGTCTATTTATCTTTGTTCTTCTGAACTCTGACTTGTAATGATAGCATCACCCTGGAAACAAGCATTCCAAAAGAAACAACATCTGAGAATAGAATTAACAAAATAAGCCTCCACCTTCTCACAGTATCTTATTACTTTGATCCCATTGATAATGACACTGATGCTACTGATGCTGACAATACCACCAATGTTGTGTCTGATGATACTATTGATGCTTCTTGATTTCCTTCTAGATGCTGCTGCAGCTGATCCTTAGACCCTCGAAGCATGGGTCAGAACACACTAAAAACATCATGATGCAGTGTGTGCAGAAAAAGTTTGTAATATGTGTATATGTAGAAATTTTAAAATAAAATGTTTTAGCATAAAATAGACTGAAGTCAAAATTTATTGTTTCATTGGAGTCACAGTTTATCCATGTGATGTTTTCTGGAAAAAAAACTTTCATTTATTTTTATTTTTTACTTGTTTAGTTACATCCTGCTCACTGCCCCCTCCCAGTCTATATCTCCCGCAATCCTTGAAATGTTTACCTTCCCCTTGTCCCCTGCATGGGTGGTGGTTGCCTGGTTATCTCCCAGCACTGGAACATGTTGTCTCTGTGAGGCTAGGTACTTTCTCTTCCACTGAGTCGGTCAAGGCAGACAGGCTAGAATAACGTATCCCCCAGACAAGCAATGGTCTTTGAGATAGCCCCTGTTCCACGTGTTTGGTGCCCCATGAAGACCAAGCTGCACATCTGCTACCTATGTGCATGGCTTAGGGTCAGAATGTGTATGTTCTTTGGTTGGTGGTCCAGTCTCTGAGAGCCCAAAGGGTGTGGAATTCCTATCCCCTTATGTACTGCAATCCTCCTTCTTATTCTTCCATTAGAGTCTCCATGTTCCATCCAATGTTTAGCTGTGACTATCTACATCTGTAAGAAAGCTGCTGGGTGGATCCTCTCATAGGATACCAATGGCTAGTCTCCTGTCTGTAAGCATAACAGAGAATCAGGGATTTTTGTCAGGATAGTGTCAGGGATTTTTTTCTTGTCCATGGGATGGGTCTCAGTTTGGTTGGCCATTCCCACAGTCTCTGCTCCATCCCCTGTTCCTGCATCTCTTGTAGACAGGAAAGGTTTTAGATTGAAAGTTGTGTGGGTTGGTTGATGTCACTATTGCTCCACTGAGGTTCCTGCCTAGCCAGAAGAGGCAGCCTCCCAGGCTCCATATCCCCAGTGCTGTGAGTCACAGCTAAGCACACCCACATTGATACTTGTGTGCCTCCCCTAGCCCAGGTCTCTGTCTCTTTCTGAAGTTGCCGCCTCCTTTCCACCCCTGTCAGTTGCAGATTTAAATTCATTATCATGGACAGTGAACCCTCCTCTCTCTTACTATCTCCTTTCCCACCCAATTCCTTCCATCCATCTGCCTTCCATGACCATTCCATACTATCAAACAACCTTCCTTGTGCCCTTCTTCTTCTCCAGCCTTCTTGGGTCTGTGGAGTGTAGCATAGGATCCTGTATTTCATGGGATGCACCGTAGAGGGGAGAGGTCATTTTTAGGCTCCTTTTCACTGAGCCCTCTGGATTATATACCTGCTCTAGGCTCCCAAGTATATGCGATGGGCATACTTTAAGACAGCAGCTCCTAGGCCTTCTATCCCAAAGCAAAACAAAAGATTCAGTTTATAAGTACTTTCCCATTGTCTCTTAAAACATTTTATTCAATATGTTAATGTGCTATATTTAAAGAAATTACATACATTTTACTTTTTTGTACATGCTTAAATTTTGTAGATTTTGCTGCTGTCTATTTTCTATTCACTGTGTGCTAGAATTAAGTGCTGAATCCCCTGAAATTGGAGTTATGGAGAGTTGTGACCTGCCCTGTGGGTGATAGTAATCAAATCTGAGTGCTCTTATGGGATATACACATATCGTGTCAATTTTTTTAGGTCATTCCCACAGCCTGTCAGACACAGTAACAACTACAGCTTGTCTCTCATCCATAGAAAATACCCACATACTGTCAGTCATTCATAGGAAATCCCCATGGTCTGAACTCACTGTTAAGTGGATATTAGCCTAGAATCTTGGAACACCAAAGACACAATCCACATACCAAATGATGTCTGACCAGAAGGAAGGAGTGGACCCTGGATCTGGAAAGGCCAATGCATCAGTGTAGGAGAACTCCAGAACGGGGAAGTGGGAAGGGATGGATGGGGGAACAGGGGGACTGAAAAGGGCATATGGGACCTTTGGGGGGCAGGTAACCATGATAAGGGAAATGAAATGTAAATGAATATATCCAATAAAAATGCAAAATGTTCATAATGAGAAGCATCTAGAAAATCCAGGGCACAATAAACATATAGAATCCTAAAGAACTCCAAAGAGATTGGACCAGAAAAAATCCTGTCATATAATAGTCGAAACACCAAATGCACAAAACAAAGAAAGAATATTAAAAGGAGACAGGGGAAAAAGTCAAGTAACATAAAAAGGAAGATCTATCAGAATTATACCAGACTTCTCACCAGAGGCTATGAAAGCCAGAGATCCTGGGCATGTGTCACACAGACAGACCCTAATGGACCACAAATGCCAGCCCAGACTACAATATCCAGCAAAACTCTCAACACAGATGGACAAAACCAAATTTACACAATATCTTTCTACAAATGCAGTCCTACAAAGGATAATAGATGGAAAATGCCAACACAATGAGGGAAACTACACCCTACAAAAAACAATACAGTTATCTTCTTTAAGGAAACACAAAAGAAGACACAGACATAAAAATAAGATAAAAAAAATAACAGGAAGCAACAACACTATTCTTTAATACCTTTTACCAACCCTAATAGGATGTTTTTATTAGATATATTCTTTACATTTCAAATGATTTCCCCTTTTCTGGTTTCCCCTTACCCAAAAGTCTCATAAGCTCTCTCTCTCCTACCCCTTTCCCCCAATCAACCCATCCCACTTCTCTGTCCTGGTATTCGCCTACACTGCTGCATAGAGCCTTTCCAGGACCAGAGATCCCTCCTTCCTTCCTTGTGCATCATTTGATATGTGAATTGTGTCTTCGGTATTCTGAGCTTCTGGGCTGAGAAGCACCTAAAGAAATGTTCAACATCCTTAGTTATCAGGGAAATGCAAATCAAAACCACCCTGAGATTTCACCTCACACCAGTCAGAATGACTAAGATCAAAAAATCAGGAGACAGCAAGTGCTGGCAAGAATGTGGAGAAAGAGGAACACTCCTCCACTGCTGGTGGGAATGCAAGCTGGTACAACCCTTGCATGCTATCTGACCAACATGGACAAAGGATGGTCTTCAATAGAAACAAATACAACAGAAAGCTCACAGACACATGGAAGCTGAACAGTGCCCTACTCAATGATACCTTGGTTAACGAAGAAAAAAGAAGTTAAAGACATTTAAGAATGAAAACAAAGGCTCAACATACGCAAACTTATGGCACACAATGAAAATACTAAGAAGAAAACTCATAGCTCTGAGTGCCTCCAAAAAGGAACTGGAGAGAGCATGCATTAGCACACTGACAGTATACCTCAAAGCTCTAGAACAAAAAGAAGCAAATACACCCAAGAGAAGTAGATGGTAGGAAATAATCAAACTCAGGGCTGAAATCAACCAAGTAGAAACAAAAAGAACTATAGAAAAGAATCAACAAATCTAGGAGCTGGTTCTTTGAGAAAATCAACTAGATAGAGAAACCTTTAGCCAGAGTAACCAAAGTGCACAGAGGCAGTATCCAAATTAACAAAATCAGAAATGAAAATGGAGATATAACCACAGGAACTGAGGAAATTAGAAAATCATCAAATCCTATTTGAAAGGACTATATTCAGCTAAGCTGGAAAGACAGGATGAAATGGAAAATTTTCTAGACAAATAATACCAAAGTTAAATCAGGATCAGATAAAAGATCTAAACTGTCCCATATCCTTATAGGGATAGAAACAGTTGTTAAAAGTCTCCCAAGCAAAAATTCTCAGGAACAAAATGGTTTAGTGCAGAATTGTATCAGGAAGACCTAATACTAATACTCTTCAAATTATTCCACAAAATAGAAACAGAAGGAACAATACCCAATTTATTCTATGAAATCACAGCTAATCTAATACCAAAACCACACTAAGACCCAAGAAAGAGTATGTCAGACCAATTTCCCTTGTGAATATCAATGTAAAAATATTCAATAAAATTCTCAAAAACTGAATCTAAGAACACTTCAAAATGATCATCATGATCAAGCAAGCTTCCTCCCAGGGATGCAGGGATGGTTCAATATATGGAAATCCATCAATGTAATCCACTACATAAACAAACTCAAAGAAAAGAAGCACATGGTCATTTCATTAGATGCTGAAAAAGAATTTGACAACGTGCAGCATCCCTTCATGCTAAAAGTCTTGGAGAGATCAGGAGTTCAAAGCCCATACCTAAATATAGTGAAAGCAGCATACACCAAACCAGTAGCCAACATCAAACTAAATGGAGAGAAACTTGAAGCAATCCCACTAACATCAGGGACTAGACAAGGCTGCCCTCTCTCTCCCTATCTACTCAGTATAGTACTTGAAGGTCTAGATACAATTACACAACAAAAGGAAGTCAAAAGGATACACATTGGAAAACAAGAAGTCAAAATATCACTATTTGCAGATGATAGAATAGTATACATAAGTGACCCCAAAAATTGCACCAGAGAACTTCTACAGCTGACAACTTCAGCAAAGTAGCTGGATATACAATAAACTCAAACAAATCAGTAATCTTCCTATACTCAAAGGATAAACATGCTGAGAAAGAAATTAGGGAAATGCCACCCTTCACAGTAGTCACAAACAATATAATATATCTTTGTTTCACTCTTACTCATTAAGTGAAATATATAAAATATCTTTCTGTGACTCCAACCCAGTAAGTGAAAGATTTGTATGACACGAACTTTAAGACTCTGTAGAAAGAAACTGAAGAAGCCCTCAAACAAGGAAGATCTCCCATTGTGGGCTTGTGGATGGTCAGAATTATTATAGTAAAAAACGACCATTCTGCCAAAAGCAGTCTACAGATTCGATGCAATCCCTATCCAAATTTCCACTCAATTCTTCATAGTGTTAGAATGAGCAATTCTTAAAATAATTTGATTTAAGAAAAAATCCAGGATGGTGAAAACAATTCTCAACAATAAAAGAAATTCTGGGGGAATCTTCATCCCTGACTTCAAGTTGTAGTACAGAGCAATAGTGATAAAAACTGCATGGCATTGGTACAGTGTCAGGCAGGAAGATCCAGAAATGACCCCACATAACTCTGGTTACTTGATAGTTCAAAAGGCGCTAAAACCAACCAGTAGAAATAAGGTCGCATTTTCAGCAAGTTGTGGTGGTTCAACTGTCAGTCAACATGTAGAAGAATGCAAATTGATCCTTTCTTATCTCCCTGTAGGCAAATGCCAGGTCAGGAAGAAGAGAGTCAGAGGGTGGATGGGAGACCACCCTCATAGAAACAGGGGGATGGGGATGGGATGGGACATTTCCTTAGGGGAGAACTGGAAAGGGGAAAACATTTGATGTGTAATAAAGAAAATATCCAATACAAAAAAGAGAAAAAGGGGCCATTACAAAAAAGGATAACAAATAAAGAAAAGCACATAGCCTGGCAGTCATCCACAGGGATACCAACAGCCTTTTAGTCAGGAAACAGTCTGGTCAGTCATCCATAGGACACAGACATTGCTTGTCAGTCATTCTTAGGAATAGCTAAGAACCTGTCTTGTATGTATAGGAAATGATCTCAGCCTAGCAATAATGTGTAGGAATCTGCCACAGTCTGTCAGTTACCAAGAGAAAACTCATACAGCCAGTCAATTATCCAAAGTAAACACCAATAACAGGTCTATCTTGGAAGCAAAATTCAGGCAGTCAGTCAATCATCTATAGGAAATGTCTACAAAGTATCATGCTCAGAAAATTACCTCATTCTATTAGCTATGGGAAGGAAACACCCATAGCCTGTAAACACCCACCATCTGTCACTCATACATGGTATTGGAACACAGCCTGTTAATCATCCATGTGAAATGTTCTCAGCCTGTCAATCCCCCAGAGGACACACCTACAGATAATCAATCATTTCAAGGGTAAGGGTACAGCTGTGTTTGTCATCCAGAGGAAAAGGCCACAGCCTGTGATTTGTCCAGAGGACAAGGCTCAAGCCTGTCAATCATCCATATTAAACAACCACAGTCTGTCAATCATCCATAGGATGTGCCCACACCCACCTATGTGTGGACCACATACACTGAAGTGGAAACTTCTAGTTCTTTGACATCCAGTTATGTCAAAAGATGGTTTGCTGCTGCACACAGGTAAAAGGATGTCTTGCTAAAGCAAACGTGTGAGAGAATGTTTACCTGAAGCAGACACAGGTGAAAAGATGATTTGGTGGAACAGACACAGGAACGAATGTTTACCTGAGGCAAACAGAGATGAAAGGATGTTTTGATATAGCAGATATGAGTAAGGACCTTCGCCGTAGGAGTATAAATATGACCCCACACAGAGTGGGGCCTGAGCACTGAGCCTTGGTTTGGGTTCCTCTGCCTGGCTATAGTTTTGTTTGAGTCACAGACAATTCAAAGAAGGCTGAGCACTCTGAGCTAGGTCCAACAACAACTCTACTACAATGAGTGTAACTTGAATGTGGCTTCACAAAGCGCATTCAGGGTGGAAAACAGGATCACATTAGGAGATAGTATTCTTACTGCAGCTTTTCACTGACTCTTTGCCAGGCAGACTTCTTCAAGTTAACTTGAATCGGCTACATATGTTTTCCTACTTGAGGTTTTGATGTTCTTTGCCTGGAACATACTCTTCTGTCTCTTTTCCCTGATTCACACAAGTTTGCTTTAAGTTCTCCCTAGAAATGTTACTCCTTCATAAATACACTCCCTGGATCTACTCTATTCCTCTCACACCAAAAGCCCCTGACTTTAGGCTCCCTAGGCAGCTTTTCTTTATGAAACTTCTGGGGGATACTCATCATGGTTGTGATTATATTTCATTGCAATGGATTTGTAATCGACTGTTTACAATCTTGATGTTTTTATCCCTTTCTGATGGATATCTGAGCAGGCCCACTGATGTCCACATCCTCAAATTCCCTAATGGAACTAAACTCCAGCATACTTGGTGAAGTTGTCTGGATAATGGAGAACCTTTAAAAAGTGGAGGGCTATTCCTATAAAAACTGAAAATCAAGGGAACTAAATCATTTTCTAACAGCAATTAGCAGAAGGAAATGGCTGCGGACATTTTAGGAGATGCTAAGGGATCTCAGAACATTCCAGTTTTGTCTTATGAATTTTGATGGTCACTCTTTTTTACCTTGGAAGTAGGAAATATGCTTGACTTCATTGTACAGAATAGTACTTCCTGACCAGTACTCCAAAAGTACAGAAAATCAAAGCAAAATTTTATAAATCAGATCTTATGAAATTAAATAGTTTCCATAAATCAGAGAACACCATGATTTGAATGAGACAGATGCCTCTACCATGGGTCAAAATCTTATGAGCTCCTTTTAAAAAATAAGTGTATTTACAATATAAACACAAGAAAATATTATGTATTAAGCGCCACCTCTCCTAAGTAGCATTCAAGATATGCAATGTACTCTTCATGCCACCAGAACAGAAATGCAAACACGATTATCCCAAAGCTACAAACATTTCCAACTAAAATAGTGACTTGCCTGTGAGATATTCTGGTGCAGTAGTGGAACAAAGGTTATGGAAATAATTATATCCCCTGAGTTTTTCAAAACACACTCCATGTTACAGAAAATGTGGTACATTTAGGCAATGGAGTACTACTCAGCTATTAAATACAATGACTTGAGGAAATTCTTAGATAAATGGACAGAACTAGAAAATATCTTCCTGAGTTAGGTAACCCAATCACACATACATGGTATGTACTCACTGATAAGTGGATATTAGCCCAGAAGCTTGGAATACCCAAGATACAATTCATAGACCACATGAAGCTCAAGAAGAAGGAAGATCAAAGTATAGATATTTCTGTCCTTCCTAGAAGGGGGAACAAAGTACCCACGGGAGGAGATACAGAGACAAAGTGTGGAGCAGAGTCTGAGGGAAAGGCCACCTAGAGAGTGCCCCACTTGGGAATCTATCCCATACACAGTTACCTAGCCCAGATGCTGTTATGAATTCTAAGAAATGCTTTCAGACAGGAGCCTGATATAGCTGTCTCCTGGTAGCCTCTGCCAGAATCTGACAAATACAGAGGCTTGCAGCCAGCCATTGTATTGAAGACAGGGTCCCCAATGGAAGAGGTAGAAAAAGGACTGAAGGTGTTTGCAACCCTATAGGAGGAACAATAATATCAACCACCCACACCCCCTAGGCCCCCAGAGCTCTCAGGGACTAAACCACCAACCAAAGAGTATATATGGAGTGACCCATGGATGCACCTTATTTGTAGCAGAGGATGGCCTTGTCGGACATCAATGGGAGGAGGGGCCCTTGGTTCTGTGAAGGCTTGATGCCCCAGTGTAGGGTAATGCCAAGGCAGGGAAGTGGGAGTAGTTGGGTGGGTAGAGGAACATTCTCATAGAAGCAGAAAGAGGGGGGATGGGATAGGGGTTTTGGGGTTGGAACTGGGAAAGGGGAAAACATTTGAAATGTAAATAAAGAAAATATCCTATAAAACGATAAAAAGTATATTTCTTTCTATTTAATAAGCTTCCTATTTTTTCAATGTACTACAAATATTCATAAATATTCATAAACGTACATAAAATCCAAAATTTAAAAATTATAATGTCAATCTAAAAAACAAATAAAAAACCAACAAATGTGTCTATCACAATATTTTACAACTACATTAATTAGTCACAGAATTTGAAAATGTGTGCCTAAAATGCTGCCCTCTACTTTCTTTTGTTGTTTTTTTTTTTTTTTTCGTGACAGGGTTTTTCTGTGTAACCCTGGCTGTCCTGGAACTTACTCTGTAGACCAGGCTGGCCTCGAATTCAGAAATCCACCTCCCTCTGCCTACCAACTCTGCTATGTTCTTAATTTCAGTGATACAACAGCAGGTTCCATTATGAATATGATTATGCAAAAATTTATAGGTGATATGTCTTTAGAAATACCCACTAATATAGGATAGTAAAAATTTGATGTGAGTTCTAAAATGCTGCAATCTTTTTTCTTTTATTTTTTTATTGGATATATACTATGTTTACATTTCTTTTCCCTTTTTCTGGTTCCCTGCCCCCCAAAGGTCCCACATGCCCATTTCCATCCCCGTGTTTCCCCATCCACCCCTTCCCACTTCCCTGTTCTGGTATTCCCCTACACTGATGCTTTGAGCCTTTCCAGAACCAGGGTCTACTTCCTTCTTGTCGGACATCATTTGGTATGTGGATTGTGTCTTTGGTGTCCCAAGGTTCTAGGCTAATAACCACTTATCAGTGAGTGCATACCATGGGTATTCTTTTAAGACTGGGTTATATGATATTCTCCAGTTCCATCCATTTCTCTAAGACTTTCATGAATTCATTGTTTCTAATGGCTGAATAGTACTCCATTGTGTATATATACCACATTTTTTGTATCCATTCTTTGTTGAGGGAAATCTGGGTTCTTTCCAGCTTCTGGCTATTATAAATAAGGCTTCTATGAACATAGTGGAGCATGTATCCTTATTGCATACTGGCGAATCTTCTGGATATATGTCCAGGAGTGGTATGGCTGGGTCCTCTGGAAGTATCGTGTCCATTTTCCTGAGGAACCTCTAGGCTGATTTCCAGAGTAGTTGTACCAGATTGCAGTCACACCAGCAGTGGAGGAGTGTTCCTCTTTCTCCACATCCTCACCAACACCTGCTGTCTCCTGAGTTTTTAATCTTAGCCATTCTGACTGATGTGAGGTGAAATCTCAGGGTTGTTTTGATTTGCATTTCTCTAATGACTAATGTTGTTGAACAATTTTTAAGGTGTTTCTCAGCCATCCGAATTTCTTCAGGTGAAAAGTCTTTGTTTAGCTCTGTACCCCCCTTTTTGATAGGTTTACCTGGTTTTCTGGGGTCTAACTTTTTGAGTTCTTTGTATACATTTGATATTAGCCAAGAAGGAATGGGTGAGAGGAACACCCCTAAAATGCAACTAAGTGGTGAGGCTTGATGAGGAAGGTAAGGTAAGGTAGGAGGCTACCATGACAACAGAGGAACAAGAAGGAAAGGAACAAAAACTCCATCATGACTGAGTAAGTGGTCCCAGGGTCTAAGAGGAAAGAGATGGGCTGCTCAGATACCATGATGACTACCCAGGCTCTCTTTTGTTGCTGGAAGTAGTTGGATCAGGGAACTCAGGCCTCTTCAGTCATCCATAAGCAAGCCTAGGTCATCAGCTGGAAGGTTACCTGAGAGTCATCTCCCTCTGTCCTGAGTCGCACAAGAGCACGTGATAGCCCAATAACCCTCCTGATGGCACCTAGGTCATGGCCCTTTTGAATTGCAAGGGTTAGGGCAAGCCTTCATCCCATGACCTTGTTGATCACTTTTGTATCAGGATCTGGTTGGTCCCTGAGTCTCAGAAGCCCAGGAATCCTGGGCAGTGTCTGGGGATGGTCACGTAGCCTTTGCCAGCATATGCTATTTTTGTCTGTAGGCCTTTTCAACTCTTATGGTACTTTTTGCAGGTGAGTGCCAAGATTTCGTCCTGTGCAGGTATAGATCCCCCCTCTAAACATCTTAGTTTGGCTTTAAAATGTTGGGTTAGCTCTAGGAAAAGGAGTAAGTCATCAGGATTTGCTTACCTTCTGGGTTTTCAGGGTCTAAATTCTTATATTGTAATAGGGCCTTTGTAATGAGCTCTAAAAATCAAGATTGGTTTTCTTGTTTATCTTAGATGACCTCTTGGAGTTTTTCAAAATTTTCTGATTTTAGGGCTGCTCTACTGAGACCATCCAGGAGGCAGGTTATGAATCTATCTCTGACTAAAATAACACTTTGGGAATTATAATTTCATTGAGGATCCTGGTCACATACTGTTTCAGATCTGATTGGATATGTTGGAATTGTTTGATGAGTCATGTCTGCATGTATTCTAGGGGAGGAGTCTGGAGAGGTCGAGCCAGGAAAAGTCAAGCTAAGATTGAGTAATATAGTGAAATTCTTTAATGGAGGACGAAGAGTTAGAGGTATAGGATCCCAGTCTGTGTTCTGTTTGGGAAAGTTCACATAGTGAGAAAGGGACATGTACTCTGATTGGACCATCTTCCCCAGCAACTTCCCTTAAAGGAAGGACTGATGCTGGGTTGGGTTGGGTGGGGGAGGGGAGAAGCAGGGGGTTTAACTGTAGACTTTGAAGGAG
Organism: Apodemus agrarius; assembly: GCA_964023405.1. Taxonomy (NCBI): domain Eukaryota; kingdom Metazoa; phylum Chordata; class Mammalia; order Rodentia; family Muridae; genus Apodemus; species Apodemus agrarius. The sequence goes on from OZ030005.1 coordinate 17,774,894, forward strand.
TGGTGGGAGGGCTGAAAACAGGTACAGTGTAGCATGATTGGAGCGGCCTGCTGCTGGGCCAGGAGGAGAGGAGGAGTCTGGAGAGGTCGAGCAAGGAAGCTCTGGGGAAGTCCGGTGAGAAGAGGAATCTAAGGAGGCTGGGGTCTTAGAAGAGGTTGTGTAGACAAGTCTGCAGCGGTAAGGGGGTGGTTCTTAACTTTGACGATTGACGATTGTAGTGTCATCTGGTAGAGCTTTCATAGCTAGAAGAAGTTGAATTGGGGTACAAGGATTGCAGAGAGAGGGTTTGGAGGGAAGATAGGTAAAAGTTTGGGCATAAGGGACCTCTTCCATTTTCTGGACCACTCGCAGTACAGGTGAAGATCCCTTAAAATGATAGATTCAAATGTGCCATTAAATGTTCATTTGGAATCATTAAGTTTGGACACCCTCAAGTCGGGTGTTAGTTTTAGAGTTTTGAGATTTTCCGGGAGATTTCTCAGAGGAGAACCTTTAGGCATGGCAGAAGACGCCAGATATGCTAGTGGCTATGAGAGACTGGGACACACCGGAAAACGTGATTTACCTAAGCTTAGGCCTTTTTTCTACAGCATAAAGAGAAAACCGCTTCATGAGAAGCGTTTCAGAGACGGAGGGGTCACAGGAGGGTCGAAGTCATGAACTCGGGCATCGGCCGGGAGGCTGGTCATAGGGACCGTAGAAAGTCCATTCCCCGAGCCCATGGAGGGTGGATGTAATCTCTGTGGAGAAGGGGCCCTGCCAGACAACCTGAACGAAAACCTTACTAATCATCTGATGCCTGTGTGAAGGTTTTGGTGATCTGGTGTCAGGAAATGTGAGACTATGCAGCTTGTTGACCTGTCTGGATGAGGTCCTGTGGGGTTTAACCCACGTGGCAGAGGGCAGACTGCGTGGTGGAGTTCTGTGTACCCCGCAACAGCAGTGGTGGTGGTGCTCGCAGTGATAGTGGTCCTCGCTTCGGTGGTCACCAGTGAGTTTAGGCACCTATGTTAGATGAAAAGCAGAGTACTCCTGGACAGATCACTCCAAGCCAGCACAGTTCTCATGTGGGAGGTCTTTATTGAAAGAGTAACTCCTGAAGAGGGGGTGAGGGAAAGAAGAGAAAGACTGACAGAGAGAGAGAGAGAGAGAGAGAGAGAGAGAGAGAGAGAGAGAGAGAGTCCAATCTCCTTCCTGCAGGGTCTATTGGTGTCCACTTTCAGCCCATCTCACTGTCATGTCTGACTCTCCACTCCTGTGTATGTCAGTCACTGTGTACCAGCGTCAGGCTCTGCCCATGTCCCTGCCTCTTCCTTTAGCTTGTGTCTTCACTGTTGATATGATTATTTACTCTTTATTATGGCTTTTTCTTCATATTCTTTGAGCTGTATATATTTGTATTGTCTCTTTGGGAATTCCACATATATTTATCTTATTTACCCCTTTCTCCCAAACTCCTCCTAGACCTTCCCTTGTCTCAAATTCCCATCTGATTCCTGTAGTGTGTGATCCTCTTCCTGTCTGTCTTCCTGTGTGTCCACCAGAAGAAGAGCTTCCTCCATCAGCTGCAGTGGGGCAGCTTTGCCTGCATGAGGAAAGAAGAGGAGTGAATCCTTTCTGAAAATCTCATCTTCCAAAAGGAGAGTTGTTGGGATAGTTAAACTTGAGGAGGTGAAAGCCAGGGAGAGCATGAAGAAAATCCTTACAGGCTTCACATTATTAAAATCCAATAGTCACAAGAATAACCCAGTTGCTGTTTACTGAGGGCATTTGTTGTAACCTCCTTCCCTTCACCAGTACATGCTACACTGAGAGTCTAAAAGGGGATGTTGTCTCTGTTCTGACGATGTTCTCACAATACAGTAAGCTTTTCAGAGTCACACCAAAGAATCTGCATAAGATTAAGATCCAAACCCTATCCTCAATCATTCTTTTCACCATCCTCCCAACAAACTCCAACCAGACACAATGTGACACAGGGGTCAGCAAAGAGAATGGGTTTTCTGAGTTCACAATATCTCACCCAAGATGTTCCAGGGCATTGCTGATCCAAAAATCAGACGCTGAGATGCCTGCCCTCTGACATGGAAACCAGCAAGGGCAAGAGCATCTCCATCTGTCTCCCAACTCCTTGTCCCATTCTAATGTTATGCGATCCTGTGGAGGATCCTGGGAGTCAGTCTGGACATACCTTGGGACCTTTCCTCCTGCCACCTGATTTGAGAAACAATTCTCCCATCTTCCTTTTCCTTACTCAAGAGAACAGAGGGGACAGCAGGAGCTCAGGGCAGAAACCATCCCAGGCACTGGCCAGAAAGTATCGTGTGTTGGATTAATACTCACCAGGCTATACTCACTCAATCCTTCTCCTTCCCAAAACAACAAACATCTTTGCTATGTCTGCCTCTGCCCTTTGCCCTTTGTCCCATCATTCAGGTTTCAGAGTCTAAAATTATTGACTGCATTTCACTGTGTGTCCATACAGGGTCTGCTAGCCTGACATGCCTCTAAGGTGGAGGTTGAGTCAGCCTGTAACTGCAAGGACCTGCCATCAGAGCCTGCCAAGCCCAAAGGGTCTCCTCCTCCATGGTAAGCTGAGAACAGTCACCCCTCCGCATCACTGACTTCTTCTCATAGTCCTGAATGCAACCATCTAGGCTCATGCTGGACCTTGTCTACCAGTAGTGAGTCTTTCATGTTCTTTTGGTATGGCATCTCTTCCAAGAACCTCTTAAGTATCACAGTGTACAGTGTGGTCCATTGCTGTCTCAAACGGATACCTTGACTTTCTTTTTTTTTATTATTTTCTATATTCTTTGTTTACATTCTGAAGGCTTTCCCCTTTCCCAGTTCCCCCCTCACCATATGTCCCATATGTCCTCTTCCCTCCCCCACCCCCCCGCCGCCTATTCCCCAACACCTTGACTTTCTTTCATCTATCTGGGTTTAGAAATCTCCAAGATAATCTGTTTTCATTGGTGAAGCCCATCTCCTCAGTCAGTCCTACTAAGTGTAGTTCCCACATGGCCCTCCAGTCCAATCCCAATGTTTCCTTTGCTTCTTTTTTTTTCTACCTAGACCTGATTTTTTTTATTAGATATATACTACATTTACATTTCATTTCCCTTTTTCTGGTTCCCTACCCCTCAAAGGTCCCACATGCCCTTTTCCCTCCCCATGTTCCCCCATCCACCCCTTCCCACTTCCCTGTTCTGGTATTCCCCTACACTGATGCTTTGAGCCTTTTCAGAACTCCTTCCTTCTTGTTGGATATCATTTGGTATGTGGATTGTGTCTTTGGTGTCCCAAGATTCTAGACTAATATCCACTTATCAGTGAGTACATACCAAGTGGATCAAGGACCTCCACATAAAACCAGACACACTAAAATTAATAGAAAAGAAACTGGGGAAGACCCTTGAAGAGATTGGCTCAGGGGGGAAAATCCTGAACAGAACACCAATAGCTTATGCTCTAAGATCAAGAATAGACAAATGGGACCTCATAAAATTACAAAGTTTCTGTAAGGCAAAAGACACTGTCAAAAGAACAAATCAACAACCAACAAATTGGGAAAAGATCGTCACCAACCCTACATCTGACAGAGGGCTAATATCCAATGTATACAAAAACTCAAGAAGTTAGACCCTAAAAAACCAAATAACCCTATCAAAAAATGGGGTACAGAGCTAAGCAAAGACTTTTTAACCTGAAGAAATTCAGGTGTCTGAGAAACACCTTAAAAAATGTTCAACATCATTAGTCATTAGAGAAGTGCAAATCAAAACAACCCTGAGATTTCACCTCATACCAGTCAGAATGGCTAAGATTAAAAATTCAGAAAACAGCAGGTGTTGGCGAGGATGTGGAGAAAGAGGAACACTCCTCCACTGCTGGTGGGACTGCAAGCTGGTACAACCAGTCTGGAAATCAGTCTGGCGGTTCCTCAGAAAACTGGACATGATACTTCCGGAGGACTCAGCCATACCACTCCTTTGCTTCTTAACGTGATGACTTCAATGTGGTTGATGATGAATTTCCCCCAGTGTTACAAAGTTGTGAAACAGCGTTGCCACAGGGCGGAAATCTTACTGCAATGCACCATGCTCAAAATTTGGTAAGTGTGAGTAAATCACCAGTGAATAGTCTTGTGGGGAGACCAGTAATGGGGTGTGTGTGTGTGAATGAGAACACAGGTAGTGATATATGTGTAAGAATAGCTCACCGAAAAATGCATTCCCTTGTATGCTAATCATAGCATTATGAAGATGTAAAGAATATGCAGGAGACTCAGTGTGGCCGTGCATTCTTTCTTTCCAGTTCCTATCCTGGGCCCCCCAAGAGTCCACTTTGTTTCCCTCATACCAGATTTCATTCTTCTGTTTTCTAATTATTTTGTGGATACCAGGAATCATTCCAAAAGGTGATGCAACGCAGCCTTAGCTATGATATTCCCTTTTTAATGAGAAGCTCAGAAGCAGAAAAATAATGAACAGCATAGACAAAGGTTCAAGGCTTTTAACCTGAGGGTCTCTAAGTCATGTGCTCCCTTTCACCCTCTCTGTCCTGTCTGTAGTGTCCCCATAGGAGAATGGAAGCCTTGATAACACAACAGCTCCTGAAATGTCCCAAGGAAGGGCAAGCCTCTGCTCAGAGCCTTCATAGCTCAGCTGTGGCAGTGGGGGTGGGGTGGGGTTTGATAAATTAGAAGCCACGGGTCTGTGACCCTCAAACTAGATTTGGGTTTTATTTCCCTGATGGTGTACAATGCCAAACTCTCTTTTAAAAAGAAAATATGTATTTATTTATGTATTCACTTTACATTCTGCTCACTGCCCCCTCCTCATTACCACACTCCTTCCCCTATTTCCCCTGCCCTTCTCCTCTGAGGGGCGGGGTCCCTCTGTGTATCCCCTCAACCTGGCACTTCAAGTCTCTGAAAGGCTCTGCAATCTTCTCCCACTGGGCACAGACAAAGCAGCCCAGCTAGTAGAACCCATTCCATGTGCAGGCAGCAGTTTTGGGGTAGTCCCTGCTCCAGATGTTCATAATGCACGTGAAGACCAAGTTGCACATGTGGTATGTATGTTCATGCAGGCCTAGGTCCAGCCCCTGTATGTTCTGCGTGTTGGACATTTGTTTTTCTTTGTTTGGAGAATTGTCTGTTCAGTTCACTTATCCATATATTGTTTGGCAAATTCTTTTCCCACCCATTATGTATCTGTTCTCTTCATTTTGCCAACTGTGTTCCTTGCTAGGCAGAAGCTCTCTCAACTTCATATAATCTTATTTTTCAATTATGAACATAATTTCTCTCTCTGTCTCTCTCTCTATCTCTCTCTCTCTCTCTGAATTTACTACACTGAATTCAATATATATAAATATATAAATAATTATATTTTAGAGAGTTATTGTATATATTAATAATTTGGTGTCCTCTCCCTACATTTTCTTCTAGAAGTTCAGAATTTGTTATTAAAAATATTGTATTACAGTTTTGAACTTGTGCATGTGTGTGTGTTTGTCAAAATGACACAGTGTGTGTGTATGTGTGTGTGTGTGTGTGTGTGTGTGTGTGTTTGTGTGTGTGTATCAAAGGAAAGCTGTGGCAGCCAGTTCTTTCCTTTCATCATGTTTCTGAGGACTAACTCACGCCATCATGCCTGCTGCAAGCTTCTTTACACACTGTACCATTCCATCGGGTTTTATGAATATGCTAAGTCCTACCATAAAGATATTTAGACATCCATATTTATTTTATACAGGATCCTCATGGAGACAACCTAGGTGCCCCTCCAGACGAAGGAAATGAAACCATGGCAACGGAAGGAACATGGAAGAAAATAGGAACTACTAAGTTTAAGCAAAGTGTCCCACACTCACAAAGTCCAGAGCTGTGCTTCTTATTAGAAGAAACCCTAGCTGGGCGTGGTGGTGCACGCCTGTAATCCCAGCACTTAGGAGGCAGAGGCAGGCGGATTTCTGAGTTCGAGGCCAGCCTGGTCTACAGAGTGAGTTCCAGGACAGCCAGGGCTACACAGAGAAACCCTGTCTCAAAAAAAAAAAAAGAAAGAAACCCTAGACCTGTGTGCACATATGGGGTTGTAGAACTTGAAATTAGAAAAAGAGAAACAGCTATCATGAGAGCACATTGGCAATGGGGGAGAAAGAATAACAGAATGTGTGTTCCATACAGGGAGTGGGGAAATGACCTAGCAGGAAGATAGAGGGGATGGACAGAAGAGTGAGAGAGAGGCCAGTGAGCAAGCTATGTGCGGCTGTACCATAGTGAGGCTCGTTATTTTGTATGCTCAGGTTTTAGTTACACTCTTCTTTATTTTTGAGAGAGAATTTATACGTGTGCAATGAAATATGATCACACCCACTCATTTTCTTCTTCCAAATCTCACCAAATTTTCTCTCCCACAGTCATCTCTTCTTTTGTGATAACCCATTAAATTAGAGCTGCTCATGTGTGAATGGGTGAGGAGGGGCCATTCACTGAGCATGGGAAACCCACCAGTGGGAACACCCCCTCGCCAAAGAATTGTTAGCTCTCCTCCATCAGCTCTCAACTGCCGATAGCTCTTCATTAAGTCATAGGGTTTGGGGTGCACTTGCCCCAGTTATGCCAGAGTTGGCTGAGTTGATCTTGTCCAGGTCTTCTGTAAGTAACACAGCTGTTGTGAGTTTATGAATGCAACCGCCATGTCACATCTAGAAGCCCGCACTCCACAGTACTCCATCTCATCCTCCAGCTCTTACATTCTTCCTGCCACTTCTGCAACATTTCCTGAGCCATTGTGGTGGTGGTGGGAGGTCACTGGTAAAGACCTTCCAATTATTTAGGCCTGACCTCCATCTCCTGTTCCTAGCACTGTGACCAATTCAGTGTTTCTGCACTGATTACTATCTACTGCATTAAGAGATTTCTCTGACCAAGGCTGAGAGCAGCCAGAGCTCTAGGTATAAACCTAAATACTTTGAAGGCAATTTGACAATGTTTCCATTGTGTAAGCAATTTTAAGATCTAATTTAACTGAGAACTAATTTGGAAGTTTTGGGCCAGTTGGGGTTTCCCTTTCTGTTGGTGGCTGGTATTACTGCTTCATAAGACCAGCTCAGTCCCTCTGCCAACTGAGATTTCCCCTGCCTTTCTCCTCATCCTAAGCAATGTCCCAGGGTCATGAGGACCTGGCTGGCTTCCCCTTTCCCGGCCAAATGTGGGAACGGATAGTCTTGCTTATATCATTATATGGTATCAGTCCTGGTCTCATTTTGAGGCTTCCTTAAGAACTCATGATATTTGACAGCACAGGGTCAAAGCAAAGGTAACAGCTGGATCCCAGTGCTGGTTGAAGGATCCTATTGGACATTTGATACTCATCACTTGCCAGGAGCTCCATACTCACAGGTCTGGATCCTCCATTAACCCCACATCTTCAGATCACAACTCCAGGATTCTCCCCTCCTAAGTGATTAACTTTCTATTCATTCTCACTAGAGGGTCCTGAATCCATAGCAACATGTCCCATGCAATCAAATAAAAGTCCCACACCCTTAGATTATTTTAAAACCCCAAATCCATGTCCCTGTGATGTTCTTTTTCTGTTTGAGACCCTCAGCCTTCGATCTGGATGCTTTCTTCACATGCAGACATTGCTGTCTTCAATTCTGAAAAGGTCCTAATCCACACTCTCATTCCATTATGTAAGCCTAGTAGTTTTCTCCTGTCCTAAAATCCACTACATGTGACCCCCTCCTCTTTCCTTGCTGCCATGTTTATAACCAAGGCAATGACACAACAGGGCAATAGCTGGGAGGAAAAAGTGAGATAATTATTAAACAGGAACCAGAGCCACCCTTCCAGCCAAGAGTATAAAGATACACCGTCCCAGAGATAACCCACTGCATGTTCATCCCTCTGCCACCATGCTGGCCTCTGGGATGCTCCTGGTGGCTGTGCTGACCTGCTTCCATGTCATGACCATCACGTCTGTGTGGAAGCAGAGGAAACTGCTGAGGAAGATGCCTCGAGGACCTACCCCATTACCCTTCCCTGGCAACTTTCTGGAACTGGACCTATAGAAGTTTTATGATTCCTTCTCAAATGTAGTACTGGGCATAGAGATGGTGCATTTGGGTTGTGGAGCATGCCCGGAGTGGCTCAGATTCTGAGGCAGAGGACTGACTAGGTCAGGATGCAGACATAGTTTAGAGGTTTGATACTAGTCCGCAATGCATCTATATACCTGACGTCAGGACATGGGACCTTCCAGGAATGGCCTCTCTAAATTCTCCCTTTCCCAGATCAGGGAGCAGTATGGTCCTGTGTTCAACTCTCCTCTGAGACCTCAACCTGCTGTGATGCCATGGGTAAATGATGCCATGACAGAGGCTGTGGTGGACCCGGCTGAGTCATTCAGTGGCCGTGGAGAGCAAGCTTTCTTTGGTTCTTCAAAGGCTATGGTGAGAATGACAGCACATGGGGGAACTAGGCCTGACAGATGTGTAGTGGCAGATTCCATGGCCTTCCCTGAGTCACCTGCCCACTCAAAGCCCTCTCTCTTGTCTTTGATATACTTTCCTGTTCAATGTTAATTTGCTCTGTGGCCTTTTCTAGATTGCTTTAGAATTCTGTTCTCCCTGAATTTCTGTGGTTCTCTACCTCTCCCCCAAATATCCTGCTTGGGATCACTTTCCTGATCTTACAACCTATTATTATTATTATTATTATTATAAATAATTTTATTCATTTATATTTCAAATGAGATCCCCTTTCCAGTTACCTCTCACAACCCTCCCATCCCTTCCTTTGCCTTTATGGTGGTGCTCCTCCACCCACTCACCCACTCCTGCCTCACTGCTCTAGCATCCCTCTCTGCTGGGTCATCAAACCCTAGCCTTCCCTCTAATTGATGTCAGATAAGGCCATTCTCTGCTACATATGTATCTGGAGCCATGGATTCCTCCACGTATACTCTTTGGTTGGTGGTTTAGTCTCTGGGGGCTCTGAGTGGTTCGGTTAGTTAATATTGTTCTTCCTGTGGGGTTGCAATCCCCTTCAGCTCCTTCAGTCCTTCCCCTAGCTCCTCCACTGGGGTCCCTGGGCTCAGGTCAATGGTCGGCTGTGAGTATCTGCATCTGTATTGATCAGGTGCTGGTAGAATTCCTCAGGGAACAGTTGCATTAGGCTCTTGTCAGCAAGCACTTCTTGGCATCTGCTGCAGTGTTGGGGTTTGGTGTCTGCAGATGGGATGGATCCCTAGGTAGGGCGCTCTCTGGATGGCCTTTCCTTCAGTCTCTGTTCCTTTTTTTTTGTTTGTTTTTGTTTTTGTTTTTGGTTTTGGTTTTTTGAGACAGGGTTTCTCTGTGTAGTCCGGGCTGTCCTGAACTCACTGTGTAGACCAGGCTAGCCTCGAACTCAGAAATCCACCTGCCTCTGCCTCCCAAGTGCTGGGATTACAGGCATGCGCCACCACGGCTGGCTTCCATTCCATTTTTTGTCCCTGCCTTTCCTTTGGACAAGAACATTTCTGGGTTAAAAATGCTGAGATGGGTGGGTGGCCCCATTCCTCACGTGGCGGCTGTGCCTCTCTACTGGAGGTGGTCTCTGCAGGTTCTATTTCCCCTTTGTTGTGTATTTCAGCTAAAGTCATCAGTGCTGGGTCCTGGGAGCCTCTCACTTCCCTGACAACTGGGACTTTGTAGTGGCTACCCCCAGGTCCTCATCCCCTACTGCTACATATCATTTGATTTCCTGACTCTGTACTTCGCTCCTATCCCTTCCAATACCTGCTCCTCTCTCTTTCCTCCCCCTCCACTTTCCCTCCTAGATTCCTCCCTCCCTTTACCACCCGTGATTACTTTTCCCCTTCTATGTAGGACTGACGCATCTATACTTTGGTCTTCCTTTTTATTAAGCTCCATATGGTCTATGAATTATATAAGGAGTATTCTGAGCTTTGTGGCTAATATCCACTCATAAGTGAGTACATACCTTGTGCATCCTTTGGGGGGGGTTACCTCACTCAGAATGATATTTTCTAGTTCCATCATTTTGCCTGTGAATTTCATGAACTCACTGTTTTTAATAACTGAGTAGTACTCCATTGCATAAATTCACCACATTTTCTGTATGCATTCGTCTTCTTTTTTTTTTTAATTTTATAATCGCTTTCATTTTTTTAATTCTATATTCTTTGTTTACATTCCAAATGCTTTCCCTTTTCCCGGTCCCCACCATATATCCCATAAGCCCTCTTCCCTCTGCCCATTCCCCAATCACTCCCCTCCCATTTCTCTGTCCTGGTACTTCCCTACAATACTGGATCAAGCCTTTTGAGGACCAGAGCCCTCTCCTTCCTTCTTGGGAATCATTTGATATGCTAATTGTGTCTTGAGTATTCATATCTTCTAGGCTAATTAATATCCACTTATCAGTGATTGCATTCATGTGTATTCTTCTGTGATTGGGTTACCTCGCTTAGGATGATATTTTCCAGTTCCAACCATTTGCCTAAAATTTTCATGAATTCATTGTTTTTAATTGCTAAGTAGTATTCCATTGTATAAATATACCACATTTTCTGTATCCATTTCTCCATTGAGGGACATCTGAGTTCTTTCCAGCTTCTGGCTATTATAAATAAGGCTGCTATGAACACAGTGGAGCATGTGTCTTTGTTGCATGCAGGGGAATCCTCTGGGTATATGCCCAGGAGTGGTATAACAGGGTCCTCTGGAAGTGTCATACCCAGTTTTCTGAGTAACCGCCAGACTGTTTTCCAGAATGGTTGTACCCTCTTGCAATCTCACCAGCAGTGGAGGAGTGTTCCTGTTTTTCCACATCCTTGCCAACACCTGCTGTCACCTGAGTTTTTAATCTTAGTCATTCTGACTGGTGTGAGGTGAAATCTCATGGTTGTTTAGATTTGCATTTCCCTGATGACTAATGATGTTGAACATTTCTTAAGGTGCTTCTCAGCCATCCGAATTTCTTCAGGTTTTGGTATCAACATAATTGTGGCTTCATAGAACAAGTTGGGTAGTGTTCCTTCTGTTTCTATTTTGTGGAATAATTGGAAGAGTATTGGTGTTAGGTCTTCTTTGAAGGTCTGATAGAATTCTGCACTAATACCATCTGTTCCTGTGCTTTTTTGGTTGTAAGACTTTCTATTTCAGCTTCTATTTCTTTAGGGGTTATGGGACTGTTTAGTTGATCTATTTGATCCTCATTTAATTTTGGTATTTGGTATCTGTCTAGGTAATTGTCCATTTCCTCAAGATTTTCCAGGTTTTTTTTTTGAGTATAAACTTTTGTAGTAGGATGTGATGATTTTTTTAATTTCCCCATTTTCTGTTGTTATATCTCACTTTTTATTTCTAATTTTGTTAATTTGGATACTGTCTCAGTGCCCTTTTGTTAGTCTGGCTAAGGGTTTATCTATCTTGTTGATTTTCTCAAAGAACCAGCTCCTGGTTTTGTTGATTGTTTGTATGGTTCACTTTGTTTCTACTTGATTGATTTCAGCCCTGAGTTTGATGATTTCCTGTCTTCTACTCCTCCTGGGTGAATTAGCTTCTTTTTGTTCCAGGGCTTTGAGGTGTGTCCTTAAGCTTCTAGTGTATGCTTTCTCCAGTTTCCTTTAGGATGCACTCAGGGCTATGAGTTTTCCTCTTAGCACTGCTTTCATTGTGTCCCATAAATTTGGGTATGTTGTGCCTTCATTTTCATTAAATTCTAAAAAGCATTTGATTTCTTTCTTTATTTCTTCTTTGGTCAAGGTATCATTGAATAGAGTGTTGTTCAGCCTCCATGTGTATGAAGGCTTTCTGGTTTTGTTTTGGTTTGGTTTGGTTTTGGTTTTGGTTTTTTTGTTTGTTTGTTTGTTTGTTTTTTGCTATTGAAAACCACTCTTATTCCATAGTGATCTGATAGGAGGCAAGGGATTATTTTGATCTTCTTATATTTGTTGAGGTCTCTCTTGTGACCAATTATATGTCAATTTTGGAGAAGTTACCCTGAGGTGCTGAAAAAAAGGTATATTCTTTTGCTTTAGGATGAAATGTTCTATATATATCTGTTAAATCCAATAGGTCCAATGCTTCAGTTAGTTTCACTGTGTCCTTGTTTAGTTTCTGTTTTTCTGATCTGTCCATTGAGGAGAGTGGAATGTTGAAGTCGCCCACACTTATTTTGTTAGGTGCAAAGTGTGCTTTGAGCTTTAGTAAAGTTTCTTTTATGAATGAGCATGCCCTTGCATTTGGAGCATAGATGTTCAGAATGGAGAGTTCTTCTTAGTGAATTTTTTCCTTTGACCAGTAAGAAGTGTCCTTCACTGTCTCTTTTGATGACTTTTGGTTGAAAGTTAATTTTATCTGATATTAGGATGGCTACTCCAGCTTGTTTCCTAAGACCTTTTGCTTGTAAAATTGTTTTCCAGTCTTTTACTCTGAGTTAGTGTTTGTCTTTGACCCTGAGTTGTGTTTCCTGTAAGCAGCAAAATGTAGGGTCCTGTTTATGTATCCAGTCTGTTAGTCTATATCTTTTTATTGGGATATTTAGTCCATTGATGTCAAGAGATATTAAGGAGTAGTGATTATTACTTCCTGTTATTTTTTATGTTATTTTTATATTTGAATGGTTATCTTCTTTTGGGCTTGATGAAAGAAGTTTACTATCTTGCTTTTTCCAGGGTGTAGTTTCCCTCCTTGTATTGGTGTTTTCTACCTATTATCCTCTGTAGGGCTGGGTTTGTGGAAAGATATTGTGTAAATTTGGTTTTATCATGGAATATCTTGGTTTCTCCATCTATGGTGATTGAGAGTTTCGATGGGTATAGTAGTCTGGGCTGGCATTTGTGCTCTGTTAGAGTCTGTATCAGATCTGCCCAGAATCTTCTAGCTTTCATGGTCTCTGGTGAGAAGTCTGGTGTAATTCTAATCGGTCTTCCTTTATATGTTATTTGGCCTTTTTCTCTTATTGCTCTTAATATTCTTTCTTGTTTAGTACATTTGGGGGTTTGATTATTATGTGATGGGAGGTATTTCTGTTCTGGACCAGTCTGTTTGGAGTTCTGTAGGCTTCTTGTATATCCATGGGTAACTCTCTCTTTAGGTTAGGGAAGTTTTCTTCCATAATTTTGTTGAAGATATTTGCTGGCTCTTGAAGTTGTATATCTTCACTCTCATCTATACCTATAATCCTTAGATTTGGTCTTCTAATTTTGTCCTGGATTTCCTGGATGTTTTGGGTTATAAGGTTTTTGCATTTTACATTTTCTTTCACTGTTGAGTCAATGGTTTCTATGTTATCCTTGGCATCTGAGATTCTTTCTTCTATCTCTTGTATTCTGTTGTTGATATTTGCATGTATGGCCCTGATTTCTTCCCAAGGTTTTCTATCTCCAAAGTTGTCTCCCTTTGTGATTTCTTCCTCATTTCTACTTCTGTTTATAGATCCTGGGTGGTTTTGCTCAAATACTTCATTTGTTTGTTTGGATTTTCTTGTATTTCTTTAATAGATTTTTGGTTTTCCTCTTTCATGACTTCTGCCTGTTGACTCAGTTTCTCCTGCATTTCTTTAAGTGATTTTTGCCTTTCCTCTTTATTGGCTTCTATCTGTTGACCCATATTCTCCTGAATTTCTTTGAGTGATTTTTGTGTTTCCATTGTAAGGGCTTCTAACTAATTCATGTTCCCTGTATTTCTTTAAGAGATTTATATATGTCCTTTTTGTGTTCCTCTAACAGCATCATGACCAGTGATTTTAAATCCGAATCCTGTTTTTCTGGTGTGTTGGGGTATCCAGGACTTGCTGTTGTTGGGGAAGGGGGTTCAGATGCTGCCATATTGCCTTGATATTTGTTAGTAACGTTCCTGCATTTGCCTTTTGCCATCTGGTTATCTCTGGCGTTAGTTGGTCCTGTTGTCACTGGGTGGTGCTTGAACCTCCTCTGGGCTTGTAAGGCTATTTCTGCACCATTGGATGACTGGGTTTTCCCTGGGACAGATTGCTGATGTGCTGCCCTACTCTTGGGTATCATTGGAGCCTTAGTGTGCCTTATCTCTCTAACCACGGGACTCCCTGCAGGTCAGGCACTCCCCTGGCTGAACTGCTGAAGCCAAGATGGTGGCAGTCTTGTTCCTCAGGGCTCCGTCTAACCAAGGGACTTCCTGCAGGTCAGATGCTTCCCCAAAAGATATGTACCCAGTCAGCTGTAGAGCTGCCCAGTTCCCTAGTGCAGAAGGAACCCAAGCAGGCTGTGTTCTGGGCAATCCTTCACTCTGGTGTCCTCTGCATACCTGGTTGAGCTGCCAGCACCAAGATGGTGGCAGACTGTCAGATGGTGGGGCTCTAATTGCGGGATTCCTTGCAGGTCAGGTGCTTCCCTGGCTGAAGTGCCGAAGCCAAGATGGTGGCGATCTCGGTCCATGGGGCTCTGTCTAACCAAGGGACTTCCTGCAGGTCAGAAGCTCCCCCACAAGATACGTGCCCAGGCAGCTGTAGAGCTGCCTGGCTCCCTGGAACATCTTGTTTCAATGTCTAAAATCCACCCGTGGTCTTCTGGCCTCCCCAAAAGGGCTGGTATCACTTTTTAAGTTCTGCCCTCTGTAGTACTCTAAGCTCATGTTGATCCGCTCATCCTATGGTATTGGCATCTCCAATACACTAGGGTTTTCTGTTGCAAGTAGGCTTCACCAATAGTCTTTCAATAGGCTCTCTTCATGGTGCCAAACCTCAACTCCTTTGCATGACCCCTTCAGTCCTGGGTTATCAACTGAAACTGAGGCTGCACTTTCACCAACCACCATCCATGGCCTCTTACAATGTCAAGCCTCAGGCACACATGTACCCTGAAATAATAAGCACTCAGATGTGCACACACACACACACACACACACACACAAACACACACACAAACACACACACACACACACTCTTGCAGTCATGCTCAAATAGGCACATACATGTGTGCAAAACACATGCAGGCACAGTCTCACGAATGCATGCCTAGAGGGGAAGAATTTCCTACAAGGGCATCTTCAAATTGTGAAAAAGTAGGATGCTCTCATTGCCAATTCTGATTCTCCATCTTGCAGAAACTCCTCACTTTCGTCACCCCTTCATTTCCATCTTCTCTACTTCTCTCCCCTTTCTTACCCTCTCCACCATCTCTCCTCTTTTTAAAAACATAATTACTATTTTAAATAAATTCCAACCAGGTTGATAGCAAAGGTACAGAGATTCACCCAGGGAAAGACCAAGTAAGGATTTTATGTTTGTTTTTTGGGGGGTATGAGGGAAGCCAGCAGTTGGGGAGAGCCTTGAATGATCAGACTCTCCCTTCCCACCTTCAATCTGAACCCAAGACAAGTGAATCCTGGGAAAAATCCCAGTAGTGTCTGAAAGAGTACTAAGTGGAATTAAGATCAATGTCCCTCTCCCTATAGGAGAAGAACCCCCAAACTCATTTTCCCAAGAGGAATCTGTTAATTACCACACTGAAGCTTTTCTTCATGGACACAGAGATGGTCTGCATAACCATGTGCTTCAACCTCTTGCTCCTCATGAAACACCCTGACGTTGCAGGTAAAGTTGAGGGAGACAGGGTGAGTGGAGGCTACAGACCCCTACACCATGCTGGAAATAGGTTATCCCAACCACAGTTCTCCCAGATATCTGGGATTTAAGATAGTCTCTGAGGGAAACTGATGTGATAGGCACCCATTGTGAATGCCAGTCACCATCTGACTGGCTTCCCCAGGTTCTTAGCATATTTTTAAAGCTATTTTCAGAATTCTGAAGAAATGCAACAAATGGCAAAGCTATTTTTCCCAATCAAGGAGAAAGTAAGGAATAGCTACATTGTAGAGGAGTGGAGGGTTGAGCAGGATTTGCTGCGGCGCCCAGGTCATTGTCCAGGGCTTTCTTTTATGGGTTCAGAAGGACTAAGGGTTGATTGCTAAAGGCAGGGTATGGGTGGATTTGTGTTTTGATTGGCAGGCTTGAGTTATGTAAGCCTTTGTTAATTGGGCATGCCATTTCCCACAATGCATGTACTTATATAATCATGAGCATGTCTAATCCCAGGAAGTTATAAGATAGGTTATAAAAGGTTATTTTCTCTAAAAGTTCACTCAGAAATACAATTTGCCTTACATAGCATGCACCTAAGACCTGCTGAGGTTGGGTTGGTCCGCTGGCTCTAGTTCTGGGATATGTTCAATGGTATTGCTATGGTGATGTTCCATATGGTGATGTGCCTTTTTAGAGAACAGTGTGTCTGGGACTCAGTGTTGTAGGAAATCCTGGGGTAGTAATCTATCCCTGCAACTAACGATCTCATGCTGAGTCTCACTTGTATTTAAAACACTGAGAAGGCCTGAACTGATTTAGAAACTGCTCCTCTCTTGAAGGGGTTTACAGCCCCATGGTAAGAACAATGATATCTGCCACCCAGATGCCCCAAGACTCCCAGGGACTGAACCATCAACCAAGAAGTACACATGATTCCAGCCAAAAAAAAAAATGTGGCTGAGGAAGGCCTTGTTGGGCATCAGTGGGAGGAGTGGTCCTTGGTCAGATAAAGGCTCAATAGAGGCCCCAACAAAGGGAAACCAACAGGGAGGCTGAGGCTTTCATCACGACAGATAAAAAAATTCTACTATGATTTATTAGATACTGAAGAATATGAGTCATTTGAAAAAGGGAAAAGGGTGTTCCCAAATTATAGATGTGATCCTTATTTTGAAAAAAAATGCGCCAATGTTCCTCCCTGCTTTACCCCAATTCTAAGGGCCACTGCTCGGCCCCTGGTATCAAAATTCACTGGAAACCAGGAGACCCCATATGGGTTGAGCAATGGCCTCATCCAGCCCCAAAGCTACAATAGCAACTTCTTCTGGTGCAACCACAACTTGTACTGGGACACCTCAGGCCGTCCACCTGTCCCTGGAATTCCCCTGTTTCCATTATTAAAAAGGCCAGTGACTCCTGGAGATTGCTACATGATCTGAGGAAGATTAATGAGAGGATGGTCTTGTTTGTAATCCCCCAGAGGGGACTTCCCTGGATCCCAGTGATCCCTAGTACTCATTACTTGACCATTAGAGATATCAAAGTTTGCTTCTTGTCCATTCCATTCCATCCTGAAGATTTTGAGAAGATTGCCTTCTCTATCCCCTCTGTTAACTTTGGTGGGCCTGACTCTAGATTTGAATGGACAGTCCTGCCCCAAGGGATGGCCAACAGTCCTCCCATTTGCCAATATTATATGCTTCATATATTTTTGCCTTTGTTAAGTGATCCAAATATTCTTTTCTATATTTATATGGAAATTTCTATATTTATATGGAATATTTCTGATATTGCTTTGGGATGTCCTAGCCCCTTTAGCCTTCAAAAACTTACCAATGAGTGTCTTTCCCTCCTTTGAGATCATAATTTCCAGATTGCCCCTAAAAAGGTCTGGAGGGTTCCCCCATTTAAAATCTTGGACTCCAGCTGGGTGTGGTGGCGCACGCCTGTAATCCCAGCACTTGGGAGGCAGAGGCAAGTGGATTTCTGAGTTCGAGGCCAGCCTGGTCTACAGAGTGAGTTCCAGGACAGCCAGGACTACACAGAGAAACCCTGTCTCGAAAAACAAAAAATAAATAAATAAATAAATAAATAAATAAATAAATATAAAAATAAAATCTTGGACTCCATATTGTCCCTTGATGTTGTTTCCCCTGTTAAGCCTCAATTAAAGATCCAGGACTCTCATACCCTACCTCAGCTCCAAAAAATTGCTGGGGGAGATTAATTGGATGAGGTCCTGGATATCCATCACCACCAAAAGTCTTATCCCATTGTTTGACCTTCTTAGGTAAGGACACCTTTTCACCCCAATAGTTTTGACACCTGATCATATACAGCTATTAAATAATATTCAATAGTCCATTGATCTTGCCTCCCTCAAGTGATATGATCCTCACTTGCCCCTTACCCTTCATATTTTTCCCAGAGAAAACCTGTGTACTGCATTACTTGGCCAAGATGGGGAACCTATACATTGGATCCACCCCTCAGCTGGAGGGGCCTCTAGAGTTTATTCTATGGTCAACCAGTTGGCCGACTGTATTGTTAGAGGAAGAAACTTTTTCTCTCAGGCTCTTTGGAATAGAGCCTTGTTCCATCATTACACGCTTTAAGACTACAGATTTTCTCTGACTTCAAAGAAATAATAGTTGGATTGTACTTGCCCTAGAAGGCTTCCCTGGTGAAATTGATTGCCACTTTAGACCACATAAATGGATGAATCATTGACTCATTGACCCACCTCAACTGGAGGGACCTTAGACATAAGTTCCCACACATTCTATTAAAGACCTCAAAAAGATAGTGTGTATCTGTAAATCTTGCCAGCCCTTCCTACAGGTCCCTCCCCTCCAAAAGATGGGAAATAATCACCGGGACTCTGCCCTAATTATATTTGGCAAATTGATGTTACACACTATTCCCCATTTGGAAAATTTAAATATATTTTCTTGACATTTTTTCCGCACATACATCAGCTCATAGTGGAGAAAAATCAAAGCATGCCATTAGCCATATGCTCCAGTGTTTTGCCATTCTTGGACTTCCAGATCAAATTAAAACTGATTATGGCTGGTATTTTACAAGCAAACCTTTTTCAGAGTTTCTCCATGTGTAAAAGATCTCCCACACTGTGGGCATCCCTTACAACCCAAGTGGACAAGCAGTTGTCCAAAGACAAAATCAAGTCTTAAAGTCTCATTACAAAAACAAAAGGGGGAGTCCTTACCCCCACATGATCAATTAAAGAAGACATTATTTACTTTAAATATTTTGATTTTTTTTCAAAAGAAAGTCCCCATTTATCTCCCTTTCAAAAGCATTGTACCTCATCCATTTCCTATAGCTCGATATGGGTCAGGTGGAGAGACCCACTCTTTTTTTTTTCTTTCTTTTTAGATGCAAAAAGCAAGAGGAATTTATTTTTCCAACATGTTAGGGTTGCCCTGCACATGGAGAGAAAACGACCATGCACAGCCCATCCAGCGGCTCTTATACAGTCCTCAGGCCTGCCACCATTAGACACAATGTGATTGGCAGAAGTATAACTTTAAACTGATTGGTCTCTAGGGAATGAGGTAAGTGGCCAACAGTCCATCCTGCAGAATGTGTCCCCACCCGCAGGTCGGTCCCCCTGACCCCCATGGTCTGAGGAATATTAATTAGCTTCTCCCTTCCGGGGGTGGGGGGCAAGTGTTCCATGACCTTTCCAAAGTTCCTGAGCTGACCTCCCTTCATCCCCCACCCCTTTTCTTTGTGTATGCTTCAATCCTGAAGCAATTGCTGGTATTCTCTCTTGACAGCTGGAAGAGGGTTTGGCTGTGTGTTCCCCCAAAATGAAAAAAGACCAATCTGGATACCAGCCAGAGACATAAAATACTTGCCCCAACAGGGGGATGATGATGATAATCACTCCAGGGAAATTCCCAGCCCTGAGATCCCTCCTTCTGCTTCCCCCACAGATTTATCAAGAAAAATGAATTAAGACTCCCCTATTGATGATGATGATGATGATGATGATGATGATGATGATGATGATGATCCTCCAAAAGACTGATGGGGGATTTGACGAACTGAGAAAGCCCTGGAGTGTCCTCAACAAATGGATAAACCCTGTGATTGCCAAGGGGGGATATCTGAGACCTATGGCCTTGTCTCACAAGCCATGAGCACTCAAACCATTGATTGTGGCACTAAAGTTGCTCATTCCATTACAGAACTAACAGTACTCCCTCTCTCAAGTGGGTCTGCACTAAAAAGCCTACAGTCATTCCCACAGTAAATGGCAAGCCTGGGTGCCACCCTGTACCACCTTTTATCAGACCATTAATGCCATCTATTATATTATGAGGGAGGAGTTCAAAACAAGGCCGGAGCTAACAACCAGACATACTGGATAGCCATCTGAACTGCTATGATTGGTATACTTCCCTCTTCCAAAGGGAGCCTGGCCTCTTCCCCCTGTTCAGGAGGTGCAGAGGAGACTGTTGGAACTTTGTTGTCCCCATTGGTTACTCCAGTGAGGGAGGAGTTCAAAACAAGGCCGGAGCTAAACTGAAAAACAAATTGAACAAACTGAACTTATATTGGCCAAATATCCTGAATTAAACTACCATCCCATAGCCCTCCCTAGCAAGTGAGGAGATATCTGGCTCTTGATCCCCAAACTGAAGGGGTATTTAGGGACGACCTTTGCCCTTCTCAATCAATCTTCTCCCTTCCTTGCTCAATAGTGTTGGCTTTGCTTGCAAGTGAGCTTCCCCCTACCACTTGCCATTCTCATTAATGCCTCCATTGAATCCACCCTCCCCCCAGTTTCCAAATGCATGCTGGTCCCTCCCATGACAATCCAGCCCCTCATTCTAGGAGCCTGACTCTGGACATCCCCACAACCTAACTTCTCCTGAGTGGATGTGGGAAAAGTCCACCCCTCCCTGTGTGGATCCAATATCACACTAGATTCAGGCAGTGGGAGGTGCCCCCCTTCAGAGATGGTGTTTGTGGAGGCAGATGGGCTCACAGCTTCCTGACAAAAAAATTGGGTAGGACGCTGCACACTAGCCATTCTCTCACCAGATGTAGATATTGTCCCTGGAGATGAGCCCCTTCCAATCCCCTCATTTGATTTCACCCGCAACCTTCCCAAGAGAGCCATCCAAATGATACCCCTGCTAGCTGGGCTGGGCATTACTAAAGGAGTAGCCACTGGGACCTTTGGTATTGGAATGGACTCCCATCTTTATAGAAAACTCTCCCTCCATCTGGTTAATGATATACAACTGGTCTCTAGCACAATTTTCAACCTCCAAAAACACCTAGACTCCCTGGCCGAGGTGGTCCTACAAAACCAAAGAGGGCTAGATGTACTTATGGCAGAGAAAGATGGTCTTTGCTTGTTTTTTACAGAAGTGCTGTTTCCATGCTAACCGATCTGGAATTAAGATCAAAAAGCTCCAAGAAGACTTAGAAGAGGAGGGAGTTTCAGAACAACCCACTGTGAACTGGTCTCCACAGCTTCCTGCCCTACCTACTTTCCCTCCTTGGTCCCTTCCTCCTCTTCCTCCTTCTCATGGTGGGGCTGTGCTTACTAAGATCACACAATTCGACCAGCAGCATTCAGAGGCAATAAGGCTTGATCATGTTGACCTCCATTGTCAAAGGCTTGTGTCTTATCAGGTTGAGCTCCATTATCAAAGGCTCCTCTCCCAAGAGCCAAGGCCAACATATGATTGACTTTCAGAGTATGAGCTACCCTGCCTGGCTCTCCACTTGACTAATGACAGGTAAGATCTCAGATGTGCTGAGACAACCTAAGACAGGTCTTGGAGCCAAGATCTGAGCCAGTGTGAGACGTGGTATCCATAGACAGGTAAGATCCCCAGTCAGGGCACAACCTAAGACAGGAGCCATGTAACCGGCTCATTACAAAAAAAAACAAAAGGGGGCCTTATCCTGGGCCTAGAGGAACGGCTTGAGCCTGGCTTGATTTTTGCAACCTGTCCTAGTCATTTCTGCTACAGAGTGACTCAGTGCAACCTACATGACCTAGTCGAACCCTTGCCTGCCCAGCAAATGCTGTTGTAGAATAACCTCATAGGCCCCAACCAGATCACCCCATACCTCTTGTCATCTGTTCCCTAAAAGTGAGAGACTGATGCAATAAAGCAAGTTCCTGCTTCAAGAAGACTCCTAGCTCAGTGTGTTTTTCCTAGTTGTCAACACCCACCATCCCGCTCAGTCCTGGAGACGGGTCAGGGCTTCTCTCCTCACAGCTACCTGCCAGCAAAGATCTGGTAAGAGTCCAGTTGTTTGGATAGGTATGTCATAGGGCATTTCCATGGCACCAAAGCTTGAGGTAAAATCCCTTTTGTATTGTGAACAGATGAAAAGATTTTGAGGTATCTGGAAGTGCTAGAGATGGAGCTGAAGTCAGCTGTTTCTAAAGTCTCAAATGCCTTTGGTTTAGTCTCTATCCAGACTGGGAAACCAATATGTGATTTGCTCTGGTATATAAAACCAGTGCCATTTTCACAAACTGGTATCCTGAGTAAGAAATACATAGATGAGCCTGGGAACTCTCAAACATGTCTCTTGGTCTTTGGTGTCATGATATGGAAGGTGGCAGTAATCTTACTCTAAGATTGGTTCCTTTTGCTTCCCTTCGCCAGGTAGCCTCTGATGTACAAAGTAGGGCTTTCTGAGCCAACGTTGTGTAGCCTAAGTTCTTTAACTCCTGCAGTAGTCCCTCAGGGATCTTTAAATCCCTAATAGTTTTAGAGGCTAGGAAGATGTTATCTACATATTTTGAGAGTATGGTCCCTTAAACGTTCTGATGAAAGGGCAAGAGGTCAGCACTAAGAGTCTCATCAAAGAAGGTTGGATATTTTTTTAAATCTTTAGGGCATCCTGGTCCAGATAAGTTGCCCTCTGTAACCTCCCTCTGTCCATTCCAAAGCAAAGATGGGTTGACTCACCTCTAACAAGGGGAGGCTGAAGAATGCATCTTTCAAGTCCAAGACTGTACACATATTTCTCTGGAAGAATAAGACTCATGCAAGTGTTTGGGTTCGGGAGCATAGGGTGACTAGTCTTGACTTTATTATTTTTCTCAGATTTTGGACAAGTCTATGATCAGAGATCCAGGTTTCATCACAGATAAGGAGAGGTGTGTTTCAAATCTGTCTCAGTAAGCCAGGCAATAGGGACTGCAATTTCCCTTTTGATTTCTAGGGTCACAGTATTGTTCAGTATGGTCGGGAATGGCTGAACTGTGTAGAACTTGGTCTGTGGCCAGTCCTGGGGGGACTGATTTCTGCCCTCACCCCCCTACACACACCCCCGGTTTTTTTTGTTTTTTTTTTTTTTTTTTTTTTTTTTTTTTTTTTTTTTTTTTTTTTTTTTTTTTTGCTGGCACTCTGAAAGATGTTTTTTGATTGAGAACCCAACTTTCAGCTAAGAGATATTCTTCTGAAAGAGGGCAAGACATCAATATTTTGCTGGGTATCTGTAGCCTAACTCATCAAAGGAGGTGATGGTGGCTTTGAAGTTTATCCAAAAGTCTTTGTCAAATCAGTGCTTTGTTTCTGTTCTTGTTACCTTTTGAGCTACTTTCAGGAACTGGGACCTATTTATACCTTTAAATTCGTCTTAAGTTTATAACTTTCTTTTCTAATAATGCTGACTGGGTAAAAAAAAATCAATCTTTTTAGCAGCTGTCTTTAATTCTTCTAAAGAACTCTTAGAGAAAATTGCCTCCTTGGTCAGGGTTGGACAAAAGGGGAAATCCACTTTATGCTGATGCATTAACCACCAATGTCCCACACACTACCCACACCCAGGGATCAGTTTCTCTTCACACAATGGTGGGCTTTGAGTTTGCCAACTACACAGGTAACAGGATGGAAAGATACAAACCAAGAAAGAAGGGGAGTTTAATATTGAGTACAGCATCAGTGACACCACACAACTTGAATTATGGTATTCAAGTTACACCATGCATTATTATGCCATCCATTTAAAGTTTATTTCAATCTTTATTTGTATTTAACCATGGATCAAAATTTTCATATATGTATTTTTATAAGTAGTTTCAATCTGGCTATTTTGTAAAGGTGTTACAGGCTACCCACCAGAGATGCCAACTCAGACACAGTTTAGAGTCAAATGAAAGTCTTTATTCCAGTCAGCTCTGAGTACATTTAGGTATTTTGGGACCCAAGTATAATCCCAAGCATTTAGAACAAAACCACATTCTATTATCTTACTCAGCAGCTGCAGGGGGAGCTTTTGCCCAAGCAAGCAGTTTAATAGACGCCAAGATAAGCAGACAGCTGGAGTGGGAGGTTTAAAAAGAAGCCATGATAAATTATCAGAGGCAATTTGACCTCCAGTAGAATTGGATATTCTACAAGATTCTCCATCAAGGGAATCAAATTCTAGTTAAAGCTAAAATGTTTTCAGCAAGAATAAGAGATGGAGGATCCAAGAACTTTCTTGTCCTATCACAAATGTATAGTCTATCTTCATGTGTGGAGAGGGCATAAGTAATAGGATTTTAACTTTTTATGGTTTTTACCCCTATAGAAAGTACTTATTCATCAGTGACTGCGTTTTAAAACTTTACCACACAAATACTTAAGAAATGGACTCACAATTCAAATACTTTCATGTTCCTAACTGTCCATTACATGTATCCAGAATATTATTTAAAATTTAATAGTGGGTAAAAGCATGAGACTTTCCTAAACTATCTAAAGTGCAATTAGGCTTTCATGACAATTATAATGCTCATGAAACCAGAACTGTGTAAAAGCTATATTATAGAACATGGGCACTGACCAAATACTGTCAAGGATTTTATTATCTATTATAAATCTGTTGCCATGACTTTGGTTGGTCCTGTGCTGGCCATGAACAAATTATGCAAAAAGTAAATATCTACTCTAGTATCATAGGAACCATGGTGGGGAAAAAAAGCATCTCAGACAAACCTAGTTGGAATAATTGCTCTCCCTTAGTTGACAGCCCTTGGTAACTAATGAGTGAATTAAGTTTATACAACAAGATAAGAGTAAATCAAGAGCATGATTACTACCTTGTATTTCTGACAATAAAAGACATTCTCAACAGAGTATTTTCTCTGAACAACCAACTTCCCACATACTCATTCCAAAGGGTTTCTTGGCAACAACAGTACATGAGTATTTTGATATTGACCAAATCCCAGAACAGATTAAAGTTCCCACATTCTTTTAAGTCATAGTCTTCCCAAGATGAGTTCACTGGTGTTCAGTAACATTTTCATACACTGACTTGTCCTCCTTCCTTACATATATAGGCCTCCTGGAGATTATGGATTTTCTCATGCTGTATATGCTCACCATTTACAATAAAGGCTTTTCCTGAGTCTTCATATTCACAGGGTTTCAAACCTATACAAACTCTCTCATGAGCTTTAACAGCTAATTCTATAAATGTTCCCACATTCCTTGTATTCATTACATTTGACACCAGCATGGCTTCTTTGATTTTGAAGAAGTCCTAAGCTCCAATTAAAGCACTTTGCACATTCTTTACAGTGATAGTGTTTATTATCAATATGAATTTGCCAATGCATGAAGACTGAACTGTCTTAACATTTTGCCACCTTACTTATATTCACAGAATTTCTCATCAGTAGAAATACTCTGATATACAGCTAGCTAGTTTAGAATTACTGTAGGCCTTTTCATTTTCCTTACATAAGATGTCATATTAATAATATACTTAGAATGTCAAAACAAGTTTCATATTCAACTAAAAGTCTTCCCACATTTTTAACACTGTTAGTTTTTCACCAGTACTTTAATATCTCTACCATGTGTAAAATATTTCTTGCATTCCTTACATTCATAAGGATTCTTGTCCAAATGAATCCTGAAATGTCCAAGGAAACTGGTAATGGTATTTAAAAGCTTCCCCATATTCATTACATTGAAAGGGATTCTCACCAGTATGAATTCCCTGATGAATGCTAAGGTTTGTTCCATGAACAAAGTCATTTCCACCTTCCATGCACTGAAAGAGTTTCACATCAGTATGAATTCTCTGATGTTTATTGAGTTGGGACTTATATCTGAAGGCTGACCCACACTGATGACATTCAAATGATTTCTCTCCATTATGGATGCTCTGGTGCCGAGTGAGGTATGCCAGAACAACAAAGGCCTTTCCACATTCCTTACACTTAAAAGGTTTTTCATCAGAATGAATTTTCCGATGGTGGAACAGGCTTGAGCGGTGCATAAAAGCTTTCCCACACTCATTGCATTCATATGATTTCACACCAGCATGAATAACACTATGTTGAATGAGGGTGGATTCACGCTTAAAGGACTTCCCACATACCTTGCATTCAAAAGGTCTCCTGCTTGTATGAACAATTTGATGGTTATTAAGCTCACTGGGAAGATGAAAAGTCTTTCCACATTCTTTACACTCATAAGGTCTCTCACCACTGTGAGATTTCTGATGGCGAATGAGAAGTGTATTAAGTCTAAAGAACTTTCCACATTCTTTACACTCAAAGGGTTTGTTTCCAGTGTGAATACTCTGATGTTCCGTAAAATTTGACCTTTGACGAAAGCATTTCCCACATTCTTTGCACTGATAGGGTTTCTCATCAGTATGGATTGTGTAATGTTCATTAAGTTGGTACTTACGTCTGAAGGCTGACCCACAGAGCTTACACTTGAAGGGTTTTTCTTCAATGTGAATTTTCTGATGCTCAGAAAGGTATACCTGAAGCCGAAAAGCCTTCCCACATACATTACATTCAAAAGGTTTCTCACCTGTATGAATAGTTTGGTGCATAACAAGGTGTGTGGCAGTTCTGAATTTCTTGCCACATTCGTTACATTCAAATGACTTCTCTCCAGTATGAATAGTCTGGTGCCGTGTGAGATGAGTCAGAACAATGAAGGCCTTCCCACATTCCTTGCACTGAAAGGGTCTCTCACCAGAATGAATTTTCTGATGTTGCATGAGACTTTTGTTTCTTTTAAAGGCTTTCCCACACTCATTACATTTGTGTGGTTTCACATCAGCATGAATGAGCCTATGTTCAACAAGGTTGGAGACTCGGTTGAAGGACTTCCCACACTCCCTGCATTCAAATGGTTTTGTACCTGTATGAATGGTTTGATGGTATTTCAGCAGGTCAGGAAGATGAAAAGCCTTTCCACATACATTACATTTGAAAGGCTTCTCACCACTGTGAGACTTCTGATGTCTTGTAAGCTGTTGGGGGAGTCTGAAGGCCTTCCCACATTCACGACATTCAAATGACTTCTCTCCAGTATGAATGTTCTGGTGCCTAGTGAGCTGTGCCAGAACAATGAAGCCCTTTCCACAGTCCTTGCACTGAAAGGGTCTTTCATCAGAATGAATTTTCTGATGTTGCACGAGGTTTGAGCGGCGTTTAAAAGCTTTCCCACACTTATTACATTCGTATGGTTTCACATCGGCATGAATAATCCTATGTGCGACAAGGTTGGAGACTCGGTTGAAGGACTTTCCACATTCCCTGCATTCAAATGGTTTTTCACCTGTATGAATGGTTTTATGGTACTTGAGCAGGTCAGGAAGATGAAAAGCCTTTCCACATTCATTACATTTGTAAGGTTTCTCACCACTGTGAGACATCTGATGTCTTGCAAGCTGCTGGGGGAGTCTGAAGGCCTTCGCACACTCCTTACATTCATAGGGCTTCTCTCCAGTATGAATACTCTGATGCTGAGTAAGAGTTGACCTACATCCAAAGCCCTTCCCACACTCTTTACATTCATATGGCTTTCCTATGTTGTGAGCAAGAGTCTGGCAGGTATAAGGAGGCATTTCTTCCTTGTTAGTATTCTGTTGGCCAGCATCTCCTTGACAATCCTGTAGTCCATGGAATGTACTATAGTTGGGGCCATTACTAGTACTAGAGTCCTTGGGGTCAAAAGTTCTACTTAATTGCTTTATGCTCTGTTTGAGAAAGTTTCTATTATTAATAGGATTTTCTGGTGATATATTTTCAGCATCATAATCCGTCTCCAAGTCTGAAAGCAAAGGAGAAAGAAAGAATATTTTCCTGTAACATAAAAGCTATTAAATGAATGGCTAGACTCTAAAGTAATAGGAGCAAGGAGAGCAGCAATAAACAAAGTTTATGCTTACTGTAGAACAGGCTGGAAATGGGAAGACATGTCTATTGTAAGAATTCTGGTTTCTTTAAAAACACAGAAATGTTATGGGAATATGTTTTGTTTTGCTTCTTTTTGTCTTTTTTCTTTTTGTTTGTTGTTTTTCCTATATAGCAGCCCTGGTTGTCCTGGGCTCATTTTGTAGATCTGCCTGGCTCTGCCTCCCCTGTGCTGGATTAAAGGTGTATGCCACTCCCTCCAACATATATATTTAATCCTAGGTGTGGGATATGGGGCTATTTCAGATTGTCCACAGCAGATGACTATGATTTGCCTTGTACTCTAGCAGGGGCTTGGTTTTTCCAGTTGCAGATAGTTTCCGCAAGTGTGTGATTTGGGGGGAACTTTTGAGAGGGTATATAAATGCTAGAGTCTGGAGAGGGGTGTGGCTGCTGCTGGTTGCTGTTGATGAGGTTTGTCAAGTGGTCATATACAAAGAGATGAGAAGAAAAAAATTGGACATCCTGATAGTCAATATCAAATTTGTTCCAAGAAATTCGAGGACACTCCTAATCAGCAATGCATAGTCTAACAATATTGACACCCACTTTCCACGCAAGCCTTCTTTCTGTCCTACCCAGTGTTGGGAGTTTGGGGGGGTGGAATAAATAAGGGTAGAGTACAGTGGTAGAAAAAGAAACCCATAAAGTAGCCAAAAGTCTGTCTATAAATTGTCTGCTTAGTGAGGTTATAACTGTACTGAAATAACCTCACGTGTTTATTTGCACTCTACTTGAAATACAGACTGTCAGCAATCAGACATTTCCACCAGCCTGCCCTCAGGGTCCTAGCAGCAGCAGCTTATACCATTACCCACAGCTATCAGGTGTGCCGGGAGCAGCCCATAGAAGGCCCCAGCAATCCCAGCTCTCTCTCTCCTATTATGTCTTTCTCTCTCAATCCCTGCCTTGTTTTCTGTCCTTCTCTCTGCCCCTTTCTGCCTCCCTCCCTCTCCTTTTCTCCCCCCCCCCCATGCTCCCACTGAGACAGCCTTTCAATTTCACCCTTGGACTGGTATTTGCTACTCTGTTGGTTCTTTTTTCTTCTGGCCCCTTATCCCCAGGTTCCATCCCTTAACACTAAATAGGAGAGAAAGGAAGAGAGGGAAGATAGATAGATAGATAGATAGATAGATAATCCCTGAATTTAATTTCTTTACCATCCGTTCCTCCAAGTTTTCAGCCAAGCCCATTCAAATGTTTTTCCCAACCACACCTCCCTCAGATCCCCAACAATGAGCTTTAAAAAACAGTCCCTTCTCCCAGTTTTCCCAAAACTAGCAGCTCCAAACTATAACAACTGTTCTAGCCTATCTGTTCAGCTCACGTTTCTCCGGACTCAATTGTCTCCTAACAATATCTTCTGTCCCAACAGCCTTCTCCTCTCACTCTGCTGGCTTTTTATATCCTACACTGAAAGTCAAGCTGTTCTAATGGCCAAGAATTCATAAAAGGCCGGTTGATCTTTAAAGGGTCAGGAGCACAAGATAAATCACACTACATACAGCCCCAACCACAAATGAACCTCGAACACTAGATCACTTGTGAGGTATATTTTCTTAGCTACACACCTTCCAAAGGTATGTACAGTTTACCACTTTATCGTAACACAAACTGTTTGGTAAAAGTTTTTGAACCAAATCATAAGAAAAAAACTATACCACAGTGAAATGGAAACTTCTGTTTTGTTTGGAAAGTTGGTTATGTCAAATGATGTTTTTCTGGGGCACACAGGTAAAAGAATGTTTCCTGAATCAGACACAGGTGAAAGGATGTTCTGGTATTGCAGACATGTGAAAGGATGAATGATAAAGTATAAATATGACCCCACAGAGAGTAGGAGCAGAGCATTGCTTTGCTCTGCCTCCCTATTCTCCGCTAACAACATGCATGTATTGGTTCGCCTTACATAGCATTGCTGAGCTCAGCTTATGGTAATGCCAACAGTGAGAGAAACTTGATGAAGAACTGCTTGTGGAGTTCATGCAGCTTCTTGTCTCCAGCGGCCTTGGGCCAGTTGGTGAGCCTTGTAGTTTCTTCATGATTGAACTACAGCTGCTGGTTCTTGAGTGGTGTCTGCCTGCCTAGAGAACTGGTCCATAACTGTTGAGTTATATTTGGTGTTTCCTATGGGACTGAACCGCTGCCCAAGAAGATCAAGCTACCCCAAAGAACTATTGCTAAACAGATCCGCTTCCCTCATATTCTAATAACTTTTGTCTTCTGCTACTTCTGGAGGGTAATTCAGGTTGAACACTTATTAAAGAAGGTTGCAAAAAAATTCATGCCTACACCACACAAATACATAATATCTGTTATGATACAAGAGAACTGGCCTGGACTTGGATTTTTTTTTTTTTTTTTTTGATTATGGTTTTTTCGAGACAGGGTTTCTCTGTATAGCCCGGGCTATCCTGGAACTCACTCTGTAGACCAGGCTGGCCTCGAACTCAGAAATCCACCTGCCTCTGCCTCCCAGAGTGCTGGGATTACAGGCGTGCACCACCACCACCCGGTCTGGAATTCTTAAAAGAAGAAAGAAGGTAAAAATCTGTAGTGGTAGCTGTGGTGGTGGTACACAATTTTAATCCCAGCAAAAAGAAGCCAGAGGTAGCAATATCAGGAGTTCTCAGCTACATACTAAGACCTTGTGTGAGAAAGAAAAGCCAAGCTAAAAAAATAAAATAGAAGAAACAAAACAGAAATCCTTAGAATTATTAAGATTAAAGATATCCACCCAGGGAAACAGGTAGGCTAACTGCAGATCTATACCTATGCCTCCTCCCCTCCAAATACAATTTTCCAGTCTCACCCCAGCTCTGGAGCAGACCACCTGCTTACCCTCCCTTAATCATCTGTCATCATCTCCAGTCCATCATACAGATGTGCACCTCCAAACTTCCTTCTCTATATTAACTGCTTTATCCCGGCCCCCCAACTCCATCAGTCCTTTCCTGGAAACTCAACGACCACTCTGGTCAGTGAAACAGGTAGACTAACTGCACAGCTTCACCTCTCCTTCCTTCCTTTCCTACAAGTCCAGTTCCCGGTCTCATCGCTAGCTCTGTAGCAGACAATCTGCTGTGGCTTTGCCTCACTCTGTACCCATTCCCAGGGGAATAAGCAGATCCTAGTGGATCCCTGCTTAGTTAGGGCTTTACTGCTATGAACAGCTACCATGACCAAGGCAACTCCTATTGGAGCTGCCTTATAGGTTCAGAGCTTCAGCCCATTATCATCAAGGTGGGAGCATGGCAAAGTTTAGACAGGCATGGTGCAGGAGGAGATGAGAGTTCTACATCTTCTTCTGAAGGCCTCTAGTAGAAGACTGGCTCCTACATGGTTAGCAGGAGGGTCTCATTGCCAACCCCCACAATGACACACCTCCTCCAACAAGGTGACACCTCCTAATAGTGGCATTCCCTGGGCCAAGCATATTCAAACCACCATCTTCCACTCCCTGTCCCCTATAGGCTTGTTCAAATACCCTATGTGCTCTATGGGGAGCATACCTAGACCTAACATAAGAAAAAATACATTTAGTCCAAATTCCAAAGTCCCCATAGTCTATAGAAGTCTCAACAATGTTAAAGGTCCAAAGTTCAAAGTCTCTTCTGAGATTCGTCCAATCACTTAACTGCAATCCCCAAAGCAAGACAAGAAACAAGCTGGGAAAACTCCAAACTCTGCATTTCCATTCTGATGTCAAAGCAGTCTTCAGATCTCCAAATCTTTTTTCATCTTTGTTGACTAAAACAAACTTCTTTCTCCTGGGCTGGTTCCACTCTGTTAGAAGCTTTCCTCAGCAGATATCCCACAGTCTTGGCATCTTAAACATCTTGGGGTCTCCAAGACAACTTCAACTTTACAGCTTTTTGTTCCAATGTCTGGGATCCCCACATGATCTTCTGGACTCATCCAAAGGGCTCAGGCCACATCTCTACCTCTTTCCTCTGTAGCACTCTAGACTCTGGTTGACACCACTTCACTGCTGCTGCTGTTCTTAGTGATCATGCCATGGTACTAGCATCTCCAATATAGTGGGGTCTTCAACTGTAATGAGGCTTCACCAATAGCCTCTCATATGTTCTCATCACCGTGTCAATTCTCTAATTCTTTGCATAACTCCTTCAGTCCTGGGCCATCAACTGCAACTCAAGCTGCACCTCCACCAATGGCCTTCCCTGGCCTCTCACAGTGCCAAGCCTTGGCTGCACTCCATGACCCCTTCATACCTTCAAAACCTGATTCTTATACATTACCAAGTCCAGCTGTACCATGAGGTACAACCTTGGTTATTTCTGGAACACAGCTTCTTTGTGCTCTCAGAAAACACTTCCAGCCATTTTCAGTGCTACTGGTCTCTTCTTAATCACTGACAGTTTCTTAGCTCCAGCTAACCAAGACAAATTGTCTAGTAGCCCCTTCTAATCAAGACTCTAAAGTCAGAGCCACAAGACCAAAGCTGTTGAGTTCTGCTGCTTCCAGAGGTGGAAAATGGCCCCCTTACTCTATTACCAGTTTTCTGGTTTTCAACTCCCTCCTTGCCTAAGCTTGGCTGTCCTGGAACTTACTCTGTAGATTGGCCTTGAACTCAAGACATCTGCATGGCTCTGTCTCCTGGGATTAGAGGTGTATACCATCACACCTGGATTTAAGCTTCTCTTCACCTACAAGTTGCTCCATCCCAGGCTGGCCTTGAAAGCAGAGATCTGCTTGGCATTGTATCCTGGGATTAAAGGTGTCTATCACCATGCCTTGACCTAAATTTAGCTGGGTGGGATCTTGCCCCAAAGTCCCACTGCTTTAATCTGTTATCTCCTAGAACATAGGATTCAGTTCCATTCTACTTTCTAGTGCCCCTTTAATACTTGAACCACATATTTTGTATTTTTTTCCTTTCTCAGCTTTCTCCTTATCATTAAAACACTCTTCATAAGAATGAACTGTAGTAGCCGGGTGTGGTGGCGCACGCCTGTAATACCAGCACTTGGGAGGCAGAGGCAGGCGGATTTCTGAGTTTGAGGCCAGCCTGGTCTACAGAGTGAGTTCCAGGACAGCCAGGACTACACAGAGAAACTCTGTCTCGAAAAACCAAAAAAAAAAAAAAAAAAAAAGAACTGTAGTAACCACACAACAATATTTATATATTTATACCAGGCTTTTTTGAGACTTCCTTTTTCAAAGCAATTAATCAAAATCTCTTCAGCTTAGCCTCAGGGAGACTCTTCAGACAATGACAAAAAGAAGCCACCTTCTTCACCAAAATGCCACAAAACTAGTCTCTAAACCACATACTGAAATTCTTCTATATTGAAACTTTTTGGGGTGGGTCTGCACAGTTCAAATCATTCTTAGCAACAAAGTCTTCTATCTTCCTACTAGAATAGCCTATTAAGCCCCATTTAAAGGAGTCCACTGCTTTCCCAGTCCAAAGTCCTAAAATCTACATTCTTCCAAACAAAAGCACAGTCAGGCTATCACAGCAATATGCTAGTCTCTGGTACCAACTTCTGTCTTAGTAAGGTTTTACTGCTGTTAACAAACATCATGATCAAGGCAACTCTTATAGAATAACATTTAATTGGGCTGGCTTAAAGGTTCAGAGGTTCAGTCCAATATCATCAAGGAGGGAGCCTGGCTGAGTCCAGGCAGGCATAGTACAAGAGGAGCTGAGAGTTCTACCTCTTTATCTGAAGGTTGCTAGGAGAAGACTAGCTCCCACATGGTTAGGAGGAGGGTCTCATTGCCCACCCCCACAGTGTCACACGTCCTCCAACAAGACCACACCTCCTAATAGTTCCACTCCCTGGGCCAAGCATATTCAAACCACCACAATCCCTGAGCACGGCCCTCCTGGCCACGCCCCATTTCTAAGTGTCAGCTCCCTTTACCTAGGAACACATTTTACCTGGAATCCTCGGAATCTGTACCAATCAGGATTCCACGAGAATCTCCTTCCAAATAATACATAGCTACTACACTCTCCTACGAACCAGAGAGGACGACAGAAACCAAACAACAAAAAACCCAGCCAACAAAGATAAGATCAGATATAAGCACTGCACAAAAACAGATGCCTGAAAGTCAGCACAAAAAAAAAAAAAAAAAAAAAAAAAAACATAATAAAAGCTGGGATACTATGTGTGCGCCAGAGCCCAGCAACTGTACCACAGTAGTCCCTGAGTATTACAACATTTCTGAAATGCAAGAAAAATATTTAAATAGCCCTTTAAAATAGGATACAAGTCATTAAAGAGGAAGACATCCCTTAAAGCAATCTATTAAAACACAAACAGTGGAAGGAAATGAATGAAACAGCTCAAGACTTGAAAGCACAGATAGAATCAATAAAGAAAACTAAAACTGAGAAACATCTGAAAATGAAAAGTTTACAAACTCCAACAGGATCCTCAGAGGCAAGAGTATCCAATGAGAAATGGAAGAAAAATCTCAGAAACTAATGAAGTGGAAATTTCTGGAAACTTAGTTGTGTCATGTGATGTTTTACTGGAAGCCATCTTATGAGAGGATGTTTTGCTCAAGCAGACATATGAGAGGATGTTTTACTGAGAACAGATCCATGGTGGTTTTCCGGAAACTCTTTGGGGAAAGGGCATGTGATGTTTTGCTGGGACAGATGCTTGAGAGGATATGTAATGTTTGAAAAGGGTACAGACAATGGACAATGTTTTTGCACTGGTTCGCCTTGCAACTCTTTACTAGTCTTTGTTGGTCTTTGATGATGTTGGTCTTCACTAATGACACTCTTGCATTGATTCACCTTGCTTTCTTTGCTGATCTTTGCTTGTCATGACTTTGCAGAAAGAAATGCACCAAAGGACGTCTGGTGGTATTCAAGCCGCTTCTTGCTGCTTCTGTGGGCTCATGAAAATCAGCAGAGCCTTGTAGTTTCTTCTGGATTGGGCTGCTACTACTGATTCATGTTTGATGTTTTGCTAGTGAACTGGACTGCTAACAATAAAGATTGGAATCGCCCCAAAGAACTATTTCTAAATAGGTCCACAACTTCTGTTTTCTATTAACCTTTCTTTTCCACTACCTCTGGTGGGTGGTGGGCTAGAAGGGAGGTTGAAAGCATTAAAGAACTGGAATTAAAATACATTTTGAAAAAAATCTAAGGCTACACATTGAAGATACGATAAAGGAAATAAATACCTCTCACAAGTAAAATAGCAAATCTAAAAAAATTCCTGCACAAAGCAAAGGAGGAGGAGGAGAAGGAAGAGGAGAGGAAGAAGAGGAAGAAGAGAAGAGGAAGAAGAGGAAGAAGGAGGAGGAGGAGGAGAAGCAGCAGCAGCAACCCAGTTCAAAGATAAAAGAAATATTTTCAACAAAATCATACAATACCCTACTCTAATGAATAAGATGCCTATTAAGGAACAAGAACCGCGTAGAACATGAAATAGACTGGACTTGCCAGCACAGTGAGGGAAGCAGACAAGGAGCATGGCTTCCTTCTCATCCTGTCCACAGGCCGCACCACAAGGTGTGGCCCAGAGTTAAGGTGGGTCTTCCCACCGAAAAAGATGTGGATTAAAGGTGGATCATCCAACTTTAGATGCTTTAACTAACAAAAATCTCTTATAGATGTACCCAGATGCTTAGATTTTAGTTAATTCCTGAAGTAGTCAATTTGCCAACCAAGAAAAACATCATAGCTCCTTGGCAAACCAGGCAGAAGGCTGTGTGTGTGCTCAGATGCGGCTTCCCTGGCTTGTCCGTCTGGTGTTTGTAAGTCAGGGTCTCTCATTTGCCTGGAGCTGCACAGGGAAACCAGGCTGACTCGCCAGCGAGCCCAAGGGGTCTGCCCTGGCCACCTCCCCAGGGCTGCAGGGAGGACACACCATCACACCGTGACTCCAGTGACCACAAAGACACAGTTAAAACAGCTGGTACCCACCCCTGCATTACAGCTCTCACTGGTGCTGAAACTGTCTTAGCTTTGGCTCACTGGTCAAGAACACTGAAAGCTCTGCCAGAGGCCCTGGGTTAGAGTGCCAGCAGCCACCTCTGACCCCAGCCCCAGGGGAGCTGACCCTCTCTATGGCCTCTTAGGATACCTGCACATGTGTGCACACACACACAACCAATAATAAAACACCTCACTCTCACTCACCTGGGCTCAGCCTGTCTGTTTCTTCCTTTACAGCCATCCAGGGCTCTTTCTGCCGCTCTAGTAAGACGATCAGATCGGGCTTGGAAATGCAACTTCCCACTTAAAAGACAGAGAGAAATGGCTCATAGTGCAGACTCTTATTCATTCATTTATTGAGACTGGGTCTCTCTAATAATCCCAGGATGTAGGGAACATGTTACTTACACCAGCCTAGCCTTGAATTTACTTGGTCTGCCTGCCTCTGCCTCCCAAATGCTGGGACTGAAGGTGTATGCCATGATGCCCTGCCTGTGTAGATTTTAAAAATACAGATTTATTATTATAAAGGTCTATATGGCTAGGCACAGTGGATCATGCCTTGTGAGGCCAGCATGGGAGGAAAGAGGCAGGCCATTTGCCCTACACAGCAAGACCCTTATCTCAGAAACTTCTAAAAGCCAAAATAATGCTGAGGAAAGACTTCAGATAAGAAAGAAAAAGCAACCTAGGTAAGAATCTGGCTGCTTAAGATTACAGTTTTAATCTCCTTTAAATGCAGATAGGGGCTCGTCACTTAAAAGACAAATGTAACTGAGTAGTGAGAACAGGAAGGCATAAGCTATAGTGCTGGTGAAAACCAGATCTCTGCAGCTCACTACTAATGCCTCTCACTCAGGCAAGTCCCAGAAAATCCCACGCTCCCTTTTCCATATAAAATCTGGGCATGGTGGCATACGCATGTGGTCACAACATAGCAAGTCCACAGATGGCCTGTGCTATGTGAGACCTGGCCTCAAAAGATGGAATCAGCAGCAGTAGTAGTAGTAGTAGTAGTAGTAGTAGTAGTAATGATAACTAATGTTTTCTATTTGATAGAGTTGATACTAAGATTAAATACTATCACAAGAGCCGGGCGGTGGTGGCGCACGCCTTTAATCCCAGCACTTGGGAGGCAGAGGCAGGTGGATTTCTGAGTTCGAGGCCAGCCTGGTCTACAGAGTGAGTTCCAGGACAGCCAGGACTACACAGAGAAACCCTGTCTCGAAAAACAAAACAAAAAACAAAAAACAAAAAAAAAAAAAAAAAAAATACTATCACAAGTACTTTAAAGATTATCTGACCTACACTAACACGAAATCATTTTTTACATTTGTTTGTTTGTTTGTTTGTTTGTTTGTTTGTTTGTGCCGGGGATGGAACTAGGGCCTTGAGCATCCTGGGGACGTGTTCAACCCCTGACTTACGTTCACAGCCATCCAAACTATTCTCATTATTGTTATTTATGTTGCCTTTGTTAAAATTTACACATAGTCTTCAGATTTGCTCAACAAAAAAGGAATTTCACATCCTAGAATTTCGACTACAAAGCAGGCAAAGGAAGTGCTCACGGAAGGAAACAGACGTGTCCACTTCTGTTTCTGAGTCAACTCTACTGATTCACTAATAAGTAAATAATAACGGCTCTTTTATTTAGTTATGCATGTGAGGGGTATATAGGGGCTCGTGAAGGTCTGTGCACACACATGCATGCATGTCTGGGTAGGGCAGAGAGCAGTGTTTGGTGGGTTCTTCAATTGCTCTCCACATTAGTATCTGAGACGGGGTCTCTTCCTGAACCTGGAGGTCCCTGAGAGGACCAACAAGGGGCGGGCAAGCAGGGGCTTCACCCAACAGATCTCACATTCTTCCTATGATATGGAGGAGGAACTCGGTTCCCTCTTTTAAAATTCTATATTATTTTACCTGAATGTGCTGCTGAATACCACATACATGTATGGTGCCCATTTAGGCAACACGGCATCAGATTCCTGGACTTACACCTGGTTTTGAGCTATCCATGGTGCTGGGAATTGAACCTGGATCATCTACAAGGATAGCTGGTTCTCTTAACAGCCAAGCTATCTCTCTAGCCCAAGATTCAACTCATGATTTATCTATTTATTTTATTTATGTGTTTGTTTTGTTTTCTTTGATTCAAGGCCTCTCCCTGTATACTAAACTAGCCTGGAACTCAAGATATATCTAATTCCATTCACAGCCATCTTCCTGCCTCAGCCTTCTCAGGGATGCAATGACAGAATCAGCCACCATGCCAGCTTCGGCTACCACTGGAGAGATGGCACTATCCTTTAATTCAGAGTCAGGAAAGCCCACTCTGTACGGGACACATCCCCCAGTCATGGGGCACAGGCTTACCCACTGCGACCAGGTTGCTGTAGGTCTCCAACATCGTGTCCCTGTACAGGACCTTCTGAGCAGCATCCAGGCAGGCCCACTCCTCCTGAGAGAAGTCAACAGCCACGTCCCTAAATGTCACTGACCCCTGAAGAGCAAACACAACTAGAATGAAACTGGGGAAGCTTCCAAGATGGAAACCCAGGCAGGAAAGGGCTCAAGCATAGGAGGGAGCCATAAGGAAATGCTCAAGGTGCCTGAGCGCACGAGCTCCCCATGAACGACGGCTGTGCCCACCACAGAGCCAGAACTGTGCCTCTCCGCTCCATCCACACCCCTCAGGGCAGACCCCACAAAGAAGAAATGTCACCGGGGTCAGGGGAAATCACAGAAGGAATGCTGTGGGTCCTTGAGTTTATTATACTATCACATGAGGTCATTAAGATTTTTTTGTCATGAGAATGATTTTATACAGTATGTAAGAGTCCATAAACTTACTATTTAGGAGTTTACATTATGTGCACATTATGTTTAACCTTTTGTACCATTAAAAAAAAATCAAAAGACTTTCCAAGTGACAATGTGTGTCAGGTCTTCCCTGACTCTGGGGACTGCAGTCACCTCCCTATCACAGCCTGGATGACCTTTCCCTCTGATACCTGAACTCTCCCCTAAAGCCTCCTCAGGGAGTCACCTCCTCACCCTCATGCACAGGGGACACTCACTCTCACACACTGGGTCATCAGCCTGACAGCACCACAGAGGTCAATCAGGTTTCCCCTGTGCAGTCAATGAGACCATCACCTCAAAGCTCTGAACCCCCAAGGCCCCTGTTCCCCTGTGGGACTGACACCTCCGCTGCACGGACAGTCCTCCCTGAGCATACACCAAGCAGACAGCACACCTGGAGGAATGCGTTCAAAGACAACCCCAGGACCAGCTGGGGAGAGGCACAGGCAGGAAGTGCCCAGACCTGCCCACCCTCACTGCAGAGGGGCAGACTGGGCTGGGGATTCCGGATCCTTGGGAAGCTTCAGGAGGGAGAGAGGGCAGGAATCACCTAACCTGAAAGTCACCCTAGGTCAAAGAGAAATGTCAACTTACACAGACCATGTGGTGAGAACTGGAGCTGGCCATTCTTCAGGCTTCCTCCCCTGGGGACAAAAAGAAAGACTTTCATTGGATTGTGACTTGATGTTCCCAGGCTGACTTCTGTCACTGTGATTTCATCAACCACGTTTATTTCTCAAGCACCCACACTCCCTCTCTCCCTCCAACTGTTCACAGACTCACACACACACATTAGAAGCACACAGGAGTCTACACAGAGCCGACCCTCTCCTAACCCCAGACAACCCCCTGCACAGGGTCAGTGTGGGAGTGCAGAGCATAAACATGTCTGCCTTGAACTTCCCCCAGAAGATGCCAGCAGAAGGGATCCTCCCTCCCCCCTGAGATCCACTAGCCCTGCCCCTGGGTAGCTCCTCCTACTGTGAGTACATCTTCCTACTGGAACTCCGCCTACCGAGGCCCCCAGGGGCTCCCAGCATCTGAATGGCACCTCCTTTGTGAACTCAGGGCTGAAGCCCAGCAAGGCTGGAGGGGCTGCAGCTGCAGTGCTCAGGCGGGGTCCAGCATTCTGTGCCCACTTTTAGTGAATGGGGCTGTGCACCGTGGGACACTCTCCAGAGAGCCTCCCCTGGTCTGTGACAACACTTATGTTGTGTCAGTTAAGCCACGATCCTTTATGACGATAATTAGCTGTAAAACATTCTGTCACAGGAGGGGAGTATGATATATTTTCCTCTTTCCGTATTATGGGAGATTTTGAACAAAATACTAATAAATTTGCTCCAGGTGTCTTGGGTCTTTGGTCCTAGAGCTGGGTCCTCAGCTCAGCACGCTGACACAACTGCCCTGTCCTGGGCTGTGTGAGGACTGTGGTGTGCTCTGTACCACACCCAGCAGCACTGGCCCTCTCCTCACAAGCTCTGAGCGGCACACACAACCTCAGCGCTCCCTAAGATGCTGACCAGGGAGTGGCCATCACCAGATGGGGACCCAGTGCTCTAGCCAACAGGTCTAAGCCTTCGGCCAATACACAGTGCGATTGTTTATCTGATTTCAGACAGTC
Source organism: Apodemus agrarius (assembly GCA_964023405.1). NCBI lineage: Eukaryota > Metazoa > Chordata > Mammalia > Rodentia > Muridae > Apodemus > Apodemus agrarius. Next base: position 17,815,128 of record OZ030005.1, read on the forward strand.
TCCTGTACACCAGGCTGGCCTTGAACACCTAATGCTCCTTCCTCCCTCTCCTGTCAAGTACACATCTCATCATCTTATGAAATTTTACATTTCTATATTCCCACAACATTCACACACAGATTTTCCTTCTATCTTTATCCTTCCTTCCTGTCTACCTCTGTGTACACCAGGCTAGCCAGCCTGCAGGGATTCTCTCGTCCCACCCCCATCTTGCCATAGGAGGGCTGGGACTGCAGACATGCACTGCTGCATCTGGGCTGCACAGCTCCATGCCTGCAGGCACTGCGCCCACTGAGCCAGGTTGGAAGAACACATTCTATGCTATTTATAATATTTGTACATTTTTACACACTTCCAAGAGGCAGTCCCACTCCCGCTTCATTCCAGCACCATGTCCACAGCAGTGATCTGCGACCCACCTACAGATGGTGGACAAAGCACACGGAGAACGGGGCTCACACACACTGAACCATTTACTACAATATGGACGCACACGGAGAATAACAAGTTCAGTAAGCTAAAGAGAAAGGCAGACGCTGGGGCTGGGGGATGGCTCAGAGGCTGAGAGCTGCTATGGCTTTTCCAGAGGACAGAGTCAGTCTCCTGACAGCTCACAGTGCCTGTAACGCCAGCTCCAGGGGGTCCTATATCTCAGGCCCCTAGACAACCTGTGGCCATGGACACATAACTCCCCACACGTATGTTTCAAGAAAAATAGTTCAGGGACTAAACCACCAACCAGAGATTACCCATGGCTCCAGCTACATATGTAGCAGAGGATAGCCTTTTCAGACGTCAATGAGAGGAGAGGCCATTGGTCCTGTGAAGGCTCGATTCCCCAGAATAGAGGAATGTAAGTCAGGAAATTGGCGGGGTGGGGTGGGGGGGATGTCAACAAGGGGAGGGGGAACGGGATCGGGGGGTTTTGGAGGGGTAACGAGGAAAGGGGATACCATTTGAAATTTAAATAAAGCAAATATCTAATAATAAATAAATAAATAAATAAATAGTTAATCTTTAACCCAAAAGACAAGTATGCACAGTCTCACCCATGTAGAATCTCACGCTGGTATCTCACTGGAACAGTGAAGGGCTGGTTAATGGGGCCTGAACGGCAGAGGCTGGAAGTGTAGCATCGTGGCTGACAGTGGGAGAGATTTCAGCTACACAGCACAAGCTCAGAGACAGATCAGGAAACACGGTAACTGTGACTGACAGTGTGTGAAGACTGAGAAGCACAGACAGGAAGTGCACTCATCACATAAATGTTAATTTTGCCATTCTAAGGCACATAAAATTTCCAAATTATCACACACACACACACACACACACACACACACAATCCTCTGGACACTGAGAAAGCTCGGCTTTACACTGACACATTCCGTTTGTGTTCTTGTTGAGACAGGGTGTCCCCATGGAGTCCAGCTTGCTCTGTGGACCAAGCTGCTACAGAATTCACAGTGGTCTCTTCTTCCGCCTCCCAAATGCGGAGATAAGAATGTACAACATAAAGCCTAGAGTTTTTGAGTCACTTTCTTGAATATCCAACCAGTAATCGCATTGTTTCTCACACTCCCTTGTCCTGCAGAGCACTGAGGAGAATGAACCCAAAATGGCCTCACAGGGCAACAGCTAAAGCACACCAGGCCCTCAGTATATGGTGGCTCTGCACTAACAGGCTTCATTCACCACAGGCTTCCTAAGGTTCAGGACAGGACTAGAGAGCCAGAGGGGACGGAACCGAGACTCCAACCAGGACACCACAGATCCACACCCCACAATCAACCACGGCATCGCTCACCTGGATCTGGCTAACATGACCCATTACACACACACACACACACACACACACACACACAGAAAATGACTAGCTCCAAAAGATACCAAATTCAATGCTATCACTTTCCCACTCCTAAAATTCTCAAGAGTGAACAAAAATCATCTACCAAGTACATCTACACACACACACACACACACACACACACACGTACAGAACACCTATTAAACCTATCTCCGTCTAACCTTGAATGAGACTCAAACTATGATATTTATTCATTAGGTTCTGTGCAATTACTGGGGGATGACCCTACTCTACATCTCTAAAACGACAGTCTGGCTACCGGCTCATCTGCACTTCCTTTTTTACTTTTTGGATTTTTTTTTTTTTTTAAGATTTATTTATGAGCCGGGCGTGGTGGCGCACGCCTGTAATCCCAGCACTTGGGAGGCAGAGGTAGGTGAATTTCTGAGTTCGAGGCCAGCCTGGTCTACAGAGTGAGTTCCAGGACAGCCAGGACTACACAGAGAAACCCTATCTCAAAAATAAATTTTTTTATTCATTTATTATATGTCTGTCTTCAGACAGTTTTTCTTCTCACTCTGGTCCCGCCTGCTTGCTGTAGTTGTCTTCAGACACACCAGAAGAGGGCATCAGCTCCCATTACGGATGGTTGTGAGCCATCATGTGGTTGCTGGGATTTGAACTCAGGATCTTTGGAAGAGCAGTCAGCACTCTTAACCGCTGAGCCATCTCTCCAGCCCTCAACTGCACTTCCTAAATACTTGCTGTTTCAAACTCTCAGGGCTACTTAATGCTCCAGCAGTCTGGTGTCAGGGGAGGCAAATCACTCTGGCAGGAGCTGTTGGTCCAGCTCGCTTCCTCCCCTGCGCTCCTTCTCTGTCCTCTCTCCTCCCCTGGTGGTGCCTTCCTGAGACCCACAGCCCAGTTACTCAAACTCTGCCTCTCTCAAGTCCTCTCAGTCACTGGCTGCGGCTAGTTTTATTTAAACACTGGTTTTAAATTGAAGAGCAAAGTTCACATAGCATCACGTTATATGCGAGGATCTGCTCTTTCGGGGTGGGGTGGGGCGGGGGCGGGGCGGAGGGAAGCAGGTCTTGGAAGCCAGTATTAAGCATTGAATACAAGCGGCACCAGTGCGCCCTTAAGTCCCCCTGCTTTGAAAGGAATGTCTATAAAGATCAAAGCCCATCAGCTCCGTGATGCCACGGATTGGAACTGATTTGAGTGTGAAATTCCTAACGTTAACTTCTGGAGCTTCTTATCTACAAAGTCTAGGGGAAAGAGATTGTTGAGAGACGTCAAAGGTCACTGAAACAATAATGGGATTACTAAGTGGGAAGGGAATGAACAACGTAAGGGCCACAAAGCTGGAGCTATCAGTTTGCCTGTTACTCCTTCATTTACCGACAATTCTATAGTCTAAAACTAAAGCCTCACACAGCGAGAAAGCGCAAACTCGCCCTTGCGTCTTAGATGAGTTGCAATAATGATCTCATGCTTCTCCAGCCCTCCTTTGGAATAGTGGCCGAGGAGGGGAGCCCGAGGAAGCATCAGATCCCAGACTATCTGAGAGCATCCACGATGGTCACTTTCCCTCACTTCCCACACCACTCACATGGCTAGAGCGCTGAAAATCTAGAGAACTCAACAAGTAGCTGCCCCCCTAGGCCGCCCTCGGAGGCGCTTCCAGCCTCAAAGGCTCGCGTACCTCAGAAGAAACCTCCCTTCAGACCCTGCACCTGACCTCTCCTTGCTTCAGCCCCTGCGCCTGCAGGAGAAAGCAGGAGCAGAAAGCTACGAGCTTGGTGGCACAGATGATGCAGAGAGCTCAAGGTGCGTATGCACGCGGACACAGAAACTGACGCACGCACACATCACCGTCCCTCCACACTCACACAAGAATCAACATCCACCCACCGCACACCACCCTCCACACCCAGCCTGCTGGCTCCGGTCTTACTCTGTGGGGACGTAGGTCAGAGAGCGATTTCTTCCACCTACGAGGAAATACCTGACTTTTCACGGGAAGGTATTCACTGCACCGGAATTCGATCCGTTACTTCCGGCGCGGAGGAGCCTGGGAAATGCAGTCCCTGCGGCAGAACGCCGGTCAGCACTCCGGTTAGTGCTCTGAGGTTCAGGGAAATCCGAGCTCGGTGCTTGGACAGCCCACCTGGGGCTGCGCCGGGTAGTTTCAGGGATTTTTCCAAAAAGGCACAGCCTTAAAAGCTCCTAGGTGGTGCTCAAAAGGTACTTCCGGTTCTGCCCGACACTGATTTTCTCTCTCGTGGAGCGGACTGACTAGCCGAACAGGAAGTGAGATCAGAACAGGCAAGATCAAAACTTGCCTGAGTCCCACTGAGTGCGATTACACCTCTGTGGATCTGGTTGGTAGGAACGATGATACATTTGAAAAGACTAAAGAATTGTTGGTTTAAACGTGGTAGTTTACATCAGCGATTTCAGACAACCAGATATTCTGGACCCTCCCAGAGTCCAGTGTCCTTGTTCTCTAGATAGAAAAATGTGAGCGAGGAACACACCGGCATGTATCAACAGAGCTGTGTCCGTTAGACAGTAATTTGCCTCACATCGGAGGATGAAAACAAGGGGGATTTGAAAACAAGTTAGACCCAACCAAGTACTAACTACAGAAAATATGTTAAAAATTCAATACTCTAGATTATTAAGAGTGACCATCTTCACAATAATGAAAAGAGGACTCCAAGTTGATTTGCTAATCGAGGCAGACCGGGGTCATTGCCAGTATAAATAAAGAAGGCATGTCATCAAGTAAAAATAAACGTAGCTGGGTGTGGCAAGACGTGTCTTTTGATCCCAGCAATGGGGAGGCACAGCCAGCTGCATGTCTGTGAGACTGAAGCCAGCTAGAAGTATATAGTGAAACCCTCCCTAAAGACTGAAATAAACTAAAAATACTAATAGCACAGCTTCAAACACGAAGCAGGGAGAAAGCCTGGTAAGTAATAAGGTCGTAATAAGCAACGACAGCCAAATCCACCATCACATTGAAATGTTTTCAACCTCAATAATTAATAGAGCAGACAGAAAAACAACCGTGCATAGTTGAATTAGCATATCAAAATGGAGACAAAGTTTAATGGAATCCAGATGCCTCGAAGTTATGGCTTTCATTTATACACGTACAGCAGAAATGGTTCCTAGTCGCCTTTGAAGACCATACTTGTGTACAAGGCCCATTTCGACTCCATACACACACACACACACACACACACACACACACAAAACTCCTTCTATGAGTACATCTCTTGGTTAAGTTTCTCTTCAACTATAGGCTGATGTCATTTTGTTATTGATTCTTGGAGGCAACGATGTTTCAAACCAACTTCTTTGACCTTCATTTTATGTTTACAAACCATTGCCTTTCTTTTTTTTTTTTTTTTTTTACTGTCCTAAATTGTTTATTGGGCATGAATTATGCAAGTATCACGTGTATTAGCGGTAACGGCAGACCTGGAGAGCATTGCGCCTTCTTCAGGCTGCATGGCGAGAACCACCAATAGTGTGATAAAACGTGTGGCCCTTTCCGAGGCCACGGCTCTTTCAGCCAGCAGATGTCAGCCCACGAATCTCTCTGTGCGTGTGAACTGGTTTGGTGATCCACTGGGCGTCAGGATTTCTTCTGATAGCTTTATGGAATGAATCAATGAGGATAACCTCAAAAAATTTATATGTGGAATCTTTATCAGCCCAATAGGAATTCAGGACTCTCAAAGCCCCACAACGGCGCCCAGCTCTCTCCTCAACAACAGACTGAAGGCTTCGGGCAAATTTCAGCTGGTTAACACCATGGTGGACAGGCTTGCCGTGGTCTCACCCTTAGGAACCGGGCATTTGCAACCACCACGGCGAACACAAATCCTGTAAATGACGTAACCTTACTGATAGCCCTGTAACCCAGTCTTCGTGCTTTATCGGGCCAGGTGGGGCGGGGAGCCCGGTGCAGCGCAGAGCTGGCGGTGTTGCCAGCAGCGGACCCTCAGAAGAAAGCGCATCACATCGTACTGCTGCTTTCTCCATAGCTCCTGGATGTATTTGTATGCCCCCATCTTGGCTCACCTGATGGCTGCCGCCAGAGGCCTTTCTTGACCTCCCTAAATTAACCTACGTTCTGTTGTATGTGCATCTTCCATATTGCAGTGAAGAAAGAAAGGTAAACCAATGCAAGAGTGTTGTCAGTGAAGACCAGCCTCAGTGAAGACCAACGATGACCAGCAAAGAGTTGCGAGGCAACCCAGTGCAAGAATGTCATCCGATACTTATTGGGTTAGACTTACACTCTTTCCAAACATCATGTGCCACTCAAACATATCAAACTCCAGCAGAATATCACATGCCCTCACAACAGGCAGCTTGCAGAAAAATACCGTGACTGTTCTCAGCGAAACATCGCCACATAAAACAGTTTCCAGAAAACATCACATGATACGACAGAGTCTCCAACAAAACCCCAAATTCCCACTTTACTGATCAGCCAATAGTGGGGCAGTAGAGAAGAAGCAGGATTTCTAATTCCAGAGAGAGGGTCTCTGATGAGGATGAAAGAGAGGAGGCAATTATATGTTGAGGATTCACCATGAGCAGGTGTCCAGAAAGCATTCGCTATGAACAGATAGCCAGAGTCACTGTTATGACACAGATGGACCAGGAGTAGCCAGGGCAAGAGTAAGATGTGAAGTAACCAGGTAAGTGGATGGTTAACAGGCAGCTTTAGACAGGTTAAAATAGGGTGAGTATAGATGAGTATCTGCCTAGCTATGACGCTATGGTAATATATCTATATGTTAATAAGCATAAGGTTTCGATGTCATTATTTGGGAGCTAGAACAGGCATAGAAAAGCCCTTGAAATACCTTTACAAGCCACTGATGGGCGGGGACACAGCCCATTGTGGATGGTGGCATCCCTGGGCTGATAGTTTCGGGTGTAAGCTTAGATATTTCAAAACCTAATTAATTTTGAGTTCTTAAATGCATCAACCTCCCGTCTAGCCCACTGACCAGATGTAGGGGAGGAAGAAGGTTAATAGGAGAAGGGAGTTGTGGACCTGTCTAGAAGTAGTTCCTTGGGGACGGTTCCACTCTTCATTGTCAGGATACCAGCAGTCCAGTCCAATAGCAAATGCCAAACACGAGTCAATACTGATGGCAGATCCAGCAAAAACAGCAAGTCTCTGCCCAGTCGGTCTGAGGCGGCAGAGGTGGCCAGAATCAGCCAGAAGCCACAAGAAGTTCTTTGGTGCATTCCTTTCTATGAAGTGAAGATAAATGAAAACCAGTGATGACTACTGAAGACCACTGAAGACTAGTAAAGTGTTGCACAGAGTGTAAGAAGAGCATCCTCTCGCTGTTTGTAGGGTTCTACTTGACATCACATGCCCTCTCAAGTCTCCATTCATGTGCCTTCCAGAAAAACATCACAAGGCACAACTGAGTTGGTAAAGAAACCAGAAATGTCCATTTCATATACTCCTTTCTGTTTTTTTTTTAATTGTCATTTTCTCTAACATCTTTCTCTAACATTAATGGTCTACATACTATAGAAATAAGTATGAGAACCATAAAATTAGAACTTTATATCACATTTTAAATAAGCTGCTTATGTACAACACATCAGACAACAGTTAAACAAAACAACCTTACATTTCTATCAAGATACAATAATCAAACAAAACAGAAAACCTTGAATTTCTATCAAGATACATAGTAGCTAAACAATCAATATATAATTAAAAGAAACAACCTTAGATTTATATCAATATAATTAATCTATGCCAAAGTAAAATATTTTTTCCATTGTTCAGCAAGAAAATGAGCATTTTCTTTCCTTTAAAAAAATCTTTGTTAAATTATTTCATTTATTTACATTCCAAAAGTTGTCCCCTTCCCGGTTCCCCTTCCCCTAGTTCTTCACCTCAACCCCCTTGCCCCCACCTCTGAGAGGGTGCTCCCCTGCCTGCCTACCCACCCCACCTCACCCCCACCAGCATCCCTCCTCCCTGGGGCATCATTTCCAAAGAATTAAGCACATCTTCTCCCAATGAGGCCATACCAGGCAGTCCTCTGCTATACATGTGCCTGGAGTCACAAACCAGCCCATGTGTACTCCGTGGTTTTTGGCTTAGTCTCTCGGAGTTCTGAGGGGTCTGGGTTAGTTGACACGTCGTTCTTCTTAGGGGGTTGCAATCTCCCTCAGCTCCTTCAGTCCTACCTCTAACTCTTCCATACTGGTTTCCAACCTCAATCCAATGGTTGACTGTAAGTATCTGCATTTGTCTCAGTCAGTTGCTGGTAGAGCCTCTCTGAGGACAGCCATGCCAAACACCTGTCTGCATGCACAATGTGGCTTCAGTAATAGCGTCATGATTTTGTATACGCACATGGGATGGATTCCAAGTTGGGCTGGCCCCTGAGTGGCCTTTCTTTCAGTCTCTGATCCAAATTTGTCCCTGCATTTCCTTTAGACAGGAACAATTCTGGGCTAAAAAATTTTTAAGATAAGTGCGTGGCGCCCTGCCTTACCTGAAAGTCATGTTTCTCTACTGGATGTGGTCTCTTCTGGTTCCATCTCCCCACTGGTGGTCATTTTGGCTAAGGTCATCTTTATTGAGTCCTGGTAGCCTCTAACATCCCAGGTCTTGGGGACATTCTAGAGGCTCCCCTGCCTCCTAACCCCCACTGCTGCATATTTCAATTCATTCTCCTGACCCTCTGGGCATCGCTCCTGTCTCTCCCCATACCTAATCCTATCCCTCCTTTTCACCATATCCCCTCCTCTCTTCCACCCTGTTTCCTCTCTCCCTATGCCTCCCATGATTATTTTATTTTGCTTCTAAATGAGTTTCACATATCCACACATGGACCTTCCTTCTTGTTAAGCTTCCTACTGTCTGTGAGTTGTATCATGGGTATTCTAAACTTTTAAGCTAATATCTACTTATCAGTGAGTACATACTATGCAGTCATTTTGGGTCTTGGTTACCTTACTCAGAAAGGTATTTTTCTAGTTCCATCCATTTGCCTGCAAAATTCATGATGTCTTTGTTTTTTAATACCTAAATAGTATTCCATTGTGTAAATGAACTACATTTTCTTTATCCATTCCTCAAGTGAGGAACATCTGGGTTGTTTCCAGCTTCTAGTTATTACAAATAAGACTGCTATAAACATAGTGAAGCATGTGTGCTTGTGGTATGGTAGAGCAATTTGGGGGTATATTCCCAGGTGTGGTATAACTGGGTCTTTAGGTTGAGCTATTTCTAATTTTCTGAGGAATCATCAGATTGATTTCCAGAGTGGTTGTACCAGTTTGCAATCCCACCAGCAATGGAGCAGTGTTCCTTTTTCTCCACATCTTCCCCAGTGTGTGCTGACACTTGAGTTTTTGATCTTAGACATTCTGATTGGGGTAAGGGGGAATATCAGGGTCATTTTGATTTGCATTTCCCTGGTGATTAAGGATGTTGAACATTTCTTCTTCTCAGTCATTCAAGATTCCTCTGCTGAGAATTCTCTGTTTAGTTCTGTACCCCATTTTAAAATTGGGTTATTTGGTTTTTGGAGTCTAACTTCTTGATTTCTTTGTATATTTTGGATATTAGCCGTCTATCAGATGTAGGGTTAGTAAAGATCTTTTCCCAATTCTTTTTCACTTTCCCTTTCTGCCTCTTGCTCCAGCCCTGCTCACTCCAGCCCATAAATTCTTTATTTGTTTCTCATTATGGATGGTTGTGAGCCACCATGTGTTTGCTGGGATTTGAACTCATGACCTCTGAAAGAGCAGTCGGTGCTCTTAACCGCTGAGTCATCTCACCAGCTCATGAGCCATATCACCAGCCTGGGACTTCATCTTTGTGAGTTTTTCCTTTGATGAGTATGAAATGTTCTTCCCCATCTCATTTGATAGCTTTTGGCTGAAATTCTATTTTATGGAATATTAGAATGGCAACTCCCACTTGTTTCTTGGGACCCTTGCTTGGACAAAATTTCCAGCCTTTTACTTTGAGGTAGTGTCTGTCTTTCTCACTGAGGTGTGTTTCTTTTATGCAGCAAAATATTGGATCCTGTTTAAGTATCCAGTCTGTTAGCCTATGCCTTTTTACTGGGGAATTTAGTCCTTTAATATTGAGAGATGTTAAAGATTGGTGATTGTTTCTTCCTATTATTTTTGTTATTGGAGGTGGTATTGGAGGTGCGTGTGATTCTCTTCTCTTGGGTTTGTTGTGAGATGATTAATTTCTTGTATTTTCTTTGTTGTAGATATTCTGTTGGTGATGCTTGCATCTGTGGCTCCTGATCTCTTCCCTAGGTTTTCCATCTCCAGGGTTGCCTCCATTTGTTATTTCTTTATTGTTTCTACTTCCATTTTTAGGTTTTTTTTTTTACTGCTTTGTTCAATTCCTTCACCTGTTTGATTGTGCTTTCCTATATTTCTTTAAGAGCTTCTACCTGTTTGCCTTTGTTTTCCTGTATTTCTTTGAGTGACTTATTTATATCCTCCTTAAAGGTCTCTGTTATCTTCATGAGGTGGATTTTAGGTCAGCACTTTGCTTTTCAGGTGGGCTGTGGAATCCAGTGCTTACTGTGGTGGGAGAACTGGGTTATGGTGATGCCAAGATACATTGGTTTCTGTTGCTTATGTTCTTGTGCTTGCCTCTCACCATCTGGTTATCTCTGCTGCTAAGTGACGTGGGTGTCACTGTCTGGAGTCTGCCTCCTTGGAGGCAAGGAGAGCTCTGTGGCATGGGTTAGAGTAGGCCTCCTGGGAGGAAGACAGTACTGTCGCTGGCTGGGGTGGTTCCTGTGTTCCTGGTTAGAGCAGTTCTCCCATGACCTGTGTCCCTGTTGCAGCAGATCTCCTGGAAGATGGACAGGCTGTGGAATGTAGGGGAGAAGCAGGGACACCAATTTCCCCCAACAGAGGTTCAGACAGGAAGAGAGATGGGGTCTGTTATGGTTTGTATATGCTTTTCCCAGGGAGTGGCACTATTAGGAGGTGTGGCCTTGTTGGATTAGGTGTGTCACTGTGGGTGTGGGCTTAAGACCTTCACCTTAGTTGCCTGGAAGTCAGTCTTCCAGTAGCTGCCTTCAGATGAAGATGTAGAACTCTCAGCTCCTCCTGCACCATGCCTGCCTGGATGCTGCCATGTTCTGCCTTGATTACAATGGACTGAACCTCTGAGCCTGTAAGCAAGCCCCAATTAAATGTTGTCTTTTATAAAACTTGCATTGGTCATGGTGTCTGTTCACAGCAGTAAAACCCAAACTAAGACAGGGTCCCATAGAGGGAGGGGGTCCCATGTCCACTGGGTGCCATGTGGGTGGAAGTCTCACCTGTGTCCCTGATTGCAGAAGATCTCCTGGGAGACCTGCAGATTGTGTGTGGGGAAAGGGGCAGACATACTTATCTTTCCTGCTTGAGGTGCAGACCAAAAGGGGAATAGGGTTGCACAATGGGGTGGGGTCCCATGTCTGCTGGGCTCTGTACAGTTCTCAGCTGGGGTGTTAATTTGGGCAGGGGTCTCACCTATGTCTCTGGTTGCAGCAGATTTCCTGGGAGAACTGAAGACTGTGGGGTGGGGAGAGTGGCAGACATGCAGATCTGCCCCAGTGGAGTTGCAGACTGGAAGCCAAAGTAAAATATTTAAAACTAGTAGATTTATTTATTTATTGTTATTATTATTCCCTTTCTTCCTCCATTTCCCCATTAATAGATAGAAAAGAGTAATCCCTGATTCAAACTTTGCTTCCTCCCTGAACATAACAATTATTATTTGTAAATCATCCCATAAAATGACAATATATAACACATAAAATAACCAAAACCATCTACCCTGACTTAAGAGACTCTGATGACAGTCTTCTTGTAATTGCTTCCTGCTGAACTGGGGCAAAGAATTCCTGCTTGTGGGCCTAAAAGAACATTGGAAAAAATAGTTAGTCAAGTGCTGTCCAGTCTCTGTTATCTAGTCTCTATGTTGTCCAGTTTCTATGTGATTGATGATTTTGAATAGCCCTTTTGAAATTGATTTGCATGCATATTTTGGAGAACTTAGTACCTGAGACAGACTGTGAGAGTGAATAGTTATTTGCTATTGGGCGGTTTGCTTTGTGAATACATTCATGTCTCAGTTGATAAGAGGTTTTCCCTGGTCATATCTAATCTTTATATTTTTCTTGATAACATATTTTCTCGTTCCCTATAGATACATAAGCATTACCACGTCCTCATCTTAAATCTATTGCAGATTTCTATTCTAATGTCAACACATTCTTATAGTATATTGGTTAGCCTAGTTCCTCAGTTTTTTCAATAATCCAGTGTTTCTCAGCTGCTGTTGTTCATTTTTTCACCAACATTAAGAGCACTAAGAGTTAACAAATCATTATTTAGTCTGTCCCTGGGAGTTTTCTGCCTCCTTTTTGTTTAATAATCATCTTTTAAGGTACAAGTGACTCTACAATTGCTTGTCCTGTATGACTGTTTAGTAGACCAGTGTGTCTTATATGTACTATGCAAATAATTGCTTCATAGTATTGGAAACATATGTGGATGCAGATCAATCTTAATTTGGGCAGGAATTCCCACAATTTACATAAATTTTCAATAAATGTAATCATACAATTAGATGTTTTAGAACATAAAGCAGTTGCCCATTGAAACCCTCAGTATGTGGCAATATCGTGGTGTACATATCTTTGTTTTCCAAATTCTGCATAATGGAAACCATCAGTCTGCCAGATGTTATTTCTTTTTGTACCCCTAGGGTTACAACCAACAGGTAATGAGGTTTGGTTGTATAAAGAACATATAGGACATTTTTTGTTGTTGTTGTTGTTTGTTGCCAAGTAATAGAACATATTTTCTTTGAGCTTTTCCCATTAACATGTTTCTCATGAAAATTTGAGGCTTCTAACACATGTCCTATTAGTAATTGGTTAATTTCCTCATTTCTTTGTGTCATTGGACCTGGCAAATATTATGAGACCAAATCTGATAGCTTGTTGTAATTGTATAAATAGCAAAGTTAATTCTGAGTTATCAGGAACAAATTCAGCAGTTTCCATATGCAAAACAACTCTTTTGCATATAAATAATCAGTGGTGATGTAAAAAGATTCAGGATAGCCAGGCGGTGCTGGCACATGCCTATAATCCCAACACTCTGGGAAGCAGAGGAAGGTGGATTTCTGAGTTCGAGGCCAGCCTGGTCTACAGAGTGAGTTTCAGGACAGCCAGGGCTATACAGAGAAACCCTGTCTCAAAAAAACAAATCCAAAACAAACAAACAAACAGGAAATTAGCAGTATGGTTCACAGGAATCAGCAGTGGCAGCTGTATCCACTAGCAAACACTTCATGAATTTACCAGCAGTCCAGTTCAGTAGTGTTGGGATAGCAAACATGAATCAGCTGCAGTGGCATGACTTAGAGAAAACAGCCAGGCCTCAGCTGAATTGGCACAAGTCTGCAGGAGTGACCAGAACCACTAGGGATTGCTACAGACCACCCCCAGCCGGGTATGGGGGTCCCTGGGATGTAGGTTCTCGAGGCCAGGTAGGTAAGGATTCGGCAGTGACAAACAGAAACAAACACAGAGGCAGTTTGAATCTGAGGGTATTTTGCAGCTCTCGAGCAAGGGTTCTTATGCATAAAAAAAAAAAAAAACAGGTGTTAGAACTCTGAAAAGCTGCATTCAGTGAAGCAGTGAAATAGAACAGATATTCCAATAATCATTTGGTATAGCAAAATACAAAATCATCCAAGTATTACAACCTCAAAAAGGTGTAATCAATGAACCAGTTAGGTAGAATGGACATCATTATAATCATTTGGTACATCAAGATACAAAAATCATCTAAGGCTAGTGACAAATTTCCAAGAACAAGCTAGTGAATTTTTATGATCAGTTACTATTTAACATCTAGTTCCTGTTTTTCTGTAAATCTTCAAAGCATAAATTTAAACTGTTTTTATTCTTTTTATTTAAGGCGTTCTTAGACAATATATCAAAACCTACTTTCGATGACACATGTGCAGCCATATAAAATTTTATTGTTGGAAAAGTTTATATTTATCAATATTGTCTTATAGATGATTTATAAAATGAAGCACTGGTTTTCCCGGAGATGAGGTCATGATTAGTTAACTCCAACTCAAAGGATGGTTTTGTAGCCATAATACTCACTTTAGATCTTAGCCTAGGCTATCAGGAACATCTTGTATATAGGAAAAGGAATAGAAAATATAAAACAGATAAGTTGCCAACAGCTCAACAATTTTTCTCCAGCAAAGAGTTCCACAAACGGTTCCAGGCGGCCTCCCCGTTTTGAGATCTAGTGCCTCGGTCTGTGGAACTTGTCACACAGACTCTTCTGGAGTTGGTGGAGTTGGTGTGGCAAGGGATGACAGGAGAAGTTCTCGGCTGCGTCTCTCTCAGCACTGTCTGCTGAGTCCTACTTATTCTCCCTCCAAGCATTACGCGTCCTTGAATGGGTCTTACCTCACCATGTGTCTTGCCTCAGCACGAGAGTCTGTCTTAGCAAAACTCCATGTGAGTCCATATCAGCTGACATCACTCTGCCAGTCGGCCCGAGTCCATGGAAACAGCAAGAAGCCAACCATAACTCCACCAGAAGTTTTCTTAGTGTTACTCTCTGCGGAGTTACAACAGAGCTCAGCCATGCAATGTAAGATGAACATTACATGTGTGTTATTAGCAAAGAATCCCTTTACGTGCTTGCGTTAGCAAAACATCCTTTTACCTGTGTCTGCTTCAGAAAAACACTCCTTAATGTGTTTGCCCTTGCAAAAAATCATCCCCCATTTTCCAAAGAAACCATAAGTTTCCACTTCACTTGCTGTTTTGGTCATGGTATCTTCTCATATAATAGTAATCCTAAGGAAGACACGGCATGAGTCCTTTTAATTACTCTGGATTGATTAGTATCGTAACAATAGGTTTCTTGTAAAGCTCTATCTAGTCTCCCTTGTTTGTGGGAAATAAATCTAAGTTTCTTAGATTTTGTATGTCAACTTATGCCAGGGAATCTAACCGGTTTTAATTCAGACATGGACACTATTAACACCTCTGGACCCTGATCAACATGTTTCTGAACGTTTTTATCTCCTTAATATAGGCCAACCAGGAGTGGGATGAAATGCTCACATCCTTTTCCCCTTTATGGCCGAGGGTTCACATTAACATGTGTTTCCCCCTTTCCCATTTTAAACACACACACACACACACACACACACACACACACACACACGGCAGACTGTGTGCTTTTATGCATAAAAAGTTTGGAAAGCATCAAAAGAGGCACATTTAGTCAAACCATTAGTACTTGCCCACCAAGTAGACACAGGGATTCAGTACCTGTGTTGTACAGATGAATTAACCCACAAGGCAGAACAGCAGGCATCAGAATAAGGAGAAGTGGGCTGGAGAGATGGCACAGTGGTTAACAGCACTTGACAGAGGTCCTGAGTTCAACTCCCAGTAACCACATGGTGGCTCACAATAATGGGACCTGATAACCTCTTCTGGTTTGTCTGAAGACAGCTACATTGTGCTCATCATATAAATAAATAAATAAATAAATAAATAAATAAAGTATTTAGCAAAACAAAATAAGGGGAAGTGCCTAGATTAAAGGGTTTAGATATACAAGATCCAGCCCCTTGTAAATCCTCTAATTTTTTTAATGCTATCTTTTTGCATTTTTTTTGTTTGACATATTCTTTATTTACATTTCAAGTGATTTTCCCTTTCCTGGATCCCTCCTCCCCGAAAGTCCCATAAGCCCTCTTCCCTCCCCCTGTTCCCCAATCCACCCCTTCCCACTTCCCTGTCCTGGTATTCCCCCACACTGCTGCACTGAGCCTTTCCTAAATCCTCTAATGTTAATCTGGACTGTCCAGTGAGTTTTGCCAGACAAGAGGCTGAACATTCCTATCCCTATGTAGTATGGGAATTAGAGGGTCTAATCGTAACCAGCAATCCTGTCTGATTTCTGGCTGGGAATGGTTAGCAAATGGTGCACTTTTCCAAGAGTGGAAAATAAGGATGAGGATCCCTCAGCTTCCTAGAAAGTGGGGGGCCGGACTGAGGCTCCAGGTGTGTTGAGGTCATTTCTTTACAGGGAAGAATTGGTCAGAACTTTGGTGTAGGTATGTCTTTGTTAGGAGTCAAAGGTCTGGGAGCATGAAGAGGAGGTGGTTTATTCTGGATAGTAAATCTATCTTAAGAGTCCATTTCTGTGGCACAGAATCTGAGTACACAGGTTTCCTGTTTCCCAAAGCCAGAGGGTTTGTTTTGTTTTGTTTTGTTTTTTTAAATAAGGCCTTAGGTGTAGAGCTGCTATAGCACCTTGAAGGGAAGCCATATAACCTGTAGGAGGGAAAGGAACACCAGGAAGGGAAGCTCACTGGCTGAAGATGCAGGGCTATCTAGTACCCCATTAGCATGGAGACCTCCGGTGTTACTTTATGTGACTGACTGCCCATGATCCTCTCAATGGAGTATCATGGTTACGTGTTCCAGAGCAGATACAGTTAGGAAGTGGCTCCATTCCGTCTAGTCTCAGGTCTCTGAGATTCCCAGGATCTGAGCTCACGCATTCTTATAAGCTCACTCAGTCATTTCTTATGTCCACCTGGTAACACAGTCCCACAAGTAAGTCCTACAATTCCTCTGTAGAGTGTATGGGTCTGAGACCATAGCAGGGATAGTGTTGATCCTCGTAATTATTTTTCTCAGATTTTAGACTAGTCTATGAACAGAGGTCCCAGGTTTTGTCACAGGCATGAGAGGAGTGTTTCAAGTCTGTCTTGATAAGCCAGGCAATAGGAACTACAAGTTCCCTCTTCGTTTTCAGGGTCACTAGGTATTGTTTAATCTGGTCAGGGGTAAAAGAGCTAGTTGTTGGATCAGTCGGTGGTGGTGGGTGGGGGGCGATTTCTGCCATCACCCATGGGAACCTCTGTTGTCAAACTGTAAGATATATCTTTTGATTGGGAGCAGGACTTTACGATATTCTTCTGACAAAGAACAAGACACCAACATTTTGCTGTTATCTATAGTCTAACTGTATCTCATCAACAGGGAAGGGGATGGTGGCTTTCAATTTATGCAAAATGTCTTGTCTCTCAAGCTGTTTGTTTTGTAGTTATTTTTTTAATCTACCTCCAGGAACTGGAACCTATTTATACGTTTAAGTCCATGTGAGTTTTATAACTTTTTTTCCTAATACATAGGGCTGAGTTAAAAAGAAAAAAAAAAAAAAAAAAGCAATCATTTTAGCAGCTGTCTTTAATTCTCCTAAAGAGAACTTCGAGAAAACTGCCTCCTTGGTCAGTGTTGGACAAAAGGGACAAATCCATTCACAGATGATCCATGAATGCACGGACATTATCTATCAGTGTTCTCTATGTATTCCACACCCACCCAGCAGTCTGGGAGCAGTTTCTCTACTCTTTTCACAGAATGATTGGTTTTGAGTTTTCAAATGACACTGGTCACTTGATGAAAAGGTGACATATCAGCCGGGCGTGGTGGCGCAGGCCTTTAATTCCAGCACTTGGGAGGCAGAGGCAGGTGGATTTCTGAGTTCAAGGCCAGCTTGGTCTACAAAGTGAGTTCCAGGACAGCCAGAGCTACACAGAGAAACCCTGTCTCGGAAAAACCAAAAACAAAAAAAGAAAAAAAGAAAGGAAGGAAGGAAGGAAGGAAGGAAGGAAGGAAGGAAGAAAAGGTGACATAAACCAAGAAAGAAGGGGGAGGGGCTTTTGTACTGAGTATAGAATTCGTTATTTCATACAACTTAAATTATGTTAACATTACTACGCTATTCAATTTTTATTTATATTTAACCAAGGCTAAACTATACATGTATATCTTTGGAAGTAATTGTTTTTCCACATAGATTACTTATCCACAACAAACTGCACTTTTAAATAGAGCTCTGGCACCCACCGTCTTACCTAAATAACCAACCTTAATTTGAACAAAAATGTGACAGCTGACACACGTTTCTGGGCACATTGGAACAAGACATAAATCTACAATGTCCTATTAAAAACGTTTCATCTGAACTTAATTTCCTTAGGATATAGGATACAATGGGCAGAGACTGGGAATGTAGCTGGGTGATTGAGAGCACTCCTGCAATGACAAGTCTCTCTGAAGAGGCAACACTGACCATTAAATAACAGCCAGAGCAAGGCCAATTATCTATATTGGATTCTCCTTAGGATATACACATTTGAACACAGGATAGTTTGGAGGCCAATAACAAATTTCTGAATGTCATAAAATTTTGCATCATTTCCTCAAGGAAAATTATAATTCTGTGATATAGAGGGCATTCCATCTTGGCTGGTGTAATAAAGAACAAAATGTTATGTCTATTTTTTTTTTAAGAAAGGGTCTCTATTAAACAAAAGCTGAACTTGAAGTCACTATATACCTATGCTATATACAACTCTTTATTCTCCTGCCTCAACTTTCCAATTACTATAATTGAGGCATGCACTACTATACAAACCCTAAAACTTTCTCAATGTACAGCCCTGTGGCGGTTTGAATATGTCTGGCCCGTGGGAATTGGCACTATTAGGAGGTGTGGCCTTGTTGGAGGAAGTGCCACTGCGGTCTATGAGGTCCTATGCTTAAGCTCTGCCCAGGTTGAAGGAGATCCTCCAACTGACTGCCTACAAGAGTCCTCCCCTCCTGGCTGCCTTCAGATCATGATGTAAACCTCTCCTTTCAGTACCATGTTTGTCTGGAGACTGCCATGTTTCCCACTATGATGATAATGGACTGAACCTCTGAAATTGTAAGTCTGCTCCAATTTTCCTGTGTTTAAGAGTTGCCTTGGTCATAGTGTCTCTTCATCACAATGAAACCCTAAGCCAAGCCCCAAATACCCATATATAAAGAAAAGTACAATCAGCATAGAAAATTGTTAACAATTTTAAATCTAAGAAATGATCCAGGAGTTCTTGACTATTTCAAGTTTTCCATATGCATAAAATGCTTCATACATGTATTTTTCTAAGTAGTTTCAATTTGGCAATTTTGGTTTTTATGAGAAGCTCACCAGAGAAGACCACTCAGGCAGTATAGAGCCAAATGAAAGTCTTTATTCCAGCCAGCTCTGAGTACATTCAGGTATTTGGGACCCAAGTCTACCTCCAAGCACTTAGAGTAAAACTCACATCCTATTTTCTTGCTCAACAGCTGCAGGGGGAGCTTTTGCCCAAGTTGGAAGTTTAAAAGAAGCCAAGATAAGCAGATAGCTGGACACAGACCATTTAACATATGCCAGGATAAATTATCAGAGACAATTTGAACTCCAGTTCCTAAATCTGAGCTGGGTAATATTCCACAAGATTCTCCATCAAGGAAATTCTAGTCAAACCTGGAATGACCTCAGCAAGAATATAGATGGAGAATCCTGTGGACTTCCTTGTCTTATCACAAATGTATTGATTATTTTCATGTGTGGGCAGAGGGCATAAATAATGAATTTTTTTTTTTTATTTTTTATTTTTTGTTTTTTTGAGACAGGGTTTCTCCGTGTAGTCCTGGCTGTCCTGGAACTCACTCTGTAGACCAGGCTGGCCTCGAACTCAGAAATCCGCCTGCCTCTGCCTCCCAAGTGCTGGGATTACAGGCGTGCGCCACCACCGCCCGGCTGATGAATTTTATTTTTTAATGCGTTTAACCCCTTTAGAAAGTACTTATCAATGGCTGTATTTTTAAAATCTCCTCACAAATAATTAATGAATGGACTCACAATTCAAATCCTTTCATGTTCCTTTACCCATTTTATGTATCCAAATGAAGTTAATTAAAACTTAACAGTGGCCAGGCGGTGGTGGCGCACGCCTTTAATCCCAGCACTTGGGAGGCAGAGGCAGGCGGATTTCTGAGTTTGAGGCCAGCCTGGTCTACCGAGTGAGTTCCAGGACAGCCAGGGCTACACAGAGAAACCCTGTCTCGAAAAAAAAAAAACAAAAAAAAAAAAACTTAACAGTGAATGAATGTACATGGCTTTTCTAAACCATCTAAAGTAAGTATCCTTTCATATCAGTTATAATATTGATGAAAGCAAGAACACTGTAGAAGCCACTTTACAGAACAAGAGTATTTACCAAATACTCTCAAGGATTTTATTATAACCATTGCTACAACTTTGGCTGGTGCTGTGCTAGCCATGAACAAATAATACAAAAACAAAGTAAACATCCCGTCTAATCACAGGAGCAGTAGGATATTAATGGTGACAACGAAGGCATCTCAGATAAACCTAGTTTCAATAACTGTTCTCCCTAAGTTGACTGTCCTAGGTGACTAATGATTGATAAATTAAGATTATACAACTAACCGGAGAAGAGTAAATCAAAATAATGCTGGCTCCCCTGCATTTATGACATTTAAAGACATTCTCAACAGAGTACTTCCTCTGAACAACAAACTTCCCACATTCACATTTTCAAAGGCTTCTCCCACTATGAATATATGAATACTCTGATGTTGACCAAACCAAAAGGTATATTAAATTCTTCCCACAATCTTTTCAGTCATAGACTTAGCAATATGAGTGCTCTGATCTTCAGTAAATTTTTCATAAAGGCTTGTCCACATTCCTTACAAGCACAGGACTTCTGATGATCATGGATTTTTCTGATATTGTGTAAGCACATCATTTACAATAAAGGCTTTCAGTCTTTGCACTTATAGGGTTTCAGATCTACCTGTCCTCTTTGAAGTGCTGTAAGAGCTTTGCTATTTGTGTATGTTCCTACATTCCTTGTATTCATAAGGTTTCATAACAGCATGGATTCTATTATGCTGAAGACCTGATCTCCAATGGAAGTTATTTCCTCATTCTTTACAGTGACAAAGTTTCAAATTGGTATGAATTCCCCAATACACATTGAAGGATGAACTAATTCCAAGTGTTTTCCCATACTTCTTACATTCATAGGGTTTCTCACCAGTATAAATTTTCTAATATATAGGTAGCTTAGAATTATTGCTAAAGGCCTTTTCACCTTCTTTATATTCTTAAGGCTTCTACTAATATGAACTCTAGAGCCCAATCAGCTTGATTTTTGATTGAAGGCCTTTATACATCCTTAACATCGGTAAGGTTTCTCACCAGTGTCAATCTCAATTGTGAGCTCTCTCATGAATTCTAAGGCTTGAACCACAAGCAAAGCCTTTTCCACATTCCTTGCACTGACCGGGATTCACATCAGTATGAATTTTCTGATGTTGAGTAAGTTGGTACTAAGTCTGAGGCTGACCAGCACTACTCACACTTAAAGGATTTCTTCTTTCTTGCATCAATGTTCTGGTGCCTAGTAAGCTGAACCAGAACAGTAAAGGCCTTTCCACAGTCCTTACACTGAATGAGTCTCTCATCAGAACCAACTTTCTGATGTTGCATGAGGTTTGAACAATTACAGGCTTTCCCACACTCATTACATTCATATGGTTTCACAGCAGCATGAATAACCATGACAAATAAGAAAAGAAACATGCTTGAAGGATTTCCCACATTCCTTGCATTCAAACATTTTTGTCCTGTATAAATTATTTTATGGCTTTAAAAATAAGTTATTATTTATTTTATCTATATTAATACACTGTAGCTGTCTTCAGACACACCGAAAGAGGGCATCAGATCCCATTACAGATGTCTGTGAGACACCATGTGGTTACTGGGAATTGAACTCAGGACCTCTGGAAGAGCAGTCAGTGCTCTTAACAGCTGAGTCATCTCTCTAGGCCCTATTTTATGGCTCTAAAGATGAAAGGCCTCTCCACACTCTTTACCTTCTCACCATTATGAAATCTCTGGTGGCGAATAAGCTGTATATTAAGTCTAAAGACTTTTCCACATCTCTTACAGTCAAAGGGTTTCTTTCCGGTGTGAATACTCTGATGCTCTGTAAAATTTGAACTTCTACGAAAGAATTTGCCACATTCCTTACACTGATAGGGTTTTTCACCAGTATGAACTCGCTGATGTTGATTAAGTAGAGACTGAAGTCTGAAGGCTGACCCACACAGCTTACACTTGAAAGGTTTCACATTTGTGTGAATGCTCAGATGTTCAGTAAAATTTGACCTACGACTAAAGAATTTCCCACATTCCTTGCACTGATATGGCTTTTCACCAGTATGAACTTTCTGATGTTGATTAAGTAGGGACTGAAGTCTGAAGGCTGACCCACACAGCTTACACTTGAAAGGTTTCACATTAGTGTGAATACTCCGATGCTCAGTAAAATTTGAACTTCTACGAAAGAATTTCCCACATTCCTTGCACTGATATGGTTTTTCACCAGTATGAATTCTGTGATGTTGATTAAGTAGGGACTGAAGTCTGAAGGCTGACCCACACAGCTTACATTTGAAAGGTTTCACATTAGTGTGAATACTCAGATGTTCAGTAAAATTTGACCTTCGACGAAAGAATTTCCCACATTCCTTGCACTGGTATGGCTTTATATCAGTATGAACTCTCTGATGTTGATTAAGTAGGGACTGAAGTCTGAAGGCTGACCCACACAGCTTACACTTGAAAGGTTTCACATTAGTGTGAATGCTCTGATGCTCAGTAAAATTTGACCTTCGACGAAAGAATTTTCCGCATTCTTTGCACTGATATAGTTTCACATCAGTATGGGTTCTCTGATGTTCAGTAAGGTGGTACTTACGTCTGAAGACTGACCCACACAGATTACACTTGAAAGGCTTCTCATCAGTGTGAGTCTTCTGATGCTCAGAAAGGTATACTTGAAGCCTAAAAGCCTTCCCACATACATGACACCCAAAGGCTTTCTCTCTGGTATAAATACTCTGGGGTTGCATACGGTAGGAGCCACTACTGCATATCTTTCCACATTGTTTACATTCAAATGATTTCTTTCCAGTATGAATGTTCTGAGGCTGAGTGATGAGTTGTGCTAGAACAGTGAAGGCATTTCCACAGTCCTTACACTGTAAGGGCTGCTTACCAGAATGAACTTTCTGATGTCGCATGAAGTTTGAACGACGATTAAAAGCTCTCCCACATTCATTACATTCATATGGCTTCACACCAGCATGAATGAGCCTATGTTGAACAAGGCTGGAGTCATGCTTGAAGGACTTCCCACATTCATTACATTCAAAAGGTCTCTCATCACTGTGAGCTTTCTGATGTCTTGTAAGATGCTGTTGTAGTCTGAAGGCCTTCCCACACTCCTTACATTCATAGGGTTTCTCTACAGAATGAATACTCTGATACTGAGTAAGAGCTGACCTATAACCAAAGTACTTCCCATACTCTTTCCATTCATATGCATTTTCTATACTGTGAGTTAGAGTGTGGCAGGTATAAGTGGGCATTTCTTCCTTGTCAGTAATCTTTTGATCAACATCTCCTTCTTGACAACCCTCTAGTCCCTTGAATGTACAATAGTTGTGGCCATTACTAAAACTAAAGCCCCTGAGTTCAAAAGTTTCACTTATATGCTTTATGGTCTGTTTGGGTAAATTTATAGTATATATGTGGTTGTCTGGAGATATTTTTTGAGCTTCATAATCTGACTCCAAATCTGAAAAAAAAGAAAAAAACAAGAATATTTTATTTTTCTGTAACACACATATACAAAATCCATTAAATGAATGGCCTGACTTTAAAGCATTTCTGAGAAGCTAAACTAGAGCAAGGAGAACAGTAATAATTAAATTTTATTTAAGAAAATACTCTTTACAGTATATCATTTGGAGATGGGAAGGCATGTCTGCTTAACGAGACTATAATTAATTATACTAAAATAATCTTATGGGTTTTTTTGCATAATACACAGTTTTGGGTGAAGTTTTTGGAAGCAATTAATGAGAAAATAACATATCACACAAATACAAAATATATGTCATACATTAAGAAAACGCAGGTACTGGAAAACCTCATAGGGTGGAGGTGTGGGGGGCGGGGAGAATCTGTGGTGGTGGTGGTGGTGGTGGTGGTGGTGGTGGTGGTGGTGGTGGTGGTAATAAAAATGGTAATAATACCAGCACCAAGAAACCAGAGCTGTCAGGGTCAAGATATCCAGACCAGCTTGGACTATATACTGAAACTCTGAGAAAAATAGGAACAAGCTAAAAAGAAAACAGAAAGAAAGCAGGAAAGAACTCTCTGAATTTTTTTAAAAGAGTAAGGCTCTCTAGCCAGGGAAACAGGTAAGCTAACTTCAGATCCTTACCTATCTCTCCTCTTCTCCAAATCCAATCATCTAACCTCATCCCTAGATCTGTTGCAACTGCTGCAGTCTCCCTGTCCCCATCATGCAGATATCTATCTCCAAACTTACTTTTACCCACTCACTGCTTGATCCCAATGTACAATTCCAACCGGTATGCCCTGGAAATTTGAAGGTCACTCTGGTAGGCTAACAAGCAGATCTTTACCTGTCCTCCAACTCCAATCCCCAGTCTCAACCCTAGCTCTGTAGCAGACCACCTGCTATAGACTTTCCTCACTCTTAGACCCCATTCCTAGGGCACTAAGCAGATCTAGTGGAATACCTGCTTTCCTCCTTCCTATGGGATCCTTCAACACTCCTAAGTGTCAGCTCCCAATACCTAGAAACACATTTAACCTAGAACCCCTAGTGACAACACCTATCAGGACCCCAGAAAAACTTCCTACCAGGTAATACACAACCACCACACTTTCCTAAGAACCAAAGAAAGCAACAGAAAGCAAAGCACACCCAACAAAGACTAGACCAGATATCAGCACCTACAATTGCAATTTTCCCAAACCCAAATGTCTATATGCCATATTATACAAAAACAGAGTACCAATCAGGTCAGTATGTCTGCACTAGAGCCTAGAAACCCTACTATAGCAGAACCTGAGTATTGTAACATAGGCGAAGCTCAAGAAAAAAACCATTACAAAAGCCTTTATTACTGTGGTAGAGGCCGTTAAAGAGGAAATGAAGAAATCCTTTTAAATAAATCTATGAAAACATAATTCATAAATGGAAATCAATCAATTAAACAGTTCAAGACTTCAAAGTACAAATAGAATCAGTAAAGAAAACCCAAATTGAGGGATATCTGGAAGTTAAAAGAACAGAGACTAGAAAAGAAAACTTGGAGGAAACGTCTCACAAACAGAATACAAGAGATGGAAGACAGAAGAGCAGACAGTGAAGACATAACAGTAAGACTGGATACCTCTGTCAAAGAAAATGGTAAAGCTGAAAATGTTCCTGCATGAATCATCTAGGAAATCAGGGACACCAAGTGTACCAGCTGGTTTTGTGTCAACCTGACAAAGCTGGAGTTATCACAGAGAAAGGAGCTTCAGGTGAGGAAATGCTTCCATGAAATCCAGCTGTGGGGCATTTTCTCAATTAATGATCAAGGGGGGAGGGTCTCTTGTGGGTGGTACCATCTCTGGGTTGGTAGTCTTGGGTTCTATAAGAAAGCAAGCTGAGCAAGCCAAGGGAAGCTAGCCGGTAAGAAACATCCCTCCATGGCCTCTGCATTGCTCCTGCTCGAGTCCCAGTCTTGACTTCCTCTGGTGATGAACAGCAATGGGGAAGTGTAGGCTGAATAAACCCTTTCCTCCCCAACTTGCTTTTTAGTCATGAGGTTTGTGCAGGAACCGAAACCCTGACTAAGACACCAAGAAAAGACCATATCTAGGAACAAGAAAAGAGAAAAGAGAAGAGACCTAAGTCTCTTTGACCTAAGTCAAAGGCAAGGAAATATTTTCAACAAAATGATAAAAGAAAATTCCCCAATCTAAAGAATGAGATGCCTATCAAGGTACAGGAAGCAATCAGAATGCCAATTACACTGGACCAGAAAAGTTCCCTCGGCACATAATAATCAAAACACTAAACATACAAGACAAAGAATATTAAAAGGTATAAGAAAAAGACCAAGAAACATAAAAAGGCAGATTTACTAGAATAATGCATAGCTTCTCAATTGAGACTTTAGCAACCAGAATAGACTGGACATATGTACCACAGACTCTAAGAGACCACAGATCCACCCCAGACTAGTATATCTAGGAAAAATTTCTAACACTATAGATGGATAAGAGACATTTCATTTAAGCAATATCCATATACAAATCTACCCTATAAAAGGAACTAGAACAGCAGTTCTCAACATTCCTAATGCTGTGACCATTTCATACAGTTTCTCATGTTGTGGTGACTCCCACAATAAAAAATGTTTTTGTTACTTCACAAAAATAATGCTACTATTATGAATCATAATGTAAACATCTGATATTTCTGATTGCCTTAGGCACCCCCCTCTGAAAGGGTCACAAGTTGAGAACCACGCACTAGCAGGAAAACTCCACCCTAAGGAGGCTAACCACACCCAAGAAAACACAAGTAATAAATAATCCCAGATTAGCTAATGAAAATGTGAGAAACATACACCAGCACAACAAAATAAAAGAAGTCAAGAAAACACTGCTCACTGATATCTCCCAACATTAATGGTCTCTGTTCTCCAGTAAAAGGACACAGAACAACAGCATGGATTCAGAAACCTTCTGCTTGCATCCAAGAAACACACATTAACACCAAGAATAGACATCACCTCAGGGTAAAAGAATGGAAAAGGAGCATGGTGGCACACACCTGTAATCCCAGCACTTGGGAGGCAGAGGCAGGTGGATTTCTGAGTTCGAGGCCAGCCTGGTCTACAGAGTGAGTTCCAGGACAGCCGGAGCTATACAGAAAAACCCTGTCTCGGAAAAAAAAAAAAAGAAAGAAAGAAAAAAGAAAAACAAAACAAAACAAAACAAAACAAAAAAAACAACAACAACAACAACAACAACAACAAAAAAGAATGGAAAAGGAAATCCATTTCCAAGCAAATGGAATTGCTTGGGCAAGCTTGTGTATCCATTTCAATATCTAACAAAATGGACTTCAGACTAAAACTAATTAGAAGTGATAAAGAAGAACAATACATGATCATCAAAAACGGGGCTGGAGAGATGGCTCAGTGATTAAGAGCACTGACTGCTCTTCTGAAGGTCCTGAGTTTAAATCCCAGAAACCACATGGTGGCTTACAACCATATGTAATGGGATCTGATGCCCTCTTCTGGAGTGTCTGAAGACAGCTACAGTACTCACATATAATAAATAAATCTTTAAAAAAAAAAAAAAACAAACACCAACATATATGCACTGAACAGCAATCACTCAAGTTTATAAAAGAAACAATATTTCTGCTTAAATCACATATGCTAATGTAGTCTAGCATTAATAATAATGGGAGGCTACAATACCCCACTCTCACCAATAGACAGGTCAACCAGACAAACTAAACAGTGAAATGCTGGTGCTAACTGAAATTAAAAACCAAAAGACACAACAAATATTTACAGAACATATCACCCAAATTCAAGAGAACATATCTATTCAGCATCCCATCAATCTTTCTCCAAAATTAACCACATACTGTGACAAAAAGCAAGTCTCAAAAGACAGAAAATTCAAATGACACCTTGCATTCTATCTCACCACTATGGACTAAACAATAATCGAAAACTTACAAACTCATGGAAACTGAACAACTCATTACTGAAGAAAACATGGGTTAGGAAAAAAATTAAGAAATTAAAAGAATTTCTAGAATTGAATGAAAATGAAGACACAACATACCCAAACTTAGAGGACAAGATGAAGATGGTTTTAAGAGGAAAGTTCATACAATTATGTACCAATACAATTATGACATTGGAAAGGATCTTATACTAGCAAGTTAACACTTCACCTAAAAGTTCTAAAACAAAAAAGACAAAGTTACACCCAGTAACAGAAAATGGCAGGAAATAACTAAACTGGGGACTGAAATCAGTAAAACAGAAGCAACAATAAAACAATTCAAAGAATCAATGAAACAAAGAGTTGGTTCATTGAGAAAGTCAGTAAGACTGCCAAACCATTAGCCAAATTACCTAAAAGGCAGAGAGAAAAGATCCAAATAAACAAAATTAGAGATAAAAGGAGGATATAACCACAAACACCAAGGAAATCCAGAGAATCATTAGGACATAAGAAAAAACATGTACTCCACCAAATTAGAAAATCTAAAAGAGGCCGGGCGTGGTGGCGCACGCCTGTAATCCCAGCACTTGGGAGGCAGAGGCAGACGGATTTCTGAGTTCGAGGTCAGCCTGGTCTACAAAGTGAGATCCAGGACAGCCAGGACCACACAGAGAAACCCTGTCTCGAAAAACCAAAAAAAAAAAAAAAAAAAAAAGAAAATCTAAAAGAAGTGGGTGATTTTTCAAATACAAACTACTTACCAAAGTTAAAAAAAGACCAAATAAGCAAACCTACATATTCCTAGTAAAATAGAATCAGTAATTAAAAATCTTCCAACAATAAAAAGTCCAAGGCAAATGGTTTTAGCATAAAATTATAATAGACTTTCAAAGCAGAGTTCATGCCAATACTCCTCAAATTACTGTTCAAAACAGAAACAGAAGGAACACTACCTGTCTTAGGGTTTTATTACTGTGAAGAGATACCATGAACAAGGCAATAGTTATATAGGCAAACATTTAATTGGGGCTGGCTTACAGTTTCCAAAGTTAATCAATTATTATCATGGCAGGAAGCATGGCAGCATGCAGGCAGACATGGTGCTGGAGGATCTAAGACTTCCACATCTTGTTCGGAAGGTAGCCAGGAAGAGCCTCTGATTCCACACTGGGTGGAACTTCAGCATAGGAGACCTCAAAGCCCACTTACATGATGACACACTTCCTCTGTCAAGGCTGGAACTTCATCCACTAAGGCCATACCTCCTAATAGTGTCACTGTCTATGGCCAAGCATTGAAACACATGAGTCTATGAAGGCCAAACCTATATAAAACACTACACTGCCCAATTCTTTTGATGAGGCCACAGGCGCCCTGATAAACAAACCATATAAAGACTCAACAAAGAGAGCTACAGACCAATTTCCTAATAAACATAGATTCAAAAATTCTCAATAAAATACTTGAAAACTGAATTCCAGAACACTCATATCATCCCTCATGATCAAGTAGGCTTCATCCCAGAGTTCACATACATACATCAATAAATGTAATCTACCATATGAACAAAATGAAAGACAAAAAGCAACAGATGCAGAAAAGACCGTTAACAACATTCAACACTGCTTCAGAATAGGAGTCCTGGAGAGATTAGGATACAAGGGACAGACACACTGCAACATGACAAAGGCAGTAGATAGCAATCCCAAAGACAACATCACCTTAAAGGAGAGAACTCAAAACAATTACACTAAAATCCATTAAAAGATAAGGTTGTCCAAACTCTCCATACCTACTTAGGAAAGTACTTGAAGTTTTACCTAGAGCAGTAAGACAACTGAAGGAGATCAAAGGAATGCAAAGCAGAAAGGTCAAAGCATCTTGGTTTGCAGATGATATAAGAGCATATATAAGTGACCCTGAAGAGTCCAATGGGGAACTCCTACAGCTATAAGCACATTCAGCAAAGAAACTGGAGACAAATGAACTCACAACAACCAGTAACTCTATGCACAAATGACAAATGGACTGAGAAAGAGAAAGAAATCACAGAAACAACATCTTTCACAATAGCCTCAACTAAAATACAATATCATAGGGTAATGCTAACTAAGCAAGTCAAAGATTCGTATGGTAAAAACAGTAAGGCACTGAAGGAAGAAATTTAAGGAGATATCAGAAGATGGAAAGATCTCCCATGCACTTGGATGGGTAGGATTAATATAATAAATATAACACTCATACCAAAAGCAATCTACATATTCAATGAAATCATTATCAAAAATAGCAATACAAGTAATACTTCACAGATCTTGAAAGGCCAACTTCCATTTTATATAGAACACACACACACACACACACACACACACACAAACAGGACAGTTTAAAAACTCTTTAACAATAAAAGAACTGTTGGAGGTATCACCATCCATAGTGTGATTTAACTTGTGTGCCTGGCCCTTTAAAGGATTCTCTAGTTGCTAGTCAACTACCTCTTTAAGGGAACTGTTAGACCTATGACCTTCAGTGTCATATGACTTGCCTCTTGGACTTCCTGGGACAGGAGAGTATAAAGAAGGGCAGCAGAGGATGAGATGGGATAGGATGCAGGTGGCAGAAGCACAGGGTCAGAGAAGACAGCTGGTGCAGAAAAGAGATTGAGCAGAGTAAAACCAGGAGACTGCTGAGCCAAGAGAAGCCGAGCTGAGCCAGAGAAGATGTTGTTAGGAGACAGTCCAAAGGGAGCGGGGCCAGCAGAGTGAGAGAGAAGACAGTTGGTGGAGAAGATGTTAGGAGACTGAGCCGAGCCAGAGAAGATGTTGTTAAGAGACAGTCCAAAGGGAGCGGGGCCAGCAGAGGGAGAGAGAGGACAGTTGGTGGAGAAGCCAGAGAAGATGTTGTTAGGAGACAGTCCAAAGGGAGCTGGGCCAGCAGAGTGAGAGAGAAGACAGTTGGTGGAGAAGATGTTAGGAGACTGAGCTGAGCAGACAGGCTAGAACAGTTGTTACAGTTTGGAGCTGCTAGTATTGGGAAGACGGGAGAAGGACTGTTTAAGCACACTGTTGGGGAACCGAGGGAGGAATAGTTGGAAGAAACCTTTGAAGGAGCTGGGTTGGAAACTGAGAGGAGGGAGGGCAGGGAGTTAAGAGAACTGGGTTACTGTTTGTAAGAAAAGGAGACATTAAAAAGAACATTTATAAGGGAAAAAACATATTTTACACCAACTCCAATCTCAAGTTGTACTACAGAACTATACTTATAAAAACAGCATGTGTAGAAGAATTGCAATCCAGCGACATGGCTGCTCTGTCAAGGGATCACATCCCAAAACCTTCTAGGTCTGTGTGATCCTGCTGGAACGACACACCTTTAATCCCTGACAGGAATACAGACATCCCATTAGCACACACCTTTACTCTGTGCCAAGCCCAGCATGGCGGCCTCTGGCTGACCTTCAAGACAGCCCTAAGGCTGTGGAAAAGAACTCTGAAGACATGAGTTCAAGAGTATATAAACAGGATTTCTCAACTATGCAAAATATAAGGATGCAATATGAATTGCATGAGGGGCTTCATGGACCAGGACTAACAGAGGGAGCTGCACTAATGAGTTCATAAAGAGAAAGGAATAGTTTAAAACAAGGCTCATGGGTCAAGTAATAAAGGAACACCAGGGAGCGAGTGAATGTTATCTCAGGGTGGAATCACACCCAGCTAAGCTTACTGTTTGTGTTTACAAGGCAGGCAGATCTGAGTTCACTTACTATGTTAGAAACATGTACTTGCTGTCTTTTTCTAAGAATCAAGGGGCTGAAGTCATAAAATACTGATTCATAGCCGGGCGTGGTGGTGCACACCTTTAATCCCAGCACTTGGGAGGCAGAGGCAGGCGGATTTCTGAGTTCGAGGCCAGCCTGGTCTACAGAGTGAGTTCCAGGACAGCCAGGGCTACACAGAGAAACTCTGTCTCGAAAAATAAAAATAAAAATAAAAATAAAATACTGATTCATGAGCATGACCAAGAGCAGTCTCGAGCAAGAGAGTAGTCTGAAGCAGAGAGCTGTCTTCAGTAGAGAGCTATCTAGGGACCTAACTCAAGCAGACTACAGAATTGTCAGCTTGCACCCTTCAAGTCTTCCTTCCACTGCTCCCAAATACCTCCTCCTCAACACTCCCTTTCCAAGCCGAGGCTGAACCTTGGCATCTCTGGCTGGAATACAGACATGCCCTTAGCACATACTTTTAATCTACTAAATAATGCTGAAGGTAAAGTTAGTTTGTAGAAGGAAGGAACCATGTTTAAAAGTGACACATAACGGAGGGGCAGACAAAGTGACAAATCAGAGAAAGATTTGACAGATGAGTCAGAGACGGGATACGATCAACTCTCGGGAGAACAGCACAGGAAACAGAAGCTATTTAAGAGCAGTGAAAGGAGAGAGATTCAGCTAGTGGAGAGGTAGTAGAGTTGAGTTAGCAGCAGTTCATTTGGTGTTAGTTCTGTTCATGGAGTTCAGAGGGTAGTTTTTACTCGACCATTTATAGGGACAGGGTCCAGAGAGAGAACAAGCTAGATACAGGTGAAGACAGAATGAGACAAAGAATAAGGAGGAGCCAGAAGATTAGAACATATTACAAGCCAGTATGAGGCCAAGCAGTGTAATTCAGTGAGACTTGCCAAGAGAAGCCGTATTCAGTCAGCTTAGGGAGGAGCTTGAACTAGAACAGCGGAGTTGAGTCAGCCAGCCAGAGTTCAGAAAGAGTTAGAAAGGGTGAGCTTATTTAGCAGTAAGCCTCCTAATGACAAATAAAACATACTTTCACGCCGGGCGTGGTAGTACACTCCTGTAATCCCAGCACTTGGGAGGCACAGGCAGGCGGATTTCTGAGTTAGAGGCCAGCCTGGTCTACAGAGTGAGTTCCAGGACAGCCAGGACTACACAGAGAAACCCTGTCTCGAAAAACCAAAAAAAAAAAAAAAAAAAAAAACCATACTTTCACAAGCATGGTGTTGGCACAAAACCAAACATGTTGATCAAGGGAAATTAACTGAAGACCCGGACATAAATCCACATACCTATGGATACCAGATTGTTGATTAAAGAAGCCAGAAATACACGTTGGAAAAAAAGACAGCATCTTCAGAAAATGGGACCAGTCAAAAGTACAGCTGCATGTACAAAAATACAAATAGATCCATGCTCATCACCCTGTACAAAACTTTACTCCAAATGGATCAAAGATCTCAACATGAAACCAAATACACATAGAAGAAAAATGCGAAATAGACTTGAACTCATCAGCACAGGAAAAGACTAAGTAGAATACCATTAGAACAGTCACAGAGATCAACAACAAATAAACGGGGCTCTATAACACAGAAGAGCTTCTGCACAGTACAGGACACTGTCACTCAGACACAGTGGCAACCTACACATCCCATATAGGGCTTATATCCAAATTATATAAAGAACTTAGGAAATTAAGTGTCAAGAAAACAAGCCAACTAAAAAATGGGGTACAGACCTAGACAGAGAACTCTCAAAAGGGGAACTCAAATGGCTGAGGCACACTTAGGAAATGTTCAACATCTTCAGCCATCAGGGGAAATGCAAATCAAAACCCCTTTGAGCTTTCATCCTATGCCCATCAGAAAGGCTAAGGTCATTGAACAAGTGACACTCATACTGACAAACATGTGGAGTAAGGGGACACTCATCCATTGATACTTTGTGTGTAAACTTGCACAGCCACTATGGAAATCTGTGTGGCGATCCCTCAGAGAGGTGAGAACTGATCTACCTCAGGATCCATCCAGCTCTACCACCCTTCGGCATACGCCCAGTGGATGTTGCATCCCGGCACAGAGACACTTGCTCATGTTCATTGCTACTTTATTCACCATATTTTGAAATTGGAAACAACCTAGATGTCTATCAACAGAAGTATGGATAATGAAAATACAAAATGGAGTATTCCTCAACTGTTGAAAAAATGAAATTATGAAATGCGCAGGTAAGTATTAGATGGAACTAGAAAAAAAAATCATTGAGCGGGGTATCATAGATCCAGAAAAGACAAAAGTGGTATGTATTCACTTATATGACAATACTAGCTGTTAAATTATGATAACCAAGCTATAATCCATAGAACTACAGAGGCTAGATATAGAGTAAAAACTGGGGGAACAGAGACTTTATTTAAAAAGGCAAATAGAATAGAGTTGTGGATGGACGGGGGTAGGAGCTGGAATGGAAGGATCAATTGGGAAGGGAGAGAAAAGGGGACAAGGGAGGAAAAGTGAGGGGAAATAGATAAAAGTTAAGGGTCATTTGAGGAGCAGTATGGATATCTAACATGGTAGAAACTCCCTAAAATATACACATATATGAGGGCTATCTAAATGAAATAGCCAAATACTGGGGGAGACAAGAGTCCCAACTGACCATCTTTTGTCCCGTAATAACGCTTACAGTCCCGGGGCTGGGTTGCATACATCTAATTGAGTTGTGGGCCAAAGGGGTTCCATGCAAACTGACATACAACCCAGGCTGTTGCCACAAGCTGATGGCAAAGCTTGTAGGACTCACTAGTTAATGTATGATTGTATTTAAGGCCCATTTCATAAAATGCATGCAACCCATTCCTGAAACAAGCTGAGTCACCAAGAACCGGAAACTAGACAGGCTTCTAGGGTAAAGCCAAATATTCTGCTCTAAACCTGTTCTAAGAACACAAAAGCAAAACCAAAAATGCAGCAATAAAATGACTCCTAAAGGCATTCTGCTATACTTATAGATCAGCCACTTATATGTTCAACCATTATCAGAGAAGCGTCCTTCTGCAGCTGCTGGGAATAAGTACAGAGGTCCACAGCCAGACATCACGTAGACAATTAGAGACCTTAGAAGACTCGGCCCTAAACGGGATGTCTCCATCAGCTCGCTCCCCTCAGCACTCAAGGGAGGCAATGGAAAAGCCGGAGTGATGGAGGACCCCAGAAAACAAGTCCTCTAAATAAACATAATCAAAGCTCATGTGAGATCACAGAGACCGAGGTACTGGTACCACAGGGCCTGCACAACCCAGTCTGCACCGGGACCTTTGTGCATGACCTCACTGTGGCCTCCAAGTTAGTGTTTTTATTCGTGAGGGTGCAAACAAGTGGGGCAGCCTTTTCCTGGGCTATTTCCTTTCTTTTGTTTTGTCCAATTCCAACGTTTTAGTTTTGTTTTAGTTTATTTTATTATTATTATCCCTCAGAAGTCTGTTTTCAAAGGAGAGACAGAAATGGAGTAGCTGCAGAGGGGAGGAGAGATGAGGAGGACCTGGGAGTTCTACGGTGAGAAGCGGGAGAGAAGCCATAATCCGCATGTATTATGTGAGAAAACAAATCTATTGTCAATAAAAGGGGGGGAGACTATGAAAATCTAATAAATACATTCAAGAGATTTGACAATGAAATGTTCAGAAAGCTAAAAGTCATTTAACATGGAAAAACTCATAAAGAAAACTCCTGAGGATCATTTGAGATGGTCATTTTATTAGTATGAGTGTAGCAGGGTTGTTTACATTACCTATGATTGATGGAAAACTGTAGATTATATCGTACAAAGGGATGCACGGAACACTTCATATCAAGTGTGCATTAATAACTTACCATCAAACAGTTTAAGAATTGGTGTCTAAACATGGAGTTGTAGACATAAATACAGCACATAAGGCATAATGTTGTCAATGTTTCATTTAGATAACATTTTCTTTTGCTGTTTAATTTGGGAAGGTTTTATTGTTGCTGTTATGTCGTCGGTTTTTTGTTTTTAAATATCTAGTTATCTTCATTTTCTATGTTTCTATGAGTGTATGTATATAAATATACTATTTCCAGAAAGCCAAAAAAAGAACATCGGATCCTTTGGAATTGGAGTGCAGCAGTTACAAAGCTGCACATGGGTGTTGGGACTGAGTGGGTGCTGGGAGCCACTCTGGGCTCTGTAAGAGCAGGAAGTACTGGTAACCACTACAGCACTGCTCCAGTCCCTCTGTACTGTGACATGATCTCACACAGCGCCTCTCTGACCACACCCGTGCCTGGCAGGGCTGCAGGCTCAGTCACTCCCACTCACCTGGGCTCGGCCTGTCTGCTTCTTCCTTCACAGCCATCCAGGGCTTTTCCTGCTGCTCTAGGAAGACGATCAGATCGGGCTTGGAAATGCAACTTCCCCCTTAAAAGACAGAGAAATGGCTCATTGTGCAGACTTTGGGGAGCAGGGGGTAGATGACAACTCAGTCTAATTACCCCAGGATGTCCTGGAACCTGAGATGTAACAAGGCTGGCCTGAACTTCCTTGACCTGCCTGCA
Source organism: Apodemus agrarius (assembly GCA_964023405.1). NCBI lineage: Eukaryota > Metazoa > Chordata > Mammalia > Rodentia > Muridae > Apodemus > Apodemus agrarius. The sequence goes on from OZ030005.1 coordinate 17,850,937, forward strand.
TCCACCTCCCAAATGCTGGGACTGAAGGTGTGTGCCACCATGCTCTGCCTGTTCAGATTTTTAAGATACAGACTTATTTATTATAAAGGTCTACACAGCTTGGCACAGTAGATGATGCCTGTGAGCCCAGTAGGTGGGGCAGTGAGCCAGGCCCTCTGCGCTGCAATGCAAGACCCTTGTCTCCAAAAACCAAATAAAAAATTCTTTTTTTTTGGATTTTTTGAGACAGGGTTTCTCTGTATAGCCCTGGCTGTCCTGGAACTCACTCTGTAGACCAGGCTGGTCTCGAACTCAGAAATCCACCTGCCTCTGCCTCCCAAGTGCTAGGATTAAAGGCGTGTGCCACCAACGCCCGGCTAAATAAAAAATTCTAGCCGGGCGTTGGTGGCGCACGCCTTTAATCCCAGCACTTGGGAGGCAGAGGCAGGCGGATTTCTGAGTTCGAGGCCAGCCTGGTCTACAGAGTGAGTTCCAGGACAGCCAGGGCTACACAGAGAAACCCTGTCTCAAAAAACCAAACAAACAAACAAAACAAACAAAAAATTCTAAAGGCCAAAATAATGCTGAGGAAAGACTTCAGAGAAGAAGGAAAGAAACAACCTGGGCAAGAAACCAGCTGCTTCAGATCGGGGTTGTAATCCCCTTTAAATGCAGCCGGGGCTGGTCACTGAAGAGGAAAGCACAGCTGAGTGTGAGAACAGGAATCCGCAGCTACACTGTCTGTGCAGACCCCAGCTCTGCAGCTCACTAACACTGACATCCACTTCGGCGAGTCCCGTCGGACTCTATGCTCAATTTTCCATCTAAACACTGGGCATGGAGGTGCACATGCCCAGAGCCACAAACCGTGAAGAGCGTAAGCAGGCAGAGGGGAAGTTCAGGTTGGGTTTAGTTTCTTAGCAAGTCCAAAGCCAGTCCAGTCCGCATTATGTAAGACATGGCCTCAACAAAAGCAATTAGTAACAATAATTAACAACAACAAGTAGTAGCAGTATTTGGGAGGAGTTTCTGTTATCTGTTGGGTAGGGCTGACATTAAGATTAAATACGACTTCATCCCCAGCCACGGGAAGTGTTATCATCATTGTGCCTATGCTGCCTTCCCTCACACTCCCACCTCGTCCTCACAGATTTGCTCAGTGAAGAGACAAACTTCACGCCCTACAACATCCTCTGCAAAGCAGGCAAAGGAAGTGCTCACGGAAGGAAACAGACTGTGTCCACTTCTGTTTGCAGTCAACTCTACGGATTCATTAGTAGGTAAATCATAAGGCTCCTTTATTAGTAGTGCGTGTACAGGTATGTGTGTGTGCAGGCATGCACGCATGTCTGGATAGGGCAGAGAGCAGTGTTTGGTGTGTTTGTTGACTGCTCCCCACGTTAGTATCTGAGACAGGGTCTCTCTCTCCCTGAGAGGACCAACAAGGGGCAGGCAAGCAGGGGCTTCATGAAGTCCTTTTTTTTTTTTTTTTTTTTTTGGTTTTTTCGAGACAGGGTTTCTCTGTATAGCCCTGGCTGTCCTGGAACTCACTCTGTAGACCAGGCTGGCCTTGAACTCAGAAATCCACCTGCCTCTGCCTCTGCCTCTGCCTCCCAAGTGCTGGGATTAAAGGCGTGCGCCACCACCGCCCGGCTCATGAAGTTCTTATTTGGGACTGAAAAAATCTTAAACTATTGCTTTGAGAAGGAGGAGGAACTCAGCTATCTCTTTTGAATTCTGTTAACCAAATTTTATTTTATTTTGTGTATATGAGTGTCTGTATGTATGTCTGAGCAGCACATGTGTGTATGACCTTAAAGCCCAGAAGAGGGCGTCATTAGATCCCCTGGAACTGGCGTTACACATGGCTGTGAGCCCCATCTGTGGTGCTGAGAACTGATCCTGGATCCTCTGCAACAGCTTCTGGCTCTCTTAACCACCAAGCTATCTCTCTGATCCAAGATTCTATTTATGGATTTATCTCTATTTATCTTATTTATGTGTGTGTCTTGTTTTGTTTGAAACAAGGTTTCACCCTGTAGACTAGGCTAGCCTGGAACTCAGGATGTATCTGAGGGTAATGTTGCGCTCACAGCCATCTTCCTGCCTCAGCCTTCTCAGTGAAGCAATGACAGGAACTGGCCACCATCCCAGCTTCAGCTACCACTGGAAAGATGGCATTGTCCTTTAATTCAAAGTGAGGAAAGCCCACTCTGTACGGGACACATCCCCCATCCATGGGGCACAGGCTCACCCACTGCGACCAGGTTGCTGTAGGTCTCCAACATCGTGTCCCTGTACAGGACCTTCTGAGCAGCATCCAGGCAGGCCCACTCCTCCTGAGAGAAGTCAACAGCCACGTCCCTAAATGTCACTGACCCCTGAAGAGCAAACACAACTACAGTGAAACTGGGGAAGCTTCCAAGATGGAAAACCAGGCGGGAAAGGACTCAAGCGTGGGAGGGAGCCATAAGGAAATGCTCAAGGCGCCTGAGCGCACGAGCTCCCCATGAACGACGGCTGTGCCCACCACAGAGCCAGAACTGTGCCTCTCCACTCCATCCACACCCCTCAGGGCAGACCCCACAGAGAGAAATGTCACTGGGGTCAGGGGGAATCACAGAAGGAATGCTGTGGGTCCTTGAGTTTATTATACTATCACATGAGGTCATTAAGATTTTTTTTCTCATGAGAATGATTTTATACAGTATGTAAGAGTCCACATTATGTGCGTATTATGTTTTGCACCATTTAAAAACAAAACCAAAAACTTTCCAGGTGACCATGTGTTTCAGGTCTTCCCTGACTCTGGAGACTGCAGTCACCTCCCTATCACAGCCTAGATGACCTTTCACTCTGATACCTGAACTCTCCCCTAAAGCCTCAGGGAGGTCACCTCCTCTCACACATGCACGGGGGACACTCACTCTCACACACTGGGTCATCAGCCTGACAACACCACAGAGGTCAATCAGGTTTCCCTGTGCAGTCAATGAGACCATCACCTCAAAGCTCTGAACCCCCAAAGCCCCTATTCCCCTGTGGGACTGACACCTCCGCTGCAGGGACAGTCCTCCCTGAGCACACACCAAGCATACAGCACACCTGGAGGAATGCGTTCAAAGACAACCCCAGGACCAGCTGGGGAGAGGCACAGGCAGGAAGTGCCCAGACCTGCCCACCCTCACTGCAGAGGGGCAGACTGGGCTGGGGATTCCGGATCCTTGGGAAGCTTCAGGAGGGAGAGAGGGCAGGAATCACCTAACCTGAAAGTCACCCTAGGTCAAAGAGAAATGTCAACTTACACAGACCATGTGGTGAGAACTGGAGCTGGCCATTCTTCAGGCTTCCTCTCCTGGGGGACAAAAAGAAAGACTTTCATTGGATTGTGACTTGATGTTCCCAGACTTCTGTCACTGTGATTTCATCAACCACGTTTATTTCTCAAGCACCCCCACTCCCTCTCTCCCTCCCACCGCTCTCAGTGCTTCCAGACCTGAGAGTTCCTGTCCCCAGCTGGCTTCAATTGATAATAAAGAATTGCTGTACAGCCCATGACTGGGCAGGGGGATGGAGCAGGACTTTTAGATTGTGCAGGCAAGGGACCAAGAGAGAGGGAAAAGAGACAGAGAATCACAATGACTGGAGGGAGAGGGATCAGATTAAGGGCTGCAGAAAAATCATCCAGCAACGGAAAGGGAAAGCCGCCATGGGGCAGTGGGGAAAGGCAGTGCTGCCCAGAAAACAACAGGGCGGCAAAGATAAAACAGAGATTCAGGAGGGGTTAAGCCAGGAATACTGGAGGGGAATGTGTGCTAGCCAGGGCAAAGTTTAGACATGCCTAACCAGTGAGCTAGTCAAGGTATCTCTCTCTCTCTCTCTCTCTCTCTCTCTCTCTCTCACACACACACACACACACTCACACACACACACACACGAGACACCAGGAGACAAAGCTGTTTAACTAACTTGCCGCCATACCTGAGTATCTTCATTGACCTATGATTACAGTATACATTGTACCCATTAAGCCATGAACCTTAACAAAGATGATTAGATGTAAAACAAGCTATCATAGGAGGCGAGTATGGGCTGGTTCTCTCCATATTATGAGAGATTTTTGTATAAAATAATTTTAAATTTTGGGGTGTCCTAGGTCTTTGGTCCTAGAGCTGGGTCCTCAGCCTCAGCACACTGACACAACTGCCCTGTCCCTGGCTGTGTGAGGACTGTGGTGTGCTCTGTACCACACCCAGCAGTACTGACCCTCTCCTCACAAGCTCTGAGCAGCACACACACACACAACCTCAGAGCTCCCTAAGATGCTGACCAGGGTGCAGCCGTCACCAGATGTGGACCCAGTGCTCTAGCCAATGGGTCTAAGCCTTCCTTCAATACACTGTGCGATTGTTCATCTGTGTTTGAGACAGCCTCTCCTATATCTCGGGCTGGCCCTGAGCTCCCGATGCTCCTTCCTCCCCCGCCCATGCTGAGATTACAGCCATGCCCCCACCGTCCCCACTCTCAATACACATCTAATAATCTTATGGAGTCATACTTTTGTCCCCCACAGGATTCACAAACAAATTTCCCTTCTTTCCTTCTCCTTTCTTCCCTCTGTGTACACCAGGCTAGCCAGCCTGCAGGGATTCTCTCGTCCCCACCCCCATCTTGCCATAGGAGGGCTGGGACTGCAGACATGCAGTGCTGCGTCTGCACAGCTCCGTGCCTGCAGGCACTGCGCCCACTGAGCCATTGCCACAGCCCCCATCTTTACATTTCTGTGACAGTTTTAGTGTGACCTCATGACATTTGTAACTGTTTATGCTTCATAATGTGCTAACTGAAGGCCAGAGATAAAGTACAGAAGGTTCTGCTGGACGTGGCAGCAGGTCTACAATCCCAGCCCTGGGGAGGTGGAGGCAGGAGGTTTGCTCAGAATCTGGCCTATGTGGTGCTGCAATCAGTGGCACTGGTCAACCTCAATTTTAACATTCAATACAATGACAGTGGACCTTCAGAGGCACCACTCGAAACAGATCACAATTTACAAACTGAAGCTACTAGAAAAATATACAGTCTCCATGACACTGGATATTTTTGGTATTACTCTAAAAATATATGTAACAAAACCAAATGGGCAAATGGGATTTACATCAAACTAAAAATGTTTCCCACTGTGTTAGGGTTTCTACTGCTGTGAAGAGACACCATGACAACAGCAACTCTCCCTCTCTCTCTCTCTCTCTCTCTCTCTCTCTTTTTTTTTTTTTTTTCTTTTTTGGTTTTTTGAGACAGGGTTTCTCTGTGTAGCCTTGGCTGTCCTGGAACTCACTCTGTAGACCAGGCTGGCCTCGAACTCAGAAATCCACCTGCCTCTGCCTCCCAAGTGCTGGGATTACAGGCATGCGCCACCCAGCAATTCTTAAAGAAGGAAAACACTTCGTTGCATCTGGCTTAGTCTCAGAGGGTTGGTCCATTATCATCATGCAAAAAGCACGGCAGCGTGCAGGCAGACCTGGTGCTGGAGAAGGCATGACTAGCAAAGGAGATGTCAAAGTCCACCCCCTCAGTGACACACTTCCTCCAGAAAGGTGACCCCTATTCCAACAAGGCCTCAGCTTCTAATAGTGCCACTCTCTGTGGGCTTCTGGGGCCGATTAAATTCAAACTACCACACACGGCAAAGGAAACCATCAACAGAGTAGAGGAATAGTCTAGACTCTAGGAAAATAAAATAACTGCAAACTGTGCATCCAACAAGGTGTGACCATCTAACAGAAAAAGCTATCTCCCCAAACGGAACATCAATATGGCCAATTAATAAGTTAATATATGAAAAATTAGCATCTCAGTGATAGCTGATGAAATCACAAGGAGAGGAGCAAATGGTTGGTCAGCACTGCACTGTGTCCGCGAGCCTCAACTCCAGATGTGCCCTGTCTGTCCACTTCTTGGTGGGGATGCACATCACAGCTACGTAAACAATGCTGGATTGAAAGCAGGAGTGTAAATGTCTCTGGAGGGTCCTGATTTTATTTCCATCCTATGACTACTCCATAGTGGGATTGCTACATCACGGACCAGTTCTAGTTGTAATTGAGAATCCGCCATATTGTTTCCTACCATGATTGCAGGAATTTACATTCCCTCCACAATGGGTTTTTTCTCTATATTCTCCACTTTTTTTTTTTCTGTGAATGAAAACTTAAAAAAAAAAAAAGATTTATTTATTTTATATTTCTGAGTATTTTGCACCTGTATGTGCACCGGTAGATCCTTTACCTCTGGTCTCTGAACTGAACTCATATACACATAACCCCACACACATAATTTAAGATTGAAATAATTAATCTCGAGACAAAACACCTACAATCTTACTTGTGTAGAATCTGAAGCTGTTTTTCCTAGGAACGGTAAGATGCTGGTTACTGGGGTTTGGGTGGCTGAGGCTGGATGTGCAGCATCAGGGTGGAGAACAGAAGCTGTAGATCCTTAAGGGAGTTCAGAAGATGCTGATTAAACTTTACAAAATTTCACCTACATAACGAAAGTTCGTGCGATGTATCATGTAAAATGGTAACTATGGCCAATGGTTTTGAGCAGACCTTAAGCATATTCTCTACAAAAGTGTGACAGAGTTAGTCATCCCAAAGTATATAAAAACTTCAAAATAGGGGGCTGGAGAGATGGCTCAGCAGTTAAGAGCACTGACTGCTGCTCTTCCAGAGGTCCCGAGTTCAAATCCCAGCAACCACATGGTGGCTCACAACCATCTGTAATTGAGATCTGGCGCCCTCTGCTGGAGTGTCTGAAGACAGCTATAGTATACTCACATATATAAATAAACAAATCTTTTAAAAAAAAAAGATAAATGTTGGTTAGGACTGGGGAAGGGAGGAAAAACTTCAAAATATGCTATATGCAATGTGAAAATTTTTATCTGAAAAGTAAAAAAAAAAAAATGCTCTGCATTAGCACATTCATTTTCTTTTCCTTGTTTTGAAACAGCGGCTCACTGTGCGGCCCAGCTATGTGGACCAAGCTGATCCTGAATTCACAGCGATCCTCCTGCTTCTACCTCTAAAGTACTGAGATTAAAATGTACACCACACGGCCGGGCGTGGTGGCGCATGCCTGTAATCCCAGCACTCTGGGAGGCAGAGGCAGGTGGATTTCTGAGTTCGAGGCCAGCCTGGTCTACAGAGTGAGTTCCAGGACAGCCACGACTACACAGAAAAACCCTGTCTCGAAAAACAAACAAACAAACAAAAAAGTACATCACAAAGCCTAGCTTTTCTTTTTGAGTCACTTTCTTGAATATCCAACCAGTAATCACATTGTTTCTCACACTCCCTTGTCCTGCAGAGCACTGAGGAGAATGAACCCAAAATGGCCTCACAGGACAACAACGAAAGCACACCAGGCCCTCAGTATATGGCGGCTCTGCACTAACAGGCTTTATTACCACAGGCTTCCTAAGGTTCAGGACAGGACTAGAGAGCCAGAGGGGACGGAACCGAGACTCCAACCAGGACACCACAGATCCACACCCCACGATCAACCACGGCATCGCTCACCTGGATCTGGCTAACATGACCCATTCCACACACACATATTGAGAAAATTACTAGCTCTCAGATGCCAAATGAAGGGCCATCACTTCTCCACTCCTGAAATCCTCACGAGTGAACGATCATCTATGGGCAACATTCTTCCCCTGCTTTGAAAGGCGGGCCTGTAAAGATCAAAGGCCATCTGATATGTGATGCCATCCAAAATCAATTTTTAAAATCAAGAGTTTGAGGGGCTGGAGAGATGGCTCAGCGGTTAAGAGCACTGACTGCTCTTCCGAAGGTCCTGAGTTCAAATCCCAGCAACCACATGGTGGCTCACAACCATCTGTAATGAGATCCGACGCCCTCTTCTGGAGTGTATGAAGACAGCTACGGTGTGCTTAATATATAATAATAAATAAATCTTTTTAAAAAAAATCAAGAGTTTGAAAAACCTAACGCTAACCTCTGGAGGTTCCTATCTTAGGAAAAAGGTGTGACTGTGGAGAAAAAGGGGCAGGGTTCACTGAAATGATAAGGTGAATATTAAGTGGAAAGGGAAGAGACAACGCGGTGCCCAGTGGTGAAGGTATAAATTTTCACGGTCCTCCTTCGTTTACTGACAATTCCATATTCTAAAACTAGAACCTCACGTCCAAAACTGAAACACCAAACTCACTCCTGAGTCTCGAATGTGTAGCAATGACGTTCCCACTCTCCTCCAGCTCTCCTTTTGAGACCGACTAGGGGAACAAGCATGAGATCCCAGACTATATCCGACAGCATCCTCAGTGAGCACTTTCCTTCCGTTCCCTCAGCACTCACATGGGCTCGCATGGCTAGGGCTCTGGGAAACTTGGGGAATCCGACAAATAGCAGCCCTCCTAGGCGACCCTCGGAGGCACTTCCGGCCTTAAAAGCACCTCCCAAGCTCCAGTCTGAACCTCAGGGAAAGCGTCCCTTCAGACTCCGCACCTGACCTCTCCTGCTTCAGTCCCTGTGGCCCTGAGAGAAAATGATAATAAGCACAGTGGCACAGATACTGCAGAGCTCAAGGTGTGTAGACCCAGAGAGACGCACACGCGCGCGCACACGTGCACTCGTCCCAACATCTCCATCCACCCTACACCCGCGCCCACACCGACACCCAGCCCGCTGGTTCCCGCCTTACTCGGTGGAGACCGAAGCCAACCAGCAATTTCTTCGGACCAGAAAGGTCAGACCTTCCGCATTGATGGCACCAGGACGCCAAAGACCCTTGGCTGCTTCTGAGGCTAAGCGGAGCCTTCAAGAAGCCCCGCGTTTCCCAGAGATCCCAGCATGCAATTTAGCCCAGCCCATCCGGGAACCGGGCCCAGTGGCTTATGGGAGTTCCCACGGTGGGGGAACGGGACGAGGGGCGGAGCTCCCTCGGTGGGCGGGGCTCCTGGGTGGGCGGGGCTCCCCGGGTGGGGCGGGGCGGCCTCCTATGATCAAGGCTTAGTTCCATATTCTGAGTTTAACTGGTTTTCTCTCCTGTGGAGTGGACAGATGAGCTGAAATTTTAAAATTCAGAGTTGTAAGTAAGATCAGATCGGGATGGACGCTTTGTCTGAGTCCCACTGAGTGGGAATCCACCTCGTTATGCTCTGGCAGGGACTATGGTAAATTTGAAAAGACTGAACTAAAGAATTGGTTGATTTGTAAACTTGGGTAGTTCACATTAACGATGTCAAAGAGCCAGAAGCCGGGCGTGGTGGCGCATGCCTGTAATCCCAGCATTTGGGAGGCAGAGGCAGGAAGATTTCTGAGTTCGAGTCCAGCCTGGTCTACAGAGTGAGTTCCAGGACAGCCAGGACCACACAGAGAAACCCTGTCTCGGAAAAAAACAAACAAGACAAACAAACAAACAACAAAAAAAAAAGAGCCAGATATTCTGGACCCTTTCAGGGTTCTGTGTCCCTGTTATCTAGACAGGAAAATTTGAGTGACGACTACATCTGTATGTATCGCCAGAACAGTGTTCAGTAAGCGGTGATTTACCTTATGTTGGAGGAGGAATGACTAACACGCGTAAGTATCCTTAAAAAAAAAAAAAAGAAAGAAAGAAAAGAAAAGAAAAAAAAATCCCAAAAGCATATGCCTCTTTTTTATAGGATAAACACATTTATTGTAACATGACACTATTGAACTTTCTTTCTTTTCTTTTTTTTTTTTTTTTTTTTTGGTTTTGGTTTTTGGATTTTTGTTTTTTTTCTGAGACAGGGTTTCTCTGTATAGCCCTGGCTGTCCTGGAACTCACTCTGTAGACCAGGCTGGCCTGGAACTCAGAAATCCGCCTGCCTCTGCCTCCCAAGTGCTGGGATTAAAGACGTGCACCGCCACCACCACCTGACTACTTTTGAAGTTTCAAAACCACTTTTGTTGTTTCTCATATTTATAAAGAGCTTTTTCCAAACATGATAGAAATTGTGAGAAGATCCTAGTAATAAAACTACTTGCATTAAATGTACTGTAAATGATGTAAACACTAAAGTATGGGTGTGAAAAAGTATGAAGGTAAGCCAGACCCAACCAAGTGTTAACTACAGAAAATATGTTAAAATATTCTAACCGATTCAAAGTGACCATCCCCACAATAATCAAAAAAAACAAAAACAAAAAACAAAAAACTACTTAAGTCAACTTTAAAACTGTGGCAGATTTGGGGATAAAGAACATTGCCAGTGATAATAGCAATAACAGAGCAAATCATCAAGTGACAATAAACTTGGCTGGGCGTGGTCGCACATCCCTTTCATCCCAGCAATAATGAGGCACAGCTAGTGTATGTCTATGACATGAGGCCTCCAAGAACTATTTAGTGAAGACCTGTCCAGAAACTAAAATAAACAGTATACGTGTAATACCACACCTTCAAAACATGAAGAGGGGGGGAAAACCTGATAAATAAGGTGTAACAGCCAAATCCAGCATCACATACAAATGTTTTCAGTCTCAATAACTGATAGAAGACATCCAGAAAAGCAACAGAGCAAAGTTGATTTAGACAGCATCATTAACTATGAACGCAGACAGAATAAAAATCAAGACAATTAAACTTAAATAAAATCAGGGGGTCTTGAGTGGAGAGTTTTCTTGTATACACACTCAGGGCAGAAATGCCCATTACCTGGAGATCCTTCTGTTTAGAGCGTCCTTTTGCTGGAGAGATGGCTCAGCGGTTAAGAGTACTGACTGCTCTTCTAACGGTCCTAAGTTCAAATCCCAGCAACCACATGGTGGCTCACAACCATCCGTAACTGAGATCTGACACCCTCTTCTGGAGTGTCTGAAGACAGCTACAGTGTACTCACATATAATAAATAAATACGTTTTTAAAGTTTCCTTTTTGGCAGGGGGAGGAGGAAGCCAATACTTTATATTTTGTACTGCACTTTTAAAAATTAAAGACTTGGCCGGGCGTGGTGGCGCATGCCTGTGATCCCAGCACTTGGGAGGCAGAGGCAGGCAGATTTCTGAGTTCGAGGCCAGCCTGGTCTACAGAGTGAGTTCCAGGACAGCCAGGACTACACAGAGAAACCCTGTCTCGGAAAAAAAAAATTAAAGACTCCATCTAGTTTAAGATATCCCACAGGCTGATTACTAGACAAGGAGTGCCCCAGCCAGAACCAGGTGACTGTTTTGCAAAGCTTTCTGACTTGTTGTTTCACTGGCTTTTGGACCATTTATAAACATGCTTAGTTTCCTGTCATGCCAATGTGTTCCAGTCCTCCTTTCTCTCCACAGTGTGACTTTGGTTGGTCTGCTCCATCTTTCCTGAGTTCACAGTTCTTTTCTTAGTGCTATCCCTTATCCCTCATGGGAAAAAGCTTAGATCATTGTCCTCCCTTTTCTCTATAGGTGCCATGTGGAGCTAGATACATAACCAGAGAGATGAATGTCCACCGTCAGTGTTTCCTCAGCCACAACAACTTGCATTCCTGCTGGGGTTCTGCAGGCCACACCCCCAGTCTCAGCTCTCAGCTCTTTCTGCCTCTGTTTCCTGCTCTGTGTGTGCACAGCTTCATCCTCCTCACACAGGGACGCATCTGTGTTTCTCTTCAAGTTTTCTTCTCTCCTGCTTCTAGAGGTGACAGTCGGCACAGGCTGAGAAGTCCCAGCATCCCCTTCCTGATGGCTCCTCACTTCACACCTGCCCTCTTCTAGATCTGTACTGTGAGCGAGCCGCCCCTCTCCACAGTAAACACTGATTCCCACACTTCCTTCATATTCTTACATGGGGTTCTGTGGTTATGGTCGCCTGGTTTTGGTTTTGTTTGATTGGGTTCAGTTTTGGGTTTTTGTTTGTTTTTTGTTGGGTTTTTTTGTTCCTTTGTTTTTTTTGTTTGGGGTTTTTTGTTTTTGTTTTTGTTTTTTTTTGTTGTTGTTGTTGTTGTTGTTTTGGAGACAAGATTTTTTTATTTTCCTTGGCTGTCCCAGAATTCTCTCTGTAGACCAAGCTGGCCTTGAACACAGAGATCTGCCTGTTTCTGCCTCCCGAGTGCTAGGATTAAGGTGTGTGCCACCCTTAAGTGTCACCCCTTGTAGTGGTTTGAATGAAAACCATCCCCATAGACTTAGGGAGTAGCATTATTGGGGATGTGACCTAATTGGAGTAGGTGTGGCCTTGTTGAAGCACTTGGGGGGACATATTCAAACCACCACAGGCACTTATAAGCAACTACCTCCAGTTCTTCCTCCAGGGCATTTCATGCTCGCTCGTGGGTTCCAACCACACTTGTGCATTCATGGCTAATGCACTTGCTCACACACAGGGTTAGGAGTGGGGTCAAGGGAGAGACATGAATGAAAACTTAAAAAACCCAGGACCTGCCGATTTCCTAGCCCCTACCCCACCGCCTTGGAGACTGAAAGAATCTCCTGCAAGGTGGACATGAGGCGCCTGCTGAAGGGAGGTCCCACGATTAAAATACCAGATTTGACCAGTTTGCCCTGGGACGTTCTAGAAACTTCTTTGTATATTTAGTGAAAGTAAAGTACACCCCCACCCAGCCAGCATTTTTAAATTAAACATTTTACATTAAAAATTGGTAGAGTCAGCTTCCTTCCTACTTTGTGAAGGTTTACTTCCTCTGGACAAATCAGACACATCACTGGGCTGCAAGGGAGAGGGCTTCCCTGCGCAGAACTGTCTTCCAGGTGTGAGAATGAGACCCGTGTAATGGGGGGGGGGGGGAGTCCTTTAAAACCAGTCAAGCAATCTGGTGACTGGATAATGTCTTTGAACCAGAAAAACCCAGATAAGCTACTTGTGAATGAAGTGGAAATGTCTAATTTCTTTGGAGACTTGGTTGTATCATGTGATGTTTTTTCTGGAAGCTGTCTTCTGAGAAGGATGTTTTTGCTGAGGTAGACATGTTATGTTTTGCTGAGAACAGACCCATGGTGTTTTTTCTAGAAGTTGCCTAGAAAGTGTGTACATGATATTTTGTGGATGTTTGAGAGAACATGTTTGGAAACGTTATAAACGGACAGCATGGCATTGGTTCACCTTGCCACTCTTTGCTGGTTTTCATTGGGCTTTGCAGATGCTGGTCTGACCCTGTGGCATCGGTTTGCCTTGCCTTCTTCAGTGACCATTGCTTGTCGTGACTTCATAGAGCGAAACGCACCAAAGAACGTCTGGTGGTGTTCTGGCAGGTTTTGCTCCTTCTGGTGACTCAAGCCGGTTGGCAGAGCCTCACAATTTCGTTTGGATAAGACTGCCTGCCGCTGCTGATTCGTGGATGGTGTTTGTGAGTGGATGGAGCTACTATGCTGACTTGTGTGAACTGAATTGCTGCTATCCTGACAACAGAGATTGGAATCGCCCCCAGAGAACTATGTCTAAACAGGTCCATATCTTCCCTTGCCCTATTAACCTCTCTTTTCCACTACCTCTGGTTAGTTGGTGGTGGGCTAGAAGGGAGGTTAAAGTGTTTAAGTGCCCTTATTAAGGTAGGTTTTGAAAAGTATAAGCCCACACATGAATACTTGACTATTTAAAATGCTTGTGATAAATGTTTACTGCTTCAGAGCAATGGGATTTTTTATTTTTAAATCTAGAAATCTGCTGTTGCATAGGATGGCCACCAGGTGGCAACAGGAGTCCAAGGATAAAAGGGAAGAGAAGGGGCCATTAAGGCCCAGTTGTCCAAAGACCTATCATCTTCTCCTTACATCTATCATCAATAAGAAAGAAAGAAGGAGGGGGACAGGAAAAGGAAGAATGGGGAGGGGATGTGTAAGGTGGGGAGACTGACAAGTTTCCCATTCCCCCAAGGAAGGAAAAGGAGGAAATGGGGGAGAGCATAAAGATTTTGTTATATATATATATATATATATATACACACACATATACATATATATGTGTATATGTGTATGTATGTATATATGTATATGTGTGTGTGTATATATATATATATATATATATAGTTTTTCCTAGAACAAGAGAGCTCTGCTATGAAGTTCCTTTGTAAGTTCAATGGGCAAATCATGGGGAAAATGAAAGCAAATTAAAAAGCAACAAAGAAGGTAGCTCTGCCAGTATTACAGCAATATACACAGGGCAGTGAGATGGCTCAGCAGAGAAAGGTGCTTGCAGCCAAGCCTGATGGCCTAAATTCCATTCCTGGCACCCCACGGAGGAGGAGGAGGAGGAGGAGGAGGAGGAGGAGGAGGAGGAGGAGGAGGAGGAGAAAGCCCAATGCAGGAAGTTGTCCTCTGAGTCCCACACATGGTATGAGGCACACAGAGGCATATACAGGTCCATAGACACACAGACTCACTCTCTCTCTCTCTCTCTCTCTCTCTCTCTCTCTCTCTGTCTCTCTCTCTCTCTCTCTCTCTCTCTCTCTCTCTCACACACACACACACACACACACACACACACACACAGGCACTGAGACACAGCCCAGACATGGTGGTGCACACACACCCACTGGTAATGTCAGCACTCAGGAAAATGAGGCAAGAGAATCAGGAGTTTGAGGCCTGAGGTAACTCTCCTTCCAAAAACTTCAAATAATAATAGCAACAATAGCAGTAACAAATTTAAAGTGAAGATAAAGGGAAACAAAGAAATCCATTAAAAGTCGGGAGGAAGCCGGACATGGTGGCGCACGCCTGTAATACCAGCACTTGGGAGGCAGAGACAGGCGGATTTCTGAGTTCGAGGCCAGCCTGGTCTACAGAGTGAGTTCCAGGACAGCCCGGGCTACACAGAGAAACCCTGTCTCGAAAAACCAAAAAAAAAAAAAAAAAAGTTGGGAGGATACGTGGGATTCACAGAGTTTTAGGGGGCCACTTCTAGAAATTTGGCAAGAATTTGACATTGGGCTAGGACACAGAAGTAGGCTCAGATAAGATTGCTTGAGGTTAGCTAAGGAATGTGTGGCATTCCTTTTATCTAGGTCATCCTGATAAGCTCCTATTTGCCTAGTTTTGATCTCTGTTTATTGCCTTGTTTGACTACTTTGTCTTTGATCTAAGAATGGACCCTATTCTCTACAAGGACCTAGAATGGTATAAAAGCCAACTGCAGAAAACTAAATCCGCTTCAGCTTCAGCACTGCCTGCAGTCATGGTATAATGTTGTCTAATTGCCTTTTTCTTTTCAATCTGAGACCCAGTTGACTGACTGAACTGGTTTGATCAATGAGAATTTACTTGCTTGCGCGCGCGCGTGTGCGCGCACACACACACACACACACACACACAAATAAATATTCTGTGTAAGTACATGCTTATGCATAATGAAAGAAGCATGAATATCATAGGGTTTTGAAGTGCCTGCAAACTCAGCATCCCAGAACTGGGAAAAAGTAAGAAGGGGTCTGTGACAGTTGGAATAGCTGTGGCCCTCACAGACATGTGTGTTTGAATACTTGGCCATAGGGAGTGGCACTGTTTGGAGGTGTGGACTTCGTGGAAGAAGTGTGTCCCTGTGGAGTAGGCTTTCCAGTCTCCTATGCTCAAGTTACATCAAGTGTGTAACACATCCAGTCTCCACCTTACTGCCTGTACATTGAGACGTACAACTCTTGGCTCCTCCAGCATCATGTCTTCCTGCACACTACCATGCTTCCCACTATGATGATAATGGACTAAATCTCTGAAACTGTAAGCCAGCTCCACTAACTGTTTCCCTTTATAAGAGTTGCCTTTGGGGGCTGGAGAGATGGCTCAGCAGTTAAGACCACTGACTGTTCTTCCAAAGGAGTTCAGTTCCCAGCAGTCACATGGTGGCTCACAACCATCTGTAACAGGATCTGATGCCCTCTTCTCGTGTGTCTGAAGTCAACTACAGTGTACTCATCATATATATAAATTAAATACATAAAATCTTAAAAAAAAAAACAGAGTTGCTATACTGACTAGTTTTGAGTGCCAACTTGACACAGTCGAAGTCATCCCAGAGAAAGGAGCTTCAGTTGGGGAAGTGCCTCTATGAGATCCAGCTGTGGGGCATTTTCTCAATTAGTGAATCAAGGGGGGAGGGCCCCTTGTGGGTGGTGCCATCGCTGGGCTGGTAGTCTTGGGTTCTATAAGAGAGCAGGCTGAGCAAGCCAGGGGAAGCAAGCCATTAAGAACCATCCCTCCATGGCCTGCGTTCCTGCTTCCTGACCTGCTTGAGTTCCAGTCCTGACTTCCTGTGGTGATGAACAGCAGTGTGGAAGTGTAAGCTGAATAAACCCTTTCCTCCCCAACTTGTGTCTTGGCCATGAAGTTTGTGCAGGAATAGAAACCCTGACTAAGACAGTTGCCTTTGTCATGATGTCTCTTCACAGCATAAAACTCAAACTAAGACAGAGTCTCAGAAGTTCAAGGCCAGCCTGAGCTACAAAGAACATCAAAGAAAAAAGGGAAAGAGCCGGGCGTGGTGGCGCACACCTTTAATCCCAGCACTTGGGAGGCAGAGGCAGGCGGATTTCTGAGTTCGAGGCCAGCCTGGTCTACAGAGTGAGTTCCAGGACAGCCAGGGCTATACAGAGAAACCCTGTCTCGGAAAAAAACAAAAAACAAAAAAAAAGAAAAAAAAAAAAAAAAAAAAAAAAGAAAAAAGGGAAAGAAAGAAAAGCAGGGTTAAGAGATGACTCAGCATTTTAGAGTGGGCACTGCTTTTACAGAAGACTCCAGTTTGGTTCCTAGCACTCATAATGAATGACTCACAACCACCTATCCCCTTCACCTCCAAGAGATGTTGTGCTATCTTCACACACACTCATGTGCAGAGACCACACATGCATAAATGCACATACACCTGATTAAAAATAAAAATAATCATTTTTAAAGGAAGGAGGCAAATGTAGTGTTGCATTTAATCCTGGGAAGAACTCTGTGAATTCAAAGTCAGTCTACTCAGCCGGGCGTGGTGCTGCATTCCTGTAATCCCAGCACTTGAGGGGCAGAGGCAGGTGGATTTCTGAGTTCGAGGCCAGCCTGGTCTACATAGCGAGTTCCAGGACAACCAGGACTACACAGAGAAACCCTGTCTCGAAAAACCAAAAAAAAAAAAAAAAAAAAAAAAAAAAAAAAAAAAAAAAAAAAAAAAAAAAAAAAAACCAAACAAACAAAAACCAAACAAAGTCAGTCTACTCTACACAGAGAGTTCCAGATCAGGACATAGTAAGGTCCTGTCTCAAAAGAAAGTGGAGAAGGAAGGAAAGCTCTATGTGGTCAGGAGACATTAATTCACTCCTTCTGAGGGACTCCATTACTACAGTCTTGCTCAGGATCTAAGAACATTTTCTTCTCAACAGAAAAGTCTGAGGAAAATACCTCAGGAGAGAGGGCAGCGACGAACCAGAAGAGGAAAGATCAATCTCAGAGGAGGAATCTAACTCAAAAAGGAAGGTAACAAAATATTATGAACATAAGTGGCCTACCATGCATCACTTAAACATGAGTCATTCCAGGAGACCCCCCCCCTAAAAAGTGTAAAAGAACCCGAAGGGTCCTATGGAATCTGCTGCTGCTGCTGCTGCACTCCAAGCGTGGCGACAGGAGGATCTTATGGCTGTTTCCTAGTGAGTATGGGGAGTGACAAAGAGGATACGGATCAAATTGCTTATGACTCCTCATGATTGGTTTAAAATTACCAGAGCCTGCCTAACTGAAGATGAAATTTTACGATGGATGGATAGATATAAGAACTTGGCTCAAAAGGAGTTCTCTAAGATGTCTGAAGAGTAAGAGGGGAATGGGGGCGTTAACGCACAGAATGTTCATGGGTGTGCGGAAGTGGTTTGAAGAAGCCACAGAAAACGACAAAGGAAGCTCTAGTAAAAGGATCAGCTGCAGCTCTAAAAACATGGAGATGCTTGCCTCATAGAGGGGCAAATACCAAAAGGCTTGCTCATATGATTCAGAAACCAGAAAGCCACTTTGCGGAATCTGTTGCTCGGCCGACAAAGGCTCTTGACAAAATGGCTCTTAGTTCTGAGGCAAAAGATAATTGCTTTAAAACAACCGGCCTTTGAGAATACGGCACTTGCTTGTCAGGCTCTCATAAAGACACTTTAAAAATCTGGAAATATAAGCCGGGCGTTGGTGGCACACGCCTTTAATCCCAGCACTTGGGAGGCAGAGGTAGGCGGATTTCTGAGTTCGAGGCCAGCCTGGTCTACAGAGTGAGTTCCAGGACAGCCAGGGCTACACAGAGAAACCCTGTCTCAGAAAAAAAAAATCTGGAAATATGCTTAAAGCGGGAGCTAAGGTGGCGGCTTCATGTTGTCGAGGTGTACCCATTACAACAACCTCACAAGGCCAGAGCACTACCCAAAATCTTACTAAGCAAGGAAAGAAAAAAAATTAATAAATCAGGCTTGGCTCACAAAAGTTATTTAAGTAAGAAGCCTGGATGTATCAGCAAGCAATGTCCCACTAAGGCAGGTGGCGGCGCCATGAGTTTTAATGCTCCTGGCCACCCTCAGAGCAGAAGTCTAGCCATATCCTCCTTGTCTGAAAGGAGACCACTGGCGTAAAGAGTGCCAACCTAGCTTTCATAAAAATGGCACTGCCTTAACTGATGCTACCGTAATCCCTAGTAATACAGGAATCTTATTGAACCGGGGAAACTTCGAGAGGGACCTATCTCAGGCCCCTCAAATAAAGGTAATTCAACATCCTCAGGCAACCAATCCATTTGTCAAAGAAGGACTGTCCAACAGCGGCAGTGGGCAACCCCAGGCAGTGCAAGACTGAACCTCCACAAAAGTATTTACTCATGACGTCTCCTCAAACAGGTTACCTTAACTACTAAAGGTCTTATAGAAATTTTCCTCACACAAGAAACCTTTACATCACTGGGAAGGGAGCCCTTAGTTCTGTGGAGGCTGGATGACCCAGGGTAGGGGAAATGCTAGGGCGCTGAGGTGGGAGTGAGTGGGCAGGTGGGGGAGCACCCTCATAGAGAGGCAGAGGTAGGGGATAGGGATAGGGGGGTTGTGGAGGGAAACTGGGAAGGGGGATAACATTTGACATGAAAATAAATAAAATAACCAATAAAAAAGTAAAACCTTTGCATAACAAATGGAACTAATGACAATAGTTATTGTCTTTTAAACACTAAGGTGAAAAACTTCTTCACTGTTTCATATTTCACTTCAGCTCCCACCTTCAGAACTACAAGTCTTGCTTCAATTTAGAAATTGCCTTTTCTCTATTCGACATGTTCAAGTTCATTTTATGCTCCCTGGTCCTGTGCATGAAGGTAAAGATTAATTTAATTCCTTATAAAAATTTGTTGCTTTTCCTACAAAGGCAACTTAGTAAAATCTTACATCATCATCGAATCACCGCTACACTCAGAGAAACTGCACCTACATTCTTGCAAATCTGTCAGCTCAGCTTGGGAATTAACCCCTGATGAGCCTGCGTCCTTGTGATTTAAAACAGACAAATGTTACCTACGTCCTGTCTTTGAAAAGTTAGCCTTGCCAAGCAGTGGTGGACCTCTCCACGACCATGACTGCCTGCGTGCTGCCATGTGATAATGGACTAAACCTCCTAACTGTAAACCATCCCCAGTTAAATGTTTTCTGATATAAGAGATGCTGTGGCCATGGTGTCTACATAGCAATATAAAACTCGAAGTAAGAGAGACCTCAATCTAATGAATATTAAGTATACCTATAGTGCTGGGTGGTGGCGGCGGCGCACACCTTTGATCCCAGCACTTGGGAGGCAGAGGCAGGCGGATTTCTGAGTTCGAGGCCAGCCTGGTCTACAGAGTGAGTTCCAGGACAGCCAGGGCTACACAGAGAAACCCTGTCTCAAAAAAAAAAAAAAAAAAAAAAAAAAAAAAAAAAAGTTAGCCTTTATTCCTGTATGTATGGACATTTAGTTCTCATTGTTATTTATGCTGTTGCCTAACCTGGGGAAACATTCAAGGATATGATGCAGTATTTGTTTCATTATTTTATAATACCAAGGGCTTAAAAAAATCAGTCAATGCCCTTGTTTAAAATTAAAAAGCTTTTGAAAAATTGGTGTTTGACTCTTTAATTTCTCTCTCTCTCTCTCTCTCTCTCTCTCTCTTTTGGTTTTTCGAGACAGGGTTTCTCTGTGTAGCCTTGGCTGTCCTGGAACTCACTCTGTAGGCCAGGCTAGTCTTGAACTCAGAAATCCGCCTGCCTCTGCCTCCCAAATGCTGGGATTACAGGTGTGCGCCACCACCACCTGGCTGACTCTTAATTTCTCATACTCCACTGACATTCCCTATAGTTCACAGAGACATGCTATTGTGGTATGAGCTCATCAGACCTTAAAAGACATGGGCATCTAAATTACAAAACAAGATCATAATTATTCATTTCCTTATCATACATTACAGAACAAAAAAAAAGACTATTTTTAAACATCTCAAGCTTATAATAAAACAAAGACCCACTAACTGGATAATAAAAAAGACTGGATGTTTTTCCAGGAGAAGCTCTGTTTATATATTACAGGACCCTGTAGATGCCAGACCACTTGACTGGGCCAGGCCTTCTCCGTGGACAGGGACTTCCACACCTGCCACTTCCTTCTAGGCTGCATCAGAGCCGTCATCACCCGCAGACTCTCCACCGTGCCAGAGACCCCAGCCGAAGAAGAGGCTGCAGACATGGCTCCCGACTGCATCGGATAGGACTTTTAATTCCACATCCAGGGGATTCAGGGGATATAAAATTGTTAAATATAAATCTGTACGTTGCCGGGCGGTGGTGTCGGCGCATGTCTGTAATCCCAGCACTCTGCAGAGGCAAGCAGATTTCTGAGTTCAAGGCCAGCCTTGTCTACAGAGTGAGTTTCAGGGCAGCCAGAGCTATACGGAGAAACCCTGTCTGGAAAAAAAACAAATCCAAAAAACAAAAACAAGAAACCTATGTGTACCATTTCCCACTAGAATACTATTTGACTAATTGTACAATTTCACCACCTGTCATAATGTTTTTTCTCATTGTATACTAGCTACCTTATATTTTGTTACCAATTACTTTCTCACAGTTTTGATGTACAGCTCCTGCAACATTGATACAGCGAGTTAATTCTCTTTTATGGCCTAAGAGATTTATAGCCTAACTCCTCTTAGGCATTACAGCCTTCATTGCTATCTTAGTGTCGGTTTCAGCCTTTGCAGCCTCTCTAGTCCAACTGCTGCTAATCCTTTAAGTTCCTTGACAAAACCTGCTTCCTTAGCACTGATCACTCGGGATAGGATCAATAGAGGTCTGACCGGTACACTCAATGCTTCAGAGGAAGCCGTTCTTTATATAGGAACTAAAGTTCATGATATTAAAACACGTTTAACTACCTCGTGTCAGGCCAATTTTAAATGGATTTGTTTCACCCCTCTGCCCTACAATGGGTCAGAAATGTCCTGGAAACAGACACAAGCACATCTGCATGGTGTGTGGAACAATTCACAACTTGCTATTGATATGGATACTTTACATTCCCAGATCAGTGCCACCAGTCACCCCAGACCCAAGAGCTCTTCAGCAGCAGAATTGGCTGATTATTTTTCAAATTCAACCACAAGTTTTGTCAAAGATAATTATTTAGGAATTTTCGTATACATTTGGGAATTATTATAGGATTGATTATTCTGCTTCTCTTTCTTCTTCCTGTCGTCTTCAAAGGCTTAGGGTCTGCTATCAGGTCTGCCTCAAAGTGCGGGCTAATACCTAGTGATTGTTATACATTTAATAATAACAGAAAAAGCTTATGAATAGCAGGATTCGTTCCTAAAATGATTTTCTCTTGAGCCTCGCTTATTGGAGTAAATCCATCATGGATTTTTTTTTTTAATCCAAGGCAGAAGAGCTCAGGAAGGTCACTTGCTAATTATTCATTTGTTCTATGACAGCTCCTGACAGAGTTAAAACTTGTAGCACAGAGTTTTATAGTTAAAAAAATCTACACTTAGCTAATCTCAAAGGAACCATGTGTTGTGATGCTATCTTGGGATACTCGCTGTGCCATCTTCTGTTTGCCTTCAGAATGGAGGCAGCGATGGGGCTAAGGTTGGGGATGGTGAATGTCATGTGACTTCACTATCATCTTGATTAAAGGTGACCACGTGGTATTAAATCAGCCAAGGGGGCAACAACACGTTCCCAACATATTTTGGATTAGGATGGATTTTTGTATGATAATTGCTGCCCAGAAAACAAGTTTTATGAAAGATAAGATTTAAAAACAATGCTCGTTTAATATGAAGTGGAAATTTCTGGTTTCATTGGAGTCTCGGTTGTGTCACATGATGTTCTTCTGGACACTGTCTTATGAGAGGATGTTATGCTCAAGAAGACACATGAGAGAGTGTTTTGCTGAAGGAGACACAGTGATTTCTGGAAGTTGCCTGGTGACAAGGGCATGCGGTGATTTCCTGGAGCAGATCCTTGAAGGAACGCATGATGTTTGGAAAGCGTGTTAGTAGAACCCAACAGTGGACACTGCTCTTGCATTCGGTTTTCCTGGCAACTCTTTGCTGGTCTCTGTTAGATTTCGCTGGGGCTGGTCTTCACTGATGCCACTCTTGAATTGGATCATCGTGCAACTTTTTGCTGAGCATCATTGGGTTCCACTAATGCTAGTCTTTGCTAACGACAATGACAACATTGCATTAATTCATCTTGCTTTGTTCACTGACTTTCTCTTGACTTCATAGAGAGAAATGCACCAAAGAATTTCTGAATTTCTGATGGTATTCCGGCTGATTTTTGCTGCTTCCAAGGATGTCAAAGCCTCAAGGTTGTTGTTGTTCTTTCTTTTCTTTTCTTTTCTTTTCTCTTCTCTTTTCTTTTCTTTTTGTTTTTGGATTAAGCTGCCACTGCTGGTTCATGTTTGTTGTTTTGCTAGTGAACTGGGCTGCTGACAACGAAGATTGGAATCGTGGCAAAGAACTATTTCTAAACATGTCCACAATCCCCATTTCCTATTTGAAGTGCAAACTTAAGGGCTCTTTGGAAAGCAAGTTGGATGGTGTTTTGCTGGGACAAACCCGTGAAGGAACTTTTGGCTGAAGTCAACACAGGTGAAAGGCTAAGGCAGACTCGTGAAGGAATTTTCGCTGAAGAAGACACAGGAGAGAGGATGTTCTGCTAAACCAAGCGTGTGAAAGGATTCTTTTCTAAGGACACACATGTATTGGTCTGCCTTACATTGCGTATGTAGTTGAGCTGCATTTGTTGGGACTCCATAGAGAGAAACTCGCCAAAAAACAAACAAACAAACAAACAAGAAAAACCCTTCTGGTGGCGTGCTGCACTTTCTTGCCACTTCTGTGGACTCAACAATAAAAAAATTCCAGGGGAATCACCCACCCCTTGACCTCAAGCTGCACTACAAAGCAATAGTGATATTGTATAGTGAATCACATGGTATTGGTACCAAAACGGACAGATTGATCAGTGGAATAGAATCAAAGACCCAGAAATAAACCCACACACCTATGGACATCTGATCTTTGACAAAGAAGTCAAAAACATACAGTGAAAAAAAAAAAAAAAAAAAAAAAAAGAAAGCGTCTTCAATAAATGGTGCTGGTCTAACTGACTAGGAGAATGAAAATAGATCCATTCTTATCTCATTGCACAAAGCTCAAGTCCAAGTGGATCAAGGACCTCAACATAAAACCAGATACACTGAATCTAATAGAGGAGAAAGTGGGAAAGAGCCTTGAACTCATTGGCACAAGGTAAATTTTTCTGAACAGAACGCCAATGGCTCAGGCTTGCCAAGATCAAAATCTGACAAATGAGACCTCATGAAACGGAAAGGCCTCTGTAAGGCAAAGCACATGGTCAATAGGAGAAAAGGCAACCTACAGGTTGGGAAAAGATCTTCACTAACCCTACATCTGATAGAGAGCTAATATCCAAAATATACAAAGAACTCAAAAAGTTAGACTCTAAAAAAACCAAATAACCCAATTAAAAATGGGTACAGAACTAAACAGAATTATCCACAGAGGAATCTTAAATGACTGAAAAGCACTTAAACAAATGTTCAACATTCTTTTTTTTTTTTTTTTTTTTTTTTTTCTGAGACAGGGTTTCTCTGTGTGGTCCTGGCTGTCCTGGAACTCACTCTGTAGACCAGGCTGGCCTCGAACTCAGAAATCCGTCTGCCTCTGCCTCCCAAGTGCTGGGATTACAGGCATGCGCCACCACGCCCAGCGCTATGTTCAACATTCTTAATCATCAGGGAAATGCAAATCAAAATGACCCTGATATTCCCCCTTATACTAATCAGGATGGCTAAAATCAAAAACTCAAGTGACAGCACATGCTGGCAAAGATGTGGAGAAAGAGGTACACTGCTTCATTGCTGGTGGGATTGAAAGCGGATAGAACCATTCTGGAAATGAATCTGGCAGTTCCTCATAAAATTGGAAACAGTTCTACCTGAAGACCCAGCTATACCACTCTTGGGCATATACTCAAAAGATGCCCCACCATACCACAAGGACACATGCTCCACCATGTTCATAGTGGCCTTATTTGTAATAGCCAGAAGCTGCAAATAACCCAGATGTCCCTCAACTGAAGAATGGATATAGAAAATGTGGTTCAAAGATGGAAGGTGGTGGCGCACGCCTGTAATCCCAGCACTCTGGGAGGCAGAGGCAGGCGGATTTCTGAGTTCGAGGCCAGCCTGGTCTACAGAGTGAGTTCCAGGACAGCCAGGGCTATACAGAGAAACCCTGTCTTGAAAAAGAAAAAAAAAAATGTGGTTCATTCACACAACGAAATACTACTGAGCGATTTAGAACAAGGACATCATGAATTTTGCAGGCAAATGGATAGAATTGGAAAATATCATCCTGAGTGAGGCAACTCAGACCCAAAGTGACATGTGTGGCATGGACTCACTGATTAGTGGCTATTAGCCAAAAAGGACAGAATAGCTAGGACACAACCTGCAGACTGTAAGAAGTGTAACAAGTAGAAAGGCCCAAGTGAGGATGTCTCAATTCCCCTTAGAAGGGCAAAGGAAAGAATCACGGGAGGCAAAGGGAGGGAGGGGCCTGGGAGACGGGAGGAGGAGGGGAAAGGGGGAGCAGGATCAGGTATGGGGGCAGGGACAGGAGAGAAGACCAGAGGGCCAAGAGAATGAATGGAGATAAACAGCCTCAGGGGAGGTGTGCCAACCTCTAGAAAGTACCAGAGACCCAGAGGTGAGAGACTCTAAGGACTCAATGGGGGTGACCTTAGCCCAAATGCCCAACACTGGGGAGAGGTAACTCAAAGAGCACCTCCAGTAGATAGGGCCTCAAGTGGAGGGACAGGGTTACCAACCCACAGTCAAATTTTCTGACCCCAAACTGTTCCTGTCTAAAAGAACTTCTGGGACAAAAATGGAGAAGAGACTGAAGGAAAGGTGGTTTAAAGACAGGCCCAACTTAGGATCCATCTCATGGGAGGGCACCAAGGCATGACACTATCACTGATGCTATGATGTGCTTACAGACATGGCTGTCCCCTGAGAGGCCCTACCAGCAGCTGACTGAGACAGAAGCAGATACTTACATCCAACCATTGAACTGAAGTTGGGGGAGGGGGGGAGTCTATGGTTGAAATGGGAAGGATTAAAAAAGCTGAAGAGGAGAGCTACCCCATAGGAAGACCAGCAGTCTCAACTTACCCAGACCCCAGGGAGCTCCCAGAGACTAAGCCACCAACCAGGAGCAGACACCAGTCAGTCTGAAGCCCCTGGCACAAATATAGCAGTGGTCTGCCTAGTCAGGCCTCAGTGGGAGAGGATGCGCTCAATCCTCAAGAGACTTGGGACCCCAGGGAAGTGGGAGGTCTGGGGGGGATGTCAGGGAGGACCCTCTCAGAGGTAAGGTGGAGGAGGAATGGGATGAGGGACTGTGGGAGGGAAGACTGAGGGGGACAACAACAGGAATGTAAATAAATAATACAAATGGAAAGAAAGTAAAGAAAAAAGCATGTATCAGTGCAGGTCCAGAGGGCAGCAAGCTCAGTGGTTAGCTCGCAGGGCTCTGCATTCGGGAGCTGGCCTGGCTTCTGCTCGATGCATCCACGCTCAGCAGGGAACAGCTCCACTGGGACCTTGGGTACCACCATATTAAGTGTATGCACCGTGAGATTCCAAGAAAAAGGGCAAACATCCAAGCGATGTTGAGGGGACATTTTGTTGTGAGGGCAAGTCTAAGGGATGATGCTGTTCTCCAGAGGGAGCGTCAAGTTCCAGAAGGAAATTCATGTTTCCTCTCTGTCCTCTTCCCTCAGGGAAGACGGTGTTTGAGTTGTCTTGGGATGGTTGGAGCAGGGTGTGTGTCGCTGTGGCATGTCTTCCGGTCTGTGTGAGCTTAACAGTGACATCATCAGGTTGGTGCCTGGCACTCTAAGATCAACAGAATCACTGATTACTTAGCAACGTGAGCACTGCCACCTCGCCTGACACATGCTGACAGGAAACAAGAAATGTTACTAGTGAATACATGAAAACTGCCACAAGCTCCCAGACCCTCGATCAACAGACTCCACGAGGCTATTTAGGCCATAAAATGTAACACACAGGCAGCACACCTTTCAAAATGGAAACAAAGACCTAATCCATCAAATCCGCAGTTCTGGGAAAGTCTCTAAATGTGCTAACCCTGCTTTTTGGCCGCTACGGTTCTGAGTCTGGCTAACTGCTCTTATGAACTGAAGTATGTCAATCCAGGCTATGGCTTTTGTGCTTAAAGGGTCTCCTTGAGAAAGGCTTGGGGCTACACTGGGATCCTAAAAATCAAGTGTAGCCAACAGCTGGCTGATAAGACTTTCTGCTGTTTTAAACCCGAGTCCCAGGGGTTTTCTCTGGGGAACCCTTGTAGGACGTCCTGAACACGTGGAACCGTATACCAAAGTCATTGCTGACTAGTAGTTTGGGTCCTTTTACTCATATGAAATGGTACTATTCTCTGTGAAGCATCAAGTGAACTGAAAGAAGAAGAAAAAAAAAAAACTAAAAACAGGTTCACCATGTCAAAGATGTCCCCTGGGATTCAAGATAAGTGACCAGGGAAAATTGAGTCCGAACGCTTGAGTGCATTCTGAATTATTTTTCAAGTCCGTTCCCAAACTCCATCAAGTAAAAGCCCTCTGTATCACTAGGGCGGTAAAGAGCGCGGTCAACTCTTCCGTAGTCCACCGACTCGGCTGGCGCAGCACTGTGTGCCCCCAGGAGCGCTGAGCCATGAGGACAATAAAGGAAGACCTTAAGAACTGGACTGCTAGAGCCGGGCGGTGGTGGTGCACGCCTTTAATCCCAGCACTTGGGAGGCAGAGGCAGGCAGATTTCTGAGTTCGAGGCCAGCCTGGTCTACAGAGTGAATTCCAGGACAGCCAGGGCTACACAGAGAAACCCTGTCTTGAAAAACCAAAAAAAAAAAAAAAAAAAAAAAAAAAGGAAAAAGAAAAAAAAAAGAACTGGACTGCTTGGTTGATCATCTGACTCAGTCCCTCTAGTGCCCCAGGGAACCATATGGGATGAGAAGCTCTCAAGAGTAAAATCAACCACGGTGTTTGCAACCCTGTAGAGGACACTGAGGCCCACGCCCTGGGTGCTGGAAAGCTGTGGGTGCTCTCTCCCCTACCACGAGGACACTGAGGCCCACGCCCTGGGTGCCGGAAAGCTGTGGGTGCTCTCCCCACCATGAGCTCCATGTGGCTATGCTGCCACAACTTCATGCCTCTTCTCATTATTGCTGGGACTTGGGCTGTGCCATTTTACTTGATGACGCTTCAAGCTCCACAGCCACGGGAAAGAGGTTCTGCACAGGCTGTGGCGATTCCCCCCACACACACACACACACATTGGGATGGTTCCTGTTTCCTGACTCTGGAAAGGGAACACGTTCTCACTGCCTTTCCGCTCAGGCTCACTTCCTCGGCTCTAAGCAAGTGCTCAAGCAGCCACCAATCTCTCCGACTCACGTACGTGGGGTCTGAAGTGGAGATGGGGGTGGTCTTTTCTGTTATCCTGCCAACTATGGAAAGTTCACCTCCTTTCCTTCAAGGACCTGATATTCTCCAACTATTTTCCCTGGTATTTGCTTTTTATTTTTTAATGTTTGTCTCTGTTATGTCTGAGGTCTACATGCATGCCCGGTGAACCAGAGGCTAGGAGCATCAGATCCCCTGCGAGCTATCCTGTGGGTGCTGAGTACCAAACCTGGGTCTTCTGGAAGAACAGCAAGGCTCCTAAGCCTGGCCATCCGCCCAGCCCCTTCTCTTACGTTCTTTATGGGAGTATCCCATTAGTTCTTTGAAACGCATGCTAAGTTCTGAAACACCACCCAAATATTCACCATGTGTAGGGGCAGAGGATGCCATTATAATCAGTCTGCACTCCCTGACAGCTCTATATTCTAGTCTGGAAGGGACAGTAAGTAAGTCAAAAGCAGTGTTTCTCTACCTGTCACAACTCCTTTGGGGGTTGAATGATCCTCTCGGGGTCGCCTCAGAGCAGTGTGGGAAATACAGATAATTCTCATTCACAGCTAGCAAAATTAGCATTATGAAGTAACAATAAAACTAATTGTATGGTTGGGGGTACCAGAACATGAGGAATTGTATTAAAGGGTCGCAGCATCAGGAAGGTTGAGAACCACTGATCTAAATCATGGCAGCTTTCTCCAAGCAGAACATGGCCAGGCCCTGCAGAGGATGGCAGAGGGATTCCTTACTGACTTGGGTGAGTGAGGGCAGGCTGGGTAGGTAGAGAGGGAGACAGATCTATACGGTATTACGGGGAACTGGGATTTGGCCTCAGTATTCAGAACCCTGCAAGGGCAAGCCACCAGACAGGGTAACAGGTGGGCAGGGGTCAGATCGGAGCCTCAAAAGCCTCATTAAACTGTGGCTAATAGTTGAGAAGGTGACAGAATTGCAGAACACACAGCGTTCACAGATAACCCAGGATGCACCACATCCAGGGAGGGTGGGAGGGTGGGCAAAGCTTAACTGAAACAGAACCCTGCAGATAGCAAGACAAACAGCACAAAACCTCAAGCAAGGTGCAAGACCTTCTGCTAGGTTACAAGTGACTAGAAATAGTCTCATTTGCCTCGGGAAGAGCATTTAGTCAGAAGTTTAGTCTCATACACAGAGTAACACACCCAACAGACTCAGTGTGCCCAGGCATGGAAGAGTGCATCTCGGGAACTTGCCCTGTAATGGGCAGACAGGCTTGTGCACTGGGGTTTAACTGTTTCCTTGGCAACCAAACACACCTGCGCTCTGACACTGCTGTGTACGAGGAGAGGAGACCAAGGGGTTATCGCTGTCTCTGGTCCCTGTGTATATAAGGAAGCAGAAATTACTGAAAACCCAAACGATCTTGAAGAAATGACAGGGGTTTCAGTCTGTGGCCAAGGCTTTGGTTGAGGTTCATTTTCTATCCTGTTTTCCAGAATCGTCCATGTCATTGGTTCACACTCTTTGCTCCTCCCCCAGGCCGCAATCCAGGCCAGGAACCTCGCCTCCATATTTATCAGGAGACAAGGAGGGACCCAGAGGATCCTATTCAAGGTCCATATTCCCTAAAGGAATTAAACACCTAAGAAGAAATTAAATAGATCCAATCACGTCCATTTATTGACTAAACCAATCCTGGGTAAAGAGGAAACTAGCCTTTGGGTCCGGTGCCTGGGAAGTGGGGGAGGGGTCACTTGTAAAACTCATGCTCCTGCTCATCTTTCTTGATCACGGTCTTGTATGCTTTCTCGAAGTCCTTGGCCAGGACAATGTAGCGGTTCTCACGGACAGCCAACATTCCACTCTAGGAAGGGACGGGAGTGAAAACTGTACGTCAAGTCCCGCCCTCCCCACGCCCAAAGCCTGTGACAGCAAAGGAAGAGAAACACGGGGCCCACGGACCCAGGGAGCCAGCAAGGGAGAAGACTGGAAGAGGGGAGACACCTTCAAACACCCCCTCAGGTCACTCACCTCCTGACAGATGGAATTGATATCGGCTCCGGAAATCTTATCTGGACGGGCCACATCTACAGCAGCTGAGTTAAAGAACTCCTGCCTCACGTGATGGGGTCAATTCTTTTTTTTTTTTTTTGGATTTGGTTTTTTCAAGACAGGGTTTCTCTGTGTAGCCCTGGCTGTCCTGGAACTCACTCTGTAGACCAGGCTGGCCTCGAACTCAGAAATCCGCCTGCCTCTGCCTCTGCCTCCCAAGTACTGGGATTAAAGGCGTGCACCACCACCGCCCGGCGATGGGGTCAATTCTTGAAATGGATGCCATCTTGGTCATCACCCCCCTTCCCTGGATCGTTCCCTGTACTCCCCAACCTGCATTTCCTGCCAGGTTCCCTCTCTCCCTTCCAAAGAAGGATACAGTCTTCCAGGTCGACCTCCTCAGAGAGGTTCATCTTGCTGGTGATGGTGGAGAAAATCAACCTCTTCTGCCGACGGTCAGGGAGTGGGAATTCAATTTTCCGGTCCAGGCGTCCTGGCCGAAGGAGAGCGGGATCCAAGGTGTCCGCTCTGTTTGTGGCCATGATCACCTGGGCGGGGAGGAACGGCTCAGGCCCCTGCCATCCCTACATCCTCTTTCCCTGTCACGGCATCTGGCCTCCATGAGCCGGCCCGTCTTCCCCAGTCCTTATGCCACACCGCCCCTTGCCAATCCTGAACCCTAAACCTTCACATTGACGTTTTGGTCAAATCCATCCATTTGATTCAGTAGTTCCAGCAGGATCCTCTGAACCTCCCTGTCAGCTAGGAGTAAGAAACACGGCCAGTTCAGAACACATCCTTCCAAAGCCCGCACACAAGCCAGGCCGTCTGGGCACTACTCACCTCCCGTCTGGGCATCGAATCTCTTGGTGGCAATGGCATCGATTTCGTCTATGAAGATGATGGCAGGCGCGTTCTCCTTGGCTAGGCGGAACACATCCCGGACCATTCGGGGGCCCTCACCCAGGTACTTCTGAACGAACTCTGAGCCCACCACCCGGATAAATGCAGCTGAGGGTGGAGTGACAAGGGTGTTAGGGAGGGGCTGTCCTCCTCTGCGGTCCTCTGTGCTTTACCCGACTCTGGGAAAAGACCCTTTCCTTGGGTCACTCCCCTCAGTGGCTGCACAAGGCACAGGGTCAGGTGCCTCGTTCAGCCACTGCTCATGCCTCCCAGTGAGATGAGCCCCAGCCAAACCCTACATGTACATGGGGGGGGGGGCTCTAAAAGAATCAGAATATTAAATACAAAACAAAATCTAAAAGCACAAATTCCTAGAACACACGCAGAATCAGTTAACAAAACAGAAATGTCCATACACTAAGACTGTCTGGCCAACAGCGCCAAGTTCATGTTTGCTCTCGGAGCCATGTTTGTTTTGAGAAAGGACCTTGATACACAGCTCAGCCTTGCCTGGGATTAAGTATGTAGCCAGGCTCACGGCGGCAAGGCTGAACCAGGTTAGCTCTGGCCGAGCCTGGCCCCGACTGCACTTGTTTCCTAATAGGTGGACAGCTGCGTGCCGTGTGGATCATACTCCTGGGACTCTCCTGCCTGCCACCAGAGCAAGGAGACATAATTCCTACACACGGGCCAAGCAGGAGCTGAGGAGGCTGCAGGCTGTGGCCCGACACTCCCTCGGGCCCACGCTTCACATATGGCTGAGTGTGTGATGAGGTGCCCGCCCACTTCCCTGCATCACCTCGGGGCTCCCACCATCCTAAGCTCACCGCTGCGGACTCTGAGCTAGACACACTCGCTGCCTTCCCATCTATAGAGCGGCCTTCCACTCACTCACTCACTCGGCCCGGCCCAGCCCGGCCCTTCTCCACCCTCCCCAGCCTCCGGTCTCTCCAGATTGGCCTCTGCCATCCCTCCCCACCCGGCCACTCCCCTGCTTAGCCACTCATGCTCAGTCGCGTCAAGACAAGTAGGTGAAGTCTCCTCTCGGCCAGGACTTTTCTTCTCCAAGGAGACAGCTCAGGGACTTTCCCATTACTCTACCCCTGCCCCCTCTTCCAGCAAAAAAGCCTTTTCCAGAGTCACTCAGAGGAGAGGAGCCCCCCTGTCTTCTGTCCTTGGCCATGCTCGCCTGTTGGACTGAAACCTGGGCAGGACAAGGACACTAATGGACACTAGTCAATTGCAAAGCTGTCTGCTCTCCAGTTCAGAGTACCTTAGCAGTGTCGACTCCTGCCTTTATAACTGCCCTGTGACTCTAGGGGACATGAAGCAACATGGAGGAGTCTGGGTAAGGGGTCATAAGAACTTTCTAGAATCGCTTTCCCTAAAATTATCCCAGGAAATACTTGGAATAAAAAAAGATGTTTTGAGCCAGGCGTGGTGGCACACGCCTTTAATCCAAGCACTTGGGAGGCAGAGGCAGGCGGATTTCTGAGTTCGAGGCCAGCCTGGTCTACAGAGCGAGTTCCAGGATAGCCAGGGCTACACAGAGAAACCCTGTCTCGAAAAACCAAAAAAATAAAAAATAAAAAAGATGTTTTAAGGGGGCAGATTTCCTGAATCTTGGATATAACACAAAGCCTTGTGATGTTATTATTACTTTCTTCTCAGTCAGCTATCCTCTTAGCAAAGCGTGAGAAATGTCCCTCTATACCATGCGTATGGCTTACACGTCCCTGTGTCTCACTGAGTTCAAGGAAATCAGTGGGGCATCAGGCCCAGCAGTTTGGGGGGAAGAGGTCTTGGCATCAAATCCTAGCTCTCCAGCTGGTCAGTTGTAGCGAACAAGCTGTAAGCCTGCTTTCTTGTGAGACGCATTTCTTTTCCTCAGGGCTGCAGCAGCCAGCAATGCCCGGCTCAGTGCCCAAAGCTACTCCTGTTAAACAGCATAAACGGGACTCAGCACCACCCCCACACCAGTGCCCACCCAAGGGCTAGCCATTGTGGAGAAAGGCCGAGGACACAAGAGATGGTGCCCAATTCTCATCAGCCTGCCCTGGGTCTTTAACACAGCCTGGGAACCCCCTGCAGTCTCCCTCGGAACAACCTTGCATTTCCACAGGAGGCGTTTAAATCAGCCACAGACCACTGCCCCCTCCGTCCGCCTGTTCAACATCACCTGAGGCCTGAGGTGACTGACTGCCCAGCTCCCGTCCTTGTAGCTTCCCCCCCACACACACACACACCTCCTGTCTATGTTGCGTCTCCGCCTTCCAGAGCCCTCCCTCCCCATCCCCCTCTTGGATCACCAACCTTTCCAGCCAACTAGCTCCTCCCCAGAGGCAGTTATAACAGTAAAATCTTCCCCAACTTAAAACCATCTACATCTACATCCACCCTTTCCAGACACCTCCCGCCCCTACTTGTCCCCGAGGATGCGGGCCCAGGAATGGCCACTTGCTGGTTGTAGTACCTCAGGAATTAGGGCACGAGGCACAGGGCACAGGGCAGACACTCAGCAAATGTCCACGCCGATTTCTGAAAGGGCCACGTGACTCCCCAGGAGGAGAACACACCGAGTTAGGTCTAGCTAGCACTCGACTTTATGCACCACTGCTATTACCATTCTTATTTCACTTTTTAAATCCGTGGCTTAAGCCAGGCAGTGGTGGCGCACGCCTTTAATCCCAGCACTCGGGAGGCAGAGGCAGCTGGATTTCTGAGTTCGAGGCCAGCCTGGTCTACAGAGTGAGTTCCAGGACAGCCAGGGTTACACAGAGAAACCCTGTCTCGAGAAAAAAACAAAAACAAAAACAAAAAAAACGTGGCTTACACCCATAAAGATGCACTGAAGAGGACATTCTCTTCAGTTCCCCACTCACAGGTCAAATCAAAGGACAGGGCAGCTGTGTTTTACGTTGTCTGAATGCTCCCTGGTCATGAAATCTCAGTGTGGCCCACAGTGAAGCTACTGTCCCCTTCCCTGTTTATCCCTCTATCCATGAAAGTCAACAAGAACCCCGGGGGCCAAACCAGGAACAGAACTGCTCTTGCCAACTACACCTAACTCACTCGTACATCTCGATGCTGCCACCCTCAGCTGTCCATCCCTAAGCACGCAACATGAGGTTAATACGAGGGGTCCCCAAACCAAGGTTCCTGACTGGCTGTCAGGTTTCTTTTTAGTCTGTTTACAATCAGGCACCTCACAATCTCCCAGCCCCCCCCCCACAAACGTAGCTCGCAGCCGCTCCTGGGAGAGCCAAGGCAGGAGCGTGCTCTGGCGGCCCATGCATCTGCCCGTGCGTCTGCCCGGAGTTCCTCTCCACCTCTGGGCCTGCGCACCAGTTATTTCCTGACCTAAATCTCCTCTCCCAGTCTGTGCGCGGCAACTCCTCACCCCTGCTTCTTCTGGAAACCTCTTCCTGAGAGGCCCATGCAGGACCCCCGATTCCCTAGAGTACCCCATGGACCACCCTTTCCCTGGTCTTACTCTAACCACTTGACAGTTGAAAAGCACCTTAACCCACCATAAGAAATGCACTGTATCGTTTGCTAACTCCTTTTTATCATCCTTTGGAGTTAGGATGGGATGTTTGTTTATTAGCTTGGTTTCTGCTCGTCCAGAGAAGAGTCTTACTAGGCAGTCCAGGATAACCTTAAACATTTATCTTAATGCCCCAGTCTCCTGAGTTAAGATTAAGGATATTTGCCAGAATGTCCAGATGGACTTTTTAAACTTTATTTTGCCTTATGGACACAGGGTCTCACTATTTAGCTCAGGTCAGACATGAACTCCCCACACAGACCAGGCTGGCCTTGAACTCACAGCAACTCTCCTGCTTATCTCCTGGGTGCCGGAATTATAGGTATGTGACATCACACCTGGCTCATTGGTTTCCAATTTTGAGAAAACGGAGGCACAGTGAGGTGAAATCACCTGGGACTGCACACCCCGTAAGGCCCGCCATCTGGGCTATGGCCCCCGAGCCTGTATTTACAGACACTACTGCCCTGTCATTTCCTATGGAACCGAGGAAGCAGGAGGTCAGGCGAGCCAGAGCGGCGTGACAGGCTCACCTGTCGTGTGATGTGCCACAGCCTTTGCTAGCATCGTCTTTCCGCAGCCTGGAGGGCCATACATGAGGACGCCGCGGGGAGGATCGATGCCAATCTGAAAGAGACGGGAAAGGATGAGCCACGGGATCCCACCACCAACCGCAGGCCCAGAGACCACTCTTGCCCGGCCGCCTCCTTCTCCTCACCTGCTTGTAGAGCTCGAAGTGCGTAAGTGGGAGTTCCACAGCCTCCCGCACCTCCTGCTTCTGGATGTCCATGCCTCCGATATCGGCGTACATCACATCTGGCTTCTGGTCTGGTGGGAGAGGAGAGCTAGGGCTTGCGGCTTGACCCACAGGGTCCCGTGGGACGCCCAGGGCCCGGGAGCTCCCTCACCTGAGGTGAGCATCATGATGCTGCTGTCGGCCTCGGGGGGCAGCACATCCACCAGTGCGTTGCTGTGCTTGTGCAGGGCCACGGAGGCGTTGGGTTTGAGCAGCTCTCGGTCGATGGTACTGAGGATGCGCACGTAGTAGTTAGAGCCTGTGGGAGCAGACCGGAAGGAAGACATGAAATGCCAGAGGCGTGGCGCTGCTCCTTCCCCATTTCCCTCTGCGCCACAGCTGGCGTTGGCCAAGTTCTCCACATCTGGCCCAAGGTCAGGCCCTTAGCCTTGCGTCTGCCTCCCCTCCCCCACCCCATTCTCAGACTCATGACCTCCCTGCTGGTCTTCAGCCCTGATTCTCTCGAGGTCCAGCTCCGTGCACCTCACGTGGTCTCCTGGGTGGCCTTGGGTATCTTTCGCTGTGTCCCAACACAGTCCTGGTATTCTCCACCAAACTGTGCTGTCCCTGGATTGCCAGGGTCTCATTCTGGGCCCCTTTCTTTCAGGACCCCTCACTCACTCTTTCCGCCCAACCTCCCTCTGCTCTCACCTAGCCCACCACCAACCTACTGCCCTCATCTGGAACTATTCCCCCCCCATCCCCGCCCAAGTGTCTACAGACTTTCCTGGTTACCAGCCTCCACCTCTCTTCTCCAACCTACTCTCCACAGTGAGACCTGAGTGTGCAGCAGCCTCCCAGACATCTTCCACAACAGCCTCAACTTCCCTCAGTGCCCACCTCCAACCTAGCCTCCAGTCACACCGCTATCTCAGGAAAGTCTCACTTTCGAAGACCCAAGCTTCCCCCTGGATATCACGGTCCCCTGACTTCCTCAAAGCCTGTCTATCCCATCCCACAGGGTCACATGACTTTATCTAGAGCCTCTATAAGCAGATAGCGCAGCCCAGCAGCAGGAAAAAACAGGGACGACACCAGAGTCATCAGCCAGTGACAGGCAGGGCATGGGTGTATGGTACTAGCATCTGCTGAATGCTGAATCCTCAGCAGAGCCCAAAGTCTTTTACACGCGACCAAGGCTTTCAAACAGCAGCTCCAAACCCAGCAGCAGTTGGGAAGTTAACTCAGGGGAGGGACGTGACCATAAGTTTGTTTAAATCAGACTAGAAACACAAACATCAGAAGTGCATCACCCAGCCGGGCGTGGTGGTGCACGCCTGTAATCCCAGCACTTGGGAGGCAGAGGCAGGCGGATTTCTGAGTTCGAGGCCAGCCTGGTCTACAGAGTGAGTTCCAGGACAGCCAGGGCTACACAGAGAAACCCTGTCTCAAAAAACCAAAAAAAAAAAAAAAAAAAAAAAAAAAAGTGCATCACCCACATGGTCAATGTCCATGATAGATTTCTTTTCTTTTTTGTGTGTTTTTTGGAGACACATGGTCTCTATGTACACCTGAAAACACACTATATAGACCAGGCTGACCTCGAACTCACAAAGATCCTCTTGTGCCTGTCTCCTCAGCGCTGGGGTTTAAGGTGTACACACTATCACACCTGGATGGTGAAACTATATGCGCACACATGAACTGAGAGGCAGAAAGAGACATTCAGAAAACAAAGTACATATCCACTTCTGGATGGGTCGGTACTCTGGCCACTCTACCGCCCTGCCTTACTCCTAGCCTACCGCACCACTCACCTGTGGTAGAGCCCACAATGGCTGTGTTTTGATCCACAGCTTCCAAAAACTGACCAATGACCAAAGGAATGCTCTGGATTCGCTTAACTTCCTCCTGGGCATGGAGGAATTCCTTCTTCAGATTCTTCTGCTCATCCTTGATGTACTCTTCCTGCACCTCCAGGAACTCCAGCTCCTGCTGCAGCTTCTGCAAGCACACAGAGAGCGCAAAGGGCTGGCTGTAGGCCTTGCTGCACCAGAGCAGGAGGTGGGGGGGGGCGCACGGGGGGGTGGGTGGTGGGGGTGGGTGGGTGGGTATGCAGGATCCAGGTTAGGGCTGAACACACCTTGTAGCGACTGTACAGGTCCTCCAGGTCCTCAGGTTCGGGTCCCAGAAACGACAGGCCAGTCTGAGGCCGGGACACGGACAGTGCTGGGATCTCATCCTATAGACGATAAAGAAAACTTGGGGTTGTTAGTAGAGAATCATTTTCAGGAAATCAGGGAGCCGCTTCTTCCTATTTCGCCACGAAGTCACTCTGTCTCTAGGACCTGACATAATGCATTCTCTCTCCATAGATACAGGCACTGCTCAACCCCCTACGTAGGTTTCTAAGAGCAGACCCCTTAAACACAACTTTTCATGTCAACATCTATCTGCTACAATAATGCCCCTGACTAGGAAGAAAGTGTTGCAGCAACTCCACACCGGATCCTTGCATCCCAGTCCCCTCAAGCGGTTCTAAAAGTCACATGGAGTTTTAAAGTCAGAGCACATTCAGAGTCTCATTACCCAGTTTCCCCCCAAAAGTTTTCATGTCAGACTCCCAACTCACGATAAGGGCAAAGGTCACTCCGTCAAACTAGGCTATTAGTGACAACTAATGCTTAACGGGGACTCCCGGTTCAAGCCCCCACGGGCATACCTAGGCCACAGGGCCCCATTCATCCTTCTCCACCTGGTCCAACTCCGAAACCGGGAAGCTCTTAAGCGCAGCTATCCAGGCCTCGCAATCGCTCAGTCTTAACAGAGTCTATGAGTTTAACATGACTTTCCTCCCGCTCTGCTTTTTTGAGCCCTCCCGCCCTCCTGGCAACACGACTACCCAGCCAGGCCTCGGGACCTCTCAAAGCTCTACACCGAGGCCTCCGAAACCACCCAGTCCAGAGCCGGGATCCTGAGAACCGCTCAGCACGCCCACTCATGTCTCGCTCCCGCTACGAAACCCAGATCCCTACCGCACCTGAATTTTCTCCACCAAAATGCCTATCTCCTCCATAGTGACCAAGCCGGCCTCAGTGCAGCCCGGCCAGTCACGGCTTCCGCTGACGCCAACGGAAGTCCTTCACATAGAGCATCTTGGGAAACGTAGTTTTAAGGTATCGCCGAGGGGTTGACCGGACGGGCCAGATAACAAGAAGGGCGGGAAACTCTTGGCCCTGGGCTCCGCCCCCAAGACGCGTTCCTCCGCCGTGCGCTCCGGGGCGGGAGGCCCGGCGCGCAGACCCGCGAGGAGGATGCGCGTGCGCAGTAACTCGCGTTCTGGCGCCATCTTGCTTCGCGTCCCCTCGCGCGTTGTGGAGGTTTCTCCAGTAGGTGGCGCGGCTGCGTTGCTCGTGAAGAAAGTCTCCAGAGGATTGTTTTTTAAATCCATTTTTTTATTTTCTTGTCTTTTCAAGGCAAGTCTTGAACTTAGAATATGAAGATTATTCAAGTCTTGTCCTGTCCTAGCTACTTAAAAACTCCAGAGATTTGTTAGAAGGAATTCTCAGATGTAACGAAGTATAAGAAATGAGAGGCGCTAAAGAAGCCTTGAGTTCCGTTCCACCAGAAGAATCTCTTGACCTTCTCCGGCCGCCACCTCCAGAGAGAAGCAGAGGTCACAGAACGGTGAGGAGCCAATCAGACCGCACCAAAGCTGGAGGAAGTGAGGCAGCCGTGGGTCTTCATTCATTTTATTATTTTATTTTATTTTATTTTATTTTATTTTATCTTATCTTATCTTATCTTATCTTATCTTATCTTATCTTATCTTGTCTTATCTCATTCTCCGAGAAAGGTTTTATTTTGGCTCGTGATCCAGTCCAACCCAGGGTATCTTCATGTCTTTGGATCATAAGCCATGAAGTAGAGAAAATATGAGAAGAGGTAGAGAGCACGGTCTCACAATCCCGATTGAAGGCATATTCACAATGACCTAAGGGTATCTCTTGTACAGTCTGGAGAGTGATCTACAATACGTGTAGCTTTCGTTTTGAATGGCTGAGTTTATTAAGTGTATAGCAAGCAAAAGTAAAATAATAATGAGTAGTTGAAAGAAGCCAGAGATGGGTAGCAACCATTATCAAACTAGGTGCCCCCGATATGTAGCAGAGGCTCCTGGAATCCACCTGAGAGTAAACAAAAGGCAGAGTCATCAGGAGCTCACCAACGCCCAGAAGAGCTCAGCCTTGGAAGACCCATTGCAGCAGCCAGCTAGAGGTATTGAGCCCTGGACCTTCAGAGTGAGGTTTGCAAATAACAAATAGCAACATATCGGTAACATTATGAACTCAACACCAGCAGTTACCGAATAGAAACCTGTTAGGGAGGCTGAGGCAGTCAGCTGGAGTTCTTGATCCTGAGGG
Organism: Apodemus agrarius; assembly: GCA_964023405.1. NCBI lineage: Eukaryota > Metazoa > Chordata > Mammalia > Rodentia > Muridae > Apodemus > Apodemus agrarius. The sequence continues at coordinate 17,890,575 of OZ030005.1, forward strand.
TTTTGGGCAAAGGGTCCCCCTGTCTTTTTTTTTTTTCAATTGAATATCATCTTCATTTACATTGCCATGGTAAAACCTTTCCCAATTTCCCCCCTCCCCAAAGACCCCCAACCCCTCCTCCCTCCCCCTGCCTCCACGTATATGCCCCTCCACCCAACACAGTCCTACCTTCCCCCACCTGGGTTTCCCTTTGTTGGGGCCTCTGTTGAGACTTTACCTCACCAAGGACCACCCCTACTACTGATGCCCAACAAGGCCTTCCTCTGCCACAGTTTTGGCTGGAACCATGTGTGCCCCTTGGTTGATGGTTCAGTCCCTGGGAGTCTTGGGGCATCAGGGTAGCTAAATCATTGTTCTTCCCATGGGGCTGTAAGCCCCTTCAGCTCCTCTGGACCACCCTCCAGCTCCTCCATTGGGGACCCCATGCCCAGTCCAATAGTTGGTTGCTAACATCTGCCTCTGTATTTGAAGGCTCTGGCAGGGCCCCTCTGGAGACAATCATGGCATGCTCCTTTTGGTATACACTTCTTGTCATCCTTAGTAGTGTCAGGGTTTGTTGACTGTTTATAGGATGAATCCCCACAGTCAATAGGACAAAATGGCAACCAACGAATTGGGAAAAGATCTTTACTAACACTACATCCGATAGAGGGCTAATATCCAATGTATACAAAGAACTCAAGAAGTTAGTCTCCAGAGAGTCAAATAACCCTATTAAAAAATGGAGTAAAGCCGGGCGGTGGTGGCTCACGCCTTTAATCCCAGCACTTGGGAGGCAGATGCAGGCGGATCTCTGAGTTCGAGGCCAGCCTGGTCTACAGAGTGAGTTCCAGGACAGCCAGGGCTATACAGGGAAATGCAAATCAAAACAACACCGAGATTCCACCTTACACCAGTCAGAATGGCTAAGATGAAAAACTCAGGGGACAGCAGTTGCTGGAGAGGATGTGGGGGAAAAGGAACACTTCTCCATTGTTGGTGGAATTACAGACTGGTAAAACCACTCTGGAAATCAGTTTGGCAATTCCTCAGAAAATTGGACATAGCACTACCTACTGACGCAGCTATACCACTCCTGGGCATATACCCAGAAGATGCTCTTACATGTGATAAGGACACATGCTCCACTGTGTTCATTGCTGCCTTATTTATAATAGCTGGAAGCTGGAAAAAAACCCAGCTGTCCCCCATAGAGGAATGGATACAGAAACTGTGGTATATATTCAGAATGGAGTACTACTCAGCTATTAAAAACAATGCCTTTATGAAATTCTTAGGCAAATGGATGGAACTAGAAAGTGTCATCCTAAGCAAGGCAACCCAATCACAAAAGATCACACATGGTATGCACTCACTAATAAGCGGAAGTTAGCCCAGAAGCTCAAAATAAACAAGTTACAATTCACCCAGCACAGGAAGCTCAAGGAGAAGGAGAACTTAGGTAAGGGTGCTTTGGTTCCTCTAAGAAAGGGAACAAAGCACTCACAGGAGCAATAAGGGAGACAATGTGTGGAGCAGGGGCTGAAATAAAGGCCACCCAGAGACTGTCTTCATTCATTTTATTTTTAGGGGCTGGAGAGGGCTCAGTGCTGAAGAGTGCTTGCGGCTCCTTCTTCTTCTTCTTCTTCTTCTTCTTCTTCTTCTCCTTCTCCTTCTCCTTCTCCTTCTCCTTCTCCTTCTCCTTCTCCTTCTCCTTCTCCTTCTCCTTCTCCTTCTCCTTCTCCTTCTCCTTCTCCTTCTCCTTCTCCTTCTCCTTCTCCTTCTCCTTCTCCTTCTCCTTCTCCTTCTCCTTCTCCTTCTTCTGTTTTGTTTTGGTTTGTTTTGTTTTTCGAGACAGGGTTTCTCTGTATAGCCCTGGCTGTCCTGGAACTCACTCTGTAGACCAGGCTGGCCTCGAACTCAGAGATCCGCCTGCCTCTGCCTCCCAAGTGCTGGGATTAAGCTTGCGGCTCTTCTGAAAGACCTGAGTTCGGTTCCCAGCACCCAGGTGGGGCAGCTCACTAGCATCTGTAGGCAACTCTTCTGGTTCCTGCGGGCACCTGCACTCAAGCACACATCCCTGCTTGCAGAAACCCACCTATGCATAATTAAAAATAATAGAAATAAATATTTGAAAGGATTTTATATTTAATTACGTGTACATGTGTACATCGGAGTACGAGTTTGTGCACATGGAGTGAGTACAGACAGAGGCTAGAAGAGGGCATAGGAGTCTGCGGCACGAGTTACAGGCTGTGCGCCATCTCTCCAGCCTCCGGTTGACGTTTTATTGTTGTTGTTAGTGTTGTTTCCCTCTTGGTGCTAGTGATGGGACTCAGGGGCTTCGATATGCAAAGAAGCCCAGCTAAAATTCTTAGTATGTATTATGTTCTCTTTTACAAAGAAGGAAGCTGGTGTCAAGCCCTGAAGTCACTAGAACAACTGGTAAAGCAGGGTTAGAACCTAGATCTGTGTTCCTAGTACCAGGGACATACACTACCACTATTGATGACAGCTTTAGTTTTTGTTAAGTAAACTTTTTATTGGGACATACGTAGGTAGCAGGCACAGAGCATTATTTTCTAGGCACCTAATGCTGCACAAACTGAACTTCCTGTCTGTTCTGTGTAGCCTAGAGAATGACCTACAACAGCTGTCACACTGGCCGGCAGGTGGGTGAATTAAAAGACAGAAAAACAGTGGCCACAAAGTAAAGGTGACATTTGTCGGCAAGTAATACACATATCTGAGAGAGGGGGCCCACCGACTGTTAAGGGAGGTTGTGTTTCTGTTTGGTCTTAAGGTGTCCATGTGGTGATTCCCACTCCACCTGCCCTCTACTGCTCCAGTGGCGTTTATGTGGCCCTTCTACAGCAGGCCCATGTCTTGGACCACTGACATGAGAATAACTGAGTTGTTGACTGGCTGAGGTATGTGTGGGGACCCCAGCGCTCTCCTCTTTGTAGTGTAACAGGTACAGACAGATCTGCAGTGCATGAGAGGGGAGTGGCATATGCTTCAGAGAAATGGAAATTTACTGATGGGGCAAATCCCTACCAAGAAAGGGAAACTCACTGTTGGAGGCAGAAAGCCATTTAAAACCTATGGGCCCCAGGGCCTTATCCTGTCCTCCAGTTTTGAATGAGCGGTGTGTGTGTGTGTGTGTGTGTGTGTGTGTGTGTGTGTGTGAAAATAGCAAATTAACAGGTAAGTAGAATCATCATATTGATGGTGCCCATCAAGGCAGCTGGAATCCCCCCCGCTGGAGAGTCCCGAGTGTCCGCCCTCTTTAGTATGCTTCCAAGAAAAACGAAAACAGTCAAGCATATAGATAATCGCCATCAGATTAGGTGCTTACAGTCATCCCTCAGAAATGCCTTGGGAAGCCCCGCCGAGGCAGCCAACTGGGCTGTTTTCTCACTGGAGAGACGTGGGCAGAGCCCACTCTTCTGGGGCGAGGCTTCCAAGGAAAAGAACAAATGCAGCCAGCAGGTGAATAACTGCTGTCCACACCAGCTCTTTCAGCCAGCCAGCAGGAACCACTGCAGCTGGGCTGAGTTCCAGCCCAGCAGAGGGCCCTCACCGTGGCCGAGCTTTTGACTTCCCTTTCCCTCTGCAGGCATTTTTATACCATGGAATAAACAGCAACCTCTGGCAGAATATGTGTGCCCTCCAACTGTTCACAAGGACACAATGGTTTGTGGCTGCTATTATTTTACGTTACATTTTTTTATTGTGTGTGTGTGTGTGTGTGTGTGTGTGTGTGTGTTGCAGATCATCTAAGCCCTGGGAATGAAACTCAGCCACTTCACTGACCCATACACAATATGTTTATAATTCCATTTTCATTCATGTGTGTGAGTGTGCACTGTGTGCATGCACGCTGAAGCCCTTAAGGATCAGAAGAGAGTGATAGAAACCCCAGAACTAGAGTTACCGGCAGCTGTGAGCCACCAAGTGGGGCCAGGAATTGAACCCAGGCCCTCTGGAAGAGCAGAAAGTGCTCTTAACCACCGAGCTATCTCTCTAGCCCCCTCTTCCAGACACTGTTTTTTTTTTTTTTTTTTTTTTTTGGTTTTTTTTTTCGAGACAGGGTTTCTCTGTGTAGCCCTGGCTGTCCTGGAACTCACTCTGTAGACCAGGCTGGCCTCGAACTCAGAAATCCGCCTGCCTCTGCCTCCCAAGTGCTGGGATTAAAGGTGTGCGCCACCACCGCCGCCCGGCTAGACACTGTTTTTTAAGTATACTTAACTTCTTGCTGTTTTCCTTCCTCCTAGTTACAGAGTTAGGGGGATCAACCTCCCCTAGGACAGGGATCTGGGGAGGACAGCTTGAGACAAACATACCTGGGTCTGAAGTGGAGGGTCATCTCCACTTGTAGAGTTAGTTCTCCTTGAGCTCAAGTATCACATGACAGTTCGCCAACACAATGGACTTTGTTACTAGACAGTTATTACCCAGACCAAGCAAGCAAGCATTAGCAGCTCCCAAAGAATCCCAGAGTCTCCCTTTCCCAACCCAATGAAGGATTCACTCACACTGACGAAGATGACACTGGTCTGATTAGAACTTCCTCTGGACCTGTACAGTGTACAGTGTGTTTGCCTTCTCAGAAAGTTATCAGTGAGACTCTGTTATGTGTGAAAGTCGTTCCTTTTATTTTTGAATGGTTTCCACCAGGGAATGTCTACAAGTTCTTCCAGTAAACATATATAAATTGATTAGGGAAATATACCCAGGAGCGGAATTGGTGTCTGAGGGAATGGCTCAGTCAGTAGGACATAAGCACGAAGACCTGAGGTTGTTCCTAAGAATCCACCTAATCCCTGTGCTGGGACAATAGATGGAGACGATAGAACCCTGTAGCTCCCTGGCCTGCCTGTGTAGACTACTTAGTACACCCAGGCCAATAGGAGACTTTCGTCTTAAAGGGGACTGATGGCATTCCTGAGATGACTCCCGGGGTCACCACGCAGCCTCTACACATAACCCATCACATGTTCACATACATATAAAGAACTTTGTTGTGTTGTTGTTGTTGTTGTTGTTTTTGAGACAGGGTTTCTCTGTGTAGTCCTGGCTGTCCTGGAACTCACTCTGTAGACCAGGCTGGCCTCGAACTCAGAAATCCGCCTGCCTCTGCCTCCCAAGTGCTGGGATTAAAGGCGTGCGCCACCTCTGCCTGGCGTATATTGAACTTTTTTTTAAAAAAAGATTTATTTAGTTATTATTATTTGTGCACTGTCTTTAGACACACCAGAAGAGGGTGTCAGATCCTATTACAGATGGTTGTGAGCCACCATGTGGTTGCTGGGATTTGAACTCAGGATCTTCCGAAGAGCAGTCAGTGCTCTTAACCACTGAGCTATCTCACCAGCCCTATATTGAACTTTTTTAGTGAGCAGAATTGGAGGTCATAAGGGCACAGTATGTTTTTAGCTTAGTTGTCATACAGTAACAGAACAGTTATCCTAACAAATTCATACACATTGACCAGAATGTTTTCCTACCCAGCATATGTGTTGTGGATCATCGCCCAGAATATTGCCAGTACTTAATTTTTAGCCAGACAAATTCCAACCCGTGATCTCCTGATCTTCATAAACATTTACAAATGAGGAAATTGATGTGTAGGGAAAAATAATTCCCACAGGTTTACAAGGAGAGCTCAGTGTCAGCTCTTTGCTCAGGAGACTCAAAGGTTAGTCACACCTGGCCAGACATCTTTAATTTCCCCCCAAAGGGTTAGACAACTCTTTAATTCTACCTTTCAGCTTTTATCCAAAAGACATTCTGTAGCTTATGGCTTAAAAGCCACGGCTTAAAACAAAATCCACTGTATGTTCTTTGCTTCTGGCCACCCCAGTTTCCAAGCATCATGCCCAGTTCTGTGTGGTCCTGACCAGCACTGTTATAGACCTGAAGAAGACTGCCTAGACAGGGTTTATGCCAACAGAAAGTCTCCATCATCCAACCAGCGACTACACTGGGTGTTCAAGACCCAGGTGTAGAATGAGTGAGGTTTTAAACATAAAAGACATATACCGGGCTGACATACTTTCAGAAAACAAGAAGCCAGAATCAGAACTATGGACGCTAAAAAGAAAGGTTGGTCCATTAAAAAACTTTCCCACAACTATGGACTTGATGGATTGCGCATTTATCTACAATTCGGCAGGTGGCACTGCCTATGTGCTGACTTTCACAACTCACGGGGCTTCAATCACTGAGGCAGTTGTGCTAAGATCTGAGGGTGTGTGACGTACCTTACCTCACTTTCTTATCTTCCACATCAACCTTAAAAAGTTGATGGCAGAAGCAAGCAGTAGTTATGTAATTTGTTTTGTTTTTGATTTTTGAGATCCCTCTATGTAGCTGTTGGCCGACTTGGGACTTTCCATGTATCGACCAGGCTGGCCTGGGACTCAGAGATCCACCCGCCTTGCCTCCTGTGAGTTGGGACTAAAGGCGTGCGTCAAACCAGCTACACCAATTCTTAAGTGTTTTATACATACCTTTGGATCTAATCCCCACAGTGGTACTTGAAGTGAGAAGTCTGGTTTAACCATGTTCTCAGGTCCTACATGAGAAAACGTGCTCAGTAAAGTGATATTCCTACCCAAGCACTCCGCATGTAAATTACGGAGACGGCACTAAAGTCAGAGTCCCGACTTTATCATTGATGTGTTGGACATCGTACACAGGAAAGCCCATCTTTCTCGAGAATTAGGAGAAACAATGCTCTCAGGAGTTTTTCAAGCCAGACCAACCTTTCCCTGCACTGTATTATTAAGACCCTTCCTTCCACTTCCCAGAGCGGCCCCTAGGGGACATTTAAAGGAGAAGGAGAATCAGGAAAGCCCACTTAACCTCATCTATTCAGGTCCAAGCCCAGGGCTTGCTTTCTCTCGATTCCACCACCATCTAAAAGAAATCCTGACTACTATGGTTAGGACTTGGGAGCTCTGGGAGAGGCTCCGTGTACAGGAACAGGTAAAAAAGTAAGTAGAGATTGCCAGGCTGACTGAGAAGACTGTCCTCACCCTCAGGAAGCAACGAGCACCCGGCTCCCCTGAGACAGCCACGCCAGAATGCTAGGAAGTCCAAGGTGAAGTTCAGTGGTCAATCGCTCGTCTCCACGTGTGGATACCCAGCACACCCTCAAAATGACTGAAAACTCAGACTTGAAGTGGAAACTTTTAGTTCTTTGGAGAGTTATGTCCCATGACACTTTCCTGAAGCAGACACAGGTGAAAGAATGTTTTGATATAGCAAACACATGAAAGGAAGCTTGACGAAGGAGAATAAATGACCCCAGGCGGCGGGGACGAGCACTGAACCTTGGTTTGGTTTGCTCTGCCTTGCTATTCTTCTTTAAAGACACACACATATTGGCTCACCTTACATAGTGTTGTTTATCTGAACCTGTGATAACTCCAACACTGAAACTCGCCTACGAACTGCTCTTGAGGTTCCTGCTACAGCTTGCCACTTCAGCCTCGCCTTAGGCCTGTTGGTGAGGCTGGCGGTTTCTTCAGGCTCAGACTATGCCTGGCAGCGATGGCGCACACCTTTAATCCCAGCGCTCGGGAGGCAGAGGCAGGCGGATTTCTGAGTTCGAGGCCAGCCTGGTCTACAGAGTGAGTTCCGGGACAGCCAGGACCACACAGAGAAACCCTGTCTCAAAAAAACAAACAAAAACAAAAACCAAACAAACAAACAGGATCAGAATACAGCTGCCTGGTGTCTACTGACTGAACTGAAGCTGCCAGTTCATGCCTTGGTGTCTACCTGCCTACTGAGTCATATTTGGTGTTCGCTACAGGACTGAAGATCAAGCTCACACACACACACACCCCACACACACACACAAACAACTATTGCTGAACAGGTCCACTTCCCTCACATCCTACTAACTTATCTGCTGGACGGTGGGCTAGAGGAGAGGTTAAACCCTTATTAAAAGTAGGTTGCAAAGAGTTTATGCCTACACAGAGTCTTTTTTTTGGGGGGGGGTTCGAGACAGGGTTTCTCTGTGTAGTCCTGGCTGTCCTGGAACTCACTCTGTAGACCAGGCTGGCCTTGAACTCGGAAATCCTCCTGCCTCTGCCTCCCAAGTGCTGGGATTACAGGCATGCGCCACCACGCCCGGCCTTTTATTTTTGCTTTTCTTTTTTCTTTTGCCTACACAGAGTCTTAATTAAAATCTTTGAATGTGAAAATGTTGACGTTTAGTTTTAAGTTCAACAAACACCATGCAGGTTAAAAGAGAAGCGTCTGTGTATTTCAGTTCAACCAGCGAGGACGTAGGTTCGTCTCGTCCCCAGTATTGCTCTCCAAGGTCCAGGAGTGGAGACCTTTGCCAGTGTTACAGTGAATATGGAGGAAGGAGTTCGGCTCTTTCAGAAAACAGCAAGAATAATAGTAAAGGGAAGAAATGTTAACCTTGGGGAGCAGCGATTGTGAATATCTAACAACAGTTACTAGGTTAAGGAAACTTGAACACTTTTTCATTTTATTTATTAATTTCACCTTTTTCCAGGTATGTGTGTCTATGCATTGTGTACATGCAATACCCAAGGAGGTCAGAAGACAGTGTCTAATCACCTAGGACTGAAGTATAGTTGGTTATAAGCCACCATGTGGGTGCTGAGAATTGAACCCAGGTCCTCTACAAGAATATTTTGAGGCATCTATTATGGCCTATAATACAATTTAAAGGATTTAGTGAAGTATTCACAAAATAATGCTTTAAAAAGAAGAAATAGCCAGGCGGTGGTGGCACACGCCTTTAATCCCAGCCCTTGGGAGGCAGAGGCAGGCGGATTTCTGAGTTCGAGGCCAGCCTGGTCTACAGAGTGAGTTCCAGGACAGCCAGGGCTGCACAGAAAAACCCTGTCTCAAAAAACCAAAAAAGAAGAAGGAGAAGAAGGAGAAGAAATAAGAAATAAGGTCAGGTGTGGTGGCCTCAGCACTCAGGAAACAGAGTATGACAGATATCTATCTGGTCTACATAGCAGGTTCTAGGCCAACCATGGTTACACAGTGAAAAAAATTATGTCTTTATAAAGTCTTTTACGTTTGAACTTTTGAAGTTAAAACTTGTAAGAACTGTTCACCCTCTTAGCCCAGATTCTCTCCACAGGTGTATGATATACCTATTTCCACAATAGACCAAAAACCTGCTAGAATTTTTGTGAGGGTTGCATGCAAGAGGCCTTGACATGGTAGTAGTGTTGACGCTTCTGAGCCACACCCTGTCATAGGGCTACTTAGGCCTTCGATGGCGGAGTGTGGGGTGGCTGGCCACATTGGACGGGAACACTGGGGTTCTTTTCCCTTTCTCCCTCTCATCATTATTCAGCCTAGGACCTCAGATCACAGGATGGTGCCATCCCATTTAGGGTGGGTCTTTGCTCAAATAAAACTCTCTAGAAACACCCTCACAGACATATCCAGGAGCACAGCTCTTGGTTGATTCTAAACCCAGTCTATCAGACAATGAAGATAATGATTATCTATCACAAGTCCACCCCTTGTCAACTAGACACACAAACGTATCACTTTTAAATAATAACATTTTATTTTTAGCTCCTAAAATCTCATATTTATCTCACAATGAAAAATAAATTTAGATCATTAAAAATCTCCAAAAGCTTAGCAGTTTGAGGTATTTATTCAAAATGGTAAAAGCAGGGTCCTCTGTGGAGACTAGGTGATTCCTTAAGACTGAGTGTCTGCTTTAAAGAAGCTATACTTCCAATACATAATGACACAGAGTAAATATTCCATCCACAAAGAGGGAAATGGGACATAGCAAGAAAAGATTGAATAAAAGCAAGATAGAAATCCAGTAGAGCAAACACCCGATCTTAACAGCTTTGTGCCTGGCATCTTGGGCTCTTGGTAGCATCATCTCAGTTCCAGCAACTATCTTCACCTGCCTCTATTGGGGTGATTTTATTCCATACCTACAGCTTCCCTTGAGAGGAAGCTCATGGTGCTAGCACCTCCAGCATCCAACACTGCAGCTTAGGTTTCACATTCACAACCCTACATAATGGGACTTTTACATTTTATCTATTTACCTGTTTGTTTGTCTATTTAATGTATGAGTGCTCTATCTGCCTGTACACTTGGATGCTGGAAGAGGGCATCAGATCCCTATATAGAGGGTCATGAGCCACTATGTGGTTGCTGGGAATTGAACTCAGGGCTGCTAGAAAAGGATCCTGCGCTCTTAACAGCTGGGCTATCTCATCAACTGCATAATGGAATATTTTGCGTAGAATCTGACTCTAAAGCACATTGCCTGTGTGGGGTCAAAAGTTCAAGCTTGCTTCCGGGTTTTGAAACCCACCAATGCTTGAATTTGAAAACCCAACAGTCCCCGAACTCAAAAAACCAACAATCCCTGAGCTCATCCCAAGCTCAGGATTTGGAAATCCATTAGTCCCTACCATGGAAAACTACTCCCAAGAAACCCTATATAAGCCTGCCTCTCACTCAGTTTTTGTCTTTATTCTGGTCTTCCAACACCTACTAGAATGTACTACTAAGATGCTCAAAGCATCTAGGGCTTCTTTAGACTGCATTCGAAACTCCACATTTCTCCAGAGAATCAGTTCCAAAGGACTATCAACCACATGATCAGGTGCCAATTTTCTATGCTTAGTTTTTTTTTTTTTTTTCATTGCTATGATAAAAGCAACTCATGAAAGGGTTTTTTGTTTTGTTGTTGTTGCTTGTTTTTTAAGCTCACGGTGTAAGGGACTAGTTTATCATAGTGGAGACGGCATGGCAGTGGGATCATGCCGTGGCTAGTCACATGACAGCCACAGTCAGGACAAGGGGACCTGAGTACTGGTGTTCAGTCTGCTTTTTCTATTCCTTTTTATTCAGTCTGGGCCCCCAGCCATGGGTGGTGCCATCAACATTTATGGTGAGATCTCAGACTGAATACAAAGGGATAGCTAAAACACTCTGGAAATGTCCTCACAGACATGCCCAGGGTTGTGTTTTCTAGGGGATTTTGAGTCCAGCCCAGTAAACAATAAAGACTGATGATCACAAATCACAATATAAAAGAAAGACAGGATAGCCTGGTGTGGTGGCAAATGCCTTTAATTCCAGCACTCAGAGGCAGGCAAATCTCTGTGAATTTGAGGCCAACCCGGTCTATATAGTGAGTTCCAGGACAGCCAAAGCTATGTAAAGAGACTCTGTCTCAAGAGAGAGGAGGGGAGGAAGATGGAAAGGAAGGAAGGAAGGAAGGAAGGAAAGAAGGAAAGAAGGAAAGAAGGAAGGGAAAGGAAAAGGCAGAAAAGAAAAAGGAATACCAATATTCTTGATGAACATAGATGCAAAAAACAAAATCCTAAACAAACGATTAGCAAACAGAATCAGATCAGATTTTTCAGTATGGCTAAGTGGGATAATTTCAGGGACACAAGAACTGTTCAACGCATACAACACAAGAAACACTGTGCAGCACAGCAGAATAAGATCGTTTCAAAAGGTTCAAAAAAGGCATTGGATAAATATCAACACCTCTTCGTGCTAAAGGACCGGCAAGATGGATCACTGGGCAAAAGCCTTTGCCATGTAAGCCTGATTATCCGTTTGATCCCCAGAAGCCATGTCAAAGAGAAAAGAGAATCAACGCTACAAGCTCTGAAACGTTCGGAAGGCAGCAAGAGTATGAGCAAGAGGGAGAGATGTTGAACTTGAGGGAGACAATCGTGAACGCCCAGCAATCACTACTGGGTTAACTTGTGATTTTCTTCCTTCCTTTTATTCCACGTGTACGGGCATCTGGCCTGTGAGGATATCTGTGCACCGTGCTCATGTGGATCTGAGGTTGTTCTCTGTCCCCCCCCCTACCATCGCCTGCACACACTCTCACAGCACACACATAATAAAGTTTAAAAATGAAGTGCTGGAGAGATTACTTATAGAATGAGTATATCTCATCACAATAAATATCCTGTATGACAGGTCAGTGTCTAACGTAATGACTGGAGTAAACTGGAAAGCTTTCTAAGATTGGAGATAAGCTTTCATCATCCTGCAGGAGAAAGAAATCAACCACATAAAAAGGAAGTCTAATTGCTATTCTTCGCAGATGACATGATCTTATATAGAGAAAAATCTCGGGTTCTATCCCCCCTTTTTAAAAAAAAAACTCATTAGAACTAATAAATGAATTTAGCAAAATTACAGAATATAAAAACTTACAAAAATGAGCAACATTGTGCTGACAGTGTAACTCAGTGTTAGGTCACTGGCCTTGCATATACAAGAACCTGGACTCAGTCCCCAGCCAGAAGACACATGATTCAGGAGCACTGCTGTACACCAGGAGTAAATAAACTGAGATACATGGAGAAAGCTATAGCGATAAGAAATGGGGCTCCCAGACTGTCCCTACCCAGTGTTGGGGAGGGACACATTTTCCAAAATGGGGGCCCAGATTCACTTCCTGCCCGATGGACCATAGCTAACTGGCCCAAAAGGAGAGACCTCTCTGACTGACCCCTGCCGAAAGCAGAGGCTACCTGGTTTGCAGATGGGAGCAGTTTTCTCCATGAAGGTCAGAGACAAGCAGGTACTGCTGTGGTGGATGGCATAAATGTCATCCAAGCAGAACCTCCACGCCCTGGCACTCAGTGCAGAAAGTGGAGCTAATTGCCCTCATCAAGACCTTGAGACTTGGAGCCAGGAAGAAACTTAACATCCATGTGGATAGCAGGCATGCCTCTGCCACAGCCCACGTCCACAGGGATATATGCCAAGAGGACTGCTCACATCAGAGGAAACAGGAAATCTTGGGCCTCTTGGATGCCCTAATGAAGCTAGCAACTGTGAGTATTATTCACTGCCTAAGACGTCAGAGGGGAAAAGACTCAGTGGGCAGTAACCAGGCAGATCCAGTGGCTGCAGAAGTGGCTATGCAGGATCCTATCCTGACTATAGGCCTGCCAGAGACACCCACTGGGAAATGGGACTGGACTAAGCGATGGCCTCACTTAGAATATGCTGAAGAAAAGAGGACTCAGATTGCTAGCTACACTACCAACTATTACCAAGAAAGGACAATGACACACACAAGAGCGGAGAACTGTACTCCCCAGAAGACTCAGATTTTGGGCCTAAGAGATAGTAAAATAGTGTAAGGTATGCCAGCAAGTGAATGCTTGTGCAGCAAAGAGTAAGCAGCGCAAAAGACCTAGGGGAGAACAGCCTAGGGTATATATAGAGTTTTTATAGAAGTTAAGGCAGGAAAATATGGTTACGAATACCTTCTAGATTTGTGTATACTTTCTCTAGATGGGTTGGGGTTTTCCCACCAAACAGGAAACAGCTGCCATGATAGCTAAAGAAGATATTATGAGAAAATTTCCTGAGTTCCATTGTACATTGGATGAGACCATGGTCCTACTTTTGTCTCTTAAGGTAAGTCAGGGATTGGCAGAGATACTGGGGACTAATTGTAAGCATTATTGGGCATACTGTCCCCAGAGCTCAGGGCAGGTAGAGAAAATAAACAGAACCGTATGAGAGACCTTAACTAAATTGACCTTGGAGACTGACTCAGGCTGGGTGGTGGCCCTCCACTTAGCCCTATTCTGAGCCCAGAACAGCCCCTCCCATTTTAACCTAACCGCTTTTGAGATCCTCTTTGGTACCCTTTGTTGTCCACTGGGCCCTTCCAGGAGGTACCCTACAACATGAGATTTGGCCCAAAATGTCTGCCTTAAATGCTCCTGGGATGCCAGAGACTCCTCACTGCTTCCAGACTGGTAACTGGATCTATGTAAGGAGGCCTCAGGGACAGTCACTGGAACTCTGATGGAAGGGACCCTTCCTGGCACTGCTAGCCACTCCCACAGGCCTCAAGGTGGACGGTGTTGCGGCCTGGGTGCATGCTTCCCATGTGAAACCTGCAGATGATGCCCTGCTCTCCAGAGACCCCCACTGGACAGTACAGAAGATAGACAATCTACTCAAGATCAAGATCACTGGACCTTGATCATGACTGCCTGGTGGTACCTTTGGATTCTGGTTTCTTCCCCAATTCTATGGGTCTGTCCTCCAAACCTGTTACATTACTCACTGTTGGGGCTGGGGATGGCCAGAGCAGCCACCAGGACTTCCACTCTGGTCTTACAAGGGGAAAATTATGACAGTCTGAGGACAGCCATTGATTTAGATGTAGAGAAAATAGAAACTTCCATCAGTCACCTTCAAGAATCACTGACTTTGTTATCAGAAGTAGTACTGCAGGATAGGAGGGCTGTGTGCTGCCTTAGCTGTGGCTTTTATATAGATCATTCCGGGGTTGTTAAAGAGTCAGTGGCCAAGGTGAGGAAAGGGCTAGCCAAGCGGAAAAGAGAGAGAAGAGAGTCGGGGCTGGTTTGAGTCTTGGCTTAACTCCTCCCCTTGGTTAACCACCTGCGTATCCACCCTGTTAGGATCCTATTGTTGACTTGTGGCCCCTACATTTTGAACTGCTTAGTCCTATTGTTAAGAAACACTTGGGTACAGTATAGCTAGATCCTAAAGCAGAGATACAAAGGACTAGATATAGAAGAGCATGGCAGGAGCTATCAGAACAGCAGCAACTGCTTCAGGACTGAAGCTCGCACAAAGGAAAGGTTCGCTCAGCCACCTCCAAAGCTCACTGGCCAGCCAGGCCAGCCAATCAGCAATCAGCGATTCAATTAGAGAGTCTGTGAGAACAACATCTAATGCTACTTCTGCTCTCTCCACTCACTTACACACATATGCACACACACACTCATGCCTGTATAGTGTCAGTTGTCAGCCTGCCAGGGAGAAGAGCCTCTGGGGGTGCCTATGAGGACTGTCTCGATGACATTAATTGATGTGGGAAGACCCATGCTAAGTGCAGATGATACCATTCCTCCCTGAGCAGGCGATCCTGCTTTACACCCTGAGAGTAAGCTGAGCTCTAGTTAGGATTCCACCTTCTCTGTTTGCTGATTGTGGGTGTGATTTGACCAACTGCTTCAAGCATCTGCTGCCTTGACATCCTGCTGTGATGGACTGAACCTTGAACTGTGAACTATAATAATACTTCCTCTGCCCTTTTCTTTTTTTCTTTCCTTTTCATTTCCTCTCATTTTCTTTTCCTTCTTTCCGTCCTTCCTTCCTTGCTTGCTTTTTTTCCCCTTAAGTCAGGGCTACACAAAAGCCCTGAGTGTGTAGTCCTGGCTGGCCTAAAACTTACAGAGTTCAATCTGCCTTTGCCTCCTGGATGCTGAATTAAAGGCGTGCACCATGCTCTGGCAACACTCTTACAGGTTGCTTTTGTCAGAGTGCTTTACCACAGCAACAGGATAAACGTCAACACACACACACACACACACACACACACACACACACGCTGTTTAGAGAAAGCAATCTCCAAGCAGGTGAAATATGAACTATCATACTTAAAGAATTAGAAACAGTTTTCAATTTTATGCAACATTGGTGCAGCTCGGAAGCAGCCATAATGGTCACACACACACACCGTGCAGGTTGAAGTTAGTACCTTAGTGTTGGAAAATATTGACAGTGTCTAAATCTCAATCCAGTAACCTGGAAAATTTACAGTCGGGGACTTCACACTCTCTTTTCTGAAGTATTTGTGTACATTCCCAAAAATCTATGAACTAAAGTAGAAACAACCCAAAAGGTCATGGGTAAGTATGGTGGCATATCGCAATGAAAATAAACCCTAGTTACTTGGGCAAAGAAGCCACTGATTGAAAGTAGACAACCAGAAAACAAGAGAGACTCTATTTACAAAGAATTCAAAACTAAAGCAGCCTATGGTGTTAGAAGCCAAAGCAGTCACTACCTCTAATAAAACAGGGAGCAAATAACATTCAAACAGTTTCTAAGATGCTGAAACGTTGTTGCTGAAGACTTTTCCTCTACCTGGCCTTATAAAACTCATCGGAAGACTATAAGGGTGTAT
This sequence comes from Apodemus agrarius, assembly GCA_964023405.1. Taxonomy (NCBI): domain Eukaryota; kingdom Metazoa; phylum Chordata; class Mammalia; order Rodentia; family Muridae; genus Apodemus; species Apodemus agrarius. Next base: position 17,906,542 of record OZ030005.1, read on the forward strand.
TTATTTAAGATGACTTAATGAGCTATATACATTTATGATTTGTTTACTTATTAATAGTGTATCTTATTTTAATCAGATACACTATTGAAAAATGGACTCACTGATCACACCAGAATAGCTGTCTATAAGGAAACTAAAGGGATGAAAAATGAGTATGAAACAGTAAATGATTAGGTGTGTGAGGGGGGAGAGCAGATAGGCGTCGTGGAGCAGATGGAATGGGCGTGTGCTGGTAGCAGCTCCGCGCTGTGTGACAGCCAGTGCAGACCCTGGGCGCGGGCCCTCATTTAAAAGGACGCTAAAAAAAAAAAAAAAAAAAAAAAAAACCAGCTCTTCCCTTAAGCGTGTCACGTTTCCAGTGCTCAGCAGCCACAGGAGTTCAGTGACTCAGTCGTCTCCCACAGGCAAAGGAGAGAGAGAGAGTGCCCGTCATCAGAGAACGTCCTGTTGGATAGCGCGGGCAGACACGGCTGCCATCTGGAGAAGTGGTTATGGTAAGACCGTAAAAAGAATGTAAAACTTGCTGGGCGGTGGTGGCGCACGCCTGTAATCCCAGCACTCTGGGAGGCAGAGGCAGGCAGATTTCTGAGTTCGAGGCCAGCCTGGTCTACAGAGTGAGTTCCAGGACAGCCAGGGCTATACAGAGAAACCCTGTCTCGAAAAAAAAAAAACCTCAAAAACAAACAAACAAACAAAAGGATGTAAAACTCGCCAGCACTGAAGGTGTGCATGTAGGAAACAGACCAAAGCATCGCAAAAAATGCAGAGAGTGGTGTCACAGAAGCCGAGGCAGTTCCCGCGAGGAACCACTGGTGTTTGATATTACAGGGAAGGGGCTGGAGCCATGTGCCGAGTACCAGACTATTGAAGAACCCACAGCAGTTTCTCTGCATGTGCGAGTCAGATCATTGGGTCCAGATGTGAAGGAATAAAGTTAGAAACTTCTAGCAAAACCTAACTTAGATGGACACGGTAAATCCATTGTCCTGTGGTCGGATTTGTAGAGTCCAGACAGGTCAGGGGTCCCCCGGTGTCTGGAATGGCCGTCCTATAGGGAGAGGCCCAAAGGCTCAAATGTAAATACCTTTTGCATAGGCTCACAAGAAAGCTGCCATTGTCATGATAAATTTTTTTTTTTTGACCATAAGGAAGTGTCCCCAAAGGTTATTTCCGGGGTTATTAGTGAAATTCCTGAGAATATAAAAAATCTGGGGTAGGGCACATAAGTATATTCATAACAAACAGAGACAACACACACACACACACAACACACACACACACACACACACACACACACACACTGAACCCGGAAAGGAGTAACAGACAAGGTCCCGGGGGTTGTCAAGTTAAAGTATTTGTAAAACTTGTTCCACCACCCTCTTCCTGAGGTCTCCATCTGCAGAGAGCTGTGCTCACAGGGGTTGGCTTCTCTGGTTTCAGTCAGGGGAGGCATTAAGGCTCAGAGGAGTGCTCAGAAATGGGGGAAGGACAAAATTATCTCTGAAAAACCACCCTTTTCTTTGCTTCGCACGTCTCGTGTCTCTGAGTGTCTCAAGAGAGAGGAGAAGTACCACACAGAGTGGTCGGCCATCTTAGCTTGTGCTCACTTTCCTCCTCGGGAACTCCGGCCTCTTCCCTCCCTGTCTGTCTTTCCCTCAGGGACTCCTCCATGTTCCCTCCCAGCTGTCCACGGGTCACCCGTGCTCCACTTGTTTCTGCTCCTCTCTGGCTTCCACCCAGCCTTCTGTTTACTCCTTCACTTTCCTGGTTGACCTGAGGGCCCTATCAGCACCAAAGCTCTATCTTTCCCTCTGAGAAAGTCACGGCCCTGTGAAGAGAAGACTCCCCCACCCACTCCGACTGCACAGAAGCTTAGGCCTCCGCGATAAGGAGGAGGAGCGGGAGGGAGTATTGACAGAGGACACCAGGCTTTGCAGCTGCTGCTTTGGAGGAGACTCCTCAGCAAACAACGGTTCCCCAAAGTAAGGATTAGGAGAATATGGCAGGGGCCAGGCCAGTCCTTTGAGACATGCTGACTCCAGCCCAAACTGCTACACCATCTGGTCCCCATGCCTCAGTTCAGACTAATTGCAGGGTACTGGAGTGGAACAGGGTCATTCCAAACCTGTCCAGCCAGGCCCTTCTAAGGAAAAAAAGAAAGAAAGGAAGGAAGGAAGGGAGGAAGGGAGGAAGGGAGAGAGGGAGGGAGAGAATATAACAAATCACAGAAAGAAAAAAAAAAAACCAAAAAACAAACAAAAAAATCCCAAACCAAACAATACTCCAGGAAGTGAAACCTTCATGATCTTATGGAACCAGGAAATAGAGATCTGGAGTCTTCATCACACGCGCGCCCCCCCCCTGAACCCCACCCACCCACCCCTGCCCCAGCCCAAGTAGAGTGTTCAGAACATCAAGGAGTCCAGCAAAGGTCGTTTTTCGTGTTTCCATTGTCTAGGAGAGAAACCCAGGAGACTTTGACGGACTTGGGGGTAAGGCTGTTATGATCCACGCCACAGGCCTGGGTCGAGGCCTCAGAGCCCTGGTCACCCCAGACACCTGTCCTCCACTGGCCACTGGAACAAAGCTGTGGGATGGCCTGGAGCGAGGGCTCGGCTTGGGACGGCAAGGAACTGGGGCCCGGATGTGGGTCCTTCACTGTTGTTTCTGGCAGGAGTCAAAGAAATGAATCTGGCCAGTGAGCCAGCAAACATGACCGGTCGCCACCTCCCATCTCAAGTTCAAACCCTGCCCACGACCCTGCCCAGGTCCAGGGACCCAGGATCTCGGCATGCTGCTGCCCAGCTGTCTCTGTAAGGACGACGCCCTTCCATGACTGAATTGATCCCTGAGCTGCCAGGGTGCAGCCACCAGCTGCTCTCACGCCCTCCTCAGAACACAGGCTGCAGACAGGCTCATTCTCCACCCTTGGCAGATCTTCAGGGCTCCCCATTCCACCTGGTCTGAGATCGGCATCCTCCTCCAGGAAGTTGGCGCCATGTCCTTGTCAGGTGACCCGGGGTGTGGCCAGAGGAGCCAGGAATCTCCACTATATAACCTAGATGGCAATCTGGTCCTGCAGCTCGGGGACCCGCAGGTGAGAAGGGCTGGGGTTCCCTGCAGAGGCGGGACAGCTAACACCCTATTCTGCATCCAGGCCCTAGACCGCCTCTGCCTCTGCTCTTCGACCCCTGGACATCTGATCCGCCATGCACTGCCCTTGATCCTCGCCCCCTTACCTCATGGCCAGCCTCCCCCCCCCCAAACCCATCTAGCCCTATCTAGTCAGTTTCCCTTCCCACTTGAGCCTTCCTTACAGCCAGGTGGCTCTTGTCCTGAGATTGCCCACTTCTTCCTCCACTGTCCCTTCTGGAACGGTCTCCAACAGGACAGCATCTTTTGATCTCCCTCTCTCTCTTTGCTGCAGACATGGGATCCCTGTGGCGCTGGTGGGCCCTGTGGGCTGGAGCAACCCTCCTGTGGGGTAAGTCAAATCAAGTCCCCGTTTAGGTCTGGGAAGCTTCTCCTACTTGTCCGGGTCAGCACCTTCAAGCTTTTGTCCCCTCTACAAACCACCTCCCTTTATTGCTCCTTCCTCCTGCAACCCAGGTAACTTACATGAGACAGAGGCTAGCTGAAATTGGAGACATCCTCAGGCACAGAAAGAAGTGTGATAGAATTCATTTACGTATCTCTCTCTCTCTCTCTCTCTCTCTCTCTCTCTCTCTGTGTGTGTGTGTGTGTGTGTGTGTGTGTGTGTCTGTCTGTCTGTCTGTCTGCCTGCCTGTCTGTCTCCGTCTTTATTTTCTCACACACGTACACACATGCACATAGATGCACACATCCATGTGGAAAAGCCCACTAGCTCTACTCTAGCTTTCAGACATTGTGTCCACACTTCTATGATCTTTCCCCCCTTCATAGCCTTCACATAAAACACCAAGTCATATTAAGGCAGAATCCACAGACTGGATGGAGCTTCCGTTCAGAACTTCAGCTAGCCAGCCAGACTTTCTTGAAAAATGTGAATGCGTGGCATTATTTTTTTTTAAGGCTCAGTCTATCAACAACCAGCAAAAGCTGTTCCAGGTGGCGTATGTGCTCCAGTGTCCAGGGTTGTCTCCAAGACGATTGCACACTGTTCTGTCCCTGATCTGGCCCTGCAGCATTTGCCTTCAAGAGCCCTGTGCAAGGGGCTCAGGCTTTGGGGGCAGCCAACGCCAGGAAGACTCACAGGAGGACGCTGTGTACGTTAGGAAGGGAATGGGAGCAGAGGGAGAATTACTTCAGGTTCTCAGGAAGGCCAAGGGCTCGGGGTTTGTAACAGGGAGGAACTAGGTAACTGGACCCACAACTGCATTCTCTTCAGGGTTGACCTGGGAGACCACAGTGGACCCCAGGAACGCTGCGAGGGAAGACTCCCTCATGGGCTTCCTGCAGAATCTGCAGCCTGAGAACCGCAGTCTCTGCCTCTTCCTCTCCAGTCTGACAGGGAGAACTGCTTCTGTCTCCATCCTCAGCCAGGCCAATGACACCTCACAGAAGGTCACAGGGGAGCCAGTCATGGCCAACATCAGTGCCAAGCAGAGATGGCTGGCCGTGGCACTTCCCGGCATGCAGTAGTGGGTACTATCTCTGTGCGGGCTAAGCCCGGCACATCAGAGCTAACACTGCTCTGGCCCGCGGGAGCCCTGGGCACAGAGGACTTTGTGCTCACAATCCCAGATGGGGGCTGGGAGAGCGGGGGAGGGGGGCCTCGGTGACTATCCACTGGAAGGGAGCAGTCACATTCCAGGACACTTTCTAACCCGCTGGCGGTGTCGCAAGTGTGACTCTGCAGCCCTATGAAGTGGTCCAGTTACAGGACACCGCAGATCTTTCCGGATCAAGGCTCACAGCCAGCAGCCCGGGGGCTGGGCTTTCTTTTGGTCACGGTTGTGCCTACAAGCACACAAATTGTAACCATGTGGTGGGGCAACTGCTACCCACATCTGCTTGGGGAACACACTATGTAGTCCCCACTCTGGCCTCCCAGTCCCGCTGTGATCTAGCCTACATCATAGCCATCCAGGTTCCCAGGGTCTCCAGGGTGACATGGTTGAGTTTGAGGTCCCAGCAACCCAGCCACTACCTGTCTGCAGATGTAGGCATCCAGATGTGCTGTTTGGCACAGGGGCCATAAAGGATCCAGTGACCTGTGAGTCCCAGACGTAGCAGCCTGATGCCCTGCCTGTGTAATCACGAGTATGCCAGGCACTGGGGTGTGGCCCTTCTGGTTGCACAGACAAAGGCTACCCGTGAGCTAACCATAGATGGGCAGGCACTGGGGGCCAAACTTGCATGGGTAGCTGTGCCAGGCAGTGAGTTCTCTGCAGAAGTGGACCCTGGCACTACTGACAAGATGCACACAGCCAAGGCCCCTACTAGCTCTGGGCTGCTCCCCTTCAGGCTGGTCCAGGCTGCAGGCTATGGGACAAGAGCTGCCTGTGGCCAGAGGGAGTGACAGGAAATGATCCCCGGCCTTGGCCTCTGACCACGCCTTCCCTGCCTCTTCTCTCCAGCCTTTGACTTAGTCAACCTTTCTATCTCACTTCTGTCTTCCAGGGCACCCTTCCTTAATCCCTCTCAGCCTCTTTCCTCCCCCTACAGGAGCTGAGTCTAAATCAGGCACCCGTACTGTGCACTCTATGTGTTTGTGGTGCGGTGGTAGAGAAGAGGTCTTGGGGAGACCCAGGGAGCCGGGATGGAAGGGCTGGTCAAGGTCTGAGACTTTAGGAGCTGATACAGTTGTCCTTGCCGCTGACGGCTGCTCTCCACTCCTCACGGAGGACTGCAGATGCTCAGAGTCAGGAGGTCCAGGGACAGTGACAGTGGGGACCCCAGGATGGGCCATCTCTGCATTCCAGCCTCCCTGGGCACTTCGCGGGCTTTGACACAGCTAAGGAACAGAACCTGGGCTCTGTGTGCAACCTCAGGCTCAGCCCATTCAGAAACTGCCACCAGGCAGCTCAGGTGTTGTGAGGATACAGAGCCAGAGACAGCCACAGGGCCTGGGGTTAGCCCCAGCTGTGCCTGGGTGGCCTTTGGCCTGACACCACCTCTCTAGGCTTCAGTTCCTAACAAGCTAAGACATGGAAAGTCCTTAGGTTAGCTGTGGCAAGAGATCAGGGGTACAGGGTGAACATTGTGGGGAGAGGAGTCGGGGTCAGAAAGAGGGTGCTTCAGAACTGGAGGGCTTCTTGAGAACAGAAACCGTCTGTTTCTTCCCAGATGGTCTTCTTCAAACTGGGAACCAAGACCTAGGGGTTCATTATCCTGGTAAATAAGGGTACCCCACTTCAAGGGATGTTTGTACTTGCATATTGGAATGGGGCATGGGTTTATATTAGTAATCATATTAATTATATAGGCCCAGTTACAAGCAACCTATGATTTAACTTGTTAAAATATGCCAATGTCCCCCTCAAATTTCTATGGAGAAGCTGTTATTGTCAGACCCATGTCACCGGCCACTGGAGCTAGAACACTGAACATAATCTCTCCAAGGGCCCAGTTGTTGAGCGCTTGAGCTGGGACTTCTACTAAGGTCTCCTCACAGTCGTCTCCATTTTGCTAAAGACTCCATGTTCCGTTTCCTATCCTCTGGCAACCTCTAGCCTGGTGAGAGGCTAAGGAAGGGGGAATATCGAACTATAAACAGTTGAATGTGTCAGCAGCTGCTCCTGGTCCTTCTTCCCTACCTGCCAACCCTCTGAGCCAAGCTGTGTTAAACCGTGGAGTCAGAAACCCTGGGAGAGGAGCTCTCTCCACGAGCCTGCACACCCCGCTTCCCACGCCCGTACACGGGGTGGTCATGAGCCAACCGGGCATAGTCCGCACTGTAGGAGGCCCCAGGTGTCTCACCCCAGGCACATCTCTAACGCCCACACTCTTCCCTCCCCAGCTCGGCTCGCCCCGTCGGAGGCTTCCTGCCAAGGCGTTAAGTGTGCATCTGGGCAGCGCTGCCAGATGATGAGTGGGAAGGCCAGGTGCGTGGCAGAATCCACAGCTGTGTGCCGCGCCCAGGGTGATCCCCACTATACCACCTTCGATGGCCGCCGCTATGACATGATGGGCACCTGTACCTACACCATGGCTGAGCTGTGTGGGTCAGATGAGACCTTGCCAGCCTTCAGTGTGGAAGCCAAAAATGAGCATCGGGGCAGCCGCCAAGTCTCCTATGTGGGCTTGGTCACCGTCTACGCCTACAGCCATTCTGTGTCGCTGGTCCGCGGGGAAACTGGCCTCGTTCGGGTAAGTATTCAAAGTTTAACACCCATGAGTAGTCAAAAAATGAGAGCCAAAGCCCTAGTGTTAGACCCCAAAACTCAAGGCCTTTTTTGTAGGTGAGTTGGTAAGGAACTGGTGAGATCTGAAAACTAGTAGCGCACCTTCAAAACCTTGCCCTCACAAATGCCACTTCTAGAAATGTTAAGGACATGGTTAGAGGGAGGAAAAAAAACTGATGCTATTTGGGAAAGCAAAAAGGAATTTTTAAAAAAAGAAAGAAAGTGCAAAAAGATGTTCTAATTGCCCAAAAATAGGAGATTTGTGATGTGACAAAATAAGTTAATGATCATGTGCTGGGCCAGATCCGTTCCTCGGTACACCCCGTGTTTAGACTACAGGGTCTCTTTGAGATGACCGGCTCAGGTAAGGAAAGAGGCTGAAGCACACTCGTGATTTTGCCAGGCCTGAGAGGAAACACTCGGAAGAGGCTCTCTCTGCAGGGCCTGCGAGCTGAGTCTGGTGAATATATTGCCCTGCAGTGTGTGCGCGAGCAGCCACTCTCGCCCTTTCTGGCCATGTCACTGTGGAATTATGGGAAAGCCTCCGGACAAGCTGAAGTCACTGTTCAGCTTGAGAGTCCCGTCTCTGAGATGCTGAGGCCAAAAATGCTTCAGACATTGAACTTTTAAAACTTTTGGAATATTTGCATATGCATACTGTGAAGGAACTCAAGTCTGAACACAAAAGTTATTCAATTTTCATGCATTCCCAACACAAAGCCTGAAGATAAGTTTATACACCAGGTTCAGGGCACACAGTTTTGAATCTTATTCATCTTTCTGGTATCGGGGAACAGACCCGTGTGCCGCATCTTCTTAATGTGCACAAAGTGTCTGATTTGTTTAGTATTTCAGATCCCAGATGTTGGAGTCAGGGGGATGTAACCCAGACAATGGCCACTAGGATGCCATTGTAATTAACTCTTCATTTACCAGAGATCCTCATCTGTACATTCCTGTCAGACTGACAATGTCTTTTTTTTATGTACCTGAAAGTCAATTCCCATCATCAGAACATGTCACCAAAATGACTCCGACATATTGTTGTTAACTAGATTGAAATGCTTAATTTTTGCTTAATTTCTGGATACATTTATATGTATTAAAACTCGTAGCTGGACCATATGGGACTAGGCCTGAATCCGAGCTCCTGAGGAGGCTCTGTGGTGAGCACAGGCAGCCTGAGCAACTTAGGGAGAAGCGAAGAGAAGGGAAGAGAAGAGGGAGGTGCTCGGCGGCTTGGCGTCCACATGAGGGACGGGTGTGCTGGGCGGCAGAGCACTAGCCCTAGTTTCGACCCACGGAAGCACGCACTTCCCCTCTCAAAACCAAACTCACGCACGGCCAGTGTGCCCCTCCCCTGCGACCCATTAAGGTGGAGATTTTTTTCATCCCCTAGGACCCTACCCTCCAGCAACTTTCTCCATGCCATCCCCATGCCGTCTCTCCTGGCCACCCCGGTCTTGATCCTTCCCCCTGTAGATTACTTGTTCTTCCCAGCATTTGAGAGGCAAAGGCGGGTGCCTCTGTGAGGCTGAGGGCAGCCTCGTCTACATACTGAGTATAGAGATGCACGAAGAACTTCATGCAAGGTCACGTGACAAAACTTCCCACTTGCGCATGTGACGTCATGGTCTTTCTTTCTCCTCCACACAAGAAACTACTTCTGTGGGCACTTTTGTTTAATACTTATTTTTAAAATATTACTATTGATCTCAATACTTTACTGATGCCAGCTGCGAGCTGTGCTGCCGAGCCGCATTCTGACCCACTTCGTTTGACTCAGAGACGGAGCGACCCAGGGTGGGGGTTGGGGGGTGGGCTCACGCTTGCAAGCCTCCTATCTATCTCCTTCCGAGGCTCTGGGACTCTACAGTCCTTCCAGGCTTGACCCAACTGTCCCTTCTCTGGGGAGCCTTCCTTAACAGGCAGAATTCATAAGTGGTGTTTTCAAGGCTTCCCATCCAGGCTGGTCCCGCCTCCTCCACCCGCATCGCTTGCGGATGCTGTCTCTGTTGCGAGGCTTTGTCCCCGCTGCTTCCGTAGCAGGTGTCACAGGCTGGGTGTGAGGCAGGAATGAGATGCTTCTAAAGCGAGGGAAAGCGAAGGTGTGTTCCAGAAAAGAAAGGTAGCGGACTGCTTGCCTCACTGGCGAGGTGGAGGCGTTTAGGAACGGGTGCCGCTTTGCACGCGGCTCGGAACATGCCAGTGCTCCTGTCAAAGCTGCCCCCCCGCCAGGGATTTTACCATGCTGATTGACACACTACAGTAATGGTTTGATCAGCTGGCACCCCTCCGGAGACGTGTCACCTTGGCACCTGCAGGTCCTGACTGGTTCTGCCCGCAGCCTCCTGGCTCTCACTTGTGAGCCCCGCTCCTTCACTGGCTCCCTGCAGCTGTCCCTTGCCGCCACCAGACCTGCCAGGTCCCTTCCTCACTCTGGCTTCATGCTTGTCATGAGCCTGCCGGGCACTGTCGGAGGCTCTGGAGATAAACCCATGAGGCGCCCCCCCCCCAGTGGTCCCTACAGGCGGAGCATGTGGGAAACTTGCACACTGTGGGAGAAGGCTGGATAGCTGTGGGGACTGGGAAGCAAGGAGGAGGGGCAACAGGAAGGGGCGACTGAAAGGTGACCAGGGACAGCCTCACTGAGCCCGTGACACCTCGGCAGACATTGCTGGGGGAGGTCTTCAGGCACATCTCAGGGAAGAACACTTCCAGCCACACCCCTAGGCTCAGCTAGTGACAAAAGGAAGGAAGGAAGGAAGGAAGGAAGGAAGGAAGGAAGGAAGGAAGGCATCCTGTGTGGCTAGAGCTGGGGACTCGGGTGAAGGAGACGAGGGTGAAGGAGAGCTCACACAGGAGTCTGACCACTGTCACCTCTCCGCAGATTGACAATCAGCGCTCCCGCCTCCCTGCCTCCCTGAGTGAGGGTCGCCTGCGTGTGCACCAGAGTGGGACACGGGGTATGATCGAGCTGGACTTTGGGCTGGTGATCACCTATGACTGGGATGGCCAGCTGACCCTGAGCCTGCCCAAGCGCTTCCAAGACCAAGTGTGCGGGCTGTGCGGCAACTACAACGGAGACCCTGCCGACGACTTCCTCACGCCCGACTTGGACCAGGCTCCCGACGCCCTGGAATTCGCAAACAGCTGGAAGCTGGATGATGGGGACTACCTGTGTGGCGATGGCTGCCACAGCTCCTGCCCCTCCTGCACCGCGGGCCAGACCCAGCACTACAAGGGAGACCGTCTCTGCGGCATGCTAACTCTGGCCACAGGCCCCTTCTCTGCCTGCCACGAACTCCTGGACCCCAAGCCTTTCCTGGAAGATTGTGTGTTTGACCTGTGTGTAACTGGAGGAGAGCGGATCAGCCTGTGCCGGAGCCTCAGCGCCTACGCCCAGGCCTGTGCCGAGCTGGGTGCCACTCCTGAGAACTGGAGGTCACCAGCTGACTGCCGTGAGTAGCGCCTAGGACGGGAGCCCATGCTGAGGGGCATTCGCCCCATATCTGAATCATGATCGCGATCCAGCCTGATGCTGGGCAACGACAGAGACACGGGCCAGCCGAGACTCTGCTAAAGCTAGAGACAGACGCATAGCACTGGAAAGGGGGAGTTCGGAGTGACTGGGGGTTAGGATAAAGGCACAGGCGAGCGGGTAGGGGGATGAGAGAGATGGGGACAGGGAGATGCTGAGGGGAACCCCTGGGCCTTGGGAGGACTCTGCTTTCCCCTGAGTGAGGTGGAGCCACAGGAGGTGATGGTAGGGGTGCGGCTCCTGGTCTGAGCCTGTGTTTGCGGTCTGTGGGGGCACATTCGGTATAGCGGACCAGGCAGGAGGCTGCTATGGTTCCTGGGCTGTGGAGACAGATTCTGCATGGGCTTGGAAGGTGAAAGTCCTTTGCCCACTGACTGATTGGTTGTCCAGGGTTGTCCAAGGTGAAGGGGGGCATCGGGGCCTGAGCATCAAGAAGGTAGGAGCGTCGTTACCTGAGGGGTGTGGACCTCCCACCCTGGCCTGACACAGCTTCTGTCCTTCCTCAGCCATGTCCTGTCCCGCCAACAGCTGCTATGATCCCTGCAGCCCTGCCTGCCCACCCTCCTGCAACTCAGAAGCCGCGCCGACCAACTGCTCTTCCCGCCCTTGCGTGGAGGGCTGCGTGTGCCAATCCGGCTTCGTGGCCAGCGGTGGTGAATGTGTGCCTGTCTCGTCCTGCGGGTGCGTGTACCAGGGCCGCCCGCTGGCCCCGGGTCAGGAAGTGTTTGACGATAACCAGTGCCGCCGCCGCTGCACCTGTGACGGGGCCACTCAGAAGGTGACCTGCAAGGACACGTCGGGATGCCCTAGCGGCGAGCGCTGCACGGTGCAGAATGGCCTCCTGGGTTGCTACCCAGTCAACTTCGCCAGCTGCGAGGCATCTGGAGACCCGCACTACGTGAGCTTCGACGGGAAGCGCTTTGACTTCATGGGAACCTGCGCGTACCTGCTGGTGGGCTCGTGCGGCCAGAACGCCGCCCTGCCGGACTTCAAGGTGCTGGTGGAAAACGAGCACCGAGGCAGCCAGGCCGTGAGCTACACAAGAGCCGTGCGCGTGCTGGCCCACGGGGTGGAAGTGGCTGTGCGGAGGGAGCATCCTGGGAGAGTGCTGGTGAGCGCCACGGGGCAGGGGCTGGGGGAGGCTGGGAGGCCCCGGAAAGATTAGCCGCTGTAGTTGGAGTGGAATGACTTTTTTAAAAAAAATCTAGCCTTTGCATTTTCTTCTGAGGAAGGAAAGACAGAGTAGGATGTTTCATACTAGGGCAGCGGCGGCAGCGGCAGCGGCAGCGGCAGCTCACAGTTGGGTAGCTGTGGAACTTGGATGACCTCACACCTGCCTGGTCTATACAAGATGCCGCAGCGCCCATGAAGTGCCCAGTAGATCTTGGTGGGTGCTGCCTTTCATCCGAAACTTCCGAGTTGTAGGCCTGTGCATTTTCTGGAAGGTGACGGTTCATAGAGCAACGTGACCTATGAAGTGTCAGCATCACACTGGGTGTGCGTGCTGAAGTGTGGGATCCCTCCGGTCTGGGCAACGTGCTGCCCAGGCATGGACCCTGAGAACCTAACTCAGTCCCTGAGTCCTCCGCAAAAGCAGTTCGTGCTGCTAACTTCTGAGCAACAACGTCTCCAGCCTGCAGGGGTCTCCTACCCCGAACTCAGACCCAGAACAGACAGAAAGGGACAGTATGTGTAAAGAGTAAGCGTGAGGGGCTGAGACTCAGCAAGGACGCGGGTGGGGCGTGAGTGGAGGGACCAGAGACGGTGACTGAGGAGCGGAGGCAGGGGCTAACTATAATCAAGTCTGTGGATTCGGATGAGGCCTGGAGGACAGGGAGAGGCCCCCGGGTAAACCATGTCCTCTTCCGGGCAGAGGGAACAGCAAACGTGAGGCCTGAGGCTGGGAAATCCGGAAGACGAAAGAACAGCACCCAGGTGACGAGAATAGCAAGTCACTGGGAGGTGGCAGGTGGAATTGTGGGTCAGAAAGCTGGGCATGAGCAGGGCCAAGTGGGTAGAGAAGCTTGCTTTTCCACGGGGTGTGGGGGAGACATTAGCAGCTGTGGGTGCAGACCTGGGGTGTGGGAGTGAAAGTGTTGTAAGCAGGGGTGCAGCGAGGAGAGGAGCCCCCAAGTCTGAGCTCTGAGTTCGAGCACACGCGTGGCTGGGATGAGGGGTAGGTAGGGCTGAGCCGGGAGAGCGAATACGGACCAGCGGGACTCAGATCATCTGGGTCGTCTGAGGCGGGCTCAAACCTGGCATTGAAACGCAGACTTGCAGGGATGTGAGGAGAGGTTGGCGCACGTCTCAGTGGACCAGAAAGCAGAGAGGACAGTGGGAAGTAGAGCCAGGTTAAACCTAACTCCAAGATTTGCACTTCGCCACGCTTGACCCACATCTCAGAGGTTCCAAAGCCTCCTAACACAGAGCCATGGTTGATGACCAAACGCACCAGTAACTAGGTCCCAGGGAGATGGGTGAGGTAGGCTTTGAGAAGCAGCAGTCAGAGATTGGGGTTTGAGTTTGATTGGGTTTGAGAGTAAGGGGTGAGGGGTGACGTGGTAGGCAGAGGGAACAGAGGGGTGGGGTGGAGCCCGCCGAGTGAAAAGAAGAAAGCGCTGACCTGACCTGCCGCTCCTCCACATCCCTTTCCCAGGTGGATGGCGTCCTTCAGTACCTGCCCTTCCAGGCTGCAGGGGGCAAGATTCAGCTGTACCGCCAGGGCAATAACGCTATCATCAGCACAGACTTCGGCTTGACTGTCAGCTACAACTGGGATGCTCACGTGACTGCCAAGGTGCCCAGCAGCTATGCTAAAGCCGTGTGTGGGCTCTGTGGGAACTTCAACGGGAACCCAGCTGATGACCTGGCCCTGAAGGGTGGAGGCCAAGCTACCAGCGCATTGGAATTTGGAAACAGCTGGCAAGAAGAGATAATACCTGGGTGTGGAGCGACCGAACCCGGTGACTGTCCCCAGCTGGACTCTCTTGTGACCCAGCAGACTCAAAGCAAAAAGGAATGTGGGGTCATTGCCGATCCCAAGGGTCCCTTCCGGGAGTGTCACAAGTTGCTGAACCCTCAGGATGCCATCCGGGACTGTGTATATGACCTCTGCCTGCTGCCCGGCCAGTCTAAACCACTGTGCGACGCGCTGGCAGCCTATGCCGCTGCATGCCAGGCTGCTGGGGGCACTGTGCATCCCTGGAGGACCGAGGAACTTTGCCGTGAGTACCAAGAATGGCATCCCCGGGGTTGGGTCTGACGTTTGCTCATTAGCACACGAGTAGCATTGATTGTTCCTCGCGATGCCTAGCGAGGAACGGCCTGTGCCTGTGCCGCGGAAGAGCTGAGGAGACTGCAGGTACCAGCTCGCAGTTACATGCCTGCTCTCGTGACAGCCAGGAAGTCAGAGGCCACAGTGTGCGGTGGCATTGTTGATGGAGGGAGCTCGGGCCCCTCCCTCTGCAGTTGTCCTTGGTCCCATCTGGCCACTTTACCCACGCACATCTCTTTGCTGCAGATGTGGGTGCAGGAAGGGCTGGCAAGAAGTTTTGCTTGCCTCTCACGGAGATCTGGGACACCGTGTGCCCAGCTCCTGAGTTTTAAACTTCCTCCTAGCGTGCCCTGTGGTGCATACTTTAACTGCGTACTGGAACAAACGGTCTCGCCAGCTTTTTCAGTGTGAGGACAAATGTAAAAATAGTGGTAGGCTCCCTGCCCTTAGGGGAGGGCTGCCCTTCGCTCTCGAGGGTTTGAACTCTGTGACTGGAAAGCACACCTCTAGCCACTCCATCTCAAGTAGAGATAATGCAAACACCGAGACCCCCAGCAAGTGGCCATCTTGGATTCTTAAGAATCTTTGCTTGTGGGAAAAGCATAGGACAGTGGACCTTTTATGTCCCTCGTCCAGTTTCTACAAAGTTTAACATGGTATTATTTACAACTGCTACTACAGTGTGTGTGTGTGTGTGTGTGTGTGTGTGTGTGTGTGTGTGTGTCTGTGTGTCTGTGTGTCTGTGTGTCTGTGTGTGTCTGTGTGTCTGTGTGTGTCTGTGTGTCTGTGTGTATGAAAGCTACTGTTGGGGAGTAGTAGAATGCTTTTCTTCAATATCAGAAAATCCAGAAGCAGGAGAAGGGCGTGCAGGAGGGCAGAGGATAGAGAGGAAGACAGCATCTGCCGACACACTGCATAGATTACTCACATGCACGTGTGTGTGCGTGTTTAAAACATGCATTGCATGCAGTGTATGCCCAACTTGAATACACAGAGATCATCACAAATTTGAATGTTGTTAGAAACAAGTATTAATTGACAGATCCAATTAGATGAGGTGGGAGACGGCCTCCCAGGGACACTGAGCACACGGACATCTTGTCTCTGACCCGGCATGTGTGTGTGAATGAACCCTTTGAAAGAGTGAATGGTCTTGTTGGCCCCTCTCTCTCTGCAGCACTGGCCTGCCCACCTCACAGCCACTATGAGCTGTGTTCCTACGGATGCCCACTGTCCTGTGGAGACCTGCCAGTGCCTGGAGGCTGTGGCTCGGAATGCCAAGAGAGCTGCGTTTGTGATGAGGGCTTTGCCCTCAGCGGTGAGTCTTGTGTGCCTCTGTCCTCCTGCGGCTGCGTATACCAGGGCACCTACCACGCACCAGGAGAAACCTTCTATCCTGGACCTGAATGCGATTCTCTTTGCCACTGTGAGGAAGGCGGCCTGGTTTCCTGCCAGCCCTCATCCTGCGGCCCGCACGAGGCCTGCCAACCATCCAACGGAGTCCTGGGGTGTGTGGCTGTGGGCACCACCACCTGCCAGGCATCAGGAGATCCTCATTACGTCACCTTTGACGGCCGCCGCTTTGACTTCATGGGCACCTGTGTGTACGTGCTAGCGCAGACCTGTGGAAGCCGGCCTGGCCTGCACCAGTTCACCGTCCTGCAGGAGAACGAGGCCTGGGGTAATGGGAAAGTCAGCGTGACCAAGGTGATCACGGTCCTGGTGGGCAACTACACCCTGCGACTGGAGCAGAATAAGTGGAAGGTCACGGTGAGAACAGAGGCTCCCCACGGGGAACGTGGACGAAGCACAGAGGGCATGCAGAGCCCCCGGGGAGTGTGTGAAACGGGGGGCCAGCTAGAGGACATATTGGGAGAAGCCCAGAGCGAGGGGTCCGGGAATTCTCCAATGTGACTCTGACTCTTCTGTCCCCACTGAAAACCTCTGTCTTCCTCTCTTCTTGTACTCCATCTTCCTTTGCCCCACAAAGGGTCTGCCCTGGTCTCACCATAGACAGGATGTGGTGTGATCACGCAGAGGAAAGCTCAGAGATGGGAAAGGTTCAAAGAAGGGGGCGATCTGTGACCCCATGATCCCCTTAACTACAGCGCCAACAAAGCAGCTCCGGGGTTGAAACACTGCACCCAGACTGCTGGCACAGACACGCCCCTTTCAATCTTGTGGCGTTGACGTTGGCTTTCATATTTAGAGGACGTGTTCCCATTACTGTCCTGAGGTCCCTGAAAAATTCAGTGCTGTTGTTGCAGTGACCTGGGAGAACTGCTTCAGGGAGGAAATATTTTTGTTGAGGGTCTTAGAGAGTTTAGTCCATGGTTGTCTGT